>JAQFVV010006284.1:0-659456 GCA_028023455.1 Epiperipatus broadwayi | reverse complement strand
AATATATGAAATATATCTTTTTTCATAATAAAATGTAATTTTTCTACAAAATTTTTTAAAAAAAGATTTTTAATTTTTTTATTATCAATATAATGTAGATGTACTTCACTACAAACATGGATGAAAATTCCATTATGGATAGTAACTTCCTATCCTAGTAGCTGATCTATATGACTTAGAGGGCTTGAACTATTGGAAAATTTACAAATGTCTCCAGGAGGCTAAAGTTTTTTACCACCTGAAAAATTCAATCATTTTCATCTTTCTGTTTATATAAAATTACATTTAAAAATCCATTTCTGAAAGTAATGCTCTCTCATACCAATTTGTTTAGCCATATCTCATACTGCTGAAATCCAAATGTAAGCAATTTTATTTATTTATTGTTTATGAGGTATGCTTATTATAAAAAAATACATTTCTTTCATTATAATAACTGATTCTAATTTTTCTAAAATAAAACATCTACCTACACTACAGGCATTTCCACATGGTGAAAGAATGGATAATAAAGAACATCAGTTTTGTGATTATTCTTGTTATTAATATTACATTAAATCAAACATATTTTTTTCTTGATTAATAAGATTAATGGGACTGCTAGTACAAACGAAAGTCACCAGGATGTTTAACTTTTAATATTTTAGAGTAAAGAATTATCTCTGATAAGTTATGTTATACATCATTTTAGTAAGAATTTGAAGAGGAATGTAACGAACTTGTCTATCAAAATGTAAATTGGAAATTTAACTCTCAAAATTTAGAATAATGAATGTATTTAAAAATAAGAATTTTAAAGGGGTTTGTTAAAATCTTGTTTCTAAGTCTTTTTAAAGTAATGAATATATTGATTCAGCTTTATTACATTGTTAGATACTTGATCTTTCTGACAACATATAACATTTTATTATTGATGAGTTCAAACTGAAGTTATTGTACAAATTGCATTTCAGTCCAATTCTCGAAAAATTCAATATGGCGGCCATGATACTTCTTTAATTTAAACTCTTACCAATTACCAATTGGTAAGTCTGCTGAAGATAAGTCTTTTTTTTTTGTCTTTTATTAAGATCTTTACGGAAGCTTTTATTCTGCAGTGGGTTATTCTAACATTGGAAAAACTACTTAGCATTGAGTGTGCATATATATAAATTTGAAAATCTTTATATAAAGATTACTTGAAGTCTACATAATCGTTGAAATGGGTAATATTTTAAAATCAATTTAGAACAGATATACATAATATTGGAATACAAAACAGCACTTCTTGTAAAAAAAAAAAAAAGGGATTAAAATATTTCAGAGATGGTTTATTTAAAATTTCTTAATGGACCATCTGCAGGCCAGACCTAGACAACATATTAAAAATCATTATTTAAGTAACATTAGGTAGGTTAAGCTCAAATAATTTAATTACAAAAGTTTGTTTATAGTCTTAAAAAACAAGCATTTCTTTGGTCAGCTTTCATTTGTTTGGCTGTAGATGACATCTGTTCAGCAGTAAACTTCTGTTTGCTAGTTAGTAATATGAGTTAGAAATCGTTGAGAACATAAAAGAGAGTTTGTTAATTTCATATTATATGTCATTGGCTTCATTCTGTTTAACCTTCTAACATAATCTTTGACCACGGGGGCTTTGAGAAAAAGCACCAGCATAGGGACGTTTGTCAAAATAATTAAGAACTCAATCATATATGACACCTAGGATTATTTTTTAAAAGCGCCAGCATACTTAATTGGCTTTTTTTTATTTACCTACAAAATAATATATAGGATTAAATAATGACTGTAATATAGTTTATAAATAACCCATTGATGCAAAAGATAAATATGATTAAATTAGTGAAACCATTATTTACTAAAAAAAGTCTGTTCGCTTATAATTACAATATTCATTTATCATTATATATACGAAAAAATATTAATTTTTAGCACAAAAACATAATTAAAAAAATAATTTTCATTTATTTATATAAGTATTTTCATTTATTTATATATGTATTTAAATAGGAAATATGCCTATGTGTAAAAGGAAGGTTTTTAATAAATGTTTTACCAGTTATTACTTATGGATCTGAAACTTGGACACTTAATAGAAGAACAATGTAAAGACTTCAGACCACTCAAAGAAGTAAGATACAAGAAGAAATCGAAAACGCAATATATGAGTAAGAGAACAAACAGGTGTTACTGACCTTATTAAAAAATTAAAAGACTGAAGTGGAGTTGGGCTGGACATATTTCTAGAAGTGATGATAATAGATGGACAATTGAAATCTTAAACTGGATTTCAAGATATTGTAAAAGACCCAGAAAGAGACCACATGTGAGATGGATGGATGAAATAAGAAAGTGTGCAGTGCTGAGGTGGAGAAGAGAGGCTAGAGATTGGAGATGGATTGAATTTGTAAAGACCTTCATCTTTCAGTGGATTGATAATGGTTGATGATGATGATTTAAATCAGATGAAAGTCAGAAGCTACGATTAAATATAAATAACTGAAAAAACTAGAAGTAATATTCAATGTATACATTATATATATTATAACGATCCAAATGAAAGTGGAGATCGAATATAACCGCAGTCTACGATATCTGCACTACAGGGGCGCCATCTAGGCATTTGAGTCTAGAAAAATTTATAAAGTAGGCAGATATGCGCTGTTAAGATTCCACTTTATTTAAATATTTAAACCGTTAGCCCATTGTTACTAGCTCATGGAGATGCAGAGATAAGAAATAACTTGTTTAGTTTGTATATATAAAAAAATAAAAGCCACTGCCAGTAATTAAACAACAAACATTTATTAACGCACGTATAAATAAATTTGAGGAATACATTTAACATTTTTATATTTTTATATTAACTTTTAATTTTAAATAGATTGCAATAATGAGTTTAATATTTATTTAGTGGGTTGAGTATGAATAGACTACATAGATCTGCATTTGAAAAGAAAATATTCTTTCCCTTATTTAACCTTAGGCCAAAAGTTCGCAGTCAAACTGGCGTCAATCCACCTGATACATTTATGTATTCAATGTAGCATGAAAATATAACAGCACATATATACTGTACTGTCAGGAATGGACATTTGAACAGTATAGTTAGAGAAGTCATTGACTCTTGTCCAAAACAGGAATGTCACATCTGTATGGCAAGAAGAACAATAAAATAAAAATTCCATAGGAAGGGACCATGGTCCTTTTTGCCGACTTACAATCCCATCCATAGGCAAAAGGGTTTGTGCGGTGTATACAGCAATTCTGCACATAGCGAAACTCACACTACATCTACCAATTACACAAATATATCCAATCCATTAACCTAATTCAACTACGAAACGAATAACCTAAGATTACCCTCCCTTAATATAACTTTACAAAACTATATAACCATTCATGCCCGACTTAAATTTAACATTTAGATACGTTCACACAGATGAATTTTATAAAATTTGTTTTATAATGTTGAATATAGATTGGCTGCATAGATTCCATGGTTAAAAACATTTCAAAATAAACACAAACAATCAAAATACAAAGTCATTGATAACGTCAATTGCAGAGGGAATACAAGAAACCCAATAGCATTCATCATAAGATGCTGCATTGACATCGATGACCTATATATTCTAATTGAATATGAAAACCACAACATAATTAACCGCTAACAAATCCATGCAACGTCCATACCCAACTTAAATTTCATAATTTAAAATTTAGACAATAAATTTAATACAAATAAAAATAATAAAATGGAAATGATTTTAGCAAACTTAACTATATAAATTTAAACAATCAATTATTAATTTGAAAATCAAATAAGAGTTCATTTTAAAATTTAGATTAGCTGAATCTTTAAACAAAACAATGACGAAAGTTCTTAATTACTTTTTTTTTTGTTAATTTGAATAGCATTCATCATAAGATGCCGCATTGACATCGATGACCTATATATTCTAATCGAATATGAAAACCACAACATAATTAACAGCTAACAAATCCATGCAACGTCCATACCCAACTTAAATTTCATAATTTAAAATTTAGACAATAAATATTAATACAAATAAAAATAATAAAATGGAAATGATTTTAGCAAACTTAACTATATAAATTTAAACAATCAATTATTAATTTGAAAATCAAATAAGAGTTCATTTTAAAATTTAGATTAGCTGAATCTTTAAAAAAAACAATGACGAAAGTTCTTAATTACTTTTTTTTTGTTAATTTGAAAAGTTCATAGCTCATGGTAGAAGAGTCCAGGTTCCTGTTTTTAATTCCCGTGACATCTCCATTTGAAGATAATGTTCTGGAGGTGGCATTAGCTGGTTTCATTCTGGTATCACAGTCTTTTCATTTTTAAAATAAGTGATAGAGAACGACAAGTGCATCTTATCGTTCTTCTTACCAAATCAAGCTGAAAAAACTCCAGGAAAACTGTATTTCTCTTTTTATAGTATCCACACAGATTCAACCAACAAAATGTCACTAATCCGTCATTTTCATTAGGGTCCGGGCTGAGGCTTGGTGCTTCCATTGGTCAAGATAATTCTTTTTATTCTCTTATCTATCTTATCCTCTGACTTTTTAATTACAGTATATAAGAGTCCTGAGGGCTAGTTTGCTTTTCAATTACTTTATAAAACAATCATTTCCATTTACAAAAATATTTTATCTTTAAATCTTGTACTTTTTTATAACAAAGTACGTTCAAATATTTTTATTTATTAAAAAAAAGTATTTTTAAAGTTTTGCATCAGTGCGAATATATATACGTTTAACAAACATTTTAATTTTAGCGTTTAGTTTTTTTAATACATTTATTTTTATTTGCGAACTTAAAAGTTTTTATTTCAATTTAATGTAACGGCATATTTATATATCGTTACAATATATATATTAAAATATTAATTTTGATGTGTGTATTCCTTCAAAATATATTCCTTTTAGTCTTTGTCAACTCCCATAATTTCATTCAATTCCTCCACAATTCTGTTATGTTAAGAGTAACAAAAAGTAATTGTAAGCAATAAACATGTACAACAGAAATCACTACCGCCATTGAAAAAATTAAAAAACTAAAATGGAGCTGGATTAGAACTTTTGCTGGAAGAAATAATAATAGATGGAAAATTGAAGTTATAAACTGGATTCCATGTAAGATGAATGGATAAAATATGGGGCAAAATCACTGTGAAGAAGAGAAGCTATTGATCAGAAAACTGTATTAACTTTGGAGAGACCACCATTCTGCAATAGAGTGATAATAGTTAGAAGTAATATATAATATTTAAATACATGTATAATCTCTATACTAAGCTTAATAAAATTATAAGTGACTTGAACTCCCCACAACTATCCACACTATGTCATACCACCAATACACATGACCACATACATGTGAAAAACATAAATAATCACCAATATACATATTTCATGCTGAACCAGCACTCATCAGTTGTTTCAGATCACCATCTCCCACACATATATACAATCATGACTCAGTTTATATTAAGATAGCAAATCTTCAAACTTTAATGACAAGCTTCAATCTTCTCTATTCTCCAACTATTCAGCCATTCATATCATTGAAACCAAGGATAAAATGCTCAAAGCACTTGATGATGCCAATATTATTGTCATATCCATGTTGATTTTAAGCCAATCTGACACCGCACAGGACCTTAATATATCTATTTAATTATACAGAAGATGGATGAGCAGAATACAGGCTGAATATGTAATATTTATATTTATATTGTCTATACTAAACTTAATGTAATTATAAGGGACTTGAATTCAGACTTTCAAACCTCCCACAGCTATCCAATCTTTCTCATGCAAGTGATACACATGACCATATACATGCAAAAAAGTTAAATGATACTCAATATATGTATTTCATGCTGAACCAGCACTCATTAGTTGGTCCAGATCATCATCTTCCACACACACACATATATATATACAATCACTGCCCAGATTATATTAAGATAGCATATTTTTCAAATTTAATGGACAAGTTTCAATCTTCTCCACTCTCCAACTCTTCAGCCCTACATATCATTGGAAATCCAAAGATGACCACATATAAGTGGTTATGTGTATCAGTTCTATGAAATAGATTGGATAGCTGTGGTGAGTTTAAAATATATACATATGTAAAAAACATGGGAGAAAGATTGCAGAAAAGAGGCTGTAGACCTGAGAACCTGGATTAATCTTGGTATCTTTCATCCTACAATGGAGTGATAATGACTGAAAATTTTTATGAGAGTCATATATAAAAAGATGAATGGAAGATTTCTGATATGGTATAAAGAAGACTGACCTGAATTAATCTTGGAGTAACCTTCATCCTGTAGTGGAATGATAGTGGTTGAAAATGATAATAGATATTTAAAAATAGATGGAAAGATGATTGCTGGCATGATGTGGAGAAAAGGAAGAAAGGCTATAAATCAGAGACCCTAGATTATTTTTGAAAAGACTTTTATTCTGCAATGGAGTGATAATGGTTAAAAATAATGAGGATGATAATAATATATTTAAAACAGGTGGGAAAAATTATGTGGAGAAAAATGGTTATAGATTGGAGAACTTGGATTAACCTTGCAGAGATCCACATCCTGAAGTGAAATGATAATGGCTGAAAACCATGATGATGATATAATGATTTAAAAAAGATGAAAGATTGTTGGTATCATAGGGAGAGACTATAGATCAGTGAAATTGAATTAATTTTGGAATGACTTTAATCCTGCAATAGTGCAATAATGTTTGAAAATGATGATGATTATTTATTTAAAAAGATAGAATATTGCAAGTATGATGTGGAGAAGACTCTGGATTAATCTTGGAAAGATCTTCATTCTGCAATGGAGTAATAATTGTTGAAAACGATGATTATTATATAATATTTAAAAATTCAAATCATAAGAAAAACAAGAAGAGTCAGAAGAAATTTGTAATCTTGTTCACATTAGCACAAAAATGTTGTGAACCATTTGAGTTAGAAAATACTTCTGCATTAAATCCTAATCTATGATTCTGGTGCCCAAACATCACATAACCTTCCAAACAATTGAACTTGATTATTTGAGATTGGAAAGGGTAGAGGTAAAATTTAAGAGGATGTGATTATAAAAATATCAGCTCTACATACAAATCTATAAATAGTCACTAATAATGAAAAGGCATTTGATTCTATAAACATTTCTTCAGTGATTAAAGCATTGGATCATCAAAGTATAGATCCAGGATATTGTCATATTTTAAAGAATATTTATAAAAATGCAACAGCAACAATTAGATTACATAATGATACTGGGAAAGTCAACATTGAGAAAGGTGTAAGACAAGGTGACTCCATATCTCCAAAACTTTTTACAGCAGTGCTGCAAGAAGTATTTTGTGGATTAAAATGGGAAACTAAAGGAGTGAAAGTAAATGGAGATTATTTAAGTCATTTAGATTTCGCAGATGATGTAGTTGTTTTTGCAAATAATGCTTCCGAGCTGCAGGAAATGTTGCAGGAGTTATCAGATGAAAGTAGGAAAGTAGGACTAAAGATAAATGTTAAAAAGACTAAAGTAATGTTTAATCAATTTGCTCAAAATATGAAAATAAAGATTGATTATAATGAATTAGAAGAAGTTAAGAGTTACAAATACCTTGGTCAGATTATTAATACAGATGGAAACATAATAGAGGAAATTAATCATAGAATTAAACTTGGTTGGAGTGCTTTTGGTAGAAATAACTTGATATTAAAAGGAAATATGCCTATGTGTTTGAAAAGAAAGGTTTTTAACAAATGTGTTTTACCAGTTCTTACTTATGGATCTGAGACTTGGACACTTAATAGAAGATCAATACAGAGACTTCAGACCACTCAAAGAAGTATGGAGAGATGTATGTTGGGAGTAACAAGAAGAGATCGAAAACGCAATGTATGGGTAAGAGAACAAACAGGTGTTACTGACCTCATTGAAAAAATTAAAAGATTGAAGTGGAGTTGGGCTGGACATATTCCTAGAAGAGATGATAATAGATGGACAATTAAAATTTTAAACTGGATTCCAAGAGATTGTAAAAGACCCAGAAGGAGACCACATGTAAGATGGATGGATGAAATAAGAAAATGTGTAGGGGTGATGTGGAGAAGAGAAGCTAAAGATCGGAGAAGATGGATTAAACTTGGAGAGACCTTCATCCTGCAGTGGATTGATAATGGTTGATAATGATGATGATGATGAATGAAATTTAAAAATGAGTAAGATGAGAACAATACAAAAGGAATGAAAAAAATTACAACTAAAACATAGAAAATTACTAATGATCAGTAACATTAGACTGATAAAAGAACCACATAAAAATACTAAGAGTTGGAACAAGTATTTAAAGATGCAAACAGAATATAAAGACATAACAAAGTATTAAAGATGCAAACAAAAAATAGGTATAAGAAGAGAAAGGAATAATAGAAAAGAAAAAGTCCTAGAAAACTGTAAAAGAAACTTCTTACATGTAAGTGTAAAGGTTAAAAAAAGCATTAAACAGTCTACTGCAGGTCAAAGGGGATATCCAGTTCTCATCCTTTGCAAAACAATGAATAAAAATAGATGAGGTTAGTTTATATTTTGATTGGTGAAGATTTAGGTTTTTTTTTAACTTACTGTGTAGCCAAGAATAATCAAATATTAATTTACTGGCCAGATTGGCTATATAATAGTTATTTTGGGAAGAAAATTTTATAATTTGCTTGAAGCCTTTTTTTTATTGTAAATTTCATGTACTTGAACTCCAGGATATGTGATTATAGGCAATCACATTAATTATGATCCTACAAGATACTTTTATGTACATATATACTAGATTAAATATTTCCATGGATGTAGAGTTATTTCTATGTATATAACTAGAAAAAAGTTTTAGTAGTAACATTTCCAAAAAAACCTATCAACAACCACTGTTAGTCCCAAGGTCCAATCCCTTTTATTCATGCACCTCATTGCAACTTTTTTGTTTTGAGTTTAGAAATAAAATGTCCACTTCTATATCTTTGGATTTAAACGAGACTGTTTTTTTCATAAGAGGACTTAAGAAAATGCACATATTCTTTTAATATTCTGTGAATAATGAGACTACCAGTGATTACTGATGATTTCCATAGCAACATCAGCACTAAACATATTTATAGTTATTTACATGGAAATAACTCCAGACTTTTGTTTGTTTACATATATTGCTACTATCACTTACATAAATTTCCAGAGACTATTTATTAATATTATTATTACAGAAATAGATATAAATCTTTCCATAAAAAGAAAGATAATTTAGAATTTTAGAGTGATTTTAAATAAAGAAATAGGCTGACATTGAATATTTGGAGTGACTTGCAGGCATAAAGTTAACTATTCTAAAAAGCTTCTGCATAAAATTTACAAAAAAAGTTTCTTTGAACATTTATTTATCCCTGACTAATAATTATATTGCAATATATATATATGTGTGTGTGTGTGTGTTTGTAAAGATTTCTACAAAGAGACCTACAAGTTTTTAGGAAATAAATACTACATACAAGCACTTATTGAAGAGTCAGCCATAACTTGCTATCTACATTATGTAGCTTATTCTATCATATATTTATAACTACATAAAAAGGCATTTGATTCTTAATGTATTTCCACAATGATTAACAGCTTGGACCATCAAGATATAGTTAGGGATAACATCATCCCCTGAAAAATATTGATCAAAATGCAACATCTTAGTTACATTACATGGAGATACTTAGAAGATTAATGAAGAGTCAGCCATAACTTGCTATCTACATTATGTACTTTATTCCATCATATATTTACAACTACATAAAAAAGGCATTTGATTCTTAATGTATTTCCACAATGATTAACGGCTTGAACCATCAAGATAAAGTTAGGAATAACATCATCCCCTGAAGAATATTGATCAAAATGCAACATCTTAGTTACATTAAATGGAGAGACTTAGCAGATTAATGTTGACAAAAATGTACAACAAAGTAATTTTTCATATCTCCAAAACATTTTTTACAGCAGTCTTATAAAATTATTTTGTGAATTAAAAAATAAGAATAAAAGTGCAAGGATATTATTCATGTCACCTAAACTTTGTAGATTACATACATATTTAAAATTAATGTCTTTAATGGTTAATATAGACATAAATTAATTAGTAAATGTAGTAATTAAATTCACAGCCTAAGTGTATTGCTATGCAGTAACCAATCAGAGTGGTTCGCAAACTTGTCCAAGTGGATCACCAATCAAAAAGATGCCTCTTTTTGATGAGTCATATTGTTTTTTGTCCAGATACTAGCTTATACATAACAAGGTAAATGACTGATTAAAAAAGCCTCCTTTTAATTAGTGATAACTTGGACAGTTTTGCGATTGTTTTCATTCAGTCAGCAAAACTGCTTTGATTGATAGCTGCTTCACATCAATATAGTGGATTTAACTTTGTATGTATAATGTTTATCCCATTTACTAATTAATTTATATATATATATTGAAACTGTATGGAAAATAGGGGTTAATAAGAGAGAATCTGATGTTACAATGTCCCAAAATTGGGTGGCCATATACATTTGGAGTAACAAAAAGAGATCAATGATGAAATTTATAGTTAAGAAAATAAACATGTAACATTAACATCATTGAAAAAATTAAAAAGTGAAATGAAGCATGAACAGCTATAATTGAATAATTAAAATCTTTGAGTGGATTCCAAAAGACTGAAACACAACCTAATAGTGACAGCATGTGAGTTGGGTAGATGAAGCAAAGAAGCTTGCAGGTGGCATGGGGAAATGAAGCTATAAATCAGAAAAGAAGGGTTAAACTTAGAGACGAAGCTATAAATCAGAAAAGAAGGGTTAAACTTAGAGACGATTCTGAAAATGATGAATAATAGTTGAATATAACAAAGTGCTCTCCTGCATAAATGTCCATAATCTATTAATAATGTATTTTTATCAAATTATTAGGGGTATTTTCTAATATCCATTGATCATTTACAATGAATATTCCTATATCTGATATGGAAGAAAATGAATGTTTCAGTTTACTATTATTTTTATTATCTAAATATATTATTAATATCTGCTCATTTTACTATGAGTATTAAATACAGACTTCAATACAAGCTAAATATTTGTTTTAATAGAACTTATAAATAAATATAGTTCAGATACTTAGGAGGTCATATTACTTCAAGCAAAGCTTTGCATAACAATTCCAACTAAAAGTTCACTCAGCAACTTTTAATTCTTGAGTCTTCTATACTCTCACTGCAATACCTGTTGTTATTATAGTGGAATTATTCATTCATAACTCTGCACAGTTTAGTGCCGTGGTATGGCATTAAACTCTACAGCAGAAAGTCTTCAAATCGATTCCAATGTTGGCACTTCCATTATTTGAACTTCTTATGAGCTCCTAAGAAATAAATCCATTTATTTTTTATGATTGCATGATTTAGGGCAATATGAGAGTGTAAGATTATAGAGCAAAAGATCCTCGAATCATTCCTATTGCTGACTCTTCTGGCATTCAAACTTCTTATGCATTCCCAAACTATAAAGTCAATTACTTCCTGTTCTGCATAGTTTAGGGAAGTAATAGAGGGACATACTCTGGTACTGGCACTTCACGGTGCCAGAATTTCTTGTAAACTCTTGAGGATAAAGTCATTCAATTATTATTATACTATTTATAAATGGTTAATAGTTCAAATACTGAATAGGCTACTTAAATTACAAATCAACAAAGATGTGACACCAGTCTGACATCTGATCATTAGACTCATTACACAAGCTTATCACTAGGTGGCAGAACTAGAATAATAGATTTGCTATTTAAAATTTACATTCAATATATATAACAATTGAAACACAGAGGCTTATTATATACCTGTGTTTATATATGTAATATATAGGGTATATAAGTACAGACTTTCACATGACCCACTACTCTCCACACTATCTCATAACACTGATACACTTGAACACATATATGTTGAAAAGATAAACAATCACCAATATATGTATTTCATGCTAAACCAGCAATCATCAGCTGGTCCAGATTACCATCTCTACACATATATGCTATAAGTGCTCAGATATATATTAAGATAGCCAATCCTCATACTTCAATGGACAGGCTTCAATCTACTCCACACTCCAACTCTTCAACCGTCCATTCAATTGAAAATTTGATGATGGAACGCTCAAAGGCCACCCTAAGGCTGAGATTCTTGTCACACCCATGTTGACCTAAGATCAATCTGACCCCTCATATACAGTACATAATTCATTTAATACAAAGGATGGGCAGACATCTCTACTATATAATAATTGAAACACACAGGCTTTATTATATACCTGTGTTTATATATGGTGGCCTTTGAGCGTTCCATCATCAGATTTTCAATTGAATGGACGGTTGAAGAGTTGGAGTGTGAAGTAGATTGTAGCCTGTCCATTAAACTATGAGGATTGGCTATCTTAATATATATCTGAGCACTTATAGCATATATGTGTAGGATGGTAAGCTGGACCAGCTGATGATTGCTGTTTTAGCATGAAATACGAATATTAGTGATTGTTTATCTTTTCAACATATCTGTGTTCAAGCGTATCAGTGTTATGAGATAGTGGGGAAAGTAGTGGGTCATGTGAAAGTCTGCGCTTATATTCAATATATATATAGTTTATATTGCTTCACTTAAAGCACAGAATTCTTTACCGAAATCAATTCCCCATTATAAATCTATTTAAATTCCAAATATAGGAATCAGATTACAAACTTTCATTTTTCTTTATGACCACTGTCCTAGAATTATTTTTTTTATAGATTCATAATTTATTATTTAAGTCTGACCCTTTCTTTCTAAGAATGATTTATACAGATTTCCTTTTTTCTTTTTTGATCTCCAATTTCAGTGTCAGTTGAAATCATATGCAGTGTATATAAATCTTGTTAGATTATACTTACTAAGGATGCCAAGCCGCGTCCAGAGGTGATGAAGGAAATCTGTAAGCGAAGAAAAATAAGAAACAAGATTTAGCCTATAGATTACTGAGCTGTGAGTCGTTTGCGAATAGCGAGACAAGAATGACGTTAATAAATGGAAAAAACATTCCGTTATAACAGAAAGTCAATACAAAATTTATAATAATACAATCTATATGAAAATTAGAAGAAAAAAAGTAAATTTATATTATAATAGACAGCCCCTAAGTGCTTCCATTCGTATCATTAAAACAATTCAGCAAATCACTTATTAACACACTTATTATATGGAATCTATTTATACTTCAAACAGAAAAAAAATGCAGTTTTGAATGTAGTTTATTTAAAGTTAAACTTAATTTTATATAAAACAAAAATAAAAAATGATTTACTAAAAAAAAAACAACTGCGAATGGATTTACTGCTCGAGAGTTCGTAAGAAGTTGGACAGCCAGAATCGATCTACCAACTGAACAAACCGCGCAGGGCAATAAGCAAATAGTAGAAATGGCTTTATTGCTCGATAATAAGAAATTCGATTACTAGAAAGGCCAGTATTGATATCGATCCGACGAGTTTAGACTCCACAGTCTGACATTTTGACTAGTGGGTTACACCACCAAAGACGAATTTAATTCACTAATCAGTTTTATTTTATAAATCACAATTTTAATTAGCTATTTATTAATGAATAGTTAATTAAAATTGTGATTTATAAATATAAACTAAAACTGATTGCAAAAGGTTAGGTATACATAGATAATTGAATTGTGCGAATATTGATAACTTCATTCTGTAAAAATTAATTTAGTTGTTTCAGATTATATTCAATCTAATTATGAATTAAAAAAACGCCGCTAACCAGCAAGATCACGTGACCTGATGATATTGCTTCGTTTTCAGCTTTAATTATTTCCACAGTATGACTTACTAATTAATAAATGAATAAAGTTGCTGATAAGTACGTTAAGTAAAATAGTAAGCAGTAGAGGCCTGGCACTGTTGACATATATTTTTAAATTTCAACTATTTTTTCTACAATTTTTATTCAGGTTTTAAAGAGTCCATATCAAAAAGACTTGCACACTTCTTTTACATGGGGTGTTTAGAAGAAAAACATTCACACATTTTTATTATCATTACTGATATATATATATATATTTGAACAACTTTATTGCTTGAAGGCTCATGAGAAGTTTGAGAGCTTTTAAGTGATAGCACTGGAATCGACCCCTGAATCCTACATCCCAGGATCTTAAGCTCTTCTACTGTGCTAAGCAACAAATATTCTAATTATTTCAACTAGTAAATGAATAATTTTTTCATTCTGGAGGCCTAGAGAGATTTTGCAGGATGTCTGTCCAAATCAATTTCCTCAATAAATAATCTTTTTTTTACTTGTTCTCAGTACTTCTATAATGTTGTATTTTTAAGTTAAGTTTTCATTTCCTACATATTTTTGTAGCTTCCTATTTCTTTACTCTTTTTCTAATGGCCTGTGATTTTGCTTTACATAAACAGAAGAATGCTAATGTTCTTATTGCTTGTGAAGTCATAAGATGTTTGAGCACTAAACCAATTCTGGGACCTCCCGATTCAAAGACAGACACCCTACTGCTGTGCCAAAATGTGCAGGGCAAAAAATGCTAATGACTTTGTTGCTTGGGAGTTTGTAAGAAATTCTAGCACCAAAACTGCGAGTACTATAATTGATCCTGGGATCAACCAATCTTAAATCAGATGTTCCACCAAACGATGCAGGGTAATACTATAGAAATAACATTTAATAAATGTCTTAGTTCTAACTTAAAAAAAACACATCTAAACAACCTCATGGACTATAAAAAGCCTTTTCAAGTCCTTATTTAATATATGTTTTATTTATTTTTCACTATCATCATCAATAAATTTGATCAATGCTAACACCAATTTTATTGAAAAATTACTACTTACTTAGAAATTCATTTAAACAAATATTAAACAAAATTTTGAGCAAATAACACTCCCTGTCTTATATTTTTATCATATGTTGCTAATTGAAGTTTTTCAACTTCTAGTTTATTAACCAATCTAATTTTATCTTATTAAAACTTTCTAAAAATTCAATAAAACAAATATAAACCCCATTCTCTTTTTCCATATATTTTTTCATAATTATGTTCACAGTGCCATTTATATCTGTTTATCTATTTTTTTCTAAATCCAAACTCTAAATTCAAAATCTCTTCAAATATAACTTGTCCAAAATCAATTATAAAATGATCAATTCAAGGTTCCAACAACACCTCAGCAGCAAATAAAATTAAATATTTTATTATTGACTATCTATAATAAAGTTGAGTGGTTATGCATTTCTATCACATCTAGTAATTTACTTGTAATATCATCTGATAATTACTGATTCCTCAACCTTACTATAGATGGCACTAGAGTAGAGACCTGCCCTTGTTTTAAAACTGATTTACTATTCAATTTTTATTTATATATTAATCTTATATATATATATAAAGAAATGTATTAACAGTTCCAATATAAATGTTGATATCACAGATGAAACTATTGTGGAAGAGGTTACTAATGAAAGACTGCTATCAAGATGTTAAAATGTTTGTTGAAGAGGCAAAAAACTATATGAAAGAATCTATAAGCAGCAATAATCTTCTAAACATCAAAAAGCTGACCCTATATGTAAAAATTATGGAAAGACTGGCATAAACCTTCAGTATTTAAGAAAAAAAAGTAATATAAGAGGATAAAAAATTTTATAATGATGAATAGCAATGTAAATTTAAATTTCCATGTCAGATGTCCTTGTCCAAGTTCTAGCATTGGATAGGGAAAGAAAGATATAGATCAAGAAGTCTTAGAACATAAAATTCAATTTGGTCTGAGTGATTAACAGTGATTATGAAATAGTAGAAAATATGCAAGATCACCTCCAATAAGAATATCATCATCACCACAGAAATACCTGGAAAGGCATAAGAATGTTTTCTTATGTGGATGATAAACATCACATGATCACTATTTCTTATGTTTTCTCTTAACTGTTACCCTAAGATTTAGCTGCAATACTCTCAGATCCAAGGCTCCTCACTGATGATGGCCACACACCAGAAACTAGTCTGGGGATATTGGATGAGTAGGCACTAGATGAGGATTTTATGTACAAGCCTTCTGGCATCCATTTATTACTCTGGATTGCACTGAGTGGCAATACATATACTGAGTTTTGCCTATTTTTTATATGGATGACAAAAGAAAAAGGCTTACATTCTTGATGACACTGAATTTGTTGAAAAGATAAATGATTTTCAGAAAATGGTATGAAATAAATTACAAAGTGGTGTAAAATAAAAACGCAGATTTGAAATGAAGTACACTTTCTGCTAAAAAACAAATAAAATTGTGGACACACATAGAAAGGGACTTTGAATAAAAGAAATTTGGTTCACATAAACTTCGTAGAAAAACAGTAAGTACCAACTTTTTAGAAAGCAAGAGTGACCAAAAAGATCATACATTTAATTAATTAGTGATACATCTAATTAATTATTATGTTTTGATAAAGATAAAATGAAAAAAGAATTTTAAAACAGAGCACCAAAAGATGACTGTGATGCCCAATTTATTGAAATACAACATCTGTTTGGTTACAGAATAATTTATGTTTTTACTTGTTTCTCTATTGAGCCATTAAGTATTGTTACATTTGGCCAACAAGGTGTGAGTACTCTAAACTACTGCAATATATATTAATATTTTATGTAAACTTTAAATATAAGTAAGAATTTCTCTATAATAATCTAGATAAATTTTTAGCTATGGTGCAACCAGTCACAACTGATTAAAAATGGAAATAACAACGAATCTTGTCTGAGCTACTTTAGACTAAATATGGACCTAGTCCTACATTAATACTCATACTATAAGAATAAGTAGTCAACTATATATATGTGTGTGTGTGAGAGAGAGAGAGAATTTGAAATGTAACCACTTCCTGAAACTTACAAAAAAATCAAACGTCAACATGCACATATAAACATTTTCTCTTATTGATCCATATTTTTTTGAGAATCAGGCACTAGAATAAATTTCAACTTTTTATTTGGTCACATTTACCTTCAGCCATCAACCGAAGGACATCTGCTTCACTATCTCTAAAAAGTGGGCTGTTTAAACATTATTGAATAAATTTGCATACATTACTGTGGCATTCACTAACTACTAGTGTAAAGAGCTATGAATATGGAAATATAGAATTCCCAAAAGTGCTTAGCTTATCAATTGTTATGTATAGCTTCATTAATTGTGTATAAACCACAAGCTTAGTATTATGAAATATTAATGAAGTTAATTGTTTAGTTATTATAATATTCTTTATTATATTTTCAAAAATTTTGAATTATTTGTTAGAAATATATCTTTGCAAATAAAAATTATGCTTAAAATATTCTTTTGGCTTTATACAAATATATAAAAAAAAAACATATTAAACTAAAAAATGCAATAAAAATAATAATAACTTTTTTTCCTATTGGACAATTACTGCACCACTGACAAAATATTAAATTAAATAAATTAGTTTTATTTTAACCCAATTTTAAACCCAAATAAATTGCTGTTCAATTATACTAATGAAATTCTATTTAAAATGTTTGAAAAATAATTAAAAATAAATCTGCTATTGTCAATAAAATGTTTTTGTTTTGTTCAGACCATTACATGATGTGGCCATATATTATTGATTTCTCTTGATTTCAGACAAATCTGAATCTAATCATATTATTTTTCTAAAAAAATAAATATTACACAAATATGTGAAAAACAATCATAACTATGTAAACAATGTATGGAAAATGTACATGTTCATTTTCAAAATCTAATTAAAGAATGAATATGCTCAAAAACTCTTACAAGTGCTATTATAAGGAAACAATTAGAAACGGCAAGCAGCAACATTGTAGACTGATTGTTGACACATGTATAATAAACTAATCTGTGCAACATTGACATCTTGAGATTTTTTTTTTAAATTAATAAATCAATATTATTTTAGTTACCATTTTTACCATCAAATAAATGTAAAATCAACAAAATAGCACTAAAGATAGCAGCAAGAGGGTGAGTTAAAACCAAAGCATAGCAGTATCATCATTCTAGGATCACCTATGTGATGTTAATTAATGGGTTAAATATGGATAGGAATTTTTGTAAAATAATATAGATAAATTTTTCAACTATGATGTTGTCAAGACCATAAGCAATTAAACTAGGAAAAATAACTGGCAACAACATGGTTTTATAAATAATAATTGGATTTTATTGAAACTTTAAGCTAAAAAAACTGATATTACTTCTAGCTTAGTCAGCCATAAATAGTACTAATATGCAATTATCTGAAATGAAACATTTTCTCTACCTCTCCTGCAATAAGTTATGTATATTAAAAAAATTTACAGGCTTACAGATGTGTAAATAAATCAATTATTTTATATAGCACGATGTTTTATAAACTGTAATAGCTAAACAGCATTAAGCTGTTGCACATGCGCTTTGCAGATTTTAACTATAAATGACTGAATACAAACACTTCAAACACATGATAAAGTCTTTGGGAAAAGATAGAATGGCCATCTATCTTTTCGAACCCAAACTCTTTTGTATGGGCAAATCTTACGTGTCTGAAAGTGAAAGTCATTTATAGTTAAAATCTGCAAAGCGCATGTGCAACAGCTTAAGGCTTACAGATGTAAATGTTAAATAGAAATAGAAATTTTAATGTAATATTCTAGATAATGCATTAAATGTTTCAAAAGATGAACAGTAAGCTTTAATTTTTCTTTCTCATGTATAAATTGTAGCATATCAACCTTGTGTAATTTAACTCATAAAAACTCATTGTATTAATAAGATACTAATACAAACAACATTAACTTGAGAAGCTGCTCTAAATATAAAATGCTAAATAAATTTTCTTTAGGAGATACAACCATCTTTACTGATAGCTACAATCAAGTTTATTAATAAGATGCTGTTTTCCTGCTTTACATAGTAATATAAACCTTTGAGAAAAAAAAGTTTACATTATGTTGTGGCTGTTATATAAAATGAACATCTTTGGCAAAACAACTTTGATCCCATATTTCTAAAAGGTTTCAGTCTAGAATAATAAAGAATTATAAACTCACTCTCTTCATCATTTAGATACTGAGATAATTTTACAAATACCACAAAAAGTTTAAAATATAGTCATTTTAAAGGATTTGGTGTGATGTGATGTGATGCACTGTGACTTCTCCTTAAATGAAGTCAGGAATCTCTCAGCAACTATGCTATTATATTTATCAATATAATAATTAGTGTCTCCATCTATTATACACATGATCTTATTTTCAGTGTGGAAATAGATAGGAAGATTCTTCCATAAACTGGAAATTTCAAGTAGCCAAACCATCCATTTAATCATCATCATTTGCAAAATGAATGTTTGAGCAAGTTTAATCTAGTTTCTGTGTTCCATAATCTTTCATCTCCACATCATATCAACAAACAACTTTCTTTTATTCATCTCACATGTTATCTGCTTCTATGTCTTTTTAAATATTTTAGAATACAGTTTAAGACTCCAACTATTCATTTATCTTTTTTAAAAAAAATATTCCCAGTTTAGCATCATTTCAGTCATTTAATTCTGTCAATGTTATTTATGATACATGTTTGTTACCCACCCAAATATTTCACTTTCATTGAGTGGCCTGATTTTGAATTGTTTTTCTGTTAAGTGTTCATCTCCTTTTCAAACACTCATGTTTGCTTTTAATATTAAATTACTTCTACCAAAAGTGGTTCCAACCAAATTTAATTCTATGATTAATTTTATCCATTATGCTTCAATGTATATTCATAAATTTAACCCAGATATTTGAAATTGTTAATTCCTATCTAATTCATGATTATTAATCTCTATTATCTTTTTCTGAAAAAATTCATTAAATATTACTTTTGTATTTCTAATATTTATCATTAGTTCTACCTTCATACTTTCATCTGATAATTCTTGCAACACATTCTGAAGGTCAAAAGCATTATTTGTGAAGAATATCACACTGCCTGAAATTCTAGATGATTTAAATAATCTCTATATATCTTTATTTTCTTAACCTCTCATTTCAAATCCACAAAATACTATTAAACTGCTGTAAAAAGTTTTGAAGGTATGGAATCACCCTGTTGTACATCTTGAAACATTTCAAGATATGAATTGATTGAATGACTACAGTACAAACCCATGACTGTAATGTAATACTTGATTTTTTTTAGAAATGGCATACACTTATGGCTATTCAGTTCATATACAATGTTTTTTCTAAGGTATATGAGACCCAAAGCAAATACTTTTGTGAGATCTCTTGTCTAGGAAATTACTTTGATTTAAGAAGTGTATTACAAATTCATGTGCATCTGTGAAAATTAAGTGATTTATTGATGAAGATTTAAACTAATGAATAGAAAAGAGGAAGTTATAGATTTATTTATTGATCAATAAACATGCATGAAGATTCTTCAAAATAGTCGGTCATCACTTCCTTTTGTCAGGGCTGATAATCTTTTCTTAATATTTCTGCTTAATCTCTTATTTTTGATCCTAAAAAAGACTGCAGTGATATTAATCAAAATGCCAAAGTTAATTTGAAATTGCGATAATATAACTCTACTTGTCTCTGATGTTATTTAGAGACTTGTGACACTATCATCTATTAATCCAATATGGTATTAACTTCCCAAAAGACTGATAATTTCTCCATTGATGATAACAATAAATGAATCTTTTAAGAGTAAGCAAAAAATATATATTAATTTTTATCTTGTTAAATCTAGCACTCAAAATTTTATAATGAAATCATAGAACAATATCATCTTCAGGAATCTGGGGCAAGCGAATATTTTCTGGACATAAAAGCCAATTGCATGTGTTTGCTATTTTCAACAAATTGACTTCTATACCCATAAGATAAACCAGGTAAAATAGTTTGTCAGTTTTCATTAGAAATATCACCAATTACAAACAATCCCACAACTGGAAGTTTGCCAGGTTTTTTTTAATTATTCATTTTCAGGGGCCTCCAATGTGGCTGACTAAATGCTGTAGTATTTAATGTTTTCTTGTATTTATTTTTTTACATATTATTCTAAAAATATACAAAATTACACCAAAGTACAAGAATTGACAGCAATTAATATAAATTTAATATAATTTAAAGTACAGGAAACAAAATTAAAAATGTTTGGAAACAAAGTAATCAATGTCAGTTTTTCATGTCAATGGATGGATATCTCTAATAGTCTGCAACATAGCCACAAATGCAACTCCTTTTCCATGCAGTCCATCGACAGATAAATTCCTATGTGTTGCAACACAGTTTCCTAGTGCATGTACTTCTGTCAATGGAAGATCCCAAATTTTAATTATTTTGGCAAAATGTTATGAAAATAAATAACAAACATGCTCTCTGACAATACAATCGTATGCTAAATGTATAAAAATCACAACAATGTTTGCAACATGTTAATGGGTTTATGTTATAATCCATATATATAATTAAAGCTTGTGAATGGAAATTATAAGATATTTATTAATATTTTTTAATGAACCAGGAATTTATAATGATCTTAACATTTTTTAAACTTAAGAAGTAACACAAGTTTGGTAAAATAATTTTGAGAAAAAAACATAAATCCTTCAGCACCTGTGAAAAGTGATGATTAAAAAAACCCTGGCAAGCTTCTGGTTATAGAATTATACCTAAGTACTAAAATATCTTTTTAAGAATTCATTAAAACATTTAATTTACTCCATCACATATGGATAGAGACATCTGAAAAATGCAACCCCAAGATGCATCCCCCATGCTGAACCAGTCTCCATGATTAATAATTATCATTAATATATTTATCTGAAGTGATTGGTGTCAAAGTTGAGAATACAGAAAATTTTATACTATAAATCAAATTGTAATAATCAGAGATATCTTATTAACCAAGTATACTTTTACTAAGTCTATGTTTTGAACAAGATTCCTATCTAAAAGCACTTTAAATTTTGAATACATTTAAAAGTTAGGAAATAGAATGGTATTCCAATAAGGCTCTTAATATAATTATTATTTATGTAGCTTCCACTTTTTAGAAATAATTTACAAATTATTTATGAACTGCCACTCAAGTGATTTAGCTAAAGGAAAAAAAAATATTTAAATATTGATGAAAATCGACTGTTATTTTGAAATGTCAGACGTACAAATTATGGTTTTATTGATTTGTTAATAGAATTTTTTAAATAAGACGTTTAAAGTAAGACGTTTTAATTGAACAGCATGTTTTTCTAAATATTAAATGGATTTGATTAATGGCTCATTGTGGCAAGAACAAAATATAAGAAACTAAAGGAATTTTATATTCTACCAATAGAAATTGGACTGCACAATTTATGTATTAAAAATACAATAACAAATTTCTTTAAAATATTAGTTTTTGTAAGCGAATTCTTTCACTATCTCCCCCCCCCAAAAAAAAAAAACAACAATCATTAGCCTAAATTAATATTTATATACATATATATATATATAGCTATAGTGAATTTTTTTGACGCTCAAGGCAATCACATATTTGATGCATTGATTCTCCTCATCATTAATCAGGAAGTAGCTGAATACCCGCTAAACACAATTGTACAGTTCTTTCCCATAGATATACTAGGCATTTTGTTTGCTTGTGTACTCTATCAGTACTCTATTACTACAGTTCTCTATATATGTATATGTATTTTAATCCCTTTTTTAAGGATATTTAGTATAGTCAAGCTACAACTATACCCACAAAATAACGCTTAAACCTTATTGGCGATAATTTGTCAATATGTACCACCTCTCTTAAAACAATTTAATCTTATATCTAAATTCAGAACTGCATTATAAAATAATAAAACCTTTAGTTACTAATAAAAATATTATTATTATTTGCAATAATCATTTTAATTACATCCACGACACAAAAGTTTATTTACATATGCCAAATATTCAATGTATTGAGAAAAATAATAATTGAACGGCTTTATAGTTTGGGGGTTCATAAAAAGTTTGACTGACTACCTTAAGTGCCAGAACTGAAAGAATATGTCACTCTACCATATCACAAAATTTTGAAGTGAAGTGTGTGTGTATATATATATAATCATTAGAAACCAATCAACACTTAGACAAATCAGATAACAATCAACAATCTCAAACTGTTGTCATGGCAACCTCCTTTTAACAATAAACTGAGCATTATTATTATATATATATTGTGTATCAATAAAAGATATTCACCCAAAGTAAAACTCCAGTAATTTATCCAAATATAGCTAAGAATATAAAATAACACTTCATGATTAGGAAACCCATAATTATTTTTAAAATATATTTTTTACAAATACACTACTACGATTATATATACTTCATGCAAAATAAGTTATATAAAAAGACTATCATAATTACAATTTCAAAATCAGCACCAAATCTGATATATATTCAATATATTAAAAAAAATAGTAGTTGCAGCCACTTTACAGCAGTGTATATATTATAATATATGTATATAATTATTAAATATTACAGTAATAAATTTACATCTAAAACAATGTTTATTATTTTGCTAAGCCAGGATTTGTCAAAGCATGACTAAAGTGAATATTAGCAAATGTATTACCATATTCTCATGCATATAATTGTACATTAAAATAGTGATTATAATAGATTTGCATGTGTAAATCGACATAGAAGTTGCTATGTCATCTGATTAAAGAACCAGTGCTTGCTAAGAGGAATGCTATTGGGTCTTATATTTATGAAATTCATAGAAATAATATAAGAGCCAATAGCATTCCTCTTAGCAAACACTGGACATTTGATCAACCAATTTCTATGTCAATTTACACATACAACTATGCAAATCTATTATAATCAGTGACTAGTTTAATGCACATTTAAATGTATAAGGATATGCTAATGTATTTGCTACTATTAACTTTAGTCATGCTTTGGAAAAGATATGCAATATCGAAAGCCTGGTCAAGCAAAGTAATAAATATTGTTTTAGATCAAAATTTATTACCGTAATATTTGATAATTATCCACTTACTCTTGTAGAATTTATTTTATAATATACATACTGAATGTATCAATGAAAAGTACTTTACCAAAATAAAATTCTAGTAATTTATTGAAATATAACACACAATATAAAGTAACATTTAGTTACCAATAAAAATCATAATTATTTTCAAAAATCATATATATATATATATTGTAAATATACTCCTGAAGTTATACCTCATGCAAAAGAAGTTATATAAAAACATTATTATAATTACAACAACAATAATTTCACTATAATTTTATCTTTTAGCAAACACAACAATAAACTTATAATAAAATAGCTATAGTAAAAATAATAGGGAATTCCCACTTTATTATAATCCCCCTCCCCCGTAAAAGATAGAAGAGAGAAAAACTATTTTAGAAATTAGTTTTGTAGTGATTATCCAAACCAATCTGTAAACCACAAATATATACTCATATACAAGTCACTCTTTCTGTTTAGTTGATATTTTATGAAGTTGTCTTGAAATTTTTTCAGCATCAAACTTTTCTTTCTGAAATACTTCAAACACCATGGGGTAATTGTAGCTCTCCAATGCATTCTGTTCTCTGTTATATCTTCCAATGAAAATAACATTCCACTTCTTTAGACTGTATCTGATATACTCCTTATAACATAGACAAAATCTTTTCCATGAAAACCATGCTTAAGTTTACCATAAAACTTCCTTTAAGTAATGTTACATATTATGATAAAGAAATTGTAAAAAAATAAAACTATAGAAAATAACTTGCAAATAAACAAAAAATACACCTTTTTAAGCACTTTAGAATGTTACCAGTTTTCAAACTGTTGATTTTAGTGCACCCACAGGTAAATGGGTAAAAGATAAAATTCTTGAATCTTCCACAATAATGCATAGACTTTTATACATCATTATCATATCCTACAGGCAGGTCTATAAAGCAATTATCCATCCAACTCATACATTTATTCTTTCTATTCTATTTATTACCCAGATCATCAATTCCATATATCTCTTTCCATCTCTTATCCGGTAATATCATTATTTTCAGTCCTTGCTGCTTGTTTCCATTTTCTATCCCTTCTCCAAACATTTTTCATTAAACTATATTTTTAGTATATTTCTAATTTAGTTACCCTTTCTATCTCTAATTTCCAAAATCGCGATTCATTTTTTCATTCTATTTTCAAAACGTTCTCATTTGTCAATTCAGTTCTTCCAACTAACTTTTTCAATTCTTCTCAAGCTTCCATAAAGTATGGACTGATTTCTATCTGCTTTTAACATCTTGTGGAGAGATGTAATCATAAACATGTGACTAAAGAAATATTAAAAAAAGTATATTCCCCAAGATGCCCATTTCATGCTGAATAAGTACTCACCAGTTGGCTAAAATCATGATCTCTTGCACAGATCTTTATTATTTTGTAGTATATATAGATAGCCAATTACTATAGTTTAATTGATGTGTCAACTCTGAAAACTTAGTCTGCAGAAATTATGATATTGAAAGCCTTCAAAAATTATTATATAAAAAAGTTTCATCGCAATGCATCAGCATGTTATTAATCACAAAGCATTTAATGGAAGCATATTAATAATTTTATTAGTCATTCATTAAACTAGATTACCAATTTAATGAAAAATATTTCTGTAGTGTAATTTTCACTACATCATTCTTACACAAGGTAGGAACTGGTTTCTATTTACTTTTTACACCCTGTAAATGCATTTAATCATAAGCCTTCTGTTTTTACACTTTGTGAATATGTATAATTCTAAACATATGACCAAAGGCAGAAAAAAGATGTATGATCCCCAATGCACATTCCATGCTGAACCAGCATTCATCAGTTGGCCAAGATCACAATCTCTTGCATAAATCTTTGCCATTGTTCAGTGTATAGATAAATAGATACATGGATGAATGGATAGATAGAAAGATAGATAGATAGAGAGATAAATAGATAGAAAAATAGGTAGATAGAGAGATAGATAAAGTGATAGCTACAGAGAGAAATAGAGATATATATAGATATATAGAGAGATAGAAAGATAAATAGATAGAGAGATAGATAGAAAGATAGAGAGAGAAACAGAGATAGATAGATAGATAGATAGATAGATAGATAGATAGATAGATAGATAGATAGATAGATAGATAGATAGATAGATAGAGATAGATAGATAGATAGATAGATAGATAGATAGATAGATAGATAGATAGATAGATAGATAGATAGATAGATAGATAGATAGATAGATAGATAGATAGATAGATAGATAGACAGATAGATAGATAGATAGATAGATAGATAGATAGATAGATAGATAGATAGATAGATAGATAGATAGATAGAGTGAGAGAGATAGAGAGGCAGGGAGGGAAAGAGGGAGGGAGGGATGAGAGAGAAAAAAAGAGGGAAAGATGGAGGAGGGATGGAGAGTTAGAGAGGGGTGGAGAGAGGGAGAGAGAGACAATTCAGACAAACAAATAAATAGATAGATCGATAGCCATTTACTATAGTTTAATTGAAATGTCAAACTTACCACCCTCACAACTTTGAGACAAATCACTTAATGGAAACATATTAATAAATTTATTATTCATTCATTAGACTAGAAATTATCCATTAGTGATTAGCATATCACTCTACCAAGTTCAAATTCTGATAACGGTAACTAAAAATTTTTTTTAATAGTATCCAACGTAAATAATAGGTCCCATTATAAATTGGAGAAAAGATACCTTCTTTGCTAAATGATTAAACAAGAAAAAAAAAAACTATATAAAATAATAATAATAAAATCTAAATAATCGGCATTTGTAGATTTTCAAAAATGCATGCTGGGAAATTTTCGTTCTGCAGAATTCATTTAAAGCGTGCTTTGCATTTTTACCTATAATATACATGTCTATAAATCTAATTTGACAGTATATTATAGATCATACATATATGTATCTGTTAAAGTATTAGTGAATATTTCCATTATTTGTATGTGTGTTGCTTATAGATTGATGTGCATTCATATTTGTGAACATTACAATAAATCGGTTTAATAGTAGTCGTAAAGAGTCACCAGCCCGAAACTTGGGATAAGTAATGATTGTAAACATAATAAAACTATCATATTAATTAGAAAAAGACAGTCCTTAGTGTTGTTGATTGTGTTTTATCTCCAGACCAATTCATGTTATCTGTTTCTTCAAAGCTATAAACTGGTTAATATCCCTCTTGAGGTTCCACTCAGCACTGCCATCTGGATCCTAATAAAACCTTCATACATAAAAGTTTTTTCCCTCTCTCTTCAAATTAAAACTTTATAAGACAATTAAAAAAATAGACAAACGCAATTTAAGGTGGCAAAATAACTATTTTTTTTATAAATACTTCTAATATGGTATGCAGAGATACTATAAATTAATAAACATTTGTTTATATGTATGTGTTTATATATATCTCATGCTTAATATTAGAAGACATCTTCAAACTAGTATGGTCATACTAACTTCACAAAAGAAAAAAAAAGAATAAGTAAGAATAAAAAGATAAATACACAAACCAATACTTCCTATCATTCACTAATTCTGTAATTCATTTTTTTCTTTTAAATCTTGTAATATTGTTTATTGCAACAAACCCTTCTTTCTTTAAAAAAATAAAATAAAAACCTTAGTAGCCATGCTTAACACTCCCATATTTATAATTTGCTTTATCTTATTATCAGGTTTGACGAAAGTTTATTTTTTGAAGGTAAGCAGCTAAAAGTATTAAGCCGCACTACGAGAGGGTAATTATAGATCTCCATTATATTTTTAATTTCTACCAAATCCGTCATTAAAAGTAATCGCTGTGTCGTTTTTTACTGTTAGTGTCGCCATCTTTATAACACGGAAGAGTCTGTCCTTTTAAAAAAAAAAAACTGCTTAAATTTATTATAAATGACTTTCATAGAAGTCTGTTACTATTCATCGATTTTATATCCCCAACCCAATAAATAATAATAAGAATAAAAAGAAGAAAAATGAGGAGAGAAAGAAGAAGGAGAAGGAAGACAAAAGAAGGAGGAAAAGGAGGAGAAGAGGAAGAGGAAAAAGAAGTAGAACAAGAAAAAGAAGAGAACTTCTCGTAAACGAGTAGAGAGATAAGAAAAAAGTTGTTTCAAAAAATGCATTTGTAATGGCTATACAAAGTAATCTGTGAATTACAAATACAACCAAAATATAGAACATGCTGGTCCATTTTCCTTTTTACTTGATATTTTACAATGTTGTCATTTTAATTTCTTCAACAGATGAGTGTTTTTTTTTCCTAAAATATTTCAACACCATGTCTAATTGTAACTTTTTAATGCATTACTTTTTCTGCCAGATCTTTCCAAAGCAAACAATTAACATTGCATTTTTTATAATGTCTTTGAAATGATTCTTATAATGTAGAGAGGGTCTACTCCTATGAAAACTATGCCCAATCCAGTAAATGTATGATGTTACAATAGTAGATTCTAAAGTTGTAATTTGACAGTAGTAGATTATGTAGTATGATATTCAGCAAATTGAAAAACATATTGACTGATTTTTCCATTGTATTTTTAAAATTTTACAGATCATAATTAAATGCCTTTATATTGTGTTGACAGATTGACCAAATTTTACATCCATATAATAAATTAGGTAAAATAACAGTTGCAGTAATTATTTGCCAGTGACCAAATCCTTGTTAAAAGCAGCAATAGCATATTAAAGTCTGTTTTATATCTCAACATATAAGTGCACTTCTACCAAGATATTTAAACTGGTTTGCATTCTCAAGTTGCTAAATATCCAAGCTAAAAATTACAAAGGTTTTTTTTTCCATAACTGATAAAGAACTTGAGAGTTTTTTAAATATTAATTGATAAATTAAAGTCTTTATATTTTCTATTCAAAATATTAAATACATTCTATAAATTGCTTTTTAAAGTGGAAAAAAAATAGCACAATCATCCACACTTTAAATCCATCCACTAAAAAAAAATTTCCTTAAAAACAATTGCCAGCAAATGAAAAATGTAATGATTACTGTTATGATCTTGCCTTTATGTTTTCAGAAATATTATAGAGAATACTAAATAAAATTTATGCAATAGCATTATAGTACTATTATATGAATGGTCCATATTTCACATCCATACAATAAATATAAAAGAACAATAGACATGAAAATAACTAATTAGTTAAAGTAACTCCATCAATATGAAATAGTTCACATGACAGTATTTGTTGTAATTTAACATCTAAATTTGCCTTTCTAAGGGGTTCATGTTTCACATCCATACAATTAATTTAATAGAATAATAAACATGAATATAACCATTTTAATTGAAGTAGTTATATCACTGTGGAGATCATATTGTTGTTTCAGCTATGTTGCAACATCTAAATATGCCTTCCTTCCTAAAATGTTACAAGATATTTATTTAATTGATTCATATTCACAAGCTGTTAACTATTCAAAACAAACACTGGCTAGTGTGTGAAACATTAATAATTAAATGCAAATTTTTATAGGCTGCATTCAATGCTTTATATTTTTTACGAGTTTAAATTGATAAAAATAGGTCAATTATTAGCATATAATAAATTCAAAACATTAAAAATTAAGATTTTGATGTTGCCTTTACTAGATTCAAGTTCAAAATCTCATCATGTTACATCACATCTTAAGGATTGCACCATGAACTATTTATAAACTGATTCAAAGATCACTATCTTAAAAATAAAAATAAAAACAAAAGTGATTCTGTAACAATTCCTATTTCACAGTTTACAGTTTGAGCTATCTGAAATTTCCCTCTGTCAATATTATTATTTTTATATCATCATATATAAGCTTTAAAATTGGAATAACCTTAAGAATTTGAGTAAGGTAAAAGACTGATTTTAAACATTGACACAAAGATTTTCTATTAACTGAGTCAAAAAGACTGAAAAAAATTAATAAAAATAATATATATAAATTATGATATTTCTTTACCATTTTCTGATAACAAAAGCCTATTTATAATGCTTCTGAATTCCTATAACAAAAATGAGTCTAGCATAACTGCTTACATGGAAGCACTTACAGTAAGATAGTGTTGAAAGTAATGCTAGTTACTACAGTTTTCTATTTCATTTATTTCTCTATACAATAATTAAAGATTAGATTTTGAAGATTTTGAAGCTGAAATATTACAATAATATTTTAAAATTTCTTTAATGAATTTCCTTACAATTTACACACTTTCTATTTTTAAGATTGTTAAGAAGTATTTCTATTGGAGCATATATCTAACCTAAAACTAATATAAAATAATCAAACTTTGGAAGTTCATAAAAAGTTTGAGCACTGAAATGGGCATAACAGGGCCATAATTCATGGGTTTTTGAGCTTCAGAGTGTTCCACTTTACCACTCTCCAAAACCATGCAGAGATCCAAAGCTAATATACCAGTGAAAGAATACATAATTATATGCAATCATCTTCATGTACCACTAAGTGGCATATCAGGGCCATAATTCATGAGTCATTGAGCTCCAGAGTGTTCCAATTTACCACTATCTAAAACCAGGCAGACATCCAAAGCTAATTAATACATCAGTAGAAAGAATACTTAATAATATGCAGTCATCTTCATGTAACATTACTTAAAAGATCAAAAAGTATGCCATCTGCTCAAAACACCATAATAACACAACATTGATTTAATCAAAATATAAAATTGTTTTAATATTATAACATGTCAATTTCAATTCTTCAAAAAAATATGTCCAGTTACCATAATTAGCAATTTTTTTTAATTCCATGCAGTTGTAATTCATTGATCATTCTTAAGACTAGTGATCATCAGTTGTTGAAATGTTATCTTTAGATCTCTATATTTCCCATGATGTTCCACACACATTTTCTATACAGTAAAATTAGTAATACAATCCAAGAGTATGCTCAATTAACTGCGTCCATATCTCAATATCATGCTAAATGTATAATCCAAATTAGAAATTTTACTAGTTAACAACTAGAAAGGCATGATATGAGCAGCAGTTGGTTTTTAAAAAGGGAGACCATCAACTGTTTTATTATTATGCTTATGATAGATCTTATTTATAATGCTGCTATAGTTTTGCAGTGGGATATAGTAATCTATGATCTGTCCAACATTTCTGAGACCTCATAATAGTGAATTCTTTTTGATTATGACTTCTTTCACAATATAATTCATGAGATGTCATTGTTATTAATCTGAATGCATCCCAATATCTTTATAGTGATTTTTCTATCTAAATAAAGAGTTGGCAAAAGTCAATTCTTCCACACATTATGCAAAATATCAATAGTATTAAAAAGAAAATAGATTAAAGTTACTAAAAAATAACTTTAGGATATATGGACTATTGATTATTTCAACATATAAACTACAGTCTTCATAAAAAAAATATTTGGCCTTTTATTGGTCACATTGCAGTAGCACTACTAAAAAAAGCCATTTTTTGATTGTTTTAAACTTAGTTTTGAAGCAGATTCATGTGAAATAAGAAGATCCAATTGTGAAATCAATTTTTACCATTATTAGTCTTTCACTGATACAGCTAAAAATTTCATAAATATCATGCTGGACCTTATACAAAAGCAACAATAACTACTCTTCTTTCATCCTATAAATAGCACATTCAAACACATTTATGGTCTGATCTATTCAATTCCCTTTCTCTTTAAGGTGAGTTTACTAAATATATATATATATCAAACTTAACTCATGAAAATTGAAGTATTAAAAAATCCACATTCTCTATATGGAAATCTTGAGTTGGAATTTACCTAAAACATAACAATCAATAACAAGTAATATTAAACTAGATATGACCAAAGACATATACAGTGCACATTTTACACATCTTTGATCATATATTTATGACTATACCACTCAACATGGTATTAAAAGTGGACAGAAACCAGTCCCTACATTATGTGAGAATGGTGTAGTGAAAATTACACTGCAGAAATATTATTCATTAAATGGATAATCTCTAGTCTAATAAATGACTAATAAAAATTATTAGTATCATTCCATTAAGTGGTTTGTATCAAAGTTGTGTGGGTGGTAAGTTTGATGCTTATCAATTAAACTGTAGTAATTAGTTACTGTAGCTGTATTAAAAGAAAAGCAACATTTTAAATTGTGTAGAACAGGGGTCCCCAACTTTTTTGCACTTAAGAGCACATTCTATAATACAGGTCAGGTGGCAGGCACCATTTATTTTTTCAACCAAGTGGCAGGCACCATTTATTTTTTCACTGTAAATTTATAGTTGGATATTGTTATTAATACACAGAATGTACAAAAAAATATTTATTTCAAAATAAAATTTTACCATATAATTAACGTTTATATTTTTACACTGTAAAAGTATAGTATGCCCTACAATTTGATTACAATATAATACAATAATTTATAAGAAATTTTAAAAATTAAATTTATTTGTATCAGATAAATAATTTTTTATTGTGTTCGGATAGCGGCAGGCGCACATAAAATGGTCTGCGGGCGCCATGGTGCCCGCGGGCATAGCGTTGGGGACTTCTGGTGTAGGAGAAAGTAACTATTATCTATTCCCACATATTATGCCGAAAATGTTATGAATAGAGAATAAATAATGGTATCTCATTCTGGAAAAATGTCCTTTATAAGTCGTCAGGAGTTGTAGATTCAATGCATAAAAATGTGTAAATATTTAATGGTTGTCCGGCATAGTTTGATGCAACGGTTGTGCCCATCACAATAAACCTTTTAATTATTTTTTTTTAAGTTACAGTTTTAAAAAAATAAATAGAAAGAAAAAAATCTAATATTTTGAAATTTAAAATATAACAGCAGTTTACAGAAATTGAAATTCCAAGCAAAATATGATTTATTAAGCAATTAAAGTCGAGTATCTTCTCCATAATCTTTAGAGACAAAAGAGTGAGAAATGTCTGCTTCTAAATAAAATGCAGTTGGTTTTGAGAAACATAAATCTTTTTTGTTTTAATATTGTTTATAAAATTTAAATATTTAAAATCATTTGTTTGTTTTTTGTGCTATAAAAAAAAACCTTATCTCTGAAACTATAAATTTGTTTTTAAACTTACAATAGAAGAAATCATTTAATTTCATTTCTAATTTACCAAAGCATTAGAATCAGGAAAGTGATCTTTTAATATTGCATTAAGTTACAGAAGGAAGAATTTCTTTTTTTTATCAATTCGGACACTAATAGAAAAGCGAAAATGACAATCTGTTCTAACAATTTGGCCAACCTTTATCTTTTTAAAATGCGAAACGCATGTCTAAAATCTTGTTATATAATCCTTTTTTCTGAATTTCTCCTTATGCCTCAATAAAACCATGTAATTGTTAAACAGCGTCTTATTTAATCCAAACAACATTCAATAAAATAAAACTATTAATTATAATTAGGTCTATTGGTTTAAATAAATTGTTATTCCCGATGTAAAATATCAAGATGAATACATTTAAAAAACAAGCTATACTTTCCCATCTTAAAAAAAATCACGTAGTCATTAATCATGAGATGTACTTTAGTGCTAATTGTGGATAAACTTTTAAAGATTACTTTAGAGCAATTTTTTTAAAAAATATGCTTATATTTTAATATATACACAACTGAAATTGCCAGTATATAGTTTCTGAATAAGAATCACGTATATATAATTATAAAACATATTCTGGTATAATAATATACTCTAAGATAGTTATCAAAGAATGTTTAATAAATACATGTAATAAAGTAGGTAACCACACACACACACACACACATTTGTAATTGAATAAATAGTAATTATATTGTTAAACACACTTGGCTATATATATATACCGTGTTAGTACAATTAATCTACAAACACTAAACTTTTTACTTTTATATCTTTGACATCATCTAATTTAAATAAATAATTTATTAGGCTAGAGATTATATTACCATTCCTAGTCCAAATATAAAGTTTAAATCCATTTAAAAATTAATGTATAAGAAATGGAGTTAAAATGAATGGTTTATAAATTCATGCTGTCACTTCTGGACACTTAAGAGTGGCTCATTTGAGTTCGGGAATAAGACGGCCACTCTTATTTCCTTAAGGTCTCTATCTTGTTGCCAGGGCTATCCTTGTCAGAGCAAAAACCGTACAAATAATGAAGTTGTGGAAGAATAAATATAAACAAAGTGATTATATAGAAATTGGCTCTTGGTTTTTATGTTGGGGTGAGGAAAAGATAAAGAGGATTTAGATATAAAGGCCATGAAGTTGACAAAGATTATGTTGTGGAAATGGGTGGAACAGGATAGATACAAAGATGAAAAACAGGGTGTGAAATAGAAAGGGAAGGTAATCTGGCTAACAGGTGACTCTGGGCATAGTGGCTTAGAGATGCCCGATTTTGAAAAAGAAGAAACGCAATGCATCACATTGCATACTTTCTATAATTTGTTACAATCTAAAACACAATGTTTGTAAAATTTATCAAATATTAAATAATAATAATAATAATAATAATAATAATAATAATACTATTATTATTATTATTATTATTATTATTATTATTATTATTATTATTATTATTATTATTATTATTATTAACACAAATACATGGTATCATTAATTCAACTTCAGCCTTTTATTTTCTACACATATTATTGTTTTTTTGATAAACTTAAAACTTCTATTCTGCCACACATTCTTGAAAATAAATAAAGATATCTAAAAAAATAAATGTCTTTATTCATATAATTCAAATATATGTGGTAGAATGGACATGTTACACACATAATATATAATCACCTATATGTAATTATAGATGTTAAAGTATCAAGAAGAGATTGAAAACCAAATGCATGGGTAAAAGAACAAACAGGTGTTACTGACATCATTGAAAGAACTAAGACTGAAGTGTAAATCTCATTTTATGAATATGGCAAGTTAATGCTCTAAGGCAATTGTTTTCAACCTATGGGTCATGACCCCTTCGAGGGTCGAACAACCCCATCACAGGAGTCTCCTAAGACCATTGGAAAACACATATTTTTAATTCATAACAGTAATAACAAAAATAATTTTAAAGTTGGGGGTAATCACAATCACAACATAAGAAACTGTATTAAAGGTAATGGCATTAGGAAGGTTGAGAGCCACAGCTCTAAGGATTACAGATGAGACTTGGGTTCAAACTTTAGACTATTGAAACTTTCAGTCATTGGCATGGATAGCTAAATATTTATATGCCACTTTCTTTCTTATGAATACAAACCATTAATCCAAAATTGTTCTCAAAAGCTGGGAATATAGGTTTCTGATGTCATCTAGTATTAATCAAGTGTGTTATTGTTAAAAGATATCACTAACATGTTTATTTAAAGGATATGAATTGTCTGTTAGGTTTACAAAACAGTTTATAATTATAAGAACATGAAAACAATGCTGAGTTTAAACTTAGAAATTAATTATGAAGCCAAAATTAAAGGATAATCACATATGAATTTAAATGCTTTATATTTAATTTTACTATTATTGCTAAAGTTTTGGTGTGGAGAAACAGAAAATGCTGCACATTAAATAATGAGGAAAAGAAAATTAAAAAAAAGAAAAAAAGACAGTTAATTTTTTTTTCAAATTACAAGAAATATTCTTAATTGTATGTAATTTTTCATATAGTATTTCTCTGTAATTAATAAAGTCTTAAAAGTTAAATTTTTTTTTTTTTTCACGTGTCAAAGCGTTGACTGGGAAGCGAACCAGGCCAACTGCTTGGAAGGCAGCTATGCTAATCACGTTTACTTTTACACAAAAACTATATATAGCGCACTTTTTCCAATGTTTATTTAATATAGAGCAGTTTCGAACAACTAACTAGCTTCTTCAGATCTTAAAAACAATTGTATAACAATTAACTATGTAAACAGTATTATGAAAAGTGAAGTTTTGTCAATAACTTAATTAAAGCAATGTAATAAAAGTAGTGATGGTGGGAAATTAGAATTTAGACACTTTGATTCATTTATTTTTCTCCTTTAAAAATGTTTTTTTATTAGGAGTTGTGTGTCAAAACCTCTTTTCTATATCTAGGCTTATGAACTTCTCATTATTGTGTTTTATTGGGGCAATTAATTGCAGTAACTGAAGTAGACCAATTCAACAGCATGATCTAAACTGTGATACAAAACAAACACAAATCATAAAAACCTGGTAAAGTTATTTTTATTTAAAGTACTGATTTAAAAAAATAATATTTGTAATCAAAATTTAAAGTAACTAAGACTTTCACATGACCCTCAACTATCCACACTATCTCATACTGCAGTACACTTGATCACACACATGGTGAAAAGATAAATAATCACCAATATAAGTATTTCGTGCTTTTCAACGTGTGTGTGATCAAGTGTATCAGCAGTATGAGATAGAGTGGATAGTGGAGGGTCATGTGAAAGTCTGAGTTCAAACCTCTTATATATTACATATTGGAGTGCATGTGCTTTTTTATTAATGTAGTTACAGATCAGAACTTTACTTATCAAAAATTTTGTTAACAAAGATAAGAGATTAAGTAGAAATATAGTGTTTCACAAACAATAATAAAACTTTTAGCAAAAAAAAAAGCGTCCAATTTTACTTATCATCCCATTTTCAATGGTATGGATAACTGAAGAGTTGGAGGGTAGAGAAGATTGAAGTCTGTCCATTAGAGTTTGAAGATTTGTTATTTTAAAATAAACCGAGCATTGATTTTATATGTGTGTAGGAGATGATGATCTAGTCCAACTTATTAGTGCTGTTTGAGCACGAAATATGTATATTGGAGATCATTTATCTTTTTGACATGTGTTTAGTCATGTGTATCGGTTATATAAGATATAGTGGATAGATGAGGAGAGCTTGAAAGTCTGTGGTTTGAATCTCCAACAATTAAATTAAAACATTCATATCATTAAAACAAAGTATAACAACTGTTTAAAACAAGATAAAAAACATCTAATTTATTATAAAATACTAAGAATGCTTTAAAATGCATTAACGTTAAACGGTCTCAATATTTTTTTAAACTCATAAATCAAACTGTATATTACTAATATTTTTCATTGTAAAATTCATATTTTAAATGGCTATTATAAATTGCTCTTGAATTTTTTATAAAATTAAAAACATCACTTGCCACTATATATGCTTTTAAGCATATATATTAAATTTTTTGCCCAGATAATAAAAGTCCTATAACCATGCATTAATAATAATTTATTATTGCTAACCATTCTTTTAATACAATTTCCTCTAGCATCTCAATTTTAAAACAACATCATGAATATTTATGAACCATTGCACGCATTTTATTAATAATCAGAACAATGTTTTCTTATAAAATGTTATTAGTTTTAAAGCAGATATGGAGGAAAAAAAAATTACAATTGGTTAAAACAATTTTTTAACGTTCTTAAGTATTTTAATTTAATTTAAACGCTCTACGACCTTTGAGAAACATCGAAAACTTTAAAATGTTTTTAAGAAAATGATAGTTTCAAATAGATTACTTTTTGCTTATTTGTTGTCAAGTCTGATATATTTTAGATAAAACTTTTTTTTCCTCACTAAAAAACGAAACAATTACAAAATAATAGATTTAGGAATAATTTAATGGTTTAAAAATATTTTTAGTAAGATTTAAAAACACTTTTTTCTTTTTAATGAAAATCTGAAAGTTTTTTAAAAAAAGATCCCGACGTGATTCCGTTTTATGGCATCTTTGTTCAAAAGATTGTAGGATTTTATGATAAAATATTAATGTTCTTAAAATCTTATGAAATATAAATTTTAAATAATTAAACAAATCCACCTTTCTTATTACTATAAGGGCGCTTATTTTATTAAATGTCACCAATCTGACAGCTTTGATTGAGTAGCAATCTTCTTCAGAGCTTTTTCTGAAGAAGACTGCAGGTCAATGGAAACTATCATATAGATGATGTTTAATAAAATAAGCATTGTGACAATAATAAAAGATATGAATTTGTTTAATTATTTATATTTTTTTTCAATGCATATAGAAAGATATAAGGTGAATGGAAGATATAATATTTTATAAATACATACTTTATAATCACTTAAAATGATTGCCATGAACTTATACTTTCCAGGAAAAAGCTTTCATGTTGAATAATCTATGATAAAGAATCATAAATCTTACTAGAAAATCTAGCACTACTTCGTGATGTGAATATATTATATGAAAAGTTAGTAACATGTATGATTTGATATGGATTAGTCATGCCAGGATTCTCAGATAACATGGCATCATAAATGGAAACTTTGAATAATTATTACCAGATGCAAATATCATAGGAATAATACATCATAGCAGAAATAATACCAAAGTACCCTTTTCTTTTTAGGACTTCTAACTTGAATTATTATTCAAATTTAATTCATATGATGTATTTGTGAATATTTTGCAGGCTTTCAATAAATTTCATGTATGTCAGATGTTTTTCTTATAAATATAACTTTATATATGTTTGATTTAGAAGCCTATTTCACAGAACAAACAATTTTAAATATGTTACCAAGACAATTTTACAAGCCAGATTCTTACAAAATCTTTTTTTTTTTAAATAAATTTGCGAATACACAGAGACTAAATTCTCCATAGAATAGCACCACTCAGTGTCAGCCATAGTAATCAATGGATGCAGGAAGGTTTGTGCATAAAATCCCTATCTAGTACTTACTCTTCAAACACCCCCAGATTAGTTTCTAGCTTGTGGCTTTCATTAGTGAGGAGCCTTGAATTAGAGAGCATGGTACCTAGATATTAGGATTTAATGCAATCCTCCAGCAACTGCCTTTTACCTTATTAGCTAACTATAAAGCTTTGAGTCCAAAATAAAAACTCAATAATGTTTCCAATTCAAGCTAGTTGTATAGATCTGAATTCTGTTCAGCATCCATACGTTTTGGTGTCTTTGTTTCTTTAATAACCACAGTCACCATAATCCTATTGATCATGTGTTGGTTAATGGTTTAAATTTGTTAATAATGCCTGCCTTTTGTTATATCATTTCCAGTCTATCAATAAAAGATTACTTATATGAAAACCCATAAAATTATTTACATGCTCATTAAAATAATTAATATGCTAATTTTATGCACTTCAAAAAGAGACATTAAAATATATGACCAAAAATATTCAACACTTAATTTATTACATCATATTTTGGGGCTTAATTGATAATGTTTTGTTATCCAGACAAACATTCTTTGATCGTATCTGTATATGGATTTATATTATTATTTTTTTATATTCTTTAATTACTGCCTTTTTTGAGAGAAGGTGTAAAAAAAAACTGATGTTAAGTCTGATTGTTCCTACTGTCATGAGTTACACAGTCAAATCCTGAGTACCAAGCAAATAATGTTTAATATATTTAATATGTATTAAATTACCTTATAAAAAGTGTAATAATTCCATCACTGACATATAACAAAGGCAACACTAATACTCTATATTCTGGAAAATATTGAGATTATTAAATACAGCCTTAATGCATAACAGTAGCCTATGACAAGAGAATTCAGCATGGAAAATGTATTAAGTTTACATTTAATATTTTCAAAGTTATCTCTGAATGTGTAATATTAATCTTTAATTTACTATATATTACATTATTATAAACTTTATATAATTTTAATAAAATATTTGCTCGATTTATATTTTACATTTCAACAAGAAAGCATATTTGGAGATTTTTTTTCAAAAAATAAAAATTTTTGTTATTTACATCTTCATTATTAATATTAAACCATATTGTTTGAGGAAGGAATGAACTAGTAATCATTTATTGCAACTATGCAACTTTTATATTAATTTAATCAGCCTTCGACATGTGCTGTTTAATCATATTATTAACTCACTGATGTTATAGCAAATATGCAGGACAAAACTCAAATGCAAAGTAAAGACTTAACAGATATGAATGATCATCTTACCTTTGTACCTAAATGCAGTTATATAGGCCAATCTAAAGCACTTCAGAATGAGATCATGAAGATTTAATGTTCATAACTTTACATCCATTACTTTATTGATTTATATTTAAATGAGTGAAATTTTCAAATTTATAGTTGGTAAATATTAGATGATGTTAGAATCAATTTAATAACATTTACATTGGGTTTAACTATAAATTAATAATGTAATGGATGGAAAGCTATGAAAATTGAATCTTTATGCCCTCATTTCAAAATATTTTAGATTGGCCTATATAATTGCATTTAGGTACAAAGATAAGATAGCCATTTTTATTTTTTAAAAGTTTCTATTTTGTGTTTCTCTATAACATCAATGAGTTAGTAACATGATTAAATAGCTCATATCAAAGTTTGATTACCTGCTGATTAAGAATTATTAGCAAAACATATGCTTGTAAATAATGTTGTTATCAAATTTTTATTTAATATTTTTAAGTTGGCAGAGAGGGAGGGAATTACTTGTTCATTAAAAATTTCACTACTTTTACACTACTATTCATTCATTAAAATATTGAAAGTTTACCATCTATCAATTGTAGTATTATTTCGATAAAAAATACATGTTAACACACATTCATTTTATTCAATTTTGTTCCAAAGACATTATTTTTATTTATCTTCATTTTTCATTACTTGTTCCATTTATCACTTGGTATGTGATGTGATGCACTGTGACTTCTCCTTATACGGAGTCAGGAATCTCTCAGCAACTATCCCTTTTCTCCACCTAAGTTTTCTCATATCCTGCTCCACCCCATTTCCATAACATAATATTTGTCAACTCCATGGCATTCATATCTAAATCCCCTTTATCTTTTCCCAAACCCAGCAAAAAAACCAATAACCCCCTTTCTATATAATCACTTTGTTTACATTTATTCTTTCATAACTTTATTATTTGTACCCTTTCTACTTTCAAGCATTTACACTGAATTAAAAGATGCCTAATATTTTCTATGTCTTCCTTACACAACTTGCAGACTAAATCACCCATATTTTTCCATTTACGTGCATATTCCTTGCTAAAGATCAGATTCAAGCCTTAAACAGTAAACTACTTTCCTTGCTATTATCATAAATTAACTCGTGCCCATTGTTCCGTTTAGTTCTATATATATATAAACTCTTTTTACTTTCTATACTAGTTCTCCATCCCTCCAATTCACTATTCTTTAATAATGCATCTAATCTTTTATCCCTTTCTTTACTATTATAATACACAACAATCCTCTAACACAATCATTCCACCTTTTCTATAAGTATACTGATATAAATTTTTTATTCAAATTTTCTGTATCCCACATTACCTTCCTCACCCATCTTCTTGCCTGTCTTTTACTCATAACGTTTCAGCTGCGGTATGGTGTCTTCTCCAAGCGTCTATAAAAAACTCATCCCACCTATTAAATAATTATATAATTATTCTCTATCTTTGCACTTGAATATCATTCAATCTTTAAGGTAACAGACCACACTATTTATTTATAAAATGCAAGTCAACTATTAACTTATAATACAAATTAAAATATAAATTTTTCACGCACACACACTCTGCATTTGTCCACAATTAAAAAAGAAGCATTAACATTGAAGTTGAATTATATTTTATATTCAAAAATTTCACAGATTTTAATGCAATTGTAATAAAGCTAAACGAAATCTTTACATAAGCACAAGTATATCTCTGGGTGTGTATAAATTATGAGTAAAATCTTGACCTCAATTTTTTTTATTTAATATTAATTTTGTCTTATAATTACTCATCAGTATGTCTACGTTAAGATGCAAAATATTCTCTAAAGCACACAGGAACCGTTGTGATTCGATCAAACAAATAAAAACAACAGGTAAGTATTAATTAAGAAAGCAATAATTTTTTTAAAAGTGATCATTCACAGAATGTGTCTGAAAAATTGGTTGCTAGCTGAGGACTTATCTTTACATCCCACTGGGAGATAATAATGTCTTCAGACTCCAAGCTGTTTTTTTCTTAATCCATCCAATCAACAAGACACTCCTATCTTTATCAAAAACCTCAGAGAGATGAACAAACATATTAAAAAATAATATTGATAAGAAAAAACAACACACATTAAATATCCATAAAAACAGGCAATTTAAAATTTTATATGATATATTATTTTTATCGACAACTTGTTAAATATTATACTCACACTTGCTGCAAGTTATTAGTTTATTTTTATTTTAGTACTACAACTATAATGTAAAATTATTTCTTGATGTACACCATTTTTGTTTCAGTTTAACAAAACATTTTTTTTATAGTTTTTATTATTAAATTTCCAAAATTTGACTTCTTTAGATATAATAATTTATTTTCAGGATTTGCAACGATCGAGTGGAAAAACTCTAGAGATAAAACCCACTGGTTGTGCCCAGTTTTATCACTTTTGGCATTTCGCTTTCATAAAACTACAATGAACAGTAAACCATTCAATTAAAAAAAAAAATCAGTGCTTTTAACAACACAAATTACACTACACTCACATATATATATATATATAATTAGAGGGGATTTGAACCCAGAGTTTCAAGCTCCCTCCAGTCGTCCACTCTATTCAATATAACTGACACACATGATCACATATATGTGAAAAAGATAAATGATCTCCAATAAACGTATTTCATGCTAAAACAGCACTACTCATTTGGTCCGGATCATCATCTTCTATATATATATATATATATATAATCAGTACTCAGTTCTATATTAAGATAGCAAATCTGAAAACTTCAATGGACATCATTTACCTTTTTCGCATGTGGTCGTGTGTATCAGTTATATTAAGTAGAGTAGATGACTGGAGGGAGTTTGGGTTCAAATCCCTTTAATTACATCTAGGTTAAGTATATATATATTCTGTAATGAAAAATATATCTAAAATGTATAAGAGCAATGCCAATGAAGCAACATTGTCTCACAAAAATGTAATGGGCAATTAACAACATAATGGATGAAAAGCTACCTAATGTACAAATGCCCACATATTTGAGCGATCTAGAATATATAATGGATAAATGTTGTATCTAGGCAACTAAGATGATTACTAAATAAATAAATTAATCCATGAATTGTCTCTATGATAGTTTGGATTTATATTTACAATGGACTCATGAATTTGTAAGGTGTCAATGAGCCCCTAATAAGTACATCTAGATAAACTTCAAATAAATAATATTTTATTTGCTAATGAGCTATAGTATGGGATATACACTGAAATATTTTAATTGTAAATAAATTGTAAAATAAAATAATTTTATAATAATTATGCAGTAGGAAAATCAAAGTATTTAAGTTAATAATAATAATATAAATTTATTGAAGTAAACATTATCTCATTGAGATGGCTAAGACACAGAACATAGTTCTAATTTTACACCTGCAATCTAATATCATTTAATGCATCTTTATAATTTACCTCTTCTAGATTGCAATTAATATAAACAATCTATGATTATAATTATTAATGCATACTGTCATAAAGGGTTAATTACAAATTCTTTCTCACTCAAAAAAAAATTAATATGATAACAATTGATTTAAGTCTTCATTATGTCATTCTATTATTTAAGCCCATATCGAATGATAAAATTATTAATAAAAAAGACTGATAAATATTTTGTCACTAAGCTACTATTATACTCTTAACTATTATTAATAAATAAAATTTATTTCATTAAGATAATTTAAAAGAAATTTTCTCTTAGCATCTGTTACCAAGTTTAGCTTATATATATAATTTCAGCTTACATTTTACTATCTCATGATGTTTTTCTTGGCACATTGATGATCACAAAATACAAATGTAGGTTTTCATGAACATTTTAATCATTAAAAGAAATCCAACTATTTCTTTGTTGATATTATAACCCATGGTAAATTTTGATACTTTCATACCTTCATGATAGTTAAGCATAATGTTTATTATTAACCATTCCTTTTGAATTATAAATATATGAAATGAGGAAAGTTTTGTGTTTCTTCCACCTTAAATAAATTTTCTATGCACAATATATATTTCATTGTGATAAGTCCAGAATCTATTTGTAAAAGATAAGATAAAACCCAAAATTTTAAGCAAAAAAAAATATGTGTGTTCTCCTTGTGTTTTTGTAGCTACTGTAACATAAAATACAGTAGTTTTCTTTTCCTTTTTCTTAAACACTGTTTCTGAACATGTTATTTCTTTTTTCTAATCTTAATATGGCATTATTATCATTCAATACAACTTGATAATATATTATTATTTCATTTTTAAATTTAGTAAATAAAGTATCCAACTACTCTCCATTTATCCCAAATTAATAAACGTTTATGAAATATAAGACCTTTAATTGTTTTCTTTATTTAGTTATTTATATACTAACAAAGGGAATTATAGATGGCGACATGTGTACATCACATATTCCCACCCTTAATAAAAAATAAAGCAAACAATTCTAAACAATTAACATAAGATCATCATGACCAATTAAATATCCAATGAATAACTCTTAGTTAATTAAAAGTACATCACCGCAACAATGATGTTAATGATTAAGTATAATTATGTGTCTCAATACTTTTTTTTAATACCAAAAGTAACAAGACAAATATCCCACAACAATTATATTCATTATCACCCTTACATTTCATCTTAATTAGATATTTATAAAACAATTCTATGACATTATATAAATTGTGTCATATTTGATTAATAAAATGAACTCCCTCACTTCTAATGAATATGGATTCTTGATATCAAATAACCTCATGAATATAGTCATTACTATAAATATCCATAATGATTCACACATTTGATTCTAGGCTCACCATAAACTGCATTTCTCAAATTGCCAATCTCACATATCAGACATAGATTATTGGCTTTACTCTGTGACTGAGATTAATTCTTATGTCCCCAGTCAAGGTACCTATTTTTCATGACTATATATCTCACGATAATAAAACCATATAGATTTTACAAATTTTATCTGTAATGATAAAATTTTACATCTATCACCACTATTTAAGCTTGTGATGGAATCACCTTTTAAAGAAATCTCATCATTGATTTTAAGCTATAAAAAAAGGTTACCAATTTAGTAATGGGTAGAAAAAATAATACTAATGTATGACATTTTTGTGTCGCATCATAAAGAGTAATGACTGTATGAAAAGTTTCCTAATCATCTGAAATGGATATTTGCAAATAGGGATATAGATTTTAAAATTGGTAAGGATTAAAAAACATCAAAACAACTGGAGAGATGTTGTCTACCAATAATGAGTCTTTTATTACATTTCTATAAGAAAACAAGTTAATAAAAAAATAGATATCATTTAGAGCATGTTAAATTGCAATGAAACTAAATAATTATGATAAATATATTATGGTAGTGAAATTTTCACTACACCTCTCTCATGCAAGATAGGGAGTACTATTTATTTTTAACACTTTGTGGAGGGATATAATCATAAACATTTGATTAAAGACATGCAAAAAGGGATGTATGATCCCGGAGATGTACAATTCACACTGGATCAGCTCTCCTCAGTTCGCCCAGATCTCAATCTCTTACATACTTTCTTTAAAATTGTTTAGTACATATAGATAGTCAATTACTGCAATTTAATTGATGTGTCAAAGTTGCTGCCCTCACAACTTCGACACAAATCTCTTAATGGCAGTATATTAATAATTTTTATTAGTCATTCATTAGATTAGAGATAATCCATGAGAGTGGTCCTGTCAAAATTCCCCTATAAAAATATTATTCACTAAGTGGATAATCTCTAGTCTAATAAATGACTAATAAAAATTATTAATAAACAATTATGATATATCCGTGGCTTGAGAAAATCAAAGTTTTGACACTTGGCTGTTCATTTTATATTCCAAAAAATAAAAAAAAACTTACTATTTTTATATTTGATTGATTAAACATGCAATATGTGCCCTCAAATAATGACTATAATATTACATTTTAAAATTTTGTTTAAATTATAATCTTAATTTATGTACTGTCAATGTTTATTTTCAAAGCGCAGATGATTTGAAATTAACTTTCGAGAGGGGGGGCTTCTCCGCCGCTTTTTTTTTTTCAAATCCATTTTAAATTTAAAACACGGGGAAAAAAATTTAAAAAGAGGGGTGGCAACCCCTCTTTTCCTTTTCTTTTTTTTTTTTATCCCCCCCCCCAAAAAAATTTTTATTATGGAAAAGTTTAAAAAAAAAATCCTTTCCCCCCCCTCTCACCTTACATTATATTATTAAAATACATCATGTATTTTTTCTCTATTCAATATATTATATATATTATTAATTTTAAATATATATATATATATAATTTATTTTTTAAAAACAGCAGATTGTGGTTTGATAATTATCACCCCTCGGAGGTGAATTCTCTCTCTTATTTAATTATATTTCAACTATTTTTATAAAATAAAAAATATTTTATTTTTTTTTTTCATTTTTTATATAGATTATTGATTTAATGAAGAATTATTTTGTTTTGTTGTTTGTTTGTGGTGTGAGTGTGGGTGAAGAGTAAATTGTTTGATATTTAAATTATTTATTTAAGAATTTAGATATGAGGGGAAAAAAAAAAAAAAATAGAAAGATATTAATTTTTGATTTTGTTTCTTTTTTTTTTTTTTTTTTTTGCTTTGGAGTTTTATGTTTAATCTTAATTTATGTACTGTCAATGTTTGAAAATAAACATCATATACTTTATTCATATAATTTATAATAGTAAGAAAAAAATCAAGTCATACATCATGTGGCTTAATTTAATAAGCTTGCAATACAAATTTTATATAATGAGTTTGCTAGTAGGTCTAAACATTTTTCTGATAAATGCTGGAAAAAAAAGACATTTAAAATCTATATCTAGAATTATCTCTATTTCCAAACCAGTTTTGAGCTACTAGAACTCCTCAGTGAGTTGTAGGATATTCAGACAATAGATCTAAAATCCCAGTTTAAGCTCAGCACTTATCTAATACTGAAGTATTAAGTAGAAAATCTGAAATTTTCAGACATCCATATGTCTTCAAATCCAGCTATCTAACTTAAATATCTATATGTGCCTGAACAAACTTTAGCTACATCATATATTAATAGCCTTAGCAATATAACATCTTCAAACCCTCAAAAGCCAAACTATAATGTAGCAAAAATCAAGTCATACATCATATGACTTAATTAATAAGCTTGTATTACAAATGTAATATAATGAGCGTGTTAATAGCTCTAAACAAGCTTTTTTGATAATTGCTGCAAAAGAAAGCATTTTAAATCTCTATCTAAAATTATCCCTATCCCCAAACCAGTTTTGAGCTACTGGCTCTCTTCAGTCAGTGCTAGGATATTCAGACACTTAATCTAAAATACAACTCTACCACCAACTATCTAACTTAAATAGCTATATGAATCTGAACAAACTATCTTTAGCAATATAACATCACCAAAGTTTGTTTAGAGCTATTAGCACACTTATTATATTACATTGGTAATACAAACTTATTAAATTAAGTCACATGATGTATGACTTGGATTTTTTTTTACTATTATAGTTTGGCTTTTGAGACTTTGGTGATATTATATTGCTAAGGCTATTAATATATGGTGTAGTTAAAGTGTGTTCAGGCCCATATAACTATTTAAGTTAGATAACTGGATTTAAAGACATATAGATATCTGAAAATTTCAGATTTTCTACTTAATAGTTAAGAATTAGATAAATGCTGAGCTTGAGCTTGTATTTTTGATCTAGTGTCTGAATATCCTAGAGCCTCACTGAGGTGAGACATTAGCTTGAAACCTGTTTGGGGATGGGGGTAATTCTAGATAGAGATTTTAAATGGTTTCTGTTGAGACATTTATCAGAAAAGCTTGTTTAGAGCTATTATCATGCTCATTAGATTACATTTGTAATATAAGCATATTAAATTGTCACATGATGTATGACTTGAGTTTTTTACTATTATAGTTTGGGTTTCAAGGCTTTGGCAATATTATATTGCTAAGGCTATTAATATATTGGGTAGCTGAAGTTTGTTCAGACCCATATAGCTATTTAAGTTAGATAGCTGGATTTGAAGACATACAGATGTCTGAAAATTTCAGATTTTTTACTTAACAGTATTTTAGATCTAATGTCTGAATATCCTAGCACTCACTGAGGAAAGCCAGTAGCTCAAAACTGATTGGGAGATAGAGATAATTCTAGATAGAGATTTTAATTGCTTTCTCTTGGGCATTTATTAGTAAAACTTCTTTAGAGCTATTAGCATGCTCAGTATATCATAATTTATAAATAAATAAAATAAACGTCATTAAATAACAGTGATTATTATATATATAAATTTAAAAAAACATGTAAGTTGATCACTGTTATATAATGACATTTTATATTATTTATTTATAATTTATATATCCATACTTTACTTATACAAAAGTATTTATGACATACATATACATAGATGCTTATTCAAAAATACTCTACTTCAACAGTACAATAAACAATAAGCATTCTCTTGCAATCAAAACCAAGGAAGGGGGGAAATAGAAATAAAATATAGCAGATATTATAGCTCAACAGTTTTTCATTCACGTTTTTAAAGTGCACTCTATCAAGTACTGCATGGGTTTAATATCATGATAACATATCAGAATCTGGAAACCTAAGATCCTCAAATTAAGTTCAGCGCTAGAAATTTTGGCATTCAAACTTTTTTGAACAATCATTCAATTATTGATTTATTTTCATGAAAGAGAGAAAATATAGAAATTCATTTAATACAGAAAATAGTGTTTTTTTGCTACTTTTGCATTTCTGGATAGGCATCTCATAGACTTTCTGTGTAAGTTATCTCCTATAAAAATGGTCAATTGGTAGAAAGTGGGAGCACATAATAAAGTTATTTTAAGATATATTACCCATAAGCCACTTCTTTAGGATGATTAAAAATAAATATTCATTTTCAGAATTTCACACTTTGAATAATAAAATAAATGACTTTTTAGAATTTCCTGTTTTTTAATTTCCTTGTAACAAAATGTATTCAATTTATTTTGATTACAGTGCAATTAATTTAGTTTGATGAATACCAAAAATAACATCACATGATTCTTTAAATTCAATTTAGCTTATGCATCAATAGCACAGCCATTTAAGAGTGATCAAAATCTTAGACACTAGATGGCTCTAGAGTATAAAGGTACATAACAATCTGAAAGGTATGTAAGGAAGTCAAAGAAAATATTAGGCATCTATTAAATGAATGTAAATGCTCACCAGCAGAAAAGGTACAAATAATGAAGTTGTAGGAGAATAAATATAAACAAAATGATTATACAAAGAGTGGGTTCTTGATTTTAATACTGTGTTTGGGAAAAGATAAAGAAGATTTAGATATAAAGACCATAGGGTTGACAAAGATAATGTTATGGAAATAAGATGATGCAGGATAGAGAAGGAAAACTTAGAGTATGGAATAAAAAGAAAAGGTAATGTGGCTAACATGTTTCTCTGGGCATAGTGGCAGAGAGATTCTTGACTTTGAGAAAAGAGAAGCCATAGTACATCACATCACAAATTATTGCTTTTAAGACAAATGTTAAATTTAAGCTAATAGTCATTTGATTCTTTTACTTTGATATATATCATTATTTTTCTACAAGTCAAAGGGTCTCTAATTAGCTTATATATATGAAATCATTAAATTAATGAATACAGTATTTCTAAATTATTTGGAAGATATGGAAACAACCTCATTTTCTATGAGCAATCAATATCATTGTACCATTTTTTTTATTTGTTAGATAGCCAGAAAGCATAAAAAGACCACTTATACATTCTATATTTATATAGATGGCAATATAACAGGTAATATTATTAAGAGAGAAATTTAAATCCACACACCATGTAAATAAAGCTTCATTTGATATAACCACAACATAGTGTAGAATCATTTCTATATATTATATCTGTTTAAATAAATAACAATATCATATTCCTTTGAATTTAAAATGCCCCTGAATTTAAGATGCAGTAGGATTTTAAGTTTTGAAAAATTGGAAAAAAAGTGAAAAATAATTTTATTGAAAAATAAGAAACATATGACCTGTTACAATGAAAGACAATGGCAAAACAAATATGCTTAATTAATTATATCTGTTAATGTTTATATTTTTATTACATGTATATTGTTTGCATTATGAAGTCTTTTTTTTAATGTAAATACTGCAATTTTTTTTTTCAAAATAAAAATAAATAAATTTTAAATAGGGTATTGACATTTAATGTTACCAGTAAATCTTTTTTCTTTTGATTAAATCCCTTTTCTAAAATGCAAATTAATAATTTATCAGATTATTAAAGTAAGTAAAAGTTTTTTTTAAAGATTAATTTCTATTTATAATTGATGGAAATAATTTATAGCAGCAAATATAAAACATGTTTGTCATCCAATTACAAAATGCATGGAACATTAAAATTTCTTTGTCAATTTGCTTTTGTATAAAAGTAAATTTTTCTATTAAAATCTGAATTATTCTTCTAAAATAATTAATATTTTCACAAATATTTTCTGAAAAAATTATAAATGTATAAAAAGAGATTTCAAAACATATGTTTTCACTTTGAAAATCAAAACAAAGATATTGGAACTGTTAAAATCATTGACAGGTGTTCTCTGGTATAGAGAACAAGAAATAAGTAATCAATGCCTTGGAAGGCAGGTTCTTATTATAACTTTAAATTTAAATTTAAATATTATTGATTTATTACTTGTAAAACAATTTCTTGATAAAATAATGGTAAAATTGGCAAAATAACTTTAAAAGTAGTGAGAGTTAAAGCTGTTTATGAAATTAATCCAAAAAATATTGACATTTAATATTAAATCTTTTTTCTTTTGATTAAAAAAGATTTAACACACTATTCTACACAGGGATATCAATGATTGTAATATTATGTTCATGCATATCACAAAACAAAGATCCATAAAAATATGTTGTAAAAATCTTATTTGAATTTAAGGTCAAAAATTTGGAAAAAATAGTGCATCTTATATTCAAAGTAATATGGAAAGTCAAATATGTAACTTTTATAAATAAATTCAACTCTGTCAAACAATATGTATGAAATGAAAATGACTTTATTACCATATGCTATCAATATCATTGTTCTGCCATATTTGTTAGAAAGGCAGAAAGTATAGAGATAGGAAATCCCCCCCCTCTCTCTGGACCAGTCATCATATTGAAAAGTGATTGAAAAAGCTCAAAGTGATAATTAGAAAAAAAAAGTAGAAGACATATAAACTAGTTGACCACATATGAAACAAAGAATTTATGTTTATTTGGGAAAATAAAAAACCATTGAATAGAGAGAAAAAAAGTACAAAGACTAAAATTCAAAGCAGTTGTTCACATGCCACTGACAAATAATCCCACAGTCAATGTAGAGTGAGAGTATAAAATATCTGGAAGCTTCTAATTAATCTTGCTTTTAAAAAAAATGAAAAAATTAGGGGGGATTCTCTAGATATACTGATTATTGCCTTTGGCAGAATAACTCACAACCTTATATTCTATATTGATGAATCTAAAAATCAAGGATTGATTCCCATGCTAGAACTGTCACTGGTTTGGCTAAAAATATCTAAAAAACAAAGAGAATAATACCACTCAAAATATTCTACTATATACTAATCTGTGTCTATTACTAACAGTTGAAAGTATTTGGAAGTTTAAATAATGTTTGCATTTTTCTAAAGACCTATTTTTCCTGGATTATTTTACCAGTTATCATGTTAGGAATGCTGGGTAGAGCAATTACAGCTGCTAGAGGTATAGCCACCAAGATATCTGTATCACTTAGACACTAGCAGATGAGACTCGGTTGTAATACAATTTTATAAGATAAACAAGAAAAATATTGAAATATAAAGCAAGAGGTTTGGGCTTAATGAAGTTACTGAAAATATCCAAATTATCTTTGACCTTGGTATCTCTTTATATTTTAACTTAGTAGCATCTGACCATAAGTAAAGTTTTCTTGTTTAAAATATATAATACTAATATAATGCATATGTTACTGAGATTAATCTTTTAGCATCCCAGAATACTTTAGAAATCAATAAATGAATGTTGGTGCAGCATTTTGATATATATATATTATTCTTCTGACAAGGTTCAAAGTATAAAAAAAGCAGACAAAACTCACTATATGTATTGCCACTCGCTGCAAGCTAGAGTAATCAATGTATAGTGAGTTTTGTTTGTTTTAATAACAATTATAAGCAAGCATAAGAAATGGTGATCATGTGATGTTTATTGGCTTAAGGTTCACAGAACCTAAAATTAACTTAGTTGATTAAAAATTATCTTGAAAGTTAGGTTTAATGAATTCCTAGACCAAAAAAGTATTCCAATATATGATCAAAATTCAAAAATTAAAGTGCTTAATCATTCAGGACTTTATATAGAAATATGAGATAAAACACAGCTAGATAATTTAAGGCAGAACTCAGACTCTGCATGATTTAGTGTAATGTTAGAATAGTAATATTTTGGAGCATAATATCCATAAATCAAATCTAAATCTGTCATTTCTAGTGCCGGAACTTCTTACAAATTCCTACACAACATCACTTGATTATTTATATTATTACAATAGGAATCAACTATAAAACTTTGAAGATATTTTTGGTGAACCTTGGCATTTGGTATTTACTGACTATTTAACATTTTCTTAAGAGTTTCAATCACATAGGTGTTGCTATTATATAAAACTGGACTTGGGATTTAAACTCAATCCTATCTAACATTATTCTAAGCTAATGCAACTTTTAAATGCATATTTGAAAACTCTCCTATAAAGAAAATAGGCAATTTATTGATAGTTATATTTTGCGCACTTTAACCTTGATTAACCCCTTTAATTTATAATTTTTCCTATTAATAAATATTAAATGTTCTTCGGTGTTTTAAAATAATTATATATATATATTTCCAGTAATTTATGATCAGTATAATATATGCATGCATCTTAATAATATTAAATTTTTTTCAATGTTTACAATATGATTTTAATATCGAATTCTACCATAAATAAATGGCACTAAGAAAGTGCAAAGCAGTGCTAAACTATTTATCTTAATGGTAATCTATTGATATTGAGTGATTATGATGATCTACAGGAAAATTGCTCTACTTGCATTCAAAAAAAGAACTTAGCATTCATTCGCAATACTTTAAATCAATTTTATAGTAGCAATTATTTTTCTTCTCATAATTTTTATGCAAGTAGAGAGTGGTAGTAATTATGATTCTCTAACTAGAGGAATTCAAAAAACTTATACGTATTTGATTTTATTAATAGTAACTCATTAAAGATTAACAGAGGCAAGGCTACCCTACATAGTTTGACACAGTTGGTGACACATCTGACATGGGATCAGGGGGTCCCAGAATCGATTCTGGTACTTGCAGGTCTGGTGCTTGAACTTCATAAGAATTCATCAAAACATCATATAGTCAACATTTCATATGCTTATGCTAATAAGAGTACCAAGCTCTTCATAGAGTAGTGCCACCTAGTACAAACTTTTGTAATCAATGGGTGCAGAAAGGTGTGTAAATAAAATTCCTATCTAGCACTTACTCATTCAATATCCCCAGACTAGTTTTAGCTTGTGGCTTTTATCAGCGAGGAGCTTTGGATTTGAGAGTACTGCACCAAGGCTCCTCACTGATGAAAGCCAGAAGCTAGAAACTAGTCTGATGATGTTAGATGAGTAGGTGACACTAGATAGGGATTTTATGCACAAACCTTGCATCCATGGATTGTGAAGGTTTGCCCTTGGTGGCATGGAGTGTTTAGTATTTACATAAACTCCTGAGCAATAACACTGCATGTCTTTTTTTATTCCGCACAATTTGGCCAGATAGTAGAACATCTGACATGGGATTGGAAGATTCCAGGTTCGATTCTGACACTCAAAATTTTTATGAATTCTTGAGCAATAAAGTCATATGCTTTTTTTAGAAACAAAACTTTTGCTTTTAATACATCATCAGCATCATTTTTAATTTCAATTTACTGCATGATCGGTATCTCCAAATTTAATTCATCTTTATTTCACTCTTTTCACATATAGTCTCTTTCTAAGTCTTTTACAATCTTTTGAGATCCTATTTTTAAGCTTAATCTGTATATATATATCATCATCTTCACTGGCCATATAGTCAGTCTGACTTCATTTTAGTCTCAATTCTTTTGATGATGTTAGTGATGCCTATTTGTTTGCACACCTTCCATGTTTCATCTCTTCTGACTATTCTGAAGTGTCTGTACTTCTTTCTCCTCTGTGAAATGCCCAATTATTAGATCCATAAATAAAACTGGTAAAATAATCTATTAAAAAACCCGTTCTTTTCAAACACACCCAAAAACTCCTTTTGCACTCTGTGCATTAGAAAGACATTTTATGATGGCTCCCATTAAAAGTTTAAGAGATGACAATAAATAATCTATTTTCAAATAACCTAACACCACCTCTCCAGCTTCATCACACTAGAGGTATGTAGAAGAAAACATTTCCCCTCACTAATCAAATGACGCATTAAGTGACTTAATAAATTTTCTTTGTGTCCGTCCCTTTCCAAAAACCAACAAGAAATGACATTTCACTTATATAAATAACCTATAATTATTTTTTTTAAATGCGGGAACATCTCTCTACTATATAATATATAAAGAAATGAGTGATCTAAGTCTTATAGATGTTTTTTTACATCTGCTGCAATTATAATTTATTATTTTAGATTAACATTTATAGAAGTGCATTTTTTTCTGGTGCCACTAGATTAGGCAACTGTTCAAATGATGAGTGATAAAGGTTATCAAAAGGTTAACATTGGTGTCACATAAATTAGAATATGAAAAATGAGAACAGTTTAGAAAACAAATTGCTGAGATTAACACCCCAGCAAGTCATCATTAAATAACAAAAAGCAAAAAAAAATTTTAAATAATCTGTATTTTATAAGTAAAATATATTTAACTTTGCTGCCAAAAATATATTTTAATCATCATCATCAGAAGTAGTAATCACTTTCAAAGGAATATAGCCAATTAAATTACAAGAGGGGAAAAAGATGAAAAAGATAAAAAGTTTTATAGCATGAATTCTGCCCATCCCTCTTCTGTGTATTTTAATGAACATATTATGGTCTTATATAATAGGAATCAGAATGACCTAAAGTCAACATGGAAGTGACAACAATACTGGCATTAACAAGGGCTTTGAGCATTTCATCATCACATTTTCAATAATATGAATAATGTAAGAGTTGGGGAGTGGAGAAGATTGAAGCCTGTTCATAAAAGTTTGAAGATTTGCTACCTTAATATAACCTGGGCATTGATTATATATATATGTGGGAGATGATGATCTGAACCAATATATATTAGAAATCATTTATTTTTTCTCACATGGATGTGCTCATGTGTATCGGTTATATAAGATGGAGTGGATAGCTGAAGGGAATTTTAAAGTCTGTGTTCAAATCCCTTCTAATAATATCTTTATGCTACATAGTTGATTCAGCCTTGAATAAGTATTTTACATAGTAGGACAATGAACGTCAAATTAGGGTTGTATATATCCCAGGTGACAGAGGATTTTATATTTGTGAAAGATGTAAAACTTAAATAACGAATAAGTGTTATGCTTTCATTAATTTTTAGTAAGTTTGCCAGTTTAAACAATTGGACCAATTTAAGAATAGCTCACTGGAGAGCAAAGATTTGTATTTTAGTATCCATTTAATATATTACACTGTATTTCGCTATCTATTTGATATATTATACTGCTCTATATGGTTAAGTGCAGTGATAGATTGTCAGACTCTGGAGCACAAGGTCCTCAGAATAATTCTAATTCTGACACTTTTGCTGCTCAAACTTTTTATGAACTCCAAAAATAAACTATTTCACTTTTATTGTAGTTTTATGATGCACTCAACTATGCTCATAAATATAACTTGACTTTATGAACAATTTATTCATATAAATGGAAATAGATTATTATTATTTGGAAACCTGGGTTCAAAGTTGGTTTCAGAGTCAGATAATTTTTGAAAATTTACAAAGTCATTCAAATATAAGCCTGTAATTAATAATTTTTATTAGTCATTCATTAGCCTAGAAACTACCAATTAAACTGTAATAATTGGCTATCTATCCATATATCCATCCATCTATCTATCTATCTATCCACCCATCCACCTATCTGTCTACCTACATACCTATCTATTTACCTACCTATCCCTACCTATCTGTCTATTTATCTACCTACCTACCCATCTATACTGAACAATGATAAAGATATGTGTAAGAGAATGTAATCTGGGCCAACTAATGAGTGCTGGTTGAGCACTAAATGTGCAACTTGGGGATCATACATCTTTCTTGTATCTTTGGTCACATGCATATAATTACACCCCTCTAAAGGTGTTAAAAGTGCATAGAAACCAATCCTTATCTCGCATAAGAGTGATATAATGAAAATTACATTACAGAAATATTATTCATAAACCTGCAATTATATTGATAAAATGCAAAAATGTTCAAAAATTGAACATAATTTATTAGCATGACTTAAAAGTGACTTATTAGTAAACATTTTTAAAAAAAGTATAAAATCAATTAATTTAAATTCATTACTCATATATTTGAATTCTATAATGAATAAAAGTGATATTATATTTGTATATCCTAAAAGTAATTGTAGAAAGATAAATGTTTAAAAACTTATTTCATTGATTAGTAAATACTTTTATTGTTTCAAAAAAAATGAAGTAAAATATTTAAATTTATTTACTTGAAATTTTGAGTTTTTAAACGTAAAAAAATTCATACAAAATATGAAAGCATCTTTGGATACTTTTTCAAAACCTGGTCTAACATAAAAATAATCATATATAAAAAATATTTTTTCTGCTTACATTTTGAAGATGTAGATTTAGTATAAAATGGACAGCATTTTAGTGTAATTTTTGTATAGCCATCCCATTAATTCACCCACAGGTTTTTATTTAGAGATAGTGCTGTTTAACCTTTGACTTTTTTGTACTTTCCCGTGACTACATATTAGTGTTACATTGCTGGTTTTGTATTCATTTTGATAGCAGAAACTGTAATAATTTATTAATCTAAAAACATTCTGAAGAGGTCAGTACTACAAAAAAACTATAAAAGACTGAATTTGATCTACAATGTCTCTGATTTGTAGAAAGCAGAAGTGGAAGTAACTATACCCTCCGTTCTTTTGTTGTTAATTAATAAGCAGACATATTGTACTTTTTATAGCTTATTTAAATATTTATGATTATTTTTACAAACTGTACAATAATTATTTTAAAACAAAAGTCAACACAATTGTTCTTTGTTTTTAATTGAATACATTGTCTTTTTTTAAAAATATAAGTTAAAGAAATTTATTATAATGGTAAAAATGAAATTATGATCAATAACAGTTTCCTAGACTCAGTAATACAGAACTTTTATATTATTTAATTTTAAATACAATTTAAATTTTAGAATGAAATTTTATAGATTTGTATGAATGACTTAGAATTAGTTCATTGGAATTTTACAGATAAAGTTTAATCAACAAAGATTTAATTAATTTACTTATTTCAATAATATTACAATAAGAATAAAGTTTTTTTCTCATTATACCTTGCATTTTATTTTACTTTATAATTTCTTTTCTATATTTGCAAAGTTCAAATACAATTTTTTGGATGATTTTCATTTGTAAACTTATATTTCTAACAAAGCAAATCCACTTTATTGAATTGTGATATAAGATAAAAGTTTAAACACTAAAATCTAATGATGAACATTTATAAAAATTGCCAATGTAAATAAGCATTTATTTTTATAGTGGTCTATCCTCATGCTTTCATTTCCAGTACTTAAGATTTGCCCATATATAAGCATTTGGATTGGAAAGAATAAGTGGATTCATTTTATTCTTTCATAAATACTATATTTTGTGTTGGGAATGAAAGTATTCATTTATTATTAACCCTGTAAAAAGTGGATGCACAATAGCTTGAAAAGGCTGATCGTTAATGTATTAAAAAAATTGCCAATGGAAATGTCAATTAAGAATATATTTATATTGTGTGATGTTGCACAGATATTACAAATATTGCAATTTTTTTACCTTTTTTTTTGTAAATGAACTTTTAGGATAGATTCAAAAATGTTCTGTTTTCAGCAGTCATACAGAATTACAAATAAATATATATTCTTACAGCTTATAAATGAATTAAATGTCATTATAAAATGTTTGTTGGGTGCATGGTTATGTTTGTACATGCTATTCTTTATTAAGTAGCTGATATAATCTTGTGTGTATGTTAAAACTGTAATCATACTTCAATGATTTTAAATAACTTTTAACATAAAATAGCTTTTTTTTTGCATTTAGAAACTACAAAGAAAATTGTTAATTTCACAAATTTTAAAGATTATGTTACCTTCTTTATTAAAATGTATTATGAATATTAATCTCTGTCTGTATAGTTTTTCCTGGTTGAATTAATAATGTCTTGATGAAAGTATTGACCAATTCAAGCTGCTTTGTTTATTATTAAAAATAAAGTTTAATCATAGAATCACTTTTTTGTTTTGAAAATTACTATACACAAAATGTAAAATTACATATTGTTTAAAGATTAGTTTAACTTCTTTATAAAAAATATTCTTGATATTAATTTCTGACCAATGGTTTCCTCCTTTTATTCTGGAATAGAGCAAAAGAGGTTTGTACCGAAATCAGTGATTTGGAAAAAAAGAAGTTCTACAAAAAGCAAACCTTTATATTAAAAAAAAGGGCTGTTCATATGCTGGAATTAAAAAAGCCCCAAATAGATCACTAAAAGTACAATTGAAATAAAAAACTAATTGTAAGTACTGTAGAGTATTTGCACAGAATAGAAAACAAACTAAAAAAACTTGCAGTCAATATGATATCATCCAACAATGACAAATTAACCATAAGTCAACTGTGTGATAATTCAAAATATTTGGTTAGCATTCTTAATCTTGGTCTTAAGAAAAACATGGAGAAATTAGAAAAACTTTCATAAATATGTATATGAAACTACTTCTTACTTTTTCCTTGATCAGATCTTAAATTCAATATTTATAAATCTAAAGATCCAATTTCAAACTACTTTGATAGCACTGTCATTGGTCAGACCAGAAGTACTTGAGGAAGAGAGAATAATACCACTTGAACTATTAACAGATGAATGTATTTGAACAATTTAATCTGTTCAGATATCAACTCTTTCACACTCTATTGATAACTTTATCCATATTTAAATGTTTTATTAAAAAGACATGCTTGTTAAACAACAAAAACTATTTCTGCTCACCATAATAAACTTTTTAGGACTTGTTTAATTAAAAATGAATATTTTAAATAAAAATTTACTTATAGTCATGTAGTTTTTTTTTCTTTGTTTAAAATAACTATTTTACAAAAATATTACATAAATAACTTTTAATCAATAAACAAATTACTGAAAATTACAATTTTTCTTATTAAATATATGTTTTTAAATATTTTACCTCAGGCATCCTGGCATCTTCTGATTTTTTTCCAACTGATAATTTTAAAATGATTTCATTAATAATTATGAACTGCATATGGTTACCTAATATTGTAGATAGGTGTAAATAATGTAGAAAGAATATAGCGATCACAGCACCATTATAACACCCAAATTAGTGGTAAATCTGCAGTATTAACACAATTATTACCGCAAACAGTTAAATAAAATTTGAATTTTGCTAAAAGCATTTAACAATAATATTAGATGATGGAAATAGTCCAACATATAATCACAACTAAAACACCATCATTATAAAATTTGAGACAAAATTTACATTTATTTCCTTTTTTAAGATAATTTATAATGCTTTTATCAAAATAATTGCTATTGAAAATATTTTAAATCTGGTATATTTTCAACCTAAAGGTCACATATATAAAGAGTAAATATAAATTTTAAGCCACTTTTTATTTGTTTAATATTAGATGAAAAGATTAATCTTGCTTAATATCATGTGACACCAGAAGCTGCTCTATATGTTCAGCTGATGAGAAAAATAAAATTTTACCATAAAATTGCAGATTTTTGTTTTTGAAAATTTTTGTATAAAAAGTTGACAATTTCACCCAGATTAAAGATTAGTATAACTTCTGTATAAATATGTATTGTGGATATTAGTCTCTGATCACATGGTTTTTCTTTTTAATTTTGGCTAAACTAAAAGCAACCGTACATGAGAAACTGCAGCTATATATTTTTTTCATTATTTTTTATTAATTAATGAAAATATTTTTTTTACTATACTGTATAGTTAGTTACTTTTGATTTTCTATATGCATTCATGGATTTTGACCTGATTTTTTAACTATGTGACTTTTCAATTAATGTCCATGGTATAGAAATTATAGTATTTAAGTATGTTTTTGTGAACCCGTGTTGACTGCCCTAAAAATGTTTAGAGAAATACAAAAGTTTGACATCATGAAGTTTGGATTAATGGTCATGTACCTGTGTTATTTCATTGACAGAAATATATATCTAGGATGAAGTTAGTTGATTTTTTTCATCAAATGTCACATAAATTATAAAAAAAATGTTTAAAGGGCATATATAGGTAAAAATATTAATTAATTACTACCATCATCATCACAATAACAACAACAACTATGACAATAATAATAATGATGATGATAATGATAACAACAACAATAATAATAGTAATATTTATTCTCTGGATAATGTACGCAATGGTAATGTGATGATTTGTGCCCCAAAATTCAACTTGTCATTTCTAGGACTTAAGTGTCCCATGTCTAAGGCTAGATTACATCATCACTATCATTAGAGAAATACATAATCATAAAAGTATGGAGATCATTGCAATCTATGAAATTATTGCTCAAGAGTTGGTAAGAAGTTCCAAGTACCAGGCACGCCAGCACTGGAATCGATCAGAATTATTTTCACTCTAGAATTTGACACTCAACCACTATTCTTATCCATGGAATAAGTTTAAGAAAAATGTCTGATGAACAAAAGAAATTCAGTATAAAGCAACTATTTATGTATACAGCAAATTGTTTGTTCAAAGATTGAAGAATGGGTCTAAACTAGAATATACCGGGGCTATCTAGAAACAGTAAAATCACTATCCAAAATATTTGATCCCCATCTTAAGACTAAAGAAATTTATATTCATATCGTAATTACTGATTAGTTTAGCTCACATTAGATGGCTGTGAAGTGGGAAACTGCATTTGTTTTATTGGCTAAGCTGAAAGTTTGATGGTTCGTTGTAAAGTCGTCACTAATGTACATACTTTTAATTATTTCAATATTAGTGCCAAACACATTTTCTGAGGAATCTTGAATAAAATTTGACACTAGTGTATTATTTTTTTAAAAGAAGTCATCTGGCTTTATTGTTAAGAAATTCATAAGAAGTTTGACCACCGGAAGTGACGGACTTGAGGGATCCGTGTACATTAAGCTCCGGAGGTTTGCAACTCAAACTGCACAGGGCACTATTATAATGATTAGAAATAAATACACAATCTGCTAAAAAGCAATACATATGATTTTTATATATCAGCTCGTGACTATATATATACAAACCTACAGCAGATAAGTAGAATATAAACATACATTATTATCTCAATATTTATTCCCACGTGCACTGACTGCTTTTAAAAGATTTCACTCTCATTATATTTTGTTTAAAATTATATTGAGAGATTCATTAATAACAGCTTTTTAACCATATAATTATGCAAGTGTACTTTAGTAGCAATTATACATAAAGCAATTGAATAATTAACATTAAGCAATTGAGTGATTTACATTGTGCTTTCAATAATAAATTTAGTTTGACACAAATATGTTTCTTAAAATTCTGGCCTGTGGCCAGAAAGGTTTTTTCCCTCGTTTTTGCTACTTTATTCAATTTATGGATCTAAATTTTTGAGAAGTTATTAAAATTGAGCATTGAACTGTATTTATAAACTTTTAACTTTATAAAAAAAAGATAATGCCTGCATACTAAACATAAAGACACATAAGACTGTATACTGTATATATACACACGTGTGAGGCTTCTGCAATAATAAAACTGATTACAATGCAAACAACTGGCTAGTTAAAGAGAAAAAATTACCACCATAATTATAAATTACTGAATATTAACTCGGATAAATAAAAATATTTATGATTAATAATCGTTCCATTAAGCACATATATATACATAATATGTAAATATTTGTTGGACCAATTTGAAGCAGAAACATATCAAACAAAAATAAATAAAATTATTTTTTCTTGTATATTCTCCATATGCATAATCTAGTTATATCGTAATATTTATTTATATTATTACTCTTGTATAGTAAATTGTATAAAATTATCTGTAATTTTGTGTTACATTACCCATGGAAAAAAACAAAGATGAATTGGCTATTAATATTTCATTAAAAAATACATATATTAATATTGAACTAACTTTTACAAATTATATCTGGGCTAGAAATATATGAAGATCTTTAGTATAATAAATGATTAGTAATAATTTATTATGGTTCAACTTAGTTTAAAGTACTGAACTTATCAGATTCAATCTCATCTTGATCAGATTCAGCATTCATCACTTCAGACCAATAGATGTATGTGTGGATAAAATCTAGCCAATGGCAGAAATAAGCCAATAGGGGAGGATGCTCAGTAAATCTGATGCCCCCATTAAGAAAGAGAATCTGACTATAAATTGGTTGTTCATTTGGAGATAGGGAGAGACAGCAACCAAATAACTGTCAGACCTGAATGGCAGTACACACACTGTTCACAAAATTATTAAAGCAGTGAGCAAATTCACATTAAACTGGAAGCTGCTAGAAATTAAACATAATATAAGGCAAGCCAACATGGTACATCTGAAAGTGTTACTGTATCTATACATGATACAAGCTGCCATGGTATGACTTGATGTATTAGGTATACCTAAAAGGCCACTGGAAGTTCCTTGCTACAATAGTTGCATGGCAACCGATACTATACCTTACCAATGTATCAGGTTAATGGTACAGCAGTGTTTATGTAACATATATATATATATGTAATATATATTGTTAAAAGGAGGTTGCCTTGACAACAGTTTGAAATTGTTGATTGTTATTGATATGGGGATTGTCTAAGTGTTGACTGGTTTTTAAAGCTATATATATATATATATATAAACTTAATAAATATTTAAAAGTATCTGTACAAATCCATGTTTATTATTAGTTTATGTAAATACAACATAATCACTAATATATTTATCTGAAGTGATTGGTGTCAAAGTTGTGAGTGCAAAAAATTTACTACCTGCAATCAAATTATAATAATATAGTATTGATAAATATTGAATAAATAATAAAGATATATGTGAAATATTGCTTATCTGGGCTTACGGTATAAAGTACATCTTGGGGTTTATTTGCCCATTTCATATATCTTTATACAAATGTTTAAAGAATGGGTGGTGGAGTGAATGTTTTAAACATCTATCAAAATTGTGGGTGCAGTAAGTTTGACAACTGTAAATTAAATTCTAATATATATTACACTATGGGGTTAAAAGCTTCTCTCACCATCCCTCTAAGTAACATTATTCAGCAATACAGTGAACAACCAATAGGTACTTTTTTCGACAGTCTAATTAAAAAATGCTGAATATCAATTTATGACTCTAACTGGATTGTAGACCTTTATTCATATGATTTCAAAACAATGTGTGGCAGTATGGAGATTATTTAATATATTTACAATAGATGAATTGACTATGAGCTAAGTATTTTAAGATTTCTAGGAAATTCTTAATTAACAGAACAAAACATTATATATATTGAACCGGGTTCGAATATGTGGATTCGAAACACCGGTCTCTTAGGCAGAGAAGAACATACTCAGAGAGTATGTATGCCCAAACGATAGCTATAAAGTATATAACTAGCGTTACATTTCCAGGACATAGCTTCTTCTCGGCTGTTGAGTTCAACACCAAGTTCAAAGCACTTTTTTTGTTTGTGTATAAACACGGGCGCCAGCTGCTTATTCTAAAAGAATACTAAAAGAATAGACAACGCACTTTGAATAGTGGCCACTAACTCAATGCCTAAATCCACGACTAGCTCAGTTGTTTGTAATCACTAATAGATTATACTTAATTAGTGGTTAAAAGACTTGATAAAAGGGAATTGATAAAAAGAATTGACCGACAAATAAAGTTTAATTTGAAAGATAATTTATTAACTAACATTTACTAAATTTAAACATTTTATACTTCTAATAAAACACACGCATATTTTAAATTAACATTCTAAATAGTTTAAATATTCTTGAATATTTTCATAACAGAACACTCTAATGTAACTAATAAATATTGATATAATGATCACGCACCTATTAACTCATGCACACACATAATGATTATAAAGGACTACATAGCATTTGAAATTTAATCACACACATATCAATAGTTCATTTATGTATGATATCGAGTTCATATAATTAGACTCTTGGAGGATTCGCACGAATTAATGAAATGCAATGGCTATTACAATATAATGAAAATAAGCAAATGTTTTACCTAGGATTTTGAACATAGATTTAACACTTTGTTTCCTTCTTGTTTGTTGTTTCTTCCAGTATGAATGGTTCCAGTATGAATGCTTCCAGCCGACTGGGACGTTTCCTTGCTGAGTTTCCTGATTTTCACGATTATTACTATTGGAGACAATTAGATACTGACGGAGATTTTCTAAGATGTTAAGCTGACATTATTTCATGGGCAGATCTGCTGTTTTCTCGGACATCTGGGCTAGAGATAAATGTGCGTTCCCAAGATCTTCTCAACACTGCATTTTGTTTGTTAACTGCTCAATTAATTTCTGAACTGCACTACTCAATTACTTTGTGAAGTTATTGTCTCAACTAATTTGTGGAATGAATACTGTCCGATAAAAAAAGGGTCTATTTATACCTGTGCCTTGTTGTCTTTCTGATATCTCCGGCAAAGATCTGTTACCAAATTCCAATGATAATTATTTGATAAACGTGTTTTGGAAGATTGTTTAATTAGTAATAGCCATGCAATAAAATGTGTTGTTTTATTTTATTAACAGCCATTGCCGTGTTTTTAATGATAATCTTCTTTAACTTTATAATAACATTTATTCTATTGTTGACAATCGCACACATATACGCACAAACATTAGTTTTAACATTATTTTTTCTTTAATTAAACTTGAATGAAAAGAGATTTGTATGTTTTAACTTTTTAAATTATATTTTTACGAATACTAATAAAAACTATTTATTTCCTTTTGTAAACCTTTAGTTTCATTTCTCAAACCAAGACTACCCCTCCCCCCTTTTTATTAATTAATTGTAGCTTTTTTATTTCAAAAACTAACGCTAGAAAACTATTTAATTCTTATCTTTTTCGAAAACAAGCTGCAATAAACTCTTCAACATTTAATTTTGTTTTTTCTTTTATGAAAGATTACTTTAATAATAATTTTAGATAAAATTATATGTGCCTATATCAATATAGGTACAATATATATACTCTTGGTAGCTCTGATGTTTATAAATTTAAAATTTACATATTAAATGTTGTTTGATTATTATAATCAAGGTGTTAAAAGTGAGACTTTGTCTCCAGCCTTGTATAATTAATTAGAAGTTTAATAACTCCTAAGTGCCATATTTCAGCTGATTAATATATATATATATATATATCATTAAAAAATCAATTAACACTTAGACAATCCCAATATTAATAACAAACAACAATTTCAAACTATTGTCAAGGCAACTTTCTTTTAACAATATATTGAGAGAGGGGAGAGAAGGAGAAAATGATGAACAAAATAATACAAATACCTTGCTGTGATATATTTATTATTATGGTATAAGACTATAATTTTTATCAATAATTTTTTGGATATCTATATAAAACTAATTTATAAAACATATAAACAGTATCTAGAAAAATATTAAGCAAATCCTCATGTTTGTGAAAGAGGTACTGATTAAGTGTGGATCCTCAGATCCAGTGATAATTAAATTAGGGGGAGTCAGGTCAGCCATTACTGATATGTAAATCCAATATCATGTCCTTACAAAAACAATTGATTAAATAGAATATGTAACTTAGAAAATTATCATTGTGAAAAATGCCATGTTGCAAGTAAACAATGTTTTTACTAAAAAATAAATCTGATCATATAAAATGTTAAAGCAGACTACAGTTATAATGTACACATGCACAAAGATAATTGAACTTATAATTATTTGGTAATAAGAAATCTGCTTTCCATTTCATGACCTGAACTCAAATTGAGATTAAGTAAAACTGGATAAAAAATTGATGTTCCAATCAAGCATAGATTTTTCTTTTATATAACCAGTCTATAGTTTAGTCAGATAATTGTTCAATATTAATCATAAACTACTCATTGCTAAAGGATAAAACAAAAATAGAAAATGTTTAAACTTTCTCCACTCAACAATTAGCAAGCTAGTAAGACTTTTCCATTATTATATTTTTACAATGACTACATTTTTATAATGGAAAGGCCTTGCTTTGCAATGAATTATGTAAAGGCTGTTTACTTTTTATGCACATGCATGCAAGTTTTCAATATGCACATAGTTGTTACATACAAGCATTAAATTTAATTGGTAATTGTTTGATTACTAATGTCTTTGCTGATATTGTTATCTATTTAAGTAATGAAGAATTTTCCAAAATTGACTCTAGTAATATCCTTTTGTAGAAAAAGAATTAATCAATATGATTCTTATTATTGAAGATTAATTATTGTTAGTAGATAATTTTAATTAGTAAATCTCAACTTGATGTTTTGATATAAATTATTACACAGTTACATTAATGTTTATTTATGTTAATTTAATAAATAGAGTTAATTTTTGATCCATCATTCATCAAAGAATATGATAAAAGTAAACCTCAGATATAAATAAACTATAGAATAAAGTCTTTTTAAAAACTGTAAATGAGAACATTTTAATGTTTATCTACTAAAGAACACATACAGTGTGTCTAAGACTTTATGATTCCAAATATTCTTTACCTATTACTTGAAAACAATATGTGCATGAATACACATTTAACATCACAATATATATTTAAAAAAAATCAAGTTTGATATTAATTAGTGATTAGATACAAGTACAGATTTTTTCTTGACAATTTTCATTTTATTTATACTCTTTTATTGAGATTTACTTTTATTTAAGGTATAAAATTCATTGTATTACTATCTGTTTCAGTATGAGAAATTTAAATTGATGAAAACATGACCTGGAAAAAATGAAGCATAGTTTTTTTTTATATGTCAAAGTGTTGACCAGGAAGTGAACCTGGGTCAGCTGCTTGAAAGGCATCTATGCTAACCGCTAGGCCACCAATGCTTGACAATGAAGCATAGTTGTGGTTTGGTATAATTGTTGTTTTGATTCTGAAGAAACTTCAATTAATAATTTTTTAAGTTATTAAGTAATATCATAGATGTAAATAATTTTTTTTTTAAAAAATGTATATATTTTAAATTATTATTTATAATTATAAAAATTGAATTACTCAAACATTATTCAATAATGAGAAAATTTATTATAACACTCATATACATATAAGTATATTAGCCCGTTAATAAAGGTGGGATTTTATTTTTATTGTTAAAAGGAGGTTGTCTTGACAACAGTTTGAAATTGTTGATTGTTATTGATATTGAAACTGTCTAAGTGTTGACTGGTTTTTAATGATTACTTACAAACCCATTTAGCCTTGAACATTATTACACTTATTATTTAAGTAATACTTTGGATACAATTTAAAATATATAATTGCAGTTTGTAATATTATAATTGACTATTTATTAGACTACATTCAGAATAGGTTATATTTACCTGTTTAAAGAAGTTTATTTAAACTTCTTTGATAATTTTAATCTCTTTGGTCAAGGTGCACTATTTAATGTCTATATAAGTATATTAGATCATTAATAAAGGTGGGATTCCACCTTTATTGTTAAAAGCAGGTTGCCTTGACAACAGTTTGCAATTGTTGATCATTATTGACATTGGGATTGTCTAAGTATTGACTGGTTTTTAATGATATATGTATTTATATGCATATAAATATTCTCTGTTAATAATATTATATAATACATCGAGATGAATACTCTAACAACTGCTTTATTTAGTAAATTAAATTCTTTCAATCCAAGGTACAAGTGAAAAGTTTTTTAGAGAAAAAAATGGACTGTTTTCTCTCTTTATCTTAATTTCTTTCATAGGGGCTTATCTGAAGCACTTTGAAAAAAAAAATCAAGAATATTTTAAAATCAATCATATTACTTTCAAAGCTATATTTTAAATTCCTTTATACTATTTTAATTGGCATTTGGAAAAATTTTCAATTTACATCTTGTCAAGAATGACTGAAATGGAGAAATATATAAATAGAAACATTTTCAGCATTTAACGTAATACATTTTTTGAGATTAATACTCTAACTACTGGTTTATTAAGTAAATTAAGTATTCTCAATCCAAAGGCAAAGACAAACCTTTTGTAGAAAAAAAAAACCACTGTCTTCTTTTTTAATCTCAATTTTTTGTATAAAGGCTTATCTAAAGCATTTTGGAATAGAAGCATGAATATTTTTAAATCAGTTACATTACTTTGGATTGAGAATATTTCATTCACTCAATAAATGAGTAGCTAACTACACAGAGGCTAACCTCTCCATACAATAGCACCACCAGTGCAAGCCAGAGTAATCAATGGAGGCAAGAAGGTTTGTGCATAAAATCCCTATCTAGTGCCTACTCATCTAATATCCCCAAACTAGTTTGTAGCTTGTGGCATTCATCAGTGAGGAACCTTGGATCTAAGAGCGCTGCACCTACATCTTAGGATCTAATGCAACTCTCCAGTACCCCCCTTTACCTTATTAGCTAACTATAAAGCTTTGAATGTAAAATGAAGACACAGTAATATTTTCAATTCAAGCTCATTAGCTTGTATAGTTGTATAGATCTGAACTCAGTTCAACATCCATACTTTTTGTGATCATGTGATGTTTAGTAGTTTAAACCAATAGTTAGAGTATTAATCTTGATGTATTCTATGTATTAAATGGAAGATTTTCCTAGGTTACAGATGTAAATGAAGTATTATCCAGGTACACCTGTGTATAATTATTTAAATTATATATATATTAAGTAATTATACACGGATGTACCCAGATAATACTTTATTTATTATATATACATAATTATTAAAATCAATCAGTACTTAGACAATCCCAATATCAACAACATTAAACAATCTTAACTTGTTGCCAAGGCGATCTACTTTTAATATATAGTATTTGCAAGTCATTTTAAACTTTTAAAAAATTATCAATGTAGAAAAATATTATACCAAGATTGTGACTTATAATTGGTAGATGCAAAAAAATGATAGTTCATAAAATGATGAATCAATACAATAAAAACAAAATGTACTTTTATATTGCTAATTTTGAAACCAAAGAAAGCAGATGCAGAAAAACCATAGATACGAAAATAATGCTTAAAAAGTAAATCTCACTTTACACAAATTTGATTGCTTCAAACTGATTACACTCCAAATTTTAACTACTTGAAAATTAAACAAAGTAATCATTATTCTTTTAAAATTAATCATAATTAATTTTTTAAAAAAGCCAACAAATTATATGAAATTCTCAAACATAAATAAATAAAAAAAAGAAATTTAAAAAAAAAGAAAAATAAATACTACTCCAATAAATATTTAATATTTTTGGAGATATATTAAATCATCAATTTAATATCATTAGCTAAAATAAAAGCCTACTGATTATTTTGTAAATATTTAGTTAATTTTTTTAAAATGTAAAACAGATGGTATTTTATTTATGTTTGAAAAAAAATCATAATGTTTAAATTATCAAAAATATTATCAAGATCAAACAAAATATTCTAAAAAAAAAGAGAGAGAGAGAGAGAGAGAGAGAGATGGTGATAAGAAATTACAATGATCCAATTTTTTTTTTAGTTTTCTCGACCACAAAAGTTTTATGGCTTTTAATAATTATTTGTTTGATATAACAAACATACAGATACTTTTTTGAACATTATTTTCTATGTTTTGTATTAAAACCACTAAAACATCACATGATCAAAATTTTCTATGCTTACACAAGCTGTTAATACCATAGCAAACACTCCATGCAGTAATACAAACCAGTGCAAGCCTTAGCAATCAATAGATGCAGGAAGATTTGTGCATAAAATCCCCATCTAATGCCTACTCTACCAATATCTCCAGACTAGTTTCTAGTTTGTGATTTACATCAGTGAGGAGCTTTGGATCTGAGAGCACTGCACCTAGGACTTAGGATCTAATGCAACCATTGATTACTAATGCTTGCACTGGATAGCACTACTCTATGGAGAGTTTGCTATTATGTGTTTTATATTATTAATAAACAATGTAAAGGCTTTCAATATTTTAATATACATCCAATGCCTTCAAATATAAAAAGCTTTTACATAAAAATTTATCATAGTATTTATTATCAATTAAAAATAATGTTAGCAAAAAATATCATGACCATTATTTTTAACCTTTGGCAATCCAACACAGGTTGAAGATCTCTCCAAGTTCAATCCATCTCTGATCTCTAGTCTCTCTTTTCCACATCACCCCTATATACTTTCTTATTTCATCCATCTACCTCACATGTGGTCTCTTTCTAGATCTTTTACAATCTCTTTGAATTCAGTTTAAAATGTCAACTGTCTATCAATTATCACCTCTTTTAGAAATATTTCCAGCATTCCTGCAATAATATCAGTAACATCTGTTTGTTCTCTCACTTATCTATTTCATAACCAGCTGTATATTACAATTCTTGATTTAATTTGTATTTAATTAAAATTACAATTTCATTTTAAAACAATGGTAAAGCACTGGTTTTATAAATGGTTAGATAATTACAAAAACAAAGATTTATTGATAACATAAAATACATCAAGAATAATATATATATATTATATCAAAATTACAAAAAAATCAAGTCAGATATGTTATATGAAGAGCTTGGGATATTCTGCAAAGCTTGTTAAGAGCTTTTTTGCGAGCTCTTTATACAATATTATATTAAATATTTTTCACATACTTTATTTTCATTAAACAAATCATCATTCAGTAGAATATTAACCTTCCAACATAGAAAATTCAAAGTGGTGACTGTAAAATGTTATATTATAATTTTTAAAAAATTCATAATGATTAAAATGTATATATTACTATTTATATTTACACATAGATTAATACTTTTTTTTATAATATGCTTAGTAAAATGTTTATTCATTAATTATCACTTTTTATTTCTATTTTAAGCATTCTTTTAATTATAAATCTTAATCTTTTCATAATGAGTTTTTCTATTTGTTAAATGGAATAAAACTTTGATTGCTTTTGTCAATTACATTTCCTATTCATAAAAATATTAACATAAAATAATCAGAAAATGTTTTAATTTAGCTTTTAAAAATTGAATTATTTTACATTCAAATTGTTTAAATATAATGAAAGTTTAAAATAAAATTTATAACTGACAAAAAATGTAAGAAAAATAGCCTGGATAACACAAAAGAATTATTTTTCAATCAATTGTAATGTGCAGTCACTATTGACTTAGAAATAGAAATGCCAATTATTCAGTTCTATTATCTTTTTTCTTTTAAAATTAAATATTTTAAATATAAATATAAATCTAGCCACATTATTAGTTAGTATGGTATGAAAAATAAATATATAAATAATTATGAAAAACAGTTGTTTTGCTAGTTGTCTCTGTGTGTCATTGATATGCAAATATTGGTCAAGTGTCATTCATTTCTTTTTTTTAATTTTCATCTAAAAATTAAATATTTTGGAAAAAAGTCTATATTTACTTACAATATTATAAAAAATTAATTATAAATGTAAACAATTATAGAAAATAAATTTATTTTAGTTAAAAATGTATTATGAAGGAGTAAAACATTTTGTGCGATTTCTAACATTGACAGTTAAAGACTCCCAGTCAACAATGATCAAAATTGACAGTCAGTACTTTCAAGCACCATATAATGTAAAAACAGATGGACAGTTGGCTCTTTGTAATATCATATATGGAAAGCAAAATTCAATTTTTTTTGCTAAAATACTGCCAAATGCGGATTTTTATAGAATTAAAAATTTAAATATAGATCAAGCTAAAAAAATTACATATATTAAATAAGTATAAAATGAAGAAAATGTGACCAAAAATGGCTGAAAGATGATGCAAAATGTAAAGATTAATGTTTATTATATATGTATTTTGAATCTGTAGTAATAACTTAAATTGTTGTCTTAGCAATGCATTATAAATGCTTATTTTTATATATGATTTTTGAATTATAAAATGCTTTGGAAACCCAATTGATCTTATTAACCAGGGTAAACCTATGGTTCTAAATTTTAAATACTAATCAATAATCAAATCAATTACTATTGATAATAAATAGGTGTCATTATTCTGTAAGAACAACCACTGCAATACATTATTTGAGACTTGATTTTGAGTAGAGAGCTGTTTCTTTCTTTGATTTATACCATTAAAATAAAAAAGAGAAAAGAATTCATTATTGATGTATTCCATATTTATATATAAATATATCAGAAGTAAATAAAATTTACATGAGTACTTTGAAGAAAGAGTGAAATTATAATCAAAAAATTATCCATTTTAATTGTTTGTAAATTTATGGTTTCAGACACACCTATCAGAATCAGATAGAAATCTTATTACATTAAAAAAAATAATTTTACAATATTGTCATTGTAGATAATTTAACAAATTACAATGTAATACTTTTTAAAATGAGTAATGTACTAAAGTGGTACACATTTATATCATCATACAATATTTTTAAGACTGTCAATTGATTTTTTTAGTTTTATCTTAAAGTTTGAATTTCTAGGAGTATTTCTCAACAGAAGAATATGAAACCTTATAAATGAAGTAGATTTATTTATATACTTTTATTTCATAAACTATATACACACAATAAAAAATATGTATAATAAGTAATTAAAAATAGATAAAATTAATAAATAGGTGAAAAAATGTAAGTTGTTTTTTTAATTTTATCCACTTGGATTTTTTACCTGCCAGAATAAAAAAATTTAGTAAGAGAATAAATCTTTAACCATTTGCTTTATCAAAATAAAGCTTCATATTGAGAGATTGAGAAAAGGTACTGAAGTTGACAGACATCTATTAATATATTTTGCTAATTCATTTTTCTTACAAGATTGAAAAATTCCCTCATATGAATTTAATTCCAAAAAAATGATCAAAAATGCATGACTTCAAAGAGTATGGACAAGCTTTGACAAGTTTGATGAGTCTCATTGATCATTATCAGATTTCATGTGCTTTGTGAGATAACTTTGACATTTTTTTTAAATGCTTAAACATGTAATTTTTTTGGAAAGTTATCTGTGTGATAATTATTAAAAATCAAAGTTGTACATTACACATTTATTTTATAAATTTATGTTCTATTTTTAAAAATAGAAAATAATAAATTCTAGCTTAACATTAACAAAGCAAACTGTAGTGTTCCTGTAAACATGCCTTTTCAAACTGATTGCTAATGCATCACCACCAACACTCTGATAAATTACATTCCTAAATTATTTTAAAATGTTAACATTGTAAAACATAATTTGATAGATTTCTCAGATATTATTTATTTAGTCATATTTTAACACAAATGACAATAAAAAAGATTTTGTTGTTTTTAAAAATAACTTGCTCATCTGGACAACTGAATGATGAAAATGCTTTGTTTTTATTACAAACTTATTTTTTTGATACTTGCAAAGTTCAAATGTGATTATGTAAATTTTTATCAAACCAAGTATTATATTCTTATATAGAATAATGGTTTAACACTAAAATCAAATAATGAAAACTTACAAAACTCTCACAAGAGAGAACAAATCAATGCACAGCAGAATTCAAATGAATTATAAATTTGCTGTGAACACATGAATGCACATGCTGGAAGATTAAAGTCATAAATTTATCAACCTATTTGCATACCAATAGGGTGAATATCTATATAAAATATTAAAAGATTAAATTTCTTTAATTGAATAAAATAATTTTAAATTAAATATTATGTGCAAATTAATGGAACATTCTCATAGAAATATTAGTCAATAAAATATAATATAAATCTTTATTATATTATAATAACAACTTATAAATACATCAACATAACAATTATATATATAAAAGCCTTTTTCGGTAATCTAAATTTTTACCCTTTTCAATATAATATCTCCTATTAATACCAACATGTTTATTATGTACATAATGACATCTACTGACATTTCCTATAATTCACTAATCTATTATATTTCCTTAGCCAATTATGAGTAAAACTCATAGTCACTATTTATAGCAGATGTTCTTAGGTGAACATTCTCTAAATATATATACCGCAATGTACACATATATGCCTTTACATCATTTTCTAATAAAAATAGAAGATCTATAAATAAAATCACTTTCAAATAGAAATATATATATATAATTATTAATAAAATTTTACATTTCAAAAGATTTTTTATTTATTTATATGAAACAAATTATATTATGTATAATAAAACTAATTGTATGAATATATATAAGGCATCTATTGGAATGAATAATAAATGGTTGATGAAAAAAGAATGGATAGATAACTGATGTGGATAATTGTTTGGAATGCATTTTACGAAATGAAGATTTAAATTATAGTAGAGTTGTATAAGTTATATGATAATATAGGCTGTCCAATTCAGTTTCAGCTGTTCTATATGAATTGTTTATACTAATTGTATAATTCTTTTATTCTTTTGTCTTTTATTTTTTACTTATCATGTATTAACATAGATGTCGCTATGTATATGTAGTCGTAGTATTTTTGGAAGACAAGTTTGAAAAGGGCAAAAAATAAATTTGCCGAAAAAGGCTTTTTATATAATTAATATAAGTGTTATGTTTTGTTGTTTATAAATATGTTTTTATAACATTTTATTTGATTTCGAATGATTAGAGCAAGGTACATAATTGTGTATACAGGCAATAGTTAGAGCTGCTAATAACAAGCATTGTCTGCAATGGGTCTACAGGCATAAAGTTCAGATAGGAGGGTTAGGAGGTAGGTCGTCCCATCCCTTTCATCACAACAGTCGGGGAGAAATCAGACCTTATAAGGTTAGATGCATCATACATAGAATGAAACAGAATGTCTTAAAACTAATATTTTTAGTTGTTCCCAGGTCTGAATCGCCAACTGGTCTGGGCAAGTCATCTTGTCAATCTCCCTAGCCTTCTGTATGAAATTTATTATGAGGTCTTCAGGAGGGTGCTCAATCCCACTTTCAAACAATACTTTGCAATGTATAGTCCAAATCCCGAAGTTGACAAATGAAGCCAGCCATATCTTGGCAAAAAGCCCATTTTCAAAGGCCAGAGGAATCATTACACAAGCCAGGTCAGATATGGACATTTTCCTCAGTATCATGCCTCAGAGATGAGACCATGAATCACAATAAACAAAATGTGATCCATCAATAAACAAAATGTGATCCATGATCTCTTCCTGCTTCCCACACATTGACCACAAGGTATCGATGTTATAGCCTCTATGATGGGAATAAGAACCCTGTGGGAAGGGCCTTAAGGTTGACCTTGAGCAGGAAGTCCACATACTTGAGCTCAAGTCTGAGGAATTGTGTCCATTTGGCAAATCTGGAGATAGAAATTGACAGCATGATGGGGGTACATGTTTTCTCCTCAAACATTAGTCGGTATGTGTCCCAGTAGGTATGTTTTGACTGAAATAGGGAGCTAGAGGTCTTGATCCATGACAGGACATCTGTCACCTGTTGTTGGATCCAAAGTCTCATCAGTCTGAGGGTCATGGTAGGTTCGACCCTTTCTATGGCAACAGGGCACTCAATGTCAGAATGAGAATTCAATAGCCTAACCAGAATATTATATGACCTTTGAATTTGGAAAACCTTAATAGCATGTAATGCCAGTCCATTCAGGGGTTTAGGCTTCTGTAACATGTTTAAGCTGATGACAGGACCCCTTCCCCCAACATAGCTTCCTATAAAGCATCTTGACCCTTTTAATGAAGGGGCTGGTGGGTGAAAAAGCCATCCAGATAGTATGTGATTTTGGAAAGTACTACATAATTAAGTAGGGCAACCTTGCCCAAAAGGGAGAGATAAATTATGGATAGTGAGTTAACTGTTTTCTCAATTTTGGTGAATAGCTTCTCCATGTCTCTCCTCATAACTGAGGGGGGGTGCAAGATGAAACCCAGGAAGCCCTGGGGAGCTGCTTTAAATCTGTCTGGGATTTGCTTACCTGTCAAGATGGACCACATTGTTGATTTACCTTCATTGATCCTCAGACCAAATTCACAAGAAAACTGGTCTAGGAGCTCCTCAAGTCTTGTGAGCTCCCTGCCAGAGAAGAGAAACACCACCACATTATCCATATAGATGATGTGGTATATGCTCTCTCCAAGCACAGGAATGGCTTACTCTGGGAGGGCAGCCTCAATGCTTAGAAGCAGTGGGTTCACATAGGCTGTGAAGAGAAGGATGCTCAGTGGCAAGCCCTATGGGATGGAAACACAGGGCCTAAATCCTGGAGATACTCGGCCATCCAATGAGAGAAAAACCTCCCGATTTTGTAGGAGGTTATCTATGATCTGAAGGTATACCTTAGGCACATTGAGCCTCTCCAGTACAACAAGCAATATCTTTAAATTAATATATATATATATAATATAACAGTCACATTTGCTCATTTATGCAACAAAGTCCAGAGTTTTGGAAAATTATCCCAAAGCTGATCTGAGACCTTGAATCAGATCGTACCTCAGTTCTTTTATCAATGCTCCATGATTTACTACCCTATGGATGGCATCTATGAGATTACACTCAGTCTCATTTAATTTGTGAGCTGGCAGTAGAGCAGGCTGGAGTATGAAAGGGAATTATCAATAAATTAGCAATTAACTAATAAACACTCACACACAAGTCTTGCTGAGAAATGCATATATTAATAATTAATATTAAAGTGAGTAGATTTGGACAAGATTTGGGAATGGATTGCAAATAACACACCAAACATTATTACAAGTTTAATATCTTTAATTATTAAATTATAGGTTAATTAATACAAAATGGAAGTGCATTGGGATTTTACACTCGCAGGTATTATATAATGATAAGCTGAGTTAGTACAGGGTCTCATCTTTTAGGATGCACTTTAAATCATTTAATTTTAAGTTTATTACAATTATACCTGTAGTTCATAATCATGCCTGAATATGGTATGCCATCTATACTAGGTTTGCTATGAATTAATTTTACAAGAATGGTAACTGACAAAATATAATTTATTCTGATTAACTTATACATAATGAGCAATAAATGTGCTCCCTATGCAGATTATTATATAAACTAGATCTGGTATTCAGGTCAATGCTGAACTGAATAATAATATGGCAGGACAAACTGATGTTTGTAGTGAAGCTTCTGATACTAAGGCACTACATTAACTACATAAAGGTTGTGGCCCGAATCTGTGATTAGTCACAGAATTCAGTATAAAGTATTCAGTCCCCTTGGACCACATGACTTGTTATTAGAATATGAACTATAGTTCAGAAGATTGGAGCAGCTTTACAAATTTGTCTCTGGACTCTCATGTTCCAGCTCTAGAGAGGTTGTCTGAACTAATAAATGGGATGGCATTTCACCAGAAGCCCATTTACAAAGAAACATAGCAATGCATATTGCACATGTTGTGCTTTGTAAAGACACATTTGTAATGCTTACTAAAATAATATTAATATTAAAATTAAACTAATGTGCTAAGCACTTTAGTTTCATTTTGCAGCACTATCTTATCCCAGTTCACTAATTAGCATACTTGAAACATGCGATGAAGGACTTCAATTAAACTAACCTAGTTTAAAGACAACATCTGGGTAGTTTATATAATAAACTAAGAAGGAGAAAATCATATTTGGGGGTTTAATTAATTTGTTAATAATATGCTTTTATACTATCACTCTTGCAATTATTAACTATACATATTTATTAACATGCAAAACATAATGATAAGCTATAACATAGTAGCCTAACTAAATATACAGACATTTGCTGAAGCAGCACAAATCAATTATATGAGAGCTTCTAATCATCTCTGTAAATTATTAATATTACCAATCTCCATTTTGATTTATGGAATAGCATAATATCAATGCAATAAATAAATAATAGAAAAAAGAATAGGTATGACCACAGATTACAAAAGTATAGATATAATAACTGGACACAATTACTATGTTTAAAAGAATTATTATTAGATTATAATTATTTGGTAGGCAAGATTGTTACAGTTATTATTATTAATTTAAAAGTTACATTAAATTTATATTATATAGTTTAGTTTAATTTACTGATAAAAACATTTAGAAGTTATAATTTATGAACATTCAACAATATAGCTAGCTTTAGAAACTTATTAGAATAATTTAATTTTAGATTTATTATAAAGAGCTCTGGGGGAAGAACTATTATCAATGATCTTCTTCTTTGGGCTGAGCTGTCCATCATTGCAGTGGCATTGTTACTTTTCTAAATGGGCTGTTCTCCAATGTCTTCTTGGCAGGCTGTTGGTCTTGAACTCCTCCATTCCCATAGACCAGTCTTCTGAAAAAAGATGGCAAATTTTGTGGCCTTCTAGTCATTCATTTCCATTGTCAAAATGGGTGTAGCTTTCAGCAGCAAGTGCTTGGTTTATTTAGAGAGTGAACTTTTAGTGCTAAAATTTGGATTTTTTTATATTAACTCTTCAATGCCCCCCACAAAATCTTATTAACTTGTATACAATTTTAAGTTTTTAATCTCGAAATTTAACATAGTTTTATTACTTTTAAAATTCAGTGTTAAGATTTTAGAAAAAACAAAAACAAAATTTAATAAATAGAAAAATAGTGCTCGTTGAATGATTTTGCTTTGTCTCAAAATTTATTTTAGACTTATTTTAAAATCTGTTCTTGTCCCTACATAAATTAAACCAGGTGCATGCGATGTGAGATTTTCCAAGAAACCAGCAGTCTTTTAAAACAGATCTAAATTGTGTAAACATTCTGTTATATATGTATTCTAGTCACCTCTAGAATTGAAATTATTTGAACTTTTAAGCTAAATAATGCATAAATTTATATGTTTTCATTTTAATAAATTAAAGATTTATAACTAATAATTTGATTCTAATGCTAATAAACAGTTTTGCATTACAGCTTCCTTGCATATATATAAGTGTTCACACATATTTAATGATGCCTACACAAATACACATTTAATTTAAAATATATAAATATACATTATATATGTGTATATACATTAATATACCTTAGTATACACGATTATATGTAAATATATGTGACCTGGGAGAAACCTTACTATTGAACATAGTAGGTATAAAACAGGATTCTAGTCAATAAATACTGTTTCAGTAATATGCACAGATAGCAAACTAATTATATAATTATTTAACGTTAAAAATTTAAAACCAAGATTAATTGTAATATAAAAGAATTTTTAAAAAAGCTGTTAATTAGTTAAAGTTAAAAGTTATTTTAACATTGGAATGGAAATGATTTTCTATAATGACCTAATAGCAAACAGGCCCTTTGGTGTAAAGTCAGATAAGAGATAAATTAAAAAAAAAAAACTAGTGATAAAATTTTGATTTCCTGCTCTAAAGAAAGCTGGCCAATAATGATGGAAATGAACAAACAATCCATAGAGAAAAGGTCATCATCACCAATGAGAGCAGTGCTAAACCAAGCAAAATCAATCCTGGAATTTGATGATAAGAATTCAAAATGATATTTAAAAAAACTTTTAATGTAGTTTTAGATTCGGATTGCTCTTGCTGATTGCATGTTATTGAAACATATTTTATATGTGTATTGCAAATCTCCAAATTGTAGGGGTAACACAATAAATTACATTTCCTGTATTTACACCAGCTGAGGCAGCCTCCAGAGTGATGGTTCCCAGAAACTAGCCAGCAATGGATTTGTCTCCACCTAGGACAATAGCAATATGGGATGGAAGGAACTGTGAACATAGTTGTATATGTAATAAGGACCACAAAGATGGACTTCAATAAACCTACAGCATTGGAAAGTATGGACTTTTGCTTTAAATGAACTTTAATTATATAATACAATCTTTTCAAATAGTAATTTTAAATGTCACTTAATTTTTAAAAGAAATTTCTTATCTGACTAAAATTTTAAAGTATTTATTATATTTTTTAATATATGCATTTAATATCATTTCAATTCTCATAAATTTCTTTTAAATTAATAATTTAAAATAAGTGTAAATGGTTGCATTGATTCATAAGATTTTTAGTCTAAGGTGTGTTAATTTTGGGCTAATTGTTTCACAGTTGAATCGGTGTTGGTGGATATATGTACGGATGTTTTAGGTCAATAAAATCTGGGTAGGCACATTGGATATTCATTCCCTTGTGCCACATTAGCATACAAGGCATAATACCCATCTGAATGCATGGCCCAAAATGGTAGTCATTGTGTTGCCAATGGTCATAGATGTATTTCCTATGCCATTGATTTTCTTATGTTCTGGTTGGGGCAGTAAGCCAGCAATGACCATTATCCCTATTTATAGAGCATCTCTTTAGATATATTTCAAATAATTTTGTTTTGTATCACCAATTAATCAGTGGATTGTTCCTGTTGGTGAAATTTATTAATGATCATGGAAAAGATACTCATTCCTTCCCACCACGATTCATTATTTTCTAATGATATCCTGCAACAGATGTAAATTTCTGTCAGCATGATTGGGTTATGCTAACAATCTCATTTTGCATTGGTATAACAGTAAGCTAACATTGGTTTAAACATAAAATTTTAGCCTAAAGTTAAAAAAGATTGGGTTAGTTATATGTATATTCTAAGTAGCATATTTATGCTTAGTAAAATATTAAATTTGTATTAAATCTTTTAAATTAATCCATCTGTGCAGATAACGTAAATTAAATTTATTCAGTAACTAATTTGTTATAATAAAAATGTTTTGTTTAATTAATTTTTGGCAGTAATCTATTTATATATTAATATTTTTTAAAATCAAAATTAGAACTTTTAAATATTAAGTGATGTTTTAAGCTCAGCTTCTCCCTGAGCTAATGACTGGGGCTTTCAGTTTGAAAAAATTTGAACCTCATCTGTATGTATCGACTGTCTTTATAAATTTTCTAGGTTTGAATAGCCTAGTGGTGCCCTGATATGGCAGATAGGTTTGGGAGATTCTGTTGACTGTTATAATATATATATATATATATATATATAATTAAGAACAGTTGCTTATCTTTCATATTTGTATAGACATGGGGAGAGGATTTGGTAATAGCTTCTATGTTGCACTTTGATCAACAAAATCTTAAATATACCAATGACAACATATATGACCTCTTATTATGCTTCCAAAAACAATTATCTTCACTCTATTCTAGAATGTTATAATATATAATGTCCACTGATTTCTTAAACTTACAATAGATGGTTCTATTATAGAATAAAGACATCAAATAATGAAGCTGTGGAAGAATAAATATAAACAAAGTGATTATACAGAATGTGGGTTCTTGGTTTTTACACTGGGTTTGGGAAAAGATAAGGGGGATTTAGATATAAAGGCCATGGAGTTGACAAAGATTATGTTGTGGGAATGGGATGGAGCAGGATAGAGAAGAATATGAGAAAAACTTAAGATGAGGAATGGAAAGGGAAGCTAAAATGGCTAACAGGTTTCTCTGGGCATAGTGGCTAAGAGATTCCTGACTCCAAATAAGGAAAAGTCACAGTACATCACATCACATCTAATCTTAAATGTATAAAATTTTTATTAAATTTAGAGGCTGTAATTAGATTTAAATGAAATATACTATTTTCTAATCTAATAACGAATAGTTAATAATCATTTATGCGTTTACTAAAAGTTCGCTATTGTGAATAAGTGTTTGCTTAAAAACATGCGCCTATTTTTTTATCAGTGTGCCTTTCATTATCTTCTCCTTAGACATCATGTCCAACCATCCTGCCAGCATAAAAGATGATGATTTTAAAGATGGGAATTTTGCACTAAAGCAATATTCATCAATTGGCCACAATCACAATTACCTTCATAAATCTTCATCATGATTAATATTATATTAGATAATAAATTATTATTGTTTGATTACAAGTGTCAAATTTTTTGCAATCATAAGTTTGAAACAAACCATTTAATGCAAATATATTAATAATTATTAGTAATCATTTATTAAACTAGAGATTAGTATTTACAAATGTTGGGCAAAAAAATAGTAGCAATAAACATTACGTTGAATAAAGTACTTTTGGTATGTAATAGTTATATACGTGAGTGTTTTATAATAGAAATTGTTATTTATTGCAAATATTATAAGATGGGGAAAAATAAAATTCTTATAACACAGGTGGGAAAAAAATCTCCAGGCAAATAGAATTTAATATATGATTTAAAATTCAATTTATTAATAATATTTTTATTCGAAAAAATGTTTCATTTCATTAAAACTACAAAGTAAAATCAATTTTAAATATGTATAAAAAAAATCTGTCAAAATTAAAATCTCATTCTTTTTTTATTATGACATTTTATTAACACAATAATAATATTCTCATTAGATTAAAAAATAACTTTTTAAGAATTCTTCGAAATAATTCTAACTTTTTATATGCACGAAATCCCTTATATGTTTTATCAAAAGAAAACAAGGAAAAAGAAAAATTATTGATCAAAAAACATCGATCGGTCTGTCCAATTTATTGTAATTCATAAATTTCATTTGATCCATTCTTACAAATATCACAAAATACTTTTAACTAAAAGCTAAAAAGAATCTATAATGATTAAAAGAATATTGTAAAGTACTTGAACAAGTCATTTCAGTTAAATTATGTCAATGAACTGTCATTTAAGTGGATTTTGTAATAATTTCTGAAAAATAAAATACATATTATACATATCATTTTTTTTTACATATTATATATATAATGTATTGCCGAAACGAACTGAATCAATTTCAAAATGTCTGCATGTGCATCAAAGTAAACTCAGCCTCGATCTCCCTTCTGATTACTACGTTAGAACTGGCAATAACACTTCATCCTTGTTAGTGTTGTCTACTTCTTAATATAATATGTTTTTAAAATTTAATGTTAAAATTACGGTTATAAACTTTAAATGGTTTTTACACCAGAAATATAATTTTTTAAAACCAAACAATTAATGTATATTTGTATTATTCTCTAGTGTGTCTCTAATCCTTGAATATTGTTTTACAATTTAATATCTAGACACAACAGCACAATCTAATTGATTTTAATAAATTCTAGACATATCTTTGAATGTTTCATTATTTAAAAAATTTGTCTCTTCTGCAGAAAAGAGATATGTCACTTTTATATCAATCAAGATAACCCTTCCTTTTTTTTGTTTCATGTATCATAGCATAGGTCAGGAAGCAATCCCGCTGCTGTGCTGACCATTCAACCACCAACGCTTTACTCCATATTTTTAACTGGTTTTTTTTGCAAGCAATGGCTTTTTTAAAATATAAAAAAAAAGACTCATTCTTTTATTTTTTTTATTTTTATTTTTTTAAAATATATAAATTCTAATGTAGCTAATTTTTTTGCAATTAGAAACAGATTTGTTCTCCTTCCATTAAACAACAGTACAACCCATTCAGGTGGCTGGTAAACATGTGTAAAGAATACATTTCAGATTGTATATAACTATGAGGATGAGAAAAGAAGTTAGATAAGATAGTCAGAGGAAAGAAGTTGAATTATAAAAAATGAATAAGAAAAATAATTTTGTGTTATATAAGAAAAAAAAAGTAAGGTATGGTAAGATATATAATAATTCTAAAAAGTTAATTAAACAAAGGAAAACTTTAAATATGAAAACAAGAAGATGAATAAAAATTTGAATTGTAGAAATTTATACAAATGTTGAACAAAAACAAAAAGGGAGAATAGAATTAAGGTTTTTTTAATTGCTGTTTTTATTTGGACTTTTATAGTGAGAATACAAAATATAACAATATCAGAACAAAAAAAATAGTTTTTATAGCATAGTGTATTTAATTATTACATAAACACACAATGAATATACAAATTAACAAAGAGATGAAAGTTGTATTTTCTGAAGGTTTGTGATGAGAAACATTTAACTTTATTTAAATATTTCAAATATATTCAACTGTTAGTAATAGCACATCAAACAGATTAGTATAGGCACAATGTTTCGAAAGGTATTTTTCTCTCCTCTTCTTCAGTTGTTGCTGGCCTGACCAGTGACAGTACTAGCATGAGATTTGAACTTGGATTCTTAGATTCTTGAGTATTGAATTTTAAGCTAATGCTCTAACCAACTGAGATATATTAGATGATGGAAATAGTCCAATATAAAAATACAAATGAAAGTTGTATATTTTGAATTAATAATAAAATGAAAAATTCAACATTTAGATTTTATTGTGGATATCTTCAGAGTTTGCATATTTTACTATTTTTTTGGTACTAATCAGTATGCTAGGCCAGCCACTTGGTGGCATTGTCTCTGCTAAAAACACACAATTATATTGATCCGGGCTGGACTATTTTTAATTAAATGATTTTTACATTTTCTCCGACTTTTATTAAAATTTTTGTTTCCCCCCCAATTTGTCCGACTTTTTATTTTAAAATATTTTTACATTTTCTCCACCTTTAAAAATTTTGACATTTCTCTGCCTTTTAAAAAAAGATTTGGACATTTGATATGACTTTTTTACTCATTTTTTGACATATTTTGACATTTGATACGATCTTTTTTTTAACCAATAGTTTGACATTCTTGTAAATAATTTATGATACAAGATTTGATTCAAATATTTGTACATTTTCACTTTCAAAAATGGCAAAATTAAAAACATCGTGTAATACAAATCAAGCCAAAACATAAATCGCCATATAGTTGCCACCATATTTGAAAAGCTTTTAAAAAAGAAAACCAAAGTTGAAAAAGTCAAAGTTTTGATCTTACTTTAATCTTTTTTAGGGGAAGATGGGGAGAAATAATTTCTCAGCACTGAGACAAAACATAGAAACAAAATTTTTTTTTAGTATTTTTAAAAAAAGGTAAATAATAAAAATTGTTTTTAAAAATAAAAGTTTTAGTATAGACAGTAGTATACAAATAAAGCCAAAACAAAAATCACCATATAATAATAAAAAAAAAGTTGCCATATTTTTTAAAAATAAAAACAAAAAAAAAACCAAAATTGAAAAAGTCAACAGTTATAATCTTATTTTAATGGGTTTTTTGGGGGTGGGGGGTTGACAAATAATTTGTCGTTACTGATCAAACAAAGTTAATGATATCCAAAACTACATGCAACCTCAGACATTTTATTTGTCTCATAATTTGCATGGCTATTCACATGAATTCTGGGGAAAGGTGCTTGGCATAGCTTTTGCAATTTCCCCCACCTTCCAAAATTTGTAGGGAAGTATGGTGATAGTCTTACAATTATTAATATCAAATAGTACATCAGGTACAGGGTAAGATCTTTAATTAAAATGCATATTACAGCAGTTTTGGCCACTTGAATTCCCTCCACCCTCACATCATATGATAGCGATCTGTTAAGTTTTTGTATTTGCATAGTATCGCAAAGCACATTAGTGGGGCCTGTAATATTGGTGTGCAATGTCATATATGCCTGCAGTGGCTAATATGAACAGTACTATTCTATAGGCTGTAAGTTTCTCTGCAAAAGCACAGAAATATTGGGCGTAAAAACAGCATATTTCTGTGTTTTTAGCAGAGAAACAACACCACCAGCCGTCTGGCCTAGCATACTGATTAGTACCATTTTTTCATTAATTACATAATGTATAAAAATATTGTATTAATCTAATTTTTCCATTTTAATTATTAATTCAAAATTACTATAATATTAATCAAATTTGTATTTTAAGGTATATTAACTTAGATCAAATCATGGTACAATGTGTATTAGTCAGTATTAAGTTTATGATTTTCTTTTGCCTTTATGTATATTTGTTGTATTTATATTCTGTTTTGGTTTATATGTTTTGATTTTTAAGATAGCTTAGTATGCACTAAATATATCATGTTCTACATAAGATAGTGCTAAATCACTGAAAGTCACAAATTACTAAGTTGTAAATTATGTTTATCATGTATGACTTATCATATACAGTGAATATATTTATTTGTACAAATTATAAAAGAATAATAATCAATAAGAAATCAAATGATGTACAATGATAATATTTATGAATAAAGAGATTTATGACATGGAAGAAAAATAGATGTATTAGTGTTAATAGATTAACTGGCAATATGTTTGTCAGTCATTAAACATCAGTATGGTCTGTAATCAAACTAAATTCCATGTTATTGCTTGAATTAATTAATTTGTGGGTACCTCATAATTTTATTTAATGTTATATATATATAATACAAATAAAGTGTCTGTTAATTAAAAAATTATTATAATAACAATAAAAATAACAAATATAATGGTAATAAACTATTATATATAACCTTTCAATCTGCAGAAATACTTTCAATTAATTTCTTTACCTGCCTCAACTGCTGATAAATTCAAAAACAAAATGGAAGAGGCAATTTTAATAAATAGGAATAATATAATTAATAGACAAGCTGCTAACATTAAAATTCAAGATTCATGGGATTTGAATTGATGATGTTTTCTTCTGTTTTGTTTTTGAATTTAACAGAAGTTGAGGCAGGTTAAGAAATTAACTGAAAGTACTTCTGCAGATTGAAAGACTGTATATAATAGTTAATTACCATTATATTTATTATTTTTATTGTTATATATATAACAACCAAATCATCTTACATGAAAATAATAGTTTTTTTACTTTTTGATGTATTTGTCCTTAAATTAAATGAAAGCATTAAAAAAAAACTTTAATATATATTATTTCATTACTCAGTTACTATATTAGCTTTCTGCAGTAAGAAATGCAATCATTTAGAATACCTTTTTGCATAAAAAGCCATGTAATAAATAAAGGAAAATGCAAAAAAGTAAAGCAAAAACATTTTTCTAATACAAAATATATAACTACAGGAAGTGCATTTAAAAATTAAGACAAGTGGGAAGCATTGTGAACTATCATGGGGGAACAAATCATGGAAATTAAAGAATCATATGTCTAGTTGAAATAAGGTTAATTTTTAAAATACAAGGCATGAAAAATATTCCCCTTATTGGATTGGTTGATTATGTGTATCTTATTATCTAGTTACTTCAATCTATATTCAGGTGAAGGTGTATAACATATTATAAAATGATATGACTTCACTTAAAATAATCACTTTATAAAACACAGACTGGTTTATGTAATAAAAAAGTAGCAGACTTTTGGATCCAATATTCATAGATTATGGTTCATATCTATCTTCCAATACTCATACAACTTCTTATCAACTCTCAATCAATAAACCATGGATCCAATATTCATAGATTATAGTTCATGTCTATCTTCCAATAATCATACAACTTCTTATCAACTCTCAATCAATAAACCATGGATCCAATATTTATAGATTATGGTTCATGTCTATCTTCCAATGAGTTCTTATCAACTCTCAATCAATAAACCATGGATCCAATATTTATAGATTATGGTTCATGTCTATCTTCCAATACTCATACAACTTCTTATCAATGCTCAATTAATAAACCATTTAGTTATTGCTTTATAATAAATAAAAAAACTGAACAACAATGCATATTTTTGAATGATTTATATCAAAATTAATTAGTAGTTACAGGCTAGTGCATTCAACTTTTGCAGGACTCAAAAAAACCTTATTAATAAAGAGAAAGTGTTTCAATTAATTTTATTATTACTATTTTTGTATCCATCATAATTAAACTGTGAGATATTTTAATGAAGCTAAACAAAAATGCTTGATATTTTTCATAGAGCTGGCAGTTTTTAAAAGATTGAATCAAATATTTTCAGAAAATTATTATCTTAAAAATAATTATTCAAAATTATTGTATATATAGTGCACTACTTAGTGATAGGCTGCAGAAACGAATTTGCAGTTACCTGAAAGGAAATCCTTTGATTTCTTTTGGAGACCTTAAAGGAACTGAGCCAGGCAAATTCCTAATGTCCACTCTATCATTCTTGACATAACTGATGTTATTACTATGTGATTATTCATATAGTATACAAACATGGATGAGCTGCTCACCAACATGCATTATCCAGCATGGTAAATTTTACCTCTGAGTTTAAGATCAAGACAACCATGGTCTTTCTTCTCAGTTAGCTGATAAGGCAGAATGAATGTGTGTAAATTTTTTTCCTAATAGATATAGAGAATTATGACAGACAAAAATGACTCATAGCACTTATTCCCAGAAGGTTGTAAAGTCACCAGCCAAGGCAGCGGTTGGTGAAAAAAGGCTGAGGGTGCTAGGAATCCTGTGATTTCAGACCCAAGCTGCCATTTCATGATGACTTTTTATTTAGGTACTTACAAATATAGATCACTTTCAAGTGAAGAAAGATTACAAGAATTGGAAGAAGAACTGTCTTATATTAAATGGGGCATTATTGGATTTTGTGAAGTTAGAAGAAAACATGAAGAGACAATTGATTTTAGTGGACATGTATTCTATCACAAAAGCACAAATATTAGAAGTACAAGTGAAGTAGGATTCATTATCAATAAAAAATGGAAGAACAACATTGTGGAAATTGATGGAGTATCAGACAGAGTTGCAAGAATTAATTATTCAACTTACTAGCAGATACCAAATGCAGATAATTCAGGTTTATGCTCCAACAAGTTCTCATAGTGATGAAGTAATAGATGATATTTATATGGATGTACAAAAGGCTTTTGATCAAACTAAACAATATTTTAAAATTATTATGGAAGACTGTAATGCTAGAATTGATAAACAAATGAAAGATGAAAGTGCTATAGGTAAATTTGGTTATGGTAATAGAAATGAGAGAGAACGTAGATTTGTGGAGTTTGCAGAAACAAAAGAACTTTATATTATGAATTATTTTATTTGAAAAAAATGTTAAAAGGAAATGAGCATGAAAGAATCCAAATGAAGATATAGCAGAATTGGACAATATTTTGATTTTAAAAAAAATGCATATTTCAAGATTGTAATGCTCTTAATAAATTTAACACAAGAAGTGATCATTGATTAGTAAGATGTAAGATATTTGTTAATGCAAAACTAGAGAGACAAAAATTATTAAGAAAAACAATATTTACAATTAATATTTCTAATCTTCAGACACATTGTAATGAGTTTAAATTAAAACTCACAAATCATTTTCAAGTATTAGTAGATTTTGAACATGATTCAGATTTGAATGAAATTAATAGGAAAATAACTGATACACTTTTAAAAACTGCAACAAAGATAGCTGGTAGAAAAAAGCAGTAATTGACCAATAAAATTTCTACTGAGACTAAAGAATTTATGAAGAAAAGAAAAAATATAAAGATATACAAAAATGATGCATCAGGACGGAATGAACATCTCAAATTTTGTAAAATGATGTGAAAAAGAGTTGATAATAATATAAGAAAGTATAAGTATGAACCAGCAAGAAAAGCTGTAGAAGAGAATAAAAGTCTTAAGATATTAAAACAACATTTTGGTATTGGTAAGAAACTTATATCTACAATAAGAAAAAAGATAGAACTATTATTAACAAGAGAGATGACATCATGAAATGGGTAGAAGAGTTCTATAGATTATATAGTAATAAAGAACAAGTACCTCCTACATCTATTATATTTATTGAATTGCCCAGGATTTTAAATGAAGAAGTGAGACATACAGTTAAATTTATGAAGAAGAGAAAAGCTCCAGGTAATGATGGAATTATAATCAGTATATTAAAATAAGCAAGTGAAGAAATAGAAAAATTTTTGGCAAAGTTTTATAACAAGTGATGGTCCAGATGTTTGAAAGAATGCAGTATTAATATTAATATTTAAAAAGGGTGATAAAGAAAATATTAGAAATTACAGACCTATCAGCCTTTTATCAGTTTTATACAAATTTTTTACCAAAGTAATTACAACTTGTCTACAGAGAACATTGAATTTTAACCAGAGTTGCTATTATGCTTTGGATTTGTAGATTCTGAAATAGCATTTGATTCTATGAAATTTCTTTGGTGGTTAAATCACTGGATCCTCAAGATATAGACCCAGGATAATGTCATATTCTGAAGAGTATTTATAAATATGCAACAGCAACAATGAATTACATAATGATACTAGTAAGGTTAACATTAAGAATAGTGTAAGACAGGGTGACTCCATATTTCTAAAACTTTTTACAGCAGTGCTGCAAAAAGTATTTTGTGAATTAAAATGGGAAGCTAAAGGAGTAAAAGTAAATGGAGATTATTTATGTCATTTGGATTTTGCAGATGATGTAGTTGTTTTTGCAAATAATGCTTTAGAGCTTCATGACATGTTGAAAGAATTATCAGATGAAAGTAAGAAAGTAGGACTAAAGATAAATGTTCTCAAAAGATAAAATAAAGTTTGATTATGATGAGTTAGAAGAAGTTAACAACTACAAATACCTTGGTCAGATTATTACCACAGATGGAAACATAATGGATAAAATTAATCATCAAATTAAAGTTTTGTTGGAGTTCTTTTGGTAGAAATAACTTAATATTAAAAGGGAATATGTCCATGTGTTTGAAATAGAAGGTTTTCAATAATGTGTTTTAGCAGTTGCTATTTATGAATCTGACACTTGGACACTTAATAGAAAAGCAATACAGAGACTTCAGACTACTCAAAGAAGTATGGAGAAATGCATATTAAGAATAACAAGAAGAGACTGAAAATGCTATATATGGTAAGAGAAAAAACAGTTGTTACTAACATCATTAAAAGAATGAAGTGGAGTTAAGCTGGACAAATTTCTAAAAGAGATGATAATAGATGTACAATTGAAATCTTAAACTGGATTCCAAGAGATTGTAAAAGACCCAGGACACATGTGAGATCGATGGATGAAATAAGAATGTGTGCAGAGGTGATGTGAAGAAGAGAGGCTAGAGATTGGAGAAGATGGGTTGAACTTGGAGAACCCTTCATCCTCCAGTGGATTGATAATGGTTGATGATGATAACTTAATGATGAAAAAGGTAAATAAAAGCAATGCAATAAGAATAGAAAAATGTTTTGAAAATATTTCAGATATCTGAAGAAGATTGTTAAATAATCGAAATTGTCATAAATTATATAAACTATTATAACAAATGCATTATAAGAGGTATATATTTTTATGAAGTTTTAATAGAAGCAATGCATTAAGAATGGAAAAAAGTTTTTGTCATATTTCAGAATATCTGAAGAAGATTACTTACCAATCAAAACTAAGCATTGTGAAAAGTGTATTACAGGAAGAGTGTTTTTTTTTTTTTTATATATAAAAATTTAATTGAAAGCAATGCAAAAAGATGGAAAAAGTTTTGGACATCTTGGAATGATTATATTTATGGATTACTTGGCATAAAGAAAATAGAATAGTAGATTTTAAGAGGTTAGATGAAACATATTTTATTTTGGTATATACCATCCTCCATCTTAGGTAGAGAACATTTCATACACAACTTGAACAAAAAAAAAAAGGTGCCTACGCCCGGATTTGAATCAGGTATCCAAAAAATTGATGATACATTCTAGGCATGAACTTCAAGCCAGGAAAATGATGGGTCAATGCATTATATTACTTAGGTCTACATTTATCTTCTGCATACAAAGCATTTATCAAAAACACACCTAGCATATAAACTTGTGCAGACATATTAACATTTTCATATTCGAAACTAAATAAAGTTAATAATTATAAATATAATTTAAATGTTGTTTTTGTAATCATTTCAAATTTTTCCACAAAATAAATGGCTCATAAATATGTGGAATTAATTCAACATCGTTAAATAACAAACCTTCGTTTTGATACGATCCCCCACAGCTTATAAATACGCTAGTCTCAAAATCTAATAACATTAACTGGGCAATACCAAAACTATTTTCTATTTTTTCCCTCACAGACTCTAAAATTAATAAATTTCTATAAAGTAATTAATTTTTTTAAAAAATAAGGCAATTTAATTTCCCTTAATAATAGAACAGTATTCATCTCCAATATTTTTTGCTTCATCTTTAAATGTATTCACGACTCAGACAATTATCAATTATTTAAAGGGAGAAAAAGTCGTCTCAGAATATTAAGAATGTGTTCTTTGAAAATGATGGTGTTAAAAGACTGATAAATCATCCGACCTGCCTACATAACTGGGCACACACTAGTTTCTTAAATACATCTGACGATAGATCGTTTACCAATGAATGCAATATGCAAACTAAGTCATTTATCATAACCAGTGAAACACGTTACAAATATTTAATAAATAAATATATTATTTTAATTACAATCAAATAAATACTTAATTTAAGATTAATTCCTGTGTTTTGCAGGTTCAATGTTTGAATACTATTCTAAAAGATGGTAGGCAGTTTAAAAAATGCAAAATTTCAAATAATGTAAGGTATCTGGATCCGCAGGGGTGACAAAAGACTTTATTCTAATAGACACTGGGTCAGAAGTGAGACTAGACAAATGTGTCATCTATGGTGGTAGAGGAGTGGCCGTAAACACCGCTAATACTTCCTGGATAAATAACCTCGTGTCCAACAAATATTTCTCTCGTTATCCCTCATTGTTTTTCAAATCAGCAGTACAGAAATTCGGTGAGAAAGAAATATTGTTGGATACCTGACAAAATGTTTTATGTTATTACTTTAGCACCAGCTTTTCAGTTCAATTTACAGATAAAACAAACACATAGTAACAGCGATTATTGAAAAAAAAAAAATCTAAAAATGATTTATATTACAAAACAAACAAGCGATTTAGCATTCAGTAAAAATATTACAGTCACTAATAATTTTAAATTCATTTCAAATATTATATTATTCCCATGTTCTCGGATTCGAATGTTTATAGATCCTATTTACAGATTTGGCGTGCTATTTTTTAGTGAAGGATTTAATGCCATCAAATAAAACAATAATTTCGTCACACACATTAACACACATATATACTTTTGTTTGAGGAATATGGTTGAGGATATATAGAACCCATTAATTAGGAAGATCTCAAGCAATAGTAAAGTAGTGATAATGCTTTAACACGTTACTGCTTGATCTTACTGATTCTTGTCCATCTGTAATACGCTATGATGTCTTCCGATTCCCAATCATTAAGCTTCTCTGACTCAAACCATCCTGCAAATTTCTGTCTTTAAATTATTTATCTATTACCACTTTACAATTCTTCTTCACTTTCCTATAATATCCAGTTTAATATTTGTTTTGATAATTTTTCCTGGAATCCTTTGTACATGTTCGTAGTATTCTGACTGTCTTGTTCTGATGATATTTCATTATATCTCAAATTATGTTATTGATTATTATATTGTCTTCATACATAAAAATATACCTACAATAAAGATCTAATACTTGGCACATTGTTAAAGTCTTTCACAATGAAATGCTTCTTCTGTAAAAAATAAAAGACAGTATCAGAAAATATCAAATAAACAAACTAAGACACCAATATATAACATGTGAACATGTTTGTGTTTCACTGATTGGTTGGCATAGTTGTTTCTAAACTCAATTGTAACTTCTTGTATTTTGTTTTTCTATCTTATTTTCTTCTTCTGAATGGCTGCACTTAATTGAAAATGGATATTAATCAATGAGTAAAAAATATATAGGCAACATGAATAAAATCTTTGGGCAGAAAACATTGTTCATCAATATTAATATAACCATTTTAATGTGTTCCAAATATACATCATCATCATTGTCAACCATTATCAATCCACTACACGATGAAGGTCTATCCAATTTCGATCCATCTTCTCCAATTTCTAGCCTCTCTTCTCCACATCACCCCATGCACACTTTCTTATTTCATCCATTCATCTCACATGTCATCTTTTTCAGGGTCTTTTACAATCTCTTAACCATCTATTATCATCTCTTCTAGCAATTTGTCCAATCCAACTCTACATAACCTTTTAATTCTTTCAATGATATTAGTAACACCTGTTTGTTCTCTTACCTATATATTACATTTTGAATATCTTGTATGCATCTTTCCATACTCCTTTGAGTGATTCTTATAATGCCATATTTATATTTTCACAACCTAGTGGTATCAAACAGAAAATTTTCTGCAAATTTAATAAGATTTACATTGAAAGATCTGATAATGCAGGTGAGATATGATTGATCAGAATGGCAGAGTAATCAGATCAAAATATATTTCAATATATTTGCATAAAAGCCTAGTTTCTGAGTGTAAGCACATTACAAAATCAGACTAGTTATAAGTACAATAATTGTTTCTTAGTATAGTGAGGTTAGTTACAACAAAGGTTTCAATATTGAGTAAATAGAACAACATACACCTTTTTACTGCATTAACATTTCTACAGTGAACACAAATGCTACAAAGACAGATCTGAACAGAACACATGTGCACAAGCTGTTTCACAACCTTTTAGATTTTGCAAAAATTTCTTACATATCTAATTCATTTATCTGTTTACTTTCAGCTTTACCTATAAAAATCTATAAAAATGTTTTGTTAATTCTTTCATTACATATGAATATAATTTTAGATATAAGCCAAACAACATAGATACAAAGCTAGTTAATGTAGTTATTAAGAAAAAAATATTTTCAGTTACTGTGTGACTTTTCATGATTTTTATTAGTATGTGTTTATACTTTTAAAATTTTGATTACAGTTTTATTAAGAAAAACCTTTCATTGTTTGGTGCAATAAGTAGAGTATCTATTTGACTTGAGACCATGAGGTCCTAGGATTGATTCTGAGACTCTTATTAATGTTTTTGATTCATCATCAACCATTATCAAACCACTGCAGGATGAAGGTCTCTCCAAGTTCAATCCATCTTCTCTGATCTTTAGCTTCTCTTCTCCACATTATCCCTGCATTTTTTCTTATTTCACCCATCCATCTCACATGTGGTATCTTTCTGGGTCTTTTACAATCTTTTGGAATCCAGTTTAAGATTTCAATTGTCTATCTATTATCATCTCTTCTAGTAACATGTCCTGCTCCCCTCCACTTCAGTCTTTTAATTTTTTCAATAAGGTCAGTAACAACTGTTTGTTCTCTTACCCATACATTGCATTTTGGATCTCTTCTTGTTCCTCCTAACATTCATCTCTCCATACTTCTTTGAGTGGTCTGAAGTCCCTGTATTGCTCTTCTATTAAATGTCCAAGTCTCAGATCCATAAGTAAAAACTGGCAAAACAATTTTATTAAAAAACTTTTCACATTATATATATAAAATGTGTAAGATTGTTAAAATAATAATAAAAAAAATCATACAGTATAGTAATTCAATAAAAAATGTTTTCCAGCAATATAAATGGAGGTAATTAATTTGTTTACATCAGAAATCATCAACCTCTATTTTACCTACCACCCATATTTGTGATCTTGTTTACAGCATAATTTCCCTATTGCCCCCTTTTACTTGAATAACTTAATTTATTGCCTATGGAAATAATTACACATAAAAAATTTACAATAGTATATTACTAGATATATAACAATACAATGTGAGTAAATAATTTAAATCAATTTGAAAGAATGAAATATATTTAATTTATTTTGAACTTTAAAGCACAAGCAACTTTGCAAAAAAAATAAAATACCTCATCTCTAATAATCATTGGTTTTTTAAACATCTGAAAAATACTCACTATCCATCTGAAAGCATTAAATGCCCACTAATAAACAATAGGGACCAGGTTGGCAACCCATGGTTCATATTAAAAATACTGTTAATACTTTTTATGTATATAATATTTTTTTATTATGGAAAATTTGATTATAGTTTTCAGTAAAGAAAGGCTGTTTATGTTTTTCAAATGTATGTCTATAATATGTAGGAGTAGGCACACTTTATAGAATAAAGGCTATATGTAATTTTTTTCAAGTGTTAAAATTCAATCACTTATACATTAATTATATGCATGGTTTTAAAATATTTTCCTGTATGAGATATAGAACAAATTTTCCAGCCATCATTATAAAAAAAAGACTGTTCTTCTCATTATGTATTAAAATCATCATTTTTTTTCTTTGTAATTGTTTCACACATTACACTTCTCTTTTAAAATATGATAAAATATTAATTTTTTTATGATAAATTAATTCTGTGCATCTGTAGTATCAAAAAAAAAAACTTCAATTATAGGTTTCATGACTGACTGAAAATATCTGAGCTGATGAATTTGTAGTTGATATAAGCACAATCATGCATATAGAATAAAGACATGCATGTTATCCAACTCATTCTTCAGTAAGTGCCTGATTGTATATGCAGCTACTTCAATTATTTAGAGCTGAATGTATGAGAAATTTATATATATATTGTGATCATGTTATTTGCCACAGTCCATTAAAAATTATAATATATTCAATTTTATATAAAAAAAATCTTATCTAACAGTATAATTCTACATTATTTTTATGCATAAAGTAGGTTAAGATATTACATGTAATTGACTAAAAAGCTTATTTAAACTATTTTAAAGTTATAGTATTTAAACTTAGTAATAAAATTAATAATAATATATTATAATTATAGTTTAATACTAGTTAGTAAATATGCAAGTTAAGAATTTAATGTTAAAGTAATAATTTTAATTATAAAATTTTATATCTGTAAGTTTGTATAATGCATTTTAAATAATTCTTATTTAATCATTATAAAATATTAATAATGACATTGTAAAGTCTGCAATGTGTGTATTAATCTTTATGCACACATGTTGCAGATAAATTAAGTTATTTTAGTTCCTGTTTGCTACAAATAATTTAGTAATTATATTTAAGAAGTGTTGCAATTTTAGGTTTTGTTGGAAATGTAGCAAACTTGGAATTAAAATTTGTTTCAATAATATTTTAAAATTCATGTTAACAAAGTTTTCTTATTAAAAAATGTATTTTAATTTTATATTTAATTTAAGTGTTGAATAAAATTTATTTAATATAAAAATTAATTTAATATATTATTTTGAGGAAAGAAAAAAAATCCCAGACAGAAATTAATTTACATGTAAATTATCTTGTCTGACAAAATCAAAGTAGCCAATCAAAATGGATAAATAAAAGCTATAAATAAGGGTGGTCAGTTATAGTTAATTGTTATAATTATTAGTATACTTGTTATAGTTATAATTCCATAAATTAATTATTCTTTCCAATCAAGTAAAAGTAAGAAGTCAATTTAATTTATTTTACCATGGAGTAAAAAAACCTAATATTTCCTATTAGTGAATTCATATGAAGCTAACTAAAACTTGATAATAAATGGAGACAACAGTGAGTTATCCATTCTTTGTACCAATAACCATGAAATAATACCAAAAATGATGCCATACAGAAGAAAAAATCATATATAGGAGTCGTAAGAAATTTATTGTTAATTATATTTGTATGGTTGTGGTGAAAGGACAATTTTATTTTACATTAACAATTAATCCTTAAAAATATAGACTGTTATGGCATTTTTATACCCATTTTATTTGGAGGAGATTCATTAAAAACTATAAGGAAATTTGCCTCCCATTTAAGAAAAGAAAAATATGTGCAAGCTAACCAGTGCATGAAAACGAACTTTATATTTATTAATTTACTAATTATTTGTGAATTTCATTTTATAATATATTTACTAATTTTTAAAGAGACTGAATGAATATGAAATATTTTACAAATGCTGTACAAATGAAGATAAAATGCTTATGAACTAGTATAAGAAGATTTTTTATTATTATTATTCTAAATAAAAAGTCAACTATAGACATTGTTTACAAATGCTTATTAATTCTGGAGAAAATGTTGTTTAAATGTTTAAAAATCTTCGAAGTGATTTATAATTGAAAAATGTACATGTGGAAGGAAAAGTTTAAATTAAAAGTTATTATCAGCTGGATGTGTTTATATGTGGCAAATTAATTTTAAAGAAAAAGAATTACCTGTTAAAAAAATTAAAAGTATCATATAATGCTTTTATAAAAAAAGTTGATAGATGTTTTAAAAAAAAAATCTATAATGTTTTAAAAGTGAATTATTCTGCTATAATTTATTAATATCTGGATAAATGTACATACATTGTTTAAATATGAAAAATTACCTTATCAAATAATTTATTCTTATTTTGAATTGTTTATGAAATTTTTTATCCTCTTTGATGAACAAAATAAACTTTATTTTTTTAAAAAACTGTTATTATGAAGAGATAGACAATATTTCCTATGGATTTTACTTGCTGCAATAGTTTATGTTTTGTTGTATAGAATTAAGAGTGGTGTGGCATACAGCAGAGGGGCAGGGGGGAAAATCTTTGTTAAATAAACTTTTAATAGTTATGGCTACCGCTCTCTCCCTCAAAATTAACATCAAGCAAGAAATTCAAGAACATTCTCATAGTTCATTTTTTATCATTATTATTTATTTAGAGACATATGATTTGACATTTACATAATAGTTTATTTAAATATTTTAATATTTTAAAAATAAAAAAAAATAAAGGCATGGCAGAAAATTTAATATTTTCTGCAGAGGTAATATATGTATAACTTTTTTTTTCCTATGTCAAATGCTAGGCCACCAATGCAATGCATGGACATCAGCTGAAGAAGATAGATTAACCTTATTAATCCTAATGTATAGGATTTAGGTAAAATTAATATTTATGTCTTGATATTTTATGTGTGTGTTTATTTATCTATGTAAGTGATGAATTAAGAAAACTAAATGGTATGCTTAGTTTATTATTAATGATATATTGATTTTTGAAACGTCATATGAAAGTATAGAAATATACTATGTGATATATCTAAATTTATTTAGATAATTTGTAAATGCAAAAGTATGCATATTGTATATTATGTTTTTGAAATATCATGTTTAATTATAAATATATTATTCTAGACCATATCTGTTTAGATGCAAATTAATATGTTGATGTCTGAATTATTTTATAAATGGTGAAATATTTTAAAATCATTTGTCAATAAAATATTTGAATCTTCATGATGTCATATTGAATTTTTTTTTTAAACAAAGTTTAGAAATTATTTATGTCAAATTGATAGAAGTTATTTGCGATGTTGAAGGAAGTATTTTGAGTGTGTATGATAAATAATAGTGGTTTAGTATAGTAGTAGGAGTGGAAATGAAACCCTGAACAATAAGGATGTGTGAATATAAATATTATTTATGAAATATAGCTTTGTGAGTTGATAAATAAAAATACAGTTAACATAGCCCTATATATTTATGATTCATGGTCAGTACATTTCAAGCCGTGAATCAGTAAGTGCTCAAGTAGAAGCCATGACAGGAATTTAAGGTAGACACAAGAATATGTGGCCTTAAGTGCTGCACTCATGATATTGTAATTTTGTGTCCCTCACTTTAGTCACTCTTTATTAACATTGGATCTTGCATCATAATTGTTATAGTTTATAAATGTTTTGAAGAATAATGGCTAGACTATACAATGTGTTTAGAATTTGTTGAAAACAAGAAGAGAAAAGATTCACCACAAATGATGCTTATTTAATGCAAAGTAGGTTAATGGAATGATTTAATATTCCTGATAATAATAATAAAAGAGATCAAGAGAGTATCAAAATCATATTCTGATTATGAAAGTATGGAAAAGAGTAACATTTGACTGATATTAACAATAAATAAGCTGGTATAGATAAATATTATACATGTAATAAATTTTAAATCATTTAAAATAATGTTTATTCTAATGAATAAAATAGGGGGTTTATCTTAATTAAGGAAAAATAATACAAAAAATTAAAGAGGATATCTTTTATATATAATCAGCTAGTTTATATTAAGTTGGCAAATAAATAAATTAAGACATAGTAAAGTTACAGAGTTATTATAAGATTTTGTAGTATATAACTTATAGAATAGAGAATGTATTCTTATTAACGAATATATTTTTATTTATTAACATATAATTATATTAATAAGTAACCTGGATAATAAAGGTAAATTTTTTATAGATATATGTATAAAAATACATACTATTATCTAGGAATAGTTTTATGTATTGAACCCTAGTAGTTATTAATGGTTTTTTTGGAATAACAATATTGATGATGAATATTATTATGATAAGTTTAAAAAGATTGTAACAGTATTACCATTGAACTGTATTGTGTTGTATATGATTTTTATGATAAATAGTTGAAGTGAAAACTATTTAATTTTTTTTTTTATTGTGTAAATATTTTTTTCTTTGAAAATAATACTGTGTCTGTTAATTTTGAATACCTAGATTGATGTAATACTATATTTTGTAAATTTTAAATAATGTTTTGTTAAAATAAATTTGTTAATGTTATTTTAACTTTATATTACATCTTGAGAGTTTCTTTACTTATTATGTCCAAGTGATTATTGATCTTCTCAACCACGCACATGTATTATAAGAATTAATTATATATTTACATTAATGCACATGATCTATTAGAGGTGTATTATGATTGTTAAGATCATAATTATAGAAGATGTTATTGCTAAACATGATAAGTATATAATGCCAATTAATTATTTATCTGATATAATAATTACAATCAAGTTTGATATTTCTTAAGATGCCACATAAAGAATAATAGGAACTTTAAAGCATAATATAACATGAAAATATTTTGAATTTATTGACGATAATGAATATTATGTTTAGAAAAATTTATCATTTTATTTGTTTATTGATAGGCAAAATTGAATAGGTGTGTTTTATAAGTATCTTGAGATTTTTTATTTTCGTTTATTATTGTTATTGTGGTATAATAAAGTATATGTAAAATCGCTCATTATATTAGCTATAATATTTAATGTATAATTATTAGAATAGGATGAACTGAGATGTTGATAATTTAAAGAGCTAGATTAAGATGATAATATGTTAAGAATTTTATTTAGTGATTTATTATTATATTTCGTAAAAGAGTATTAAATATTTTAGTGTTTTAATGTAATTTTTGTAAGTGTTAAATAGAATTTCCTTTCTGTAATAGATGAGTTTTGGGGATATTACAGATAGTTTTATAAAGTAGGTAGGGGTGATATTCATATGCCACTGGGAGTGTATCTTTCAGGGTATATTCTTAATGTTAAACTAACTGTGTACCTTACTAAATGCTTTGTGTTGAATCTCATAATTTTTAGTAATTTTATTGAATCATTTCTATTGGTAAGGTGAGCTAGTCATATTTGAAATTAATATAATGATAATGAGCTGGGTATTTGATTTTAATCTTTAGTTACTTGTTATTTAATTTATGTTTTGACTTATTTAATTTACTAAATAAATTATTTTAAATGATAAATGTTAATTTTCCTAGATTTATTATTTAGGGATGTAAATGAGCTAATTGCGGGTTGTATAGAAAATTGAGATTTAGTTGCTGAAGCAGCTTAATAATTAAACAGTAATACTTTGGAATTTAACCACAGGTTTGAGTTGCTTTAGTAAGGGAAGGTTACAATATATTATATATAGCTATTTAATCTAGCATAGTGTAGAATTAGTTGTCATTACTTTTTAATTCAGCTGGTTACTCCAAAATTTCTTGGTGGTTCACTGGTTGACAACAATCAATATCTGTCCCATCCCCTGCTGTAAAGATAAATAAATTAATTCTAAATCATTTTAATGCTTCAATTTGATTTTACATTCATTTTTTTTCCTATGTTGGATCAAAACTTTGCTTTAAAGTGTGTCCAGAAATAGTTCATCACTAAATAAGTATGTTTTAAAATATGCTACACTGAACAATTTTTTTGGAACCAGTTGCATACAGTGTAGTGCTATTTTTATTAACTCCTCTTCAATGCTGTATTCATCCTGTCAACATGTTTTGTCATCTGCACAGATGTTTTCATCATCTCAGTTTCTTCTGTTACTTATATAATAAGCTAACATTTAAATCCTAAAAATTTAATTTTATGCTATTATATAAAAATGCTATGAATTCCATATCAGATGTAAAGAGAGTGATCAAGACAAGAGATGAATCCCTCAAATTTGCTGTATAAAATGGACATGGCAATTGATAGGATGACTAAGGAATTCACATTACATATTATTTATAATTCCTATGATTTAAACTTAACCTATAAATCAAACTATAAACTGAAGTTTCTGTATTATTGAATATTAAAAAGCTCAATCAAAAACACAGGTTAATACAATACTATTATCTTATCAGTTGCATTAAAACTACTTTTCCAAATTCTACAGAGGTAATAAACATTAATTAATGATGAATCAAACAAAAGTAGAACATAACATGAATTTTTTAAAAAATCTGTCTTTCCAATGAAACAAGTCCTAGAGTGATAAAATGGTGAATCTTAAAGTGTAGGCACCATAATTATAGCCCATCTGTTACCTCCAGATCTCAAAATTCTTATGAATACATAAGCAATAAAACCATTAATCATCTTTCGCACAATTGAAAGCAGTGGCGAAGGGAAATATCTAAAGTTTGAGATCAAACCACTAAATATCACATGATCATCATTTCTTATGCTTGCTCATAACTGTTATTAAAACAGACAAAACTCTCCATACAGTAGTGCCACTCAGACTATACCAGAGTAATCAATGGATGCCAGAAGGCTTGTGCATGAAACCATTATATAGTGCCTACTTATCCAATATCCCCAGACTAGTTTCTAGCTTGTGGCTTTCATCAGTGAGGAGTCTTGGATCTGAGAGCACTGCATCTAGATCTTAGGATCTAATGCAACCCTTTAGCAACCACCTTTTATCTCTACTTAACTACAGAACTATGAGTCTAAAATTGAAAGCACAATAATATTTTCAATCCAATCTCATTAGCTTATATAGTCATATAGATCTGAACTCAGTTCAGTACCCTTACATTTTGGTGTCTTTGGTTCTTTAATAACCATAACCACCACTTTCTTACTAGGCATAAAAAATGATGATCATCTGATGTTTAATGATTATTAAAGAACCATGGTTATTAAAGAACCAAAGACACCAAAATGTATGGGTATTGAATTTTCAGACCTATATGACTATATAAGCTATATAAGCTAGTTAGCTTGGAATGAAAATATTATTGTGTTTTCAATTTTATACTCATAGTTTTGTAATTAAATAGAGATAAAATGCGGCTGCTAGAGGGTTGCATTAAATCCTAAGATCTAGGTGCCGTGCTCTTAGATCCAAGGCTCCTCACTGATGAAAGCCACAAGATAAAAACTAGTCTTGAAATATTGGATGAGTAGGCACTAGATAGGTATTTTATGCACAAGCCTTTTGACATCCATTGATTAATCTGGCTTGCACTGAGTGGCACTGCTGTATGGAGAGTTTTGTCTGTTTTAAGCTTGAGATCAATGGATTATTGCCCAGCTTTGTCTCAATGATGCTACAATTTCTTATGCACTCTTAAACAATACATCATTCAATCACTTTTTACTGTTATAAAAAACAATATTAAATTTAATGGATTTTAATACTAAAGAGGGTTTATTAAATTTAATTAGTCACACTTCCAAATATTTATCATTGCTAATAATTAAACAGTTAGTATGTCTTCATTCAAATAATTAAAATCACTATTTATTTCATTATATATCACGTGATCATCATTGTTTATGGAGAGTTTTAATTTTGTGTTATTTCATTATAATTGTAGAGAAAAAGATTAAATATTATTATACAAACTGATACTTATTGCACTCAATATTAGATTTCAGATCAGTTGAATAGTTGTATTGATGTTAAGGAAGCAGAATAAATAATTGTTAATGATTGTAAATTGTGATGTTGGTAAAAACATTTAGAATAACTATGATCAGACCAGGTCAAATTTGTTTTATTTTGATAATATTGAAAAATAAATGATCAGGATTAAAGTGAAAAAGATGATCAACAATGAAATAGATGGCCTCTGTCAAGATAATTATAAATTCTGGCATTAAGAAGCTTGATAAATTAAAAAGATGTTGAAATCCCATTCCAAAATGATGCCAATTTAATGGTGCACATAATAATAATGGTGAAGATGATGAGCGTAGTTTTAAAAACAAGTCAAATACGTTTTTTACTTTTTAATAAACTAAATATAGATTTTTTTAAATTTATATTTTAATGTATATTATATACAATGAAAATAAATTTTATTTGTTTCCTACTGCTTTTTTAGAAAAGAAACTAGATTTTACACAAACAAAAAAAGATATACATACTGTAACAATTTCCTCTAGGCACATTTACTAAAATGTAGAAGGACATACACACTGGGCTTCATGGGCATTAGGATTGTATCACATCGAGTATATTGACACTAAACATCTTAACTAGTTATACTTATTAGTCTGAGTCTCTCCTAAGTTTATTTACTCTCAACACTTATACCAGCCATATTTTCTGATAATCATTACCCTAAAATAAAGTCAATCAAAGAGAAAGTGAATCCCTGGTTTACTATAGAAATTTTTATGGTAGATTTGTCATGCTACACATTTGGATGCCACCTCTATAATGAAGAACATCTACATGACAGATTCAAACCCCATCCTCACATTTTACCCCTCCATTCAGCCACAACTGGTTCAGTTGAACATGACAATACTGTACAAAGGATCATTTTTGTTGAATAGCAATCTTGAATCATTGCTTATTTCCATTTAACAACAACAACAACAACAACAACAACAACAACAATAATAATAATAATAATAATAAGAAGAAGAAGAAGAAGAAGAAGAAGAAGAAGAAGAAGAAGAAGAAGAAGAAGAAGAAGAAGAAGAAGAAGAAGAAGAAGAAGAAGAAGAAGAAGAAGAAGAAGAAGAAGAAGAAGAGAGAAGAAGAAGAAGAAGAAGAAGAAGAAGAAGAAGAAGAAGAAGAAGAAAAAAAAAAAGAAGAAGAAGAAGAAGAAGAAGAAGAAGAAGAAGAAGAAGAAGAAGAAGAAGAAGAAGAAGAAGTAGTAGTAGTAGTAGTAGTAGTAGTAGTAGTAGTAGTAATTATTCCTGCATAAATACTATATCTTGGATTGAAGAAGAGAGTATTCATTTATTTAACACTCAAAAGGTGCGTGCTCAATTAGCTTGAAAGACTGATATTGGAATGAAATAGTAATAATAATAATAGTAATAATAGTAATAATATTAATATGTTTACTCCATATTCATAGCCATTATTATGTGTAAACATAATGATAATAAGATTAATCCTGAATATTTACATATTTATACAATGTAATATTTTAACCAAGGATAATAAACACTTCTTTATTTTATCCAACCATCTGACATGTAACCTTTTTGTAGGTCTTTTACAATTTTTTGGGATCTGATTTAAGATTTCAACTGTTCATCTATTTACCAAGCTCTTCTAACAGTATATCTGATCCTGTTCCACTTCAGGTTCTTCATTTTTTCAATGATATCAGCTTGTTCTTTCCTCCATGTATTTCATTTTCAATCCATTCTTGTTATTCCTAATATACAGAGCTTCATACTTTGTTGAGTGCATAGAAGTCTTTGTATTGTTCTTCGGAGACTTTTGATCATCCATTGAATTAGAGATGTTACATTTGGTAAAAGGTTTAAATGTTCACTGCAATTCATTTATGCACAGACAATCTTTATCAATAGTTTATCATCTGTAACAATATCTCTATAAATTCAGACTTATATTTAAATGTATTTTTCTATCATTGAGATATTTTCCTATGTGATTTAATGACGTTATAAAATATCAGATTAGGCAGAGGAAGATCCTAGCATTAATTCCAGTTATGGCCCTTCCAGTATTTGAATTTCTTATAAACTTTCTAACAATAAAGACATTCGATTACCTTTTTATATTGCAGACAATGTGGGAGTGGGGGGTGGGGGGTGGAGATAAAGATTAGAATGAGGGAGAATAAAGATTAGTCTTTCTAGTTATCTTTCCAAAATAATTTATGAATCATTTAATTATTTGTCTATTCGTTTGGATAAAGAACATGGTCTCTGACACTAAAACTTTTTCATCATCTTTTAACATCATGTTTTACTTACTTTAAATAATAATGTGGGAATAAGGATTGAATTGTTTTTTATTATTATTATTAATAAACATTAATTTTCTTCATCTAAAATAAACACCTACTGTTTATTTTAATGAATTTTATCTCAAGGCAACAACTATTTATAAAACAGTAAATTTTTTGAGTTATAAATAAAAACCATTTTTTCTCTGTTGCCTAGGTAACAGTAATTTTGTAGAAAGTTGTCACAATGATAAGTTATATCTTTTTTCTTTTATTCATACGATAAATCAGAATTATTTATAAGTAAAGTAAATATTTATAAGTAATGTAAATATTTATAAACCCCATTTTTTATATACTTTTTTTTTTTTTTAGATAAAATTTAATTTCCGAGAAATTTAAAAATCTTATATTAAATTAAGAGTTTAATGATACTATATTGTAAATCTTGACGTTATTCGTCCGCGAGTTGCAAGCAAATTAGTCAGTTATGGAACTTCTTTTTATGCTTTTAAAGATTAGAATTTTTTTTTTAATCATAATAAAAAGAAATAATATTATCTTTAAATACATTTACCTCAATATATTGAATTTACAAGCACAGTTTTATTCACAAAACAAATAAAACAGATGGTCTACAAAGGAATCATTGAAATATATCAAAGAAATTAAAACTTAAAATCTCCTGAGGTAATCAGTCATAGTTTTTAAACACGATCACTGTTTAATACGTAATTGAACAGTCTACGGTCGTAATCACTTAACAAAAGAGCATTTGAAATGAATTAGCAACATGTTTTTTCATACTCTAACACATGTAGAAAAATCTACCGATTTTGATTAACCCATTCATCTTTGTTTGCATTTGGTTTTGAAAGACATCTGCCATTTAAAAATTAAATTGCAATAAAAAAGTAACTCAATTTGTAATCTGGTAAATAAATTTTCTTTTTTAAATAAATAAACAATATAGATGAATTAAAATAAATAAATGCATGACGTATCACTGGCATAGATATAGTACTTTTCAGATATTCAACTAAAGCATCTATCACCCTAATAAAATTTGTATAATAAGCTTAAAATCTGAATAAAGTTCGCAATTTTTGCCCAGTGTACTTTCGACTAAATTATATTAGTCGTAGCCATGGTAACTGACAGAGGGGAGAAGATTACAGAGTTTGTTAAAGAAACGTGAATGAGTGATTAGCATAACCGAATGGCTTATTAGTTTAAATAAAGGAGAACGCAGGAGTCTTTCTTGCTAATTGCATTCTTATCTCTTGTGATATGCCAGGCCTCTTTCAGTTTAAACCCTCTAGGCATATACAGGTGGCAGATGTAGGCTCAAAAGGTGTCCAGAAGTGGATTGGTGTTCATAAAAAACCTGATTTGGTATTTATTTGTGTTTTAGCATGGCTGTATTTGTACTGATGTTCCCCTTGCTAAAAAAAAAAAAAAAAAACCTACTTAAACTAATAATTAGCTATTCAATTATGCTAACCACTCATTCATGTTTCTTTAACAAACCCTGCAATCTTCTCACCTCTATCAGTTCCCATGATTATGACTAATATAACTTAGTTGGAAGTGCATTATGCAAAAATTGCTAACTTCTCAGATTTTAAGCTTATCTAGAAGATGTTTTTGCGTATATTTACCCACATTATATTTCATTGAGATACTGCATACCAAAATGTTCAATATAATGTTAAATTCTATCTAACTATAATAGATTTTTAAGTATATTCAGCATAAAAATAATAATAATAGCAACAACAAGGATATGATTAATATCTTTCATATTTTAAGTAGAGTCATATGCTCCAAAACATTAGAAATTCATTGTTTATTTTTCAATTATAGGATATTACATAACACTTAAGAACATATATTATAATTTGCTTACAAGTATCAAGCTTTCTGCATCCCACAAATTTGACACCATCCACATCAGATAAATATATTAAGGATTATTACTAATCATTTATTAGACAAGAGATTACCATATCATTCCTAGTCCAGACATAAACTTTTATCTATTGTCTTTATTAAAGTTTGATCTACACGTGTCAAACTTTTAGCATTCACAATTTTGATGTCATCCACTTCAGATAAATACATTAAGGATTACTGCTAATCATTTATTAGGCTAGAGATTATCATATCATTCCTAACCCAGACATAAACTTTAACTATTGTCTTTACTACAGTTGATCTACAAGTGTTAAACTTTTAGCACCCACAACATTGATGCCATCCAATGCAGATAAATATATTAAGAATTATTAATAATCATTTATTAGGCTAGAGATTATATCATTTCTAACAAGATATAAATTTTAAATCTTAGTTAAGAACTTATTAAGTCTCATTTTCCATGTGTAATATCATTTTTAGATATATTTGAAATTTCCACTTCATCATACTTTTTTCCTTACAATTATGATTCATTCTGGTCGATGAATTGCTATTTTGACATTAACATTGAAGATTTCCAACCAAAGTTTCTCTCTTTGCTTTTTCTGTAAGTTAAAACTGCGTATATGATATTGTTTTATGTCAATCCTTGTCTGTATTATTTAATGATTGCTTCAACCAGTGAATAATAGTGTAAATGACCCTTGTGATTGTTATAAAATCTTTCTCTAAATTGCAAATTATGGTTTCTAGTGTGATTTCTTATGGCATTCTGAAATAACTGCATGTTATATCAATTGTTTCTCTTGGAATCAGACTTTAATGAAAATAGCATACATAATACATATAAATAACATATAAGAAAGAAATCTTATAAAATGTACATTATGTATATGCTAAGATCTCTTCCCAGAATTGATAGGTTTAAATACATAGGTAATAGGGTAGTTTAATAAATATGACTTATTTATCTTCACAAGTAATTTCCCAATTGTTTGTCACTACTGAAATACTTCTTTATATATTTTACAGCTCTTGATCAAAAAATGGTATAGTTTGTAATTGTTAACATGGAGCATTCATTCTTCAAAATATTTTGTAAGTACTTTATTGTTATTATATTTAGTGAAGGATTTTAATACTAAAGGAAATATTGTTAAATTAAATTGGTTACCAAATACTCATCATTGTTAATATTTAAACAGTTAGTAAAGTCATAATCTCATTTGAATTATTAAAATCATTAGTTATTTGATCATAATTGCAGAGAAAAAGATACAATTCCTCTAATTGTTTTGATGTTTTTAAGTCAGTATCAACTTTATGCATATTCTTAAATTTTGTAAAACATTTAGCACTATATGGTATTTATAAAATATGTTATCATGTGAAATGCTGCATATCAAATTTAGAAAAGGTAATAAAAAGGTAATAAAAAAAAGTATGAAAGGTATGTCCCTCCAACATAAACTGATGACAATTAATTAATAAACATAAGACAAAAAAAGACTTCTGGTATATTGTAAAATTTATTTTCAAATTTTAATTCTCTTTTAAACATGGCCACATATAGCATTTAGAAATGGAAAAATGGCTATTTATGTATTGTAAAGTGTATTAATTTTACAAATTTTAATGTTTTCATTACATTTTTGTTTGCTAAGCCATTTCAAATTCCTAATCTGTTTATCAAAAATATGAATTTTGATAGAGATTTTTAAAAAATATATAAATAAATATTTTTCTAAACAATTGTTGCTCCATGCTCTATAATACTGAAGTGTGATCTAAAGTTCCTGAATTGAAGTTCAGGCTTGGATATCACAGACCTACTATTCATTAACAATGATAGTCATTACAGTTCAAAACATGAGACTAATTTTAATAGTTTCTATGACAACTGGTCAGTAGATTAATATTTGCATGGTGATTTGTTTGTAAGGTCAGGCATTGCTAAAGCACCAATATGAGAAGATTCAAGTTTCATTTCTACTGATATTATTCAGACAGTTTTTTATCACTGTTTTATTAAAAGAGGAATAAATTCAGAATTTTTTTGAAGTTTTAATAATATATGTAGGTAGGCTCATGGTGTAGTGATATCATATGCTCATAACCTAAGATTTAAAGTATAACTTTAGTTTTTCTGACAGCTGAGACTTTTCAATCATATGTGAGAACATCATTTTCAACCATTACCATTCCACTGCAGAATGAAGGTTTCTCCAAGTTCAATCCAACTTCTCACACCACCCCCAAACATCTCTTCATTTCAGTCATTTCACATGTGGTCTCTTTCTAGGTCATTTATAATCTCTTGGAATCCTGTTTAAGATTTTAATTGTCTATCTATTATATCTCATTTATAAATATTTCCAGCCTAACTCCACTTCAGTCGTTTAATGCCTTCAATGATGTAAGCAACACCTGTTTATTCTCTTATCTAAATATTTAATTTTTGATACTTTCTTGTTACTCCTAACATGCATTTCTTCATACTTCTTTGAGTAGTCTGAAGTCTCATTGTTCTTCTGATAAATGAGGTGTATTCCTGTTAATGATTCATAATTAATCTTATAATTGCTGATTTATAAATGGATATCTAAATATAGTGAAAGAGTCAAATGAAAAGAAAACATGTAATCTGCATTAAAACATCACATGATCACCATTTCCTATGCTTACACAAGCTGTTATTAGCAGTATTAAACTCTCCATATAGTATTGCCACTCAGTGCAGGCACTGATTAAAAAGGCTTGGAAAGTTTGCTACTGCTAATAATCTGCATTAACAGACAATTGATTAATGATTTCTGTGTTATGCTGTTTGACTTCATTTTTATCTTTGTTCTTAAATGTGTGAAATCATAAACAAAAGATACCAACCTGTGCAGTTAATTCTGTGATGAGCATAATGAATTTATGAGCTAAATATTCCTGCACCAATTCTGAGTTTAAAAAACAAAGCCTCAATTTGATCAACTGAATAAAAGTGTTGTGATCAAAACTATAACTTTTGCTCTCAAATGTTGTATAATTAATTACATGATATGAATTGGCTACATAATTATTATATTACTTAAAAGAAGATATTGCAATCTTCTATATATTCTGAATTTTGATTATCTAATATAAAGAAAAAAGGTAATAACCGTGAACAATGATGCCACAGACTCAAGAGCTAAAATACCTGGAGATCCAGAATTCAGTAAAATAATACTTGTTTTTTCAAATAAGAGAAAATGTTGTGCTTAACCTGCCACTTGAGTGCTCAAACATCACATTAAATTCTGAGAAAGGTGAGTATATAGAGATAAATAATCATAGTTTAACACATATGAAATTAAAGCAGAAGTGACTGTAAACCACTCTCCCCATAAACTGTATAAACTAATAATTTACCATCAATAAATAAAAAGAATAGAGTGTTTCTAGCTATGTCTTTACCTCTGATGGTATTTAAGCACACCCTAATTGAAGTATCATAACACAAGCAAACCATTCTGAAATCACTATTATACATTCAGAGAATAAAATCTGCATCTCATTTTTAGCAATTTCAAAATGTTAAATGAAATGTCAATTTACAGAATTGTAAAAATACATAATCATTGTTTAACATATATGAAATTAAAGTGAAAGTATTTGTACTCCCCTGCGAACTATGTATAAACTAATAATTTTTTCATTTTAATTTCAGATATACATCATTTAATATTTAAAAGTTTTTAAAAATGAGTTTCTGTCTTAATTTTCTGAATATATAATAATAATTTTAGAATAGTTTGCACCACAGTTAAGTCAGGCTAATGCACAGAGTTCATGCTTTGTGTTATAATAAGGCAACAAAAGTAGACTTCAATATCAGAGCTAAAGAAATGGGTGTTATTAATAATTTTTATTAGTCATTTGCTACACTAGAGATTATCCATTTAATGAATAATATTTTTATAGTATAATTTTCATTATACCTCTCTCACATAAGATGAAACTAGTTCTGGATAATTGGAGTAATACAAGAATAAAGCTACTATTTAAAGGAAAGTGTAAGGATCATAGAAAGTTAAACAATTATAGACCAATAGTGGTAACATCAGTATTATATAAAGTTTTCTCATATATGGTGGCAGGAAGGGTTGCAAAATGAATGGAAAAAAATAATATAGTAGGAGAAATGCAAGGAGGTTTTCAATCAGATAGGCATATAAGAGATAGTTTATTTGTAGTTACACAACTTATAGTTATGAGTAGGAATAGAAATAGGCAGTTATATATGGTTATTATAGATAACAGAGAAGGCGTATGATAGAATAAATAGAAATAAATTATGGGTAACAATTACTGTATGTATCAATTAGGAATATAGAATCAGTTAAAGTTAAAAATGAGGTGGGACTAAGGCAAGGATGTCCTATTTGAGAGAAATGGAAAGAGCAATAAAAAGACTAGAATGAGGAGTAGAAAAACCATTAATGGATGGCAAGGGAGTATATACATTGTAGAGTCTTTTATTTGCAGATGATATATTTTTAAATGCAGAAAGAAGGGAAGATATGGAAGTTATGCTGAGGACAACAAGTGCAAGGGTGGGTGAAAATATGAAGATTAAATTTAGTGAAGAAAAATGAAAAGTAATGATGATTAATAAAGGGAAAGAGAAGACAAAGAAGTTTTATTGGGGAACATAGAGTTAAGGGTGGTTAATAGATATAACTATTTGGGAATTGTCTTAAGTAATTGGAGAAATTGCTTGGATGAATGGGAGAAAAAATTGCTAAATGAAGCAAAGAAAAGAAAGGTATTGATAAAGAAATTAACAGTGTTTTCATATAATAGATATGATGTAGCTAGAATTGTATGGAAGGGAGTGGCAGTCGCAGGGTTAACATATGGTAATGATGCATTGTGTTAGTAAAGGGATATCAGATTACTTAGAAAAAGACAAAAAGTAGGAAGACATGCATGTTGCAGATGTATGGATGGCAAAGGAGGCAATTCAAAGAGAAATAGAATGGTCAAGTATTTATGAGAGATTCAAAAAGCAAAATAAAAATGTTTGGTAGATTGCAGTTTATGGATAATAAAAAAATAGCCAAAATAGTGTGACTAAAAAGCAAACAACAAGATGGATGAGAAAGGTAATGTGATATGCAGAAGATTTGGATAAAGAATTTATGTCAGTATACTTATACAAAAGGTGGGATGATTGTGTTAGGAGAATTGTTGAGTGTTATAGTGTTAAGGAATGGGATAGAAGAATAAATGCATTAATAAAGAATAAAGAATGGGAGAGAATGGAGAAGTAGTATGGAGAGTAAAAAGAGTTTAAATATATATAGAAATAAACAGAATATTGGGTGCGAATTTATTTATGATAATAGCAAGGAAAGTCATTTACTGTTTAAGGCTTAAATGAGATCTTTAGAAACAAAGGCCTATACACATAAATAAAAAAATATGGGTCATTTAGTCTGCAAGTTGTGTAAGGAAGACATAGAAAATATTAGGCATCTGTTAATTGAATGTAAATGCCTGAAAACAGAAAGGGTACAAATAATAAAGTTGTGGAAGAATAAATATAGACAAAATAATTATACAGAAAGTGGGTTATTGATTTTTTATGCTCTTGGCAAAAGATAATGGGGATTTAGATATAGGAGCCACAGAGCTGACAATGATTATGTTGTGGAAATGGGATGGAGCAGGATAGAGAGAAATGTAAAAGAACTTGGGGAGGGAATTGAATGATGAGTTAAAATGGTATTAGGTTTCTCTGGGCATAGTTGCTGAGAGATTCCTGATTCCATATAAGGAGAAGTCACAGTGCATTACATCACATCACAACATCTTGTGGATGGGTATAATCATAAACATATGATTAAAGAGATGTGATAAAGATATATGATCCCCCAAATGTTCATCTTGTGCTGAATTACAACTCATCAGCTGGCCTAGATTACATTCTCTTACACATATCTTTATCATTGTTTAGCATATATAGATGGGGAATTATTACAGTTTAATTGATAAGACAATAAAATTCAGTGTTGTGGGTAGTTAAAAATGAGAAACTTTCTCTACCCTGTGATATATAAACTGCATGTGTACAAGTAATATGCCGATTTAATAATCAGACTATTAGTAATATCTAACACTAATTTAGACATGGTCAATAATTGTTAGTCTATTTAAAAAATAGTGCATGTGTAAAGAATTCTTCCACAATATTTATTCATTTTAACTGATCTATTATTAATTAAATTATATTTAAAAATAGAATAATGGATTGCATTTCTTTCTATTTTTGATGAAAGATGATTTTTAAACTATGGTGATTATTTGTTAGTTCAAACTAGTGAAGTTTTTTTCTTTAAGGAATAAATAAAGATAATGGCATAGTGCCATCTGTCTTTAAAGATGTCTCTATCTAGCTATGTCAGTTGAATGGAACTTTTGAGTTTAATCTATTTTTTAAGAGTTTGCATGCCACTTAATCTTTTACGTAACTAATCATAAGTTTGTTTATTATATTCCATAATGACTAGGTTAATCTAACATTTGTTTCACATTTACAATCAAGTCAGTTGTTATTCTTGATTTATGAATAACTAACAGTTTATTAATGGCATAGTTTTTTAGGAAGTTTATACTATGCACTTGTTGATATTATTTGTTCCTCAGAATGTTAGTAACTATTCAAAGACATGTTTTGCCAGGAAAGGAAAGAATGTATTTGATATCATTCAAGATAATAATCTTTTGCTAAATGCTGCTTAACACAACCTAAGTAACATATCTTTCTAAATTTAAAGAATTCTTTTACTTATGGTTAGACTAGCATAGTATAATAATAATAGCTTAAAGAATGTAATAAGAACATCTCTCCATTCTACTTCCACCTATCAGAAAGTTGAGTAGTCAGTGACTATCAAGTGCATATAAAATCCATATTGCTGGTATTTAAATCTCACCTCCCAAACTAGTTTCTGGTTTATGCCTTTATCAATAAGTTCTAGGTTTCAAAATTGGAGGGAATGCCTTTTAAAATATATATATATATATTTTGAAAATAGCTAAAGAAAAATCTTACCTTGTTTCATAACCTACACACCAGTTTTGGTAATAGCCACAATTGGGCTTCCATACTTTTACTAAGCGAGCATATGCTTGAACACACGGTTGCTGCACCTTGACCATCTGGACATCTTGAAAAGGGCAGACATTGGGCCTAAAAGATAATAATAAATATAACCATAAATTAATTTATAAAATGAATGTTTTCTAGTTATTATATTTTTAAAAAATCATTAGAGTGTTTTTTTATTAATACAAATGATTTTTAAAAATGCAAATCTGAATGATAAAATAATGCAAAGCTTCCTGTTTTGAAAAAAAAATCTAAGAAGGCATTGTTCAAAAATTAACACTTACAAAGTCAAAGAGCAAAACTGCAAACATAATGGTAAATATCTCATCATTGTGATACATCACATATAATGAGAATTCAAAGGTTTATTACTTGGGTGTTTATGAGAATTTTGAGCATCAAGAGAGGCAGGATTGAGCTAAGACCCAGAAACCTTCAACCCAGCATCAGCCACTCAATCATGGCACTAAAAATGGCTTTATTGCTTGGGAATTGTAAGAAGTTTGAGCACCAGAATTGCGAGCACAAGAATCAATCCTGGGACTGTCTGATCGCAAATCAGATGCTATACCAACCACAGTAAACCATACAGAGTATCACTGCACTAGACAAGCATGAATGAAAAAATATCTATGAAAGTTTAGGCAAAAAACTGATCATCAACTGTATTCTTTTTTATTTAAAGTTTTGTTTTCATCGTGATCCTTTTTTGGTATAAGATCCACTACATAATATTTGCAATATAAAAATATAAACATGAGCTATAAGCTTTCTAATATGGATCTGTCATGTTAGTGTTTCAGCTCTAAAAATACCATGAAAAAAAAATCCATCAGTCAGAGTGTGGATCAAAGAACAGGAAAAGTTATATTAAAAACAGAAACATACGAATGAGCCTTGTTTAATTTCATGCATGACTACAAAATCATTGTAAATATTGCTATCACACTAGTTGTTAGATTTCATACTTTAATAAAAAGAGCACGACCAGTCTAGACAGTATGAAGAACCCATACAAAAGTGAAGAACAGTTTGCTCCAATTCCTACACTTTATTTAGGATTATCTAATATTGAAAATCTTGTCAGTATTTGTATATCTATGCAGATATCTACATGATGTCTTATAAAATAAATGTTTAGTAAGTTTTATATGTATGTTAAAATAACACATGCAAAAACTTTATTAATGATTAATAAAAGAAATCAACTACACTTACTGTGGTTGTCTTTGATTTTTGTGAAACAGAATTATCTCAGAAATATATACCTTAAAAATCACACTGCTGTTTGTGACTCCTGCGAAGGATGTCAAATGTTTTATACTCATTAAAGATTGCAACAGTTATATTATCTGGTACTTCATTGTTCTAAAATATGTTATAACATATTTTTCATTTAAGCTCAAATATATTTTTAAGAGATTTAGGGAGATTGTAAAGTGATCCGGATTATGGTGCAATGCAATATAGGGTTGAATAACATTCAACCTTCTTTTCAAACTGTTCACCCTAATATATTAGATTTACTACATAGGTTTTATGAATGATGCATGCTAACAAGTAGCTCAAAAGTCATTCTTATGGTTGTATATATTATTTTTATCTTTCTTCTTTTTTATTTTTTTGTTTTGGATGATTATTGCAAAAGCATTTATACTGCAGTGGAATATTTGTGGCTATTTTATCATTACATATTTTTACAAGGTAATCTAAAAGAAGTTATTATAATTATGTTTTATTATTTAATGCTTATACTAAACTCCTTTAAATTATATGTAACAAAGTTGTGCATATATATATGTGAATATGCTTTACAAAGTTTATGTTTTAAAATAAACAACTTTACTGTTTTTAATTAAGCTTAATGCATTTCCAGGTTTGAGCACTATTATCATAGCCATTTCTATTAAATCTAGAAGAATCTATATAAATGATTTTATTAATATGTGAATAGTCCTGGTTTACATATTCCAATAGTTTGAAAGTTGGACATTGTTTGGTTTTTTATTAATGATGTTGTTGGCAATAAACCATGCTTCTTTAAAGTTTTCTTTTTCTGTCGTCTCATTCCATACAGATCAGTAACTTTTTTGTGGATCAAAACAGTGAATGTGTTTCCTTTCATGATTCAGAAATATAAACATGTGCTGGATTTAGATATATTTGCAATACTCAAAACTTACATTCTAAAACTAATTTTGAAAATTCACAATGAAATAATAGCAAAAATTAATATAAGTTTACATTCAATAATAATAATTGGTAACCAAAAAAATCATAAATTTTAGGTGATTCTGTATATTTACATACAATTACTTATAAATCAATAAAATCCAGTATCCGCACAGTCCATCTTGTAACAATAAATCAATGTAATACAGAATATGGTAAGTTTAAACAGCTACTATGGAACATTAGAATGGTTGTAAAATAGACACAGCAATTCAAAATATTTTTGCATATTTCAGGATAAATAACCATTTAAGTACTTCATTTTGAAGCACATCCATGGGTCTAGTTTGCTCTTTTTTGTATTTTTTCTTCAGTTCCATTTTCAGTGAAAAACATATTCCTCCTTAAATCTTTATGTTTTTATTAAATTTCATTAAAAGCTTAATTTAAAAAAAAAAAAAATCTTAAATATCAACTTTGCAATATACATATAAACAGAAACAAAATAATCAAAAGAGAGGAACCCTATTCTATGAAATGTATTTAATGAAAAAAAACTTATTCTGCTCCAAATTTGTGTGATTAACACAAATTTCATTAAATATTTTCAAATATTAAAAATCAACTCCTCAATTTTAAAAAAAGCAAAAAAAAAGCAAAAATAAAATTGTTGACAATAAGTATTTCCTTTTTGATATTAGTTACATTTTTAGTTGATTAATTTTTTGCAAAAAATAAATATATTAAGCAAAAGCTTAATGTAAATATCATATATTTCTTAAGAAATGAATATTTATTAATTTTACATAAAAAATAAGTATGTAAACAAATAAATTCTAAACATTTTCTGTTAAGATATCAATAAAAGTCTATGTTGTGAAAGTACATAAAGGTTTTCTTCACTTCAGTAAAAATTCAGTAGATAGTATAATTTCTCTTTCCTTAGATTGCCATTAATTCATGACATCTATTAAATAGGTTTTAGCCTGAAAATCATTCAAATGTTAAATTTTCAAGGAATGCTTTTATCATCAACTAATATAAATGAATTATTGCTGTTGAAATCATTTCAGCCCAATTGCTGGATCAACAGACTGCTTAAATAAAAACTTTATAAGAAGCTACCAATAATATTACATTTTTTATATTACTCCATAATAAATTGCAGCAATAGGTATAAAATCATGCATGACCAAAATAATAACAAATATGGTAATTTTAAATGTATTACTAATGTTTGTTTGTTCATTTATAATCAAATAATGGTACTTTATCCATTTCACATAATTCAAAAGTAAATAAAGTAATAATACTTTAATAGAAACTAATTTTTTTAAAAATAAAAAAAATAGGCATATAGAAATATGCTTTTTTCAAAAATAAAACAAAGAAATGCAATTATCATTTAAAATGCATTTAAAAAAACAATAAATTATGTTTAATATTTTGGAAATATTGAATTCATTAAAGATTCAAATGTGGTTCTGGCAGTCACAAATTATCAACTGCAATGATGAAATTCTTTGTTGCTTAGGTAACCAAATCTGCCAATGATATAGAACTTAACACACATATGTATCATTTGTGTTATCAGTATAATTATCAGAAAAACATTTGCTCCTCACTATAACTTTACTTCTGCCCCTCAAATATAACTAATCAAAATTGCTTTATCTTATTTGTATTGTTAATTCTATAGTCTTTTGCTGATATCAGAGATACAAACTTTTATCATATAAATATATATATATTGGGTGCTTCTTGCAATCTTCCTTTATTTGAAAGTGATCTGCAGATGTAAATACCTAAATAAAAGGGTATCATCAAATGGATTTTCTCAAAAAAAGAAAAATAAATATTGATAATGATCTAGAAGAAGTTGACAACTACAAATATTTTGGTCAGTTTATTACTGCAGACAAAAAAATAATGTATGAAATTAATCATAGAATTGAACTTAGTTGGAGTACTTTTGGAAGAAATAACTTAATGTTAAAATGAAATTTGCATGTGTTTGAAAAAGGTTTTAAATAAAAGTGTTTTATCAGTTTTTATTTATGGATCTGAGATTTAGACATTTAACAGAAGAATAATACAGAGACTTTAGACCACATATGAGAAGATGCATGTTAGGAGTAACAAGAAGAGATTGAAAACAAAATACATGGATGAGAAAACAAACAGGTTGCTACTAACATTATTGAATGAATTAGAGTGAAGTTGGACTGGACATATTGCTTGAAGAGATGATAAGAGGTGGACAGTTGAAACCTTAAACTGAATTCCAAGTGATAATAAAAGACCTAGAAAGAGACCATAAGTGAGGTGGATGGATGAAATAAAGAGGTGTGCTGGAGTGATGTGGAAAAGAAAGGCTAAAGACAAGAAAAAAAATTAATTGAAACTTGGATAAGATCTTCAACCTTCAGCAAATTAATAATGGTTAAAAATATTGCTGATAATGATATTGTGCACATAAGTCTAAGATCATGACTAGCTGCATGCGTATGTATGGCTGATGTTAAAACAACATTTAAACCATCAGTTAAGTTACAAAACATATTTTGTATTCTGAGAGATACTGAGGACTTTGTTGTGATATTTCTAAAAAAGTATTTATGTCTTGAGTGTAGCACTATTGCTTGTGATACTGTCATAACCATTTTATAAAGCCATCTGTTTAAGTTTCTGATTAATTAGCATTAATTTTAATTTTTAGCAATATTTGAAAAGAAAATTAATATTTTTTATATTTTTTTTGTTTAATCATTTCTACACTGTAAGTGAAAATAAATTTTAAAAATCACATATTTTATTATGTAAATATAATAAATGCAAATTTGTAGAGTTTTATTTTTTTTATTTTTTTTTATTCTTAACATTTTAGCACATACTAGTAATAAATATTCTATTATTATTCTTACTTTTATTCTAATTAATGAATTGCAATATATATGTAAATGAAGGTCATGTGCGATCTTGTTGATCATGTGATGTATTATTGGAAATGAATATATATATATATCTTGGACACATGAAATCTATGTTGCAATTTTTTGAAAAGTAAATAAAATCTTAGTTGCAGCCCAAAGGCCAAAGGCATTTTCTGCATTTCTTTGCAGATAATCCAAGTTATTATTAATCAAGTTAGCAACCTGCTATTTTCTGATCATTATGTATTTTCTTCCCCTGTTTATTCTTTAGATAAAAAATATCCAGTTCTTTATTTCTTCACCATTTTCAACTATTACCATTGCAGGTGAAAGTCTCTCCAATTTAATCCACTTTCTCTGATCCATATTCTTTTTACTCCACAATGCGCCAACAAACTTCCTTCATTTCATTCACCTATCTCACATGTGATCTTTTTCTAGGTATTTTACATTCTCTTGTGATCCAACTTAAGGCTTCAACTATCCATTTTTTACCATTTTTTATTCAGTTCTTCTCTATTTATCGTTTCTTTCAATGATGATGATATTTATTTGTTTTTGCACTTAAGCATTTCACCTTTGATTCTTTTTTTGTTACTCCTAACATATACCTCTCTATATTCCATTTAGTAGTCTATAACCTCAGCATGGTTTTTCTCTTCTTATAAGTCATTAAAATGTTCTCTTTCAAACTTACAGGTATATTTCAGTTTAAAATCAAATTATTTTTGCTAAACAAAAATTGTATGGCTTGCAAAGTTTGCAGTGAATAGCTACCAGTAAAATATGCTAGCTTATTAGGAAAGTACCTTTACAAGATGTTTATTGGCATATTATTTACAATTAGACTCCATTATATGAAACAATGAGACAAACATTTTTATTTATAGGTGATTCATCAATTAAGAAACATTTAAAATTCATTAAAACATCATTTCAACACTGGCATATAAATACATAGCTATTGTAAAAGAAATATATTGGTTATATAGAACCCACAGTGGTGCAGACAATGTTATCAAGCTTCAGGTCGCTGCAAACATGACTGCGGGTGCTAAACCCTGCTTATTAAGAATGTATCAATTCTTAATAATACAGGAAAGTATCAGCTATCAATAATATAATTTTTTAAATTTCATTTTCACTTGAACACTTCGAACTGAATTTATAAAAGTAGATGTGAAAAGTATTATATTATGCTGATTATATCGAAATATGCAAATGAAACGTTTTTAATCATGTGTGACTGTTTGTTATTGATACAATATCATCTGAGGTTAAAAATCCATCACAGCTGCTATTAGAAATAGTAATGGAAAACAGTTTATTTTCTGTTATTAGTATCCATAGTAACAATACTGAGATGGTAGCAGATGAGAACCAGCTGAACCATGAACACTATTACACCAATAAAAAAATCCCCGAAAATTTACTCTCTAATGGATAAAAAAGCATACACGCGGTCTACTGGTTAAGATAAAAAGAAGTAGGAACTTAAAAAAGGAAATAATTATCGATGTATTTTTATAAAATTAACGACGTTTATCTAATCTTGTTATACAAAGAGCACCAACAAGATTAAAACAAATAAACCGATAACAAGCAATCCAAAAACACGTAATCCTGTTAGAGTTGATTGAAATCACTTAACAACGAGATTAAATGTTTTATATTTTTATTGAGCCTACCGAGTAGACAAAAGTTCTTTTCAAATAAAATATAATTTAATTACACATTACAATGGAATAATTCTTTTTCTTAAAATAAGAACATCACCGTATTTGGATAAGTTTGCATATAAACACATTTATTTATAAATTTAGCAATAAAAAAAATGCTAATGTCTTTATTGTTCAGTTCATAAGAAGTACGAGCGCCACCACAGCCGGCGCTGGGTACTAGGCGCCCGCATGCAAATTTGATTTTGGTGCCCCTGTCAGGGATGACGCCTTCTTTTTCAGATGCTAATCTCTCAGTGATGGCGCCTCCTTCTGCCAGCGCCCGCATGCCTAGCATGCGTTGCATGCCCGCTTCCGCCGGCCCTGAGCGCCAGAACCGATCATGGGACCTTCCGACCAAATGCGCAAAAACGCGCAGGGCGTTTCAGTAATAAACTAACGTTTTAATCCTTCATCATTCAATGCAGGGATAAAGTGACAAATCCTAAAGCCTAAAAGCCATAGGTTGCAATTCCGCTCTGTTATTCCACCGCTCGAACGTAATGAGCAGGATTGGCGCAGTTGTAGAATGGCAGTACCCGGAGTTTTTCCATTGCACACACTTCTTATGAATTCCCCGAACAATAAACAATTTGATTATTTTTAAAAATAATATATCATCTCCTTGCTTCAAATCTATATATTTTGACTACTATGAAATTTCCATACAAATCACAGTATTTACATTTTAGATCTTATTCTTAAAATTATATATATAAACTCCTCACTATCTTATATAATCCAGGCTTTTCAATATATTACAAAATCAAATTCCAAACTCATTTTTCTTTGTCTTATGGGCTTAAAATATGTAACAATTTTTGATTTGGGGATAAACATTACTGGTTAATCTAGAGTAGATGTACTAACTACTGCTAAAAATTGTGTTATATCTCTATGGGCACGAAGCCTACAGATAACATTACTTCCTACTTATTTGATTAGCAAAAGTTTCTGTAATAGTGGATTATCATCATCAATTCTTTGAAAGAGCATGAGAAGTCTACTGAAGTTAGTAAAATAAAGTTGTAACAATGAATATTTGTGTAGCGTAATTTTCACTACACCACTCTCATGCAAAGAAATAAGGAATTGGTTTTTTTTATCTGCTTTTAGGTCATGTGTTTATAATTGCATCCCTTCCACAAGGTGTTAAAAGCATACAGAAATCAGTCCCTACCTTGTATGAGAGTGATGTTGTGAAAATTGCACTACAGAAATATTATTCATTAAGTGGTTAATCTTAATCCTAATAAATGACTAATAAAAATTATTAATATACTTTCATCAAGTAATTTGTGTCAAAGTTGTGATAGTGGTAAGTTTGACACATCAATAAAAGTATTAATCGGCTATATATATATATTAAACAATGATAAAAATATGTGTAAGAGATTGTGATTTGGGCCAACTGATGAGCATTGGTTCAGCATGGAATGTGCATCTTGGGAATCATGCATCTTTTTGACATGGCTATGGTTTATATTTTTATTACATCCTTCCACAGGGTATTAAAGTGGATAGAAATCAGGCTCCATCTTGCATGAGAGACTATTATTTATTAAATGGATAATATCTAGTCTAATGAATGACTAATAAAAATTATTAATGTTGTAACAATTTTCATAATTTCAGAATAAAATAAGTGTAACAGAAGAAAAAAAATCAGATTTCTATTTTGAATACTAATTACATTTTTACTGTTGTTAGTTCAAACAAAAATGAAATAAAAGCAGTTGTTGACCCATTCACAAACAGAGCTTGAAGATTACCATTTTTGGAAGTTCCTTCTAAGCAAATATCCTTAACATGCTTACCAAACTATTCTAATTTAGATTTTAAAAAATGTTTTATATACAATATATAGAATATAAATTTTAAAAATTTTTTAAGAAGTTTGCAGAAAACACTTTACAATTTAGTAGAAATGGCAGCACATAAAAGATTGAGCATTTCTTGATTAGAATCTTGGAAAAAATGGGACATAGTGATATTATAAGTATGATGCTGATGGGAGAATTTCAATACTGATTCATGGAAATGTATTTTAACAAGCTGTTATTATCCACTATAAATGTATTGAACACGATTGAATGGAGTTTCACACTTTCCTGCCCATTTACTTCAAACAATAAAATCATTATCATACTATGAATTGTTCAGAGGATCAAATAGTAGATCAAGTACAACACTAATTACTTGAACAATCACTGAAATGTTATCCAAAAATCAGGAACTGGATATGTATATCTGAGCTATCTTTTCCAATAATCTTAGAAATAGAAGCAACCCTTAATTATTATAAAGTTAATTGAAATTGGGCAATAGATTATATCTTGGTATAAGTTCAGCCTATTCCTTTCCTAATAATATATATATATATCTATATATGGTATATATATATATTAGCCTATTCCTCTCCTATTAATATATATGGATTCTTAATGGTCTGATAATATGAGGGATTAGATTGATATAATGTCTACATGGGTATGTCTACAATATCAAATTCAAAAAGCTTTGAGCATTTCATCATCGGTTTTTCAATGAAATGGATAGATGAATAGTTGGAAGAGTGAGAAGATTGAAGCCTGCCCATTAATGTTTGAGAAATTGCTATCATACTATAAACTAAGCACTGATTGTATATATATATGTGGGAGATTATGATCTGGCCCAACTGATGAGTGTTGGTTCTCATGAAATATGTATATTGGGAATCATGTATCTTTTTCACCTGGGTGTGGTCATGTGCATCGATTGCTTAGATGGAATTGAGGATGAATAGATTGAAAAATCCTGAGTTCAAATCTTTTTACTTACATATATTAGAAACATTCAGTATAAACAAGTTATATAGTGCTTTAGAAGTAAAAGTTGACTAAATATATAAACAATATATATGTGGAATTTTTGTTTAAGTATATATTTCATATTTACTATTTCATATATACATTTGTCTGAATGTTTATGATGATGCCATTTTGTGTCGGAATTATTTCATCATTACATTTATATGAGAAAAGATAAAAATATTGTCAAAGAGAAAGAAGAAAATTCAAAGAAACTGTGCATATAACATCAGCAAATAATCCCATAAAACATTCTATTGTGATAAAATGGACAAATAAGGACTCTCATAGAGAAGCATATAAAATTTCTACTGACATTTATTTGCTTTGACAGAACAGCTCAGAAGATTAAAGTATGGCCTTAAATTCAACATTTCACTGGTCATTGATCCAAAGACCACTGATTCAATTCAGATGTTAATATTGATAATGGCCAAACCAGTAATATCCGGGAAAAAATGGGGGGGGGGGGAGGCAGGAATATCATTTTAAAAAATTGGATTACAGTGTATAATTTTTTTTTTTTCTAGTAGTGAATGTATTTGAAAAGTTTGAATATTTTATTGATTTTTTTAAAAAAAAAAAACATTTTAATAATTAAAACTAGATTATGGAAATAATCCAACATATAATTCCAAAAACATATATGGGTCAATTCTTAATTTCGAAGCCTGATGAAGACTAGAAGATACTTATAAAACATTTTAGTAAAAAGCAAACAAGTATACATAGTTAGAAATAATCCATTATGAGAGTTCAAGATATATTTTAATATCAGTGAAGTTGAAATGCATATCTGTACATTACAAATGTGTTGTTTTTTGATTGTATATAGTCTTTTGGTTAAAGATACTATAAATGATTAATACCAAAAGTTATCCTTAGCATGCCAATTAATTATTGTACGTCTGTAAAATTTTCTGCTTAAAAAGCAGTTAAATTGCTTTAAACCCAATTTTTAACAAGAATTATTACAACTTATAGCGAATTAACTTACATATTAAATAGAAATCAAAAAATATTTTTTTACTAACGTATATCATTTACACAGACATTGAATATCTTAAATCCTCTCACAGTAAAAACTATTTATTTATAAAAGACAAACAAGTACGAGATATCAAAAGATTTAAGAATTTTTTGACACGATTTCATTTTTTTTAATTCTATTTTTTCACTCAACTGTCTTTTTTAAGAGCTGCTATTTTTATTTTAGTTTACTGCAATAAACAATTCATCTTGCCTCCACACAGAAGTTGTTGAAAAGAGAAAAAAACTATCAAAAAAAATTATATATATACAGTTTATTCTTTTCTCAGACATTTATACCACATGTGGGTATGTGTAAATTACAAAATAATATTTAAAATTGTGTTTGTTTTTTTAAACTATTCATACAATTCATTGATTTATTTTTAATTGCTAAAAACAGTTCAAAATGTATTTTAAAGGATGTAGCTTTTTTTTCTCTCATTTCCTATCTGCCAGCCCCCCCCCCCCATACGAGACAGACAGACGTGTTGAAATATCAACATCTGCTACTAGTATTATATAAAACTCAAGAGAGGGAATACTATAATTATTCCTAAGGTTGTTTGTCTAGAATGTGCACCCATTACTTTTTTTAAAAAAATGTGCAAGACATATATTATCGCTTTATATTCTAATCTTATCTTCATAATGCTTTTAAATCCGTGCAAGTTAATTACAGTTAATATTATATTTAAAAAGAAGATATAAAAGTAAAAACTCGTCATCATAAGTTATTGGATATCATGCACTCCTTAAAACCACCTTGCCCTGTCTATAGATTAATTACTGTATTTTAAATACGTATCCATCTATTTTTTTTCTTTGTGTGATGCGATGCGATGCACTAAGACTTCTTCTTTTTCGAAGTCAGGAATCTCTCAGCCACTATGCCCAGAGAAACATGTTAGCCACCTTACCTTTCCATTCACCACCCTAAGTTTTTCCAATATTCTTTTCTATCCTGCTCCATCCCATTTCCACAACATTATCTTTGTCCACTCTATGATCTTTATATCTAAACCCTCTTATCTTTTTCCAAACCAGCATAAAAATCAAGAACTCACTTTCTGTATAATCACTTTGTTTATATTTATTCTTCCATAACTTCATTATTTGCAACCTTTCTGCTTGTAAGCATTTACATCCAATTAACAGATGCCTAATATTTTTTATGCCTTCCTTACATAACTTGCAGAATAGAGTAAATCACCCACATTTCTCTATTTATGTATATATTCCCTTGTTGCTAACGATCCTGTAAACTGCTTTTCTTGCTATTATCATAAATTAACTCGCATCCAATATTCTGTTTACTTCTATATATATTTAAATTCTTTTTATTCTTTTATTCCCTATGCTAGTTCTCCACCTCTCCAACACCCTATTTTTTATTAATGCATGTATTCCTCTATCCCATTCCTTGCCACTATAACACAACAATTCTCTTAACACAATAATACCACCTGGAAAACTCTCCATACAGTAGTGCTACTCAGTGTAAGCCTTAGTAATTAATGAATGTAAAAGAGCTGTGCATAAAATTCCTATCTAGTGCTTACTCAACTAATCAATTGAATGTTTTAAAATATAAACATCACTACAATGTGGTTAGTTTCAATACAATAATTTATTATTTGTCTTTCAAGTTGTGACTATTTTAAATCAAAATCTGAAGTCATTATCAAGCGTTGGTGGCCGAGTGTTTAGCACAGTTGCCTTACAAGCAGTTGTCCTAGGGTTCGTTTTCTGGCTGATGCTTTGACACATAAAAAAATAAATAAATCTGAAGTCATTTTCTTAACTTCTAATTTAATTCTATATGTAGTGAAACTTTTTGATATAGAAAGTCATCTCTGGAATCTATCCTCTATGCAACTGCAGTTATGTCATAAAAATATCTAACATACAGATTATATATATACCTGTACAAACAATGTAATACATAGGGTATTTTGATCTGACTTTCACATGACCCTCAACTCTCCACACTGTCTCATACCATTGATACCCTTGACCACATATATGTCTAAGAAATAAGTAATCACCAATATACATACTCCGTGCTAATCCAGCACTCGTCAGTTAGTCCAGATTATTATCTCTACACATTTATACAATAAGTGCTCAGATTTATATTAAGATAGACAATCTTCATACTTTAATGGACAGGCTTCAATCCACTCCACCCTCCAACTCTTCAGCCATCCATCCTATTAAAAATGTGATGATGGAATGCTCAAAGCCCACACTGATGCTGACATTCTCATTACACCTAGGTTGACCATAAGTCACTCTAACCCCTCATGTACAGGACATAATAAATAATAGAAATTTATGGGTATGCATTGTCTTGATGCATTTTCTTCTAAGAAATATGGGAATATCATTTCACTGAATTAATTATATCTGTTAGAATAAATTGACTTCTTATCATAAGGTATAAACTTTATCTACTATGTTTTACTGAATTCAACTTTTTATGAGCAGTTTAGTATGAGTATTGCTTTAAATAGCATTTAGTAAAATAATACTTGAATGATATAGATTCTGCTATTTATTTTTAGTGACCAGTGCAGTTTAATGCAATGGTATTTGGGGACAAGTAGCAAAAAGATCAGTCAAATGGTACTATTTGCATATAATTTTCTGAGACAAATGCTCAAACAATTATTAATTTTCTTAACTGTTAATCATGGACTGTGTTGATAATGTTTACACGCATTCATTATTAATATAATTTATAATGATTAGTTACCATCCTATTAGTAGAATTCCAAAGAGGTTCATTTGAAATGGTAAAAAGTGTAGATTTAGTTTAAATGAAAAAAGTTGTTTATGTAAAAGTCATAAAAGTTAAACAAAAAATTATAAAATATACAGTAGAAAGTGTTTTTAATCCTTCAACTGGTGGACATTTCAATTATTTTTGCTAATGTTAATTTGAATAAATATTCAAATTTTATATTAGAATTCAATCAATTGGACTTGATTTGTTAAAATTATAAGTTTACAACTGAAAAATAACCAAAAAAATCATATATGAAAGTTTGCAAATATATAAAAAAAATAAAGTGAAATATGTAATGAGAACAATTACCTTTTTCCTTACTGGATAATTAACATAAATGTCAATAAAAAATAATTAACAAAATCTTTGTTGATTTAAAAACCTGGATGAATTATTGTTAAATCACCATAAAGTTATGAAATTCTCTTCTAAAATTTATAATTGTATTTATGTGTTTGATAGAGCTTAATTGATAACTGATTGTAGTTTTTTTTTACCATTACTATACATTTTCTTAACTTGCATTTTTAAAAATATATATATTCAAGAATAATGTAAGGATAATCATGAAATAATTGCTTTTTAAATAATTATTATACAAATATTTTGCAAAAATAATATACAATTTTTAACCCATTTCTTAGAATAATAAAAAGGTGATTTAAGTAATCTTGTAAATGTCATGAAGCCTTTAAACAAAAAAATCTACCAACCTCTGCACTATGGACAGATATTTGGCTCATTTGAAAAAACTTTAATCTGTAGAATACTGACATATTCAGACTTTTTTAAACTAATAAATCAATATTATTTTAATTCCAGTTTCTACTATTTAATGAGAATCAAAACTATTTAAAATAGCATTACAGGTAACTTCTGGAAATCAAAGGGGCCAAAGACAATAATACCACTTCGAACTGAAGGATAAGTGGTAGTTAAAACACAAGTAGATGAGATTAAATGATATCTGAAATTGAACTAGCATCAGATTCATTGATATCCAATTTTATTAAGTCATGTGTAGAAACATTTATAAATCTATAAATATATAAAATCAAATGACAATAAATTTCATAAAATTGTAGAGAATTAACAAAAAAGTAAAAAAAGCAAATTAAACAAATATTGTTTAATAATTTCATTACAAGGTGGCAAAACCATTTTTTAAAAGCAATAAGCAACATATGTACAGGGGAGAGGGAATGGTAGGGGAAAAGAGGTAAGGCATTTATCATTTTATACTAGGATTTCTAAGATGCTATTTTTATTTCCGTTCAAAATTTTGCAAAAACCAAATCTATTTGTTAATAGAAATCCAACACCGCACAGTCTCCTTTCACTAATTGATATGATCTTTCAAAAAAAAAACGTGTAGTCACCTAATTGTTCTATTCAACTTTCTTTACCTGGAAGAGAATTTTCATAAAGATCAACAATATTGATTTTGTGTGGTCCTCTGTTTAGATTATGAGCAGTTAGTTTTACAGCAGGGCAAGAGTGGTCGACTCTGGATCTCAAAATTTGTAAATTGTAGCTTTATTTTGTCTCTTCTGATATGTGAATTTGTAAACTCTCAAGCTATAAACTATTCAATTATTAACTTATTTTTATCTTCTTTTTTTAAAAATTACTGAACTTATTTTTCTTTCCATCTCTCATTACATTTTTTCTAGTACATCTATTATTGCAACTTCACTGACTAAAGGTGAGAGTAAAGTAACTAAACAAAATTATTACAATAACTGATCATTTATCAATACTATTTCTAATTACTATTAGATGTTATAAAATCAGTATCAATATTCAACAATCATATAAATAGAAATTAGCCAAAATTGCTTGACATTTGTTTACCTTTCCAAACTTTTCACTAACACATTCGTCATGGTGAAGATTTTTTTTGCTGGTAATCGTCTTGGTCTTATTCAAGTAAAAATACAAGTTCAATCTCATTGAGCATCTAATCATTCATTTATATTTTGCTATTAATGGCATTCTCAAAAATCTTTTTCAATGGCTAGTAGATGTTTCAATTAGCTTTTTATTTCTACACCAAAATCAGATGGTCACTGTGGATGTCAGAATTTCTATGGACTTCCAGTGGAGTGCTATCAATAATAGTTCATCACTTTTCAGGATTTAATGTAAATGTTTTTGCGCCATCAAAACTTATTTCACATTTTTCAAACAAACTAAATTCAAAGGAAAAAAACAATAACAGTACTCATTATCATGGAATATTTTTATTATCCCCCTCAGTAATAATACTTTCAAAGAATTTGTTCAATAGTTTGTGTCAATCAAAAACATTATACACATGAGTTTTGTAGTTGGGCAAATGCAAAAACCAACTTTTGGATAAGGAGTTATTTATATATATATATACATATATATATATATATTTACTGATCTAGCTCAGGTATTTGACTCACATAATCAAATTGGTCTGTTTGATTAATCTACATTTTTCAAATTAATTAGATCAACTCTTATAATAATGCCAAAATAATACAACTACAATCTGATTCAAGTAAAACTTTAAGCTGAATGTCATTAAATGTCCAATTGTTCTTTCCTATGAATTTTTAGAAATATTCATCAAACAACAGCATCAAAACTCATTTCAATTCAGCATCATTGATGTCCATGTTTCATATCCACAACAAATCTATTTTCCATATCACACTTGCATCTCAAATACTAATTGATTTTTTTTTATTCTCTCTAACTACCTAAATTAATTATGATTTTTAGCATCCAATATTAGATGGTGCTGCTGTCATTTTTTGGGTTTTTTCATTCCATTGTGACTAGCTATGGAGCTATTTTACTGTTATGCATTCATTTGAGAATACAAACTGGAACTAAAATAAATATTGATTTCTTAGTCAAAAAAATCTGAAAATGTCAGTATTTTACAGATAAATTACTACTAAAGAGCCAATAATGTTGCTGATTGGTAGATTCTTTAATCCACTAAGCATCATATGATCATCATTTTTATGCTTACACAAGCTATTTACACAGAGGCTAAATTCTCCATAAAGTAGTGCCACCAGTGCAAGCCAGAGTAATCAATAGATGCAAGAATGTTTGTATATAAAATCCCTATCTAGTCCCTACTCATCCAATATTCTCAGACTAGTTTCCAGCTTGTGGCTTTCATCAGTGGTGAGTCTTGGATTCAAGATCCTAAGATCTAGATGTTGTGCTGTCAGATCCTCACTGGTGAAAGTTACAAGCTGGAAACTAGTCTGGGGATTTGGATGAGTAGGCATTAGATAGGAATTTTATGCATGAATTTTGTTGCATCCATTGATTTCTCTGGCTTGCACTAGTGGCACTACTGTATAGAAAGTTCAGCCTCCATATAGATTCTTTAATCTTAAAGTTTGAGACAAGTTGCAAAATCATTTGCAAATTCCTCTTCAATTGTTGTAAGCAATTAATAAAATAATTGTATATTTTTTATAGTTTATTTAAATATTATTTGCATCACAATTATTAAAAAAGAAATTTTTTCATGATTACATTTAGATTTTATTTGAGTATGTTTTATTTTTAAAAATACAATGTTAAAATATTTAGCATAATGGTAAATATATTCTATGAGTGTAATGTCCTGCCAAACACTATTGTACAGAACTTTTGTGATATTTTAATAATCATAAATGCAATATCAAATTTTAGAAGATAATTTTATAGTGTTATCATATCTTAATAATAATTGGTTAAGGTTTTAAAAAGAAAGTTCAATTAATCAAGATTTCAATAATTTATTTTTTTACTGGTGCTGCAGGAATCAACCAATAAAAAAAAGTTATTATTATCATTACATATTTCACTTTATATTTTTTTTTCTGTATTTAAAAACTTAAAACATTAATTTTAAGATCCTTTTTTATTTGTCAACTTATATTTTTAGTAAATCAAGTATAATTTATTGATTTATAATATAAAATAAAGATTTTAATATTATATAACATATTAAACTATAACTCAAATTGTCATTAGAGATAATATAAACATTGTTGAATCATGGAATGGTTAAAAAACAAAAAAATATATCCTTACTATACTCATCACCTTTGCCTGAATCTGAATAAAACTTGAAACTATTTATTGTTTAATATTAAGTGTTAATGTATTTTACAATTAATGGTTTTTCTTTAACTGTTTCTTTGAAGATGATGCTGGAGAGAGAGATGCTTCCTGTTTTACCCTTTACCACATCATAATTTGCTACTTAGTAATAAGAAAATTTAATAACTTAACTTACCAAATATTGAATGATTGTTTACAAAGAGATGCTACTTGAGAGTGAATCAAATTAAAACTCATTATTTTGATAGAATTCTTGGGTTTTTGATATAGAAAATCAACATTTAATCTCAGAGATGTAAATTAAATGATGTAAAATGAGTTAGCTCTGTCAAATGACCAAAAGGCCAATGTTATTTTATGTATACTTCTATCATTGACTTTTATTAAAAGCTTTTATTAAAGTTATAATATCAGTTTGTTTGTAAATCTTTCTAGTTAAGTTAGAATAAAATTTTAAAATCAAGGTTTAACATAATTCTGTACAATAGAATTTGTTGAAATTTGGCACATTTGATATAAATTACTAGCAACACAACATAATGCTAAAATATTTTAGGTAGCTTACCTAGTTTCTGAAATCCAAAACAATAGGCAGATGAAATTTGAAGTATTTTGATATTGAATTTAAAATAGATTATTAAAAAGTTGAAAAGATTTGCAGTAATGCTTGTGAGAGGAAAGTATATATATATTGTTAGATAGTTTGTTTCAATTAAATGCTTTTATTGAAGTTAGAATAAAATTTTAAAATAAAACTTTTAGTATATTAATTTTAATATGATTTATTCAAATTTATTACATTTCTTATAAATCATTGGCAATATAATATGATCCTAAAATATTTTAAATAGCTTAATTAGTTTCTTAAATCCAGAGCAGTGAGCTGATGAATAAAACTATATCATAAACAAGGTTGTTTTATGATTTTATTTTCAACCTTAAAAGTATTTTAGCATTATTTAAAATTGAAATAAAAACAAATCTTTCATTACAATCATAATGCTAAAAACTAAATAACAATAGACAATATTTATAATGAATGCTTTTATTTATTATGGGAGTTTAAAACCAGGAAAATAATTGTTTTTTCAATCACAATTGAGTTTTTATATTTAACTTGAAATAAATTGGGGGGGGGGGTAGAGCAGAAATTAAGTTAAGCCCTAGTTTTTATAATAAGAGATTGCTTTAATAAATTTCTGCAATTACCTACCCCCATGCTTTTACTTTAAGTTAAACATAAACACCTCACAACTAGTTGAAGATACAATTATTTTTTTGGTTCTTAGTTTCCATAGTAAATAAAAACATTCATTATAAATATTTGTATATTTATTATTACAAGTATTTTTTATACTATTCATTAACTTTCCTGCCCTTTGATATTTTTTTTTGTTTTCACTTGCTGTAAGCTTTGAACTTTAATTTTAGCATTATTTGATTTCATTTGATAGATATTTTTGTTTAGTAATTCAATAAATTCTTAAACATCACATTTAATTTCTGGAATTACTTCAAAAACTAGATTTTAATCAGAACAAAAACCCAGTTTATTATTCAAATGTCAAGAAAAGTAGATTGATTTTGTAGAATGAACAAAATCTTTTTTGTTTGACATTTGTATTTAAAATGTGAATAAATAATTATTAATCTCTAATAAAAAATTACTAATTTTTTGATATTGTTATAGTTTCTAACAGACTGAGAGTGATGACTTCTTAATAAATAGATTATAATTGCTGCCACCATAACTTCCACGGTAACATTACTCAGAAAGATATAAGCTTTTATATTTAAAAATAAAATATTTCTGTAGAAAATAAAATGTAATAATATATTTCTTGATTTCTAATAATTATCATACAATCATTATGTAATTATTGTGCAAAAATAATCATAAAATTTCCAAAAAAGCAAGTTTTTAGTCATTCAAAATATTTTTTCAAAATAATATTGCAAAGTTTGAAACCTCCAAGAAGACAATGGATGCTCATCATCACAGTGGAGGCTTTGAATTCCTGTCATTTTCAATTTTCATGGCATCTTTAGAATTTTTTTTGAAATAAAAAAAAATAAATGTGAATTTTAATACTTGGAAAAAAAAAACATTAGCAAAATTTCTCAATAGATGGCCAATATACAAATTAAATAGCTTGAATTTTCATATGAGAGTACTTTGTATGAAATAAAGCTATAGTTAAATAGCTCTATAATTTTAATAAGAACAAACTTTATGAAGATAGGTGATCAAAATAATATTTTTCGAAATGCTTAATGTGGTGCTATCTCAGTTTGCTTTTCAGTAATGAATTCAAGGTACATTATAGTATAATACATAAGTCTTAATTCTTAATAATTTTATGTGTACCAATTATTCCTAGTTGTTCTTTTTATTGATACAAAAAAAAACAGAAACACAGTTTTAATAATTATTTGCATATATAAGTGTCTAGCACCAACACAAGTATCATACATATATGATTAGGTCACCACTTAGCCATATTCTTCATTGCATAATTATCTCAATCTGGTTTCAAATAGAGAACAATTAAACATCACTTGTTCACAATACATTATTGCTTAATTATTTCAACCTCCCTTCAGATAGAGAATTCAGTCTATATATATGGTTAAATCATAACTTGACCATATTACTTTATTATTTAATCCTTGTTTTAGATAGAAGACAGACCATTCTTACATGCATGTCTGTCATCACATAGTTACAAGTCACAATATTTCATAACTTAGCTATCTTAACCTGGTTTCAGACAAAGAAGGAGTCAGTATATGGGCGCATCACATATTCAGCATGAAACAAAAATGAGCTTTTTAAAATGTCACTTTTAAACAATCCTTACTATGATTACGAAAACTTTCAATTATATCAATCGTCTCTTTTCAATATTAAAAATGACCTTTAAAATATCCATTGATTAAAAATAATTGAACATAAATCATAAGAATAAATATGTATAATTTACCTAAATATTTAAAAGGCACTTATAGATCATTCAGTGTCATTAAAAGTGATTTTCCATAACCAACAACATATCTAAGAAAAAATAAATAATCTGTAGGCACGTTGTTGATAGATGCTAAACTGAAATTTATAAGTTATAATTGATAAATTAGGTTAGTTTTTAATGCCTTATATGTTTCCACACTCTCTTCCAGGATAATTTTAAATAAAACACAAGAAAATAAGTTCACTTGTAAATATAAAACAGTTACAATTATATATATGTATTTGACCATTAAACTTCATAGATCAAAAGGGGAGAAAGATGTTACTTGTCAAAAGTTTGGCACTTTAATGCATTGACTGTCGAAGGGGGTTTAAATCATAATTTTTTTTTAAGTTTCCATGACAATTTTACCTAAATACTATTTTTATGTGTATTCATTACTCAAATTTTTAATGAAATTACAAAAATAGATTATACAAACTACTTATACTTTGATGTCTAGGAAATAAATTAATTACCAAACTACTGGATAACGCATAAATCTTCTTCAAAACAAAGTATAATTTATGAATTCCTTTCTGATTTCTTTTTTTAAAAATATTTATAGATAAATAATACATAAATAATATTTATACACATAAGTAATTGCATTGGGAGCAGGGAAGTGAACTATTGTCAATTATGAAGATAATTCATTAATCTATGCAATTTATATATAAATAATCAAATAAACTGTACATTTCTAAATAAATAAATGATTGATTTATTATATCATTAACTTTTTTCAATTAGTCTGTGTTGAGTAAATTATACATAATTCCAAATCACAGTATAGAAAAGCACTAGAGTAATTTATTTATAAATTTGTTTTAAATTATTTTGATTATATGTAATAAATTTTGCATATATACATTGATATATGTTTTCTGAAGTTCGTAAAGCATATTAATATACATAAATGCAAAATTTATTTATTTATAAATAAATAAAGCATACATTTTTTGTCTATTTATGAACAAACCAGATGTACCTAGACTAAATAGTCGGTGGTTTTCTTTAAATAGCAGCTTTAACATTTTTTTTAAGGTTTAAAGTAAATTAAACAATAAATTTTAATATTATATAAATAAATGTGAGAATTGTACCAACCTGAAAGACCATTGTTTTGACTTTAATTGTATGTTAACTAAAACTAAATATAAATAAAGTACTATAGCTTGAATGCCATTAAATATCACATTTCAAACATGAATTTATGTACTGTAATCACATTTTCTTCACAATTTAAATAATGATATATAATATAAATCTTTATTATATAATAATAACAACTTGTAAATACATCACAGAAAAATTATATATATAAAAGCCTTTTTCGGTAATTCTCAATTTTTTTACCCTTCTCAATATGATACCTCGTACTAATACTAACACGTATATTACGTATATAGTGACATCTATTGATATTTTCTATAATTCACATTTTTATCATTTTATTTATTTCCCCTTATATTACTTTCCATTCTTTATCCATTACCCAATCATTCATTAAATCAATTGACTTTTTGTAAATGTTCATACATGTATTTATATTATATTTTATATAATTTGTTTCATATATTTTCCTTCTATTCATTTCCTTTATATAATTTAATGGTCTTATGTTTTTAATACAATCTATTTTATGTCCAGATTTTAAATAATGAACATATAATGCTGATCTATCATCCCTCCTTTCAATAGCACTATTATGTTCTTTTGCCCTTTGTTCTAATTGTTTTGATGTTTGTCCATAGTAAACCATTTTACATATCCCACAAGTAATTTTATATACTGTTCCCTTTATATATTTCATATCATCTTTAATCTTATAATTTCCTATTAATATATCTAAATTTTTACTATTAGACCATCCTATTTTTATATTTTTATTCATATAATTTTTATTTTTAGTTAATATATCATAAATTTTAGGTGTATATGCAATTTTAATCCATTTTGTATTATTTAATATTTTATTCCCTCTAATATTATTTTTATTATCATATAATATATTCCTAATATTTCTAGGATTATATCCATAGCTAGAATATAATTTAATAAATTGTTCTTTTTGTACTTCAGCGGTTTTTTTATCTGTGTTATACCTATCATTTTTAATTTTAAAATTCTTAATTACTGCCATCTTTTGTGTCCATGCTTGTTGTGAATCCTTATAAATTACTTTTCTTATTTTATCTTCTTTAATAAAATGATTTAATACAATCATGTTATTGTTTATCTTTATTTCTATATCTAAATATTTTACTTTATTATCTATTTCTTTTATTGTAAACTTTATATTATTTTTATTATTATTAAATTCATTATATATATTTTTTATAACTCTTTTATTCCCTATTACTAAGATATCATCTACATATCGAAAATACTCTTTTATTTCTTTATTTATTATTCTATTCTTGACAATATGTAATTCCATTTCATTTATAAATATTGAAGCCATTAATCCACTTATTGCACATCCCATAACCCATCCCTTATTTATATTCCAATATTCATCTTTATATTTAAAATATAAGCTATTATTTATTAAATTTAACCCCTGTTCCATAATGTCAATTATTTCCATATCCTGTATATACATTTTTAATTTTTGTATAACTATTTTAATACTTTCATCCCTAGGTATACTTGGATACATTTTCTCTATATCCATTACAAAAATACTTTGATTTCTATTCATTTTTATTATATTTAACCTATCTATAATTTCATCAGTATTTTTAATACAAAATTCCCCATACCCCATAATATTTGCTATCCATTTATTTATATATCTACAAAATTTCTGTAAAATGAAATTTGAAAAGTTAAATAATAATCTTAATGGATTATCCTCTTTTTGTGTTTTTACTTTAGTAAATATATATGGATTTTCATACATTGATGGATACAAAAATCCATACTTATTTTTATCAATAATTCCTTTCCTTTCCATTTTATGTAATATCTCTATATATTTACTTTTTATATTATTAGTAGGATCTTTAAATAATTTTATATATCCTTCCTTTTTTATCTCATTTTCTATCTTATCTATATAATCTTTAGAATACATTATAACAAATCTACTACCTTTATCTTCTTTACATAATACTATATTCTCTTTTCTACATATATTTCTTATTTCTTTAGTAGTTCTTTTATATTTATATTCCCTTTGTGAACATTTAATATTTCCTAATTGTTTGTTCAATAAATAGTTCATTTTCCTTTTATCTACTGTAGAAATATTTGCTAATTCTATGTCCGTAGTTATCTTCTTTTTAATGTCTTTATCCATAAATGGTATAAAATAAGGAGACTTACTTAATAATTGATTTTGCTCCGTTGAGAATTTATATTTTGTTAGATTTATAAAATTATCTTTTATTCTGTTATTGTAATTAATATATCCTTTACATTCTGTCACTTCTTTATCTTTATTCCAATATTTCGTCCACATCCATATCCATTTTCTATTATATTTTTTATATATTTTATGACTCCATTTTTCCCTATATCCATTTAAATAGACCATTAATTTATCCCACGCATTTATTTTTATTAATGACGCTTTTATAGCAACTTTTAAATTCTTAAATTTATTAATCTTGTTATATAAAATATTGTATTTTTCATAAATAAAAGTTTTAAGAATATAATTTTCTATATTCCTTTTTAATTTCCAATTATTTGATAACTTTTTATTATTCTTTACGTAAAATTTACAAGACCTAGGAACGACATTATAACGTTTACAACTATTTAAATACGTTAATTGTCCTTTAATATTCTCGATATATAAACACATTCTAGTAAGTTCTTTTACTTTACCCATTACATTTAAATCCAGTTTAGATTTCATATATGTCCATAGATGTTCCATCACGCAATACGATATAATATTATAACTTGCTTAAACGTTATTCTCCAAATTACTTAATTCTAAGAAATAATACTCCTTTATGTTGTTTATCTTATAATCAATGAAATATAATATAAATCTTTATTATATAATAATAACAACTTGTAAATACATCACAGAAAAATTATATATATAAAAGCCTTTTTCGGTAATTCTCAATTTTTTTACCCTTCTCAATATGATACCTCGTACTAATACTAACACGTATATTACATATATAGCGACATCTATTGACATTTTCTATAATTCATATTTTTATCATTTTATTTATTTCCCCTTATATTACTTTCCATTCTTTATCCATTACCCAATCATTCATTAAATCAATTGACTTTTTGTAAATGTTCATACATGTATTTATATTATATTTTATATAATTTGTTTCATATATTTTCCTTCTATTCATTTCCTTTATATAATTTAATGGTCTTATGTTTTTAATACAATCTATTTTATGTCCAGATTTTAAATAATGAACATATAATGCTGATCTATCATCCCTCCTTTCAATAGCACTATTATGTTCTTTTGCCCTTTGTTCTAATTGTTTTGATGTTTGTCCATAGTAAACCATTTTACATATCCCACAAGTAATTTTATATACTGTTCCCTTTATATATTTCATATCATCTTTAATCTTATAATTTCCTATTAATATATCTAAATTTTTACTATTAGACCATCCTATTTTTATATTTTTATTCATATAATTTTTATTTTTAGTTAATATATCATAAATTTTAGGTGTATATGCAATTTTAATCCATTTTGTATTATTTAATATTTTATTCCATCTAATATTATTTTTATTATCATATAATATATTCCTAATATTTCTAGGATTATATCCATAGCTAGAATATAATTTAATAAATTGTTCTTTTTGTACTTCAGCGTTTTTTTTTATCTGTGTTATACCTATCATTTTTAATTTTAAAATTCTTAATTACTGCCATCTTTTGTGTCCATGCTTGTTGTGAATCCTTATAAATTACTTTTCTTATTTTATCTTCTTTAATAAAATGATTTAATACAATCATGTTATTGTTTATCTTTATTTCTATATCTAAATATTTTACTTTATTATCTATTTCTTTTATTGTAAACTTTATATTATTTTTATTATTATTAAATTCATTATATATATTTTTTATAATTATTTTATTCCCTATTACTAATATATCATCTACATATAGAAAATACTCTTTTATTTCTTTATTTATTATTCTATTCTTGACAATATGTAATTCCATTTCAATTATAAATATTGAAGCCATTAATCCACTTATTGTACATCCCATAATCCATCCCTTATTTATATTCCAATATTCATCTTTATATTTAAAATATAAGCTATTATTTATTAAATTTAACCCCTGTTCCATAATGTCAATTATTTCCATATCCTGTATATACATTTTTAATTTTTGTATAACTATTTTAATATTTTTGTATACTTGGATACATTTTCTCTATATCCATTACAAAAATACTTTGATTTCTATTCATTTTTATTAAATAAGAAATATATGTAGAAAAGAGAATATAGTATTATGTAAAGAAGATAAAGGTAGTAGATTTGTTATAATGTATTCTAAAGATTATATAGATAAGATAGAAAATGAGATAAAAAAGGAAGGATATATAAAATTATTTAAAGATCCTACTAATAATATAAAAAGTAAATATATAGAGATATTACATAAAATGGAAAGGAAAGGAATTATTGATAAAAATAAGTATGGATTTTTGTATCCATCAATGTATGAAAATCCATATATATTTACTAAAGTAAAAACACAAAAAGAGGATAATCCATTAAGATTATTATTTAACTTTTCAAATTTCATTTTACAGAAATTTTGTAGATATATAAATAAATGGATAGCAAATATTATGGGGTATGGGGAATTTTGTATTAAAAATACTGATGAAATTATAGATAGGTTAAATATAATAAAAATGAATAGAAATCAAAGTATTTTTGTAATGGATATAGAGAAAATGTATCCAAGTATACCTAGGGATGAAAGTATTAAAATAGTTATACAAAAATTAAAAATGTATATACAGGATATGGAAATAATTGACATTATGGAACAGGGGTTAAATTTAATAAATAATAGCTTATATTTTAAATATAAAGATGAATATTGGAATATAAATAAGGGATGGGTTATGGGATGTGCAATAAGTGGATTAATGGCTTCAATATTTATAAATGAAATGGAATTACATATTGTCAAGAATAGAATAATAAATAAAGAAATAAAAGAGTATTTTCGATATGTAGATGATATCTTAGTAATAGGGAATAAAAGAGTTATAAAAAATATATATAATGAATTTAATAATAATAAAAATAATATAAAGTTTACAATAAAAGAAATAGATAATAAAGTAAAATATTTAGATATAGAAATAAAGATAAACAATAACATGATTGTATTAAATCATTTTATTAAAGAAGATAAAATAAGAAAAGTAATTTATAAGGATTCACAACAAGCATGGACACAAAAGATGGCAGTAATTAAGAATTTTAAAATTAAAAATGATAGGTATAACACAGATAAAAAAACCGCTGAAGTACAAAAAGAACAATTTATTAAATTATATTCTAGCTATGGATATAATCCTAGAAATATTAGGAATATATTATATGATAATAAAAATAATATTAGAGGGAATAAAATATTAAATAATACAAAATGGATTAAAATTGCATATACACCTAAAATTTATGATATATTAACTAAAAATAAAAATTATATGAATAAAAATATAAAAATAGGATGGTCTAATAGTAAAAATTTAGATATATTAATAGGAAATTATAAGATTAAAGATGATATGAAATATATAAAGGGAACAGTATATAAAATTACTTGTGGGATATGTAAAATGGTTTACTATGGACAAACATCAAAACAATTAGAACAAAGGGCAAAAGAACATAATAGTGCTATTGAAAGGAGGGATGATAGATCAGCATTATATGTTCATTATTTAAAATCTGGACATAAAATAGATTGTATTAAAAACATAAGACCATTAAATTATATAAAGGAAATGAATAGAAGGAAAATATATGAAACAAATTATATAAAATATAATATAAATACATGTATGAACATTTACAAAAAGTCAATTGATTTAATGAATGATTGGGTAATGGATAAAGAATGGAAAGTAATATAAGGGGAAATAAATAAAATGATAAAAATGTGAATTATAGAAAATGTCAATAGATGTCGCTATATACGTAATATACGTGTTAGTATTAGTACGAGGTATCATATTGAGAAGGGTAAAAAAATTGAGAATTACCGAAAAAGGCTTTTATATATATAATTTTTCTGTGATGTATTTACAAGTTGTTATTATTATATAATAAAGATTTATATTATATTTCATTGATTATAAGATAAACAACATAAAGGAGTATTATTTCTTAGAATTAAGTAATTTTCAAATAGAATAACGTTTAAGCAAGTTATAATATTATATCGTATTGCGTGATGGAACATCTATGGACATATATGAAATCTAAACTGGATTTAAATGTAATGGGTAAAGTAAAAGAACTTACTAGAATGTGTTTATATATCGAGAATATTAAAGGACAATTAACGTATTTAAATAGTTGTAAACGTTATAATGTCGTTCCTAGGTCTTGTAAATTTTACGTAAAGAATAATAAAAAGTTATCAAATAATTGGAAATTAAAAAGGAATATAGAAAATTATATTCTTAAAACTTTTATTTATGAAAAATACAATATTTTATATAACAAGATTAATAAATTTAAGAATTTAAAAGTTGCTATAAAAGCGTCATTAATAAAAATAAATGCGTGGGATAAATTAATGGTCTATTTAAATGGATATAGGGAAAAATGGAGTCATAAAATATATAAAAAATATAATAGAAAATGGATATGGATGTGGACGAAATATTGGAATAAAGATAAAGAAGTGACAGAATGTAAAGGATATATTAATTACAATAACAGAATAAAAGATAATTTTATAAATCTAACAAAATATAAATTCTCAACGGAGCAAAATCAATTATTAAGTAAGTCTCCTTATTTTATACCATTTATGGATAAAGACATTAAAAAGAAGATAACTACGGACATAGAATTAGCAAATATTTCTACAGTAGATAAAAGGAAAATGAACTATTTATTGAACAAACAATTAGGAAATATTAAATGTTCACAAAGGGAATATAAATATAAAAGAACTACTAAAGAAATAAGAAATATATGTAGAAAAGAGAATATAGTATTATGTAAAGAAGATAAAGGTAGTAGATTTGTTATAATGTATTCTAAAGATTATATAGATAAGATAGAAAATGAGATAAAAAAGGAAGGATATATAAAATTATTTAAAGATCCTACTAATAATATAAAAAGTAAATATATAGAGATATTACATAAAATGGAAAGGAAAGGAATTATTGATAAAAATAAGTATGGATTTTTGTATCCATCAATGTATGAAAATCCATATATATTTACTAAAGTAAAAACACAAAAAGAGGATAATCCATTAAGATTATTATTTAACTTTTCAAATTTCATTTTACAGAAATTTTGTAGATATATAAATAAATGGATAGCAAATATTATGGGGTATGGGGAATTTTGTATTAAAAATACTGATGAAATTATAGATAGGTTAAATATAATAAAAATGAATAGAAATCAAAGTATTTTTGTAATGGATATAGAGAAAATGTATCCAAGTATACCTAGGGATGAAAGTATTAAAATAGTTATACAAAAATTAAAAATGTATATACAGGATATGGAAATAATTGACATTATGGAACAGGGGTTAAATTTAATAAATAATAGCTTATATTTTAAATATAAAGATGAATATTGGAATATAAATAAGGGATGGGTTATGGGATGTGCAATAAGTGGATTAATGGCTTCAATATTTATAAATGAAATGGAATTACATATTGTCAAGAATAGAATAATAAATAAAGAAATAAAAGAGTATTTTCGATATGTAGATGATATCTTAGTAATAGGGAATAAAAGAGTTATAAAAAATATATATAATGAATTTAATAATAATAAAAATAATATAAAGTTTACAATAAAAGAAATAGATAATAAAGTAAAATATTTAGATATAGAAATAAAGATAAACAATAACATGATTGTATTAAATCATTTTATTAAAGAAGATAAAATAAGAAAAGTAATTTATAAGGATTCACAACAAGCATGGACACAAAAGATGGCAGTAATTAAGAATTTTAAAATTAAAAATGATAGGTATAACACAGATAAAAAAACCGCTGAAGTACAAAAAGAACAATTTATTAAATTATATTCTAGCTATGGATATAATCCTAGAAATATTAGGAATATATTATATGATAATAAAAATAATATTAGAGGGAATAAAATATTAAATAATACAAAATGGATTAAAATTGCATATACACCTAAAATTTATGATATATTAACTAAAAATAAAAATTATATGAATAAAAATATAAAAATAGGATGGTCTAATAGTAAAAATTTAGATATATTAATAGGAAATTATAAGATTAAAGATGATATGAAATATATAAAGGGAACAGTATATAAAATTACTTGTGGGATATGTAAAATGGTTTACTATGGACAAACATCAAAACAATTAGAACAAAGGGCAAAAGAACATAATAGTGCTATTGAAAGGAGGGATGATAGATCAGCATTATATGTTCATTATTTAAAATCTGGACATAAAATAGATTGTATTAAAAACATAAGACCATTAAATTATATAAAGGAAATGAATAGAAGGAAAATATATGAAACAAATTATATAAAATATAATATAAATACATGTATGAACATTTACAAAAAGTCAATTGATTTAATGAATGATTGGGTAATGGATAAAGAATGGAAAGTAATATAAGGGGAAATAAATAAAATGATAAAAATGTGAATTATAGAAAATGTCAATAGATGTCGCTATATACGTAATATACGTGTTAGTATTAGTACGAGGTATCATATTGAGAAGGGTAAAAAAATTGAGAATTACCGAAAAAGGCTTTTATATATATAATTTTTCTGTGATGTATTTACAAGTTGTTATTATTATATAATAAAGATTTATATTATATTTCATTGATTATAAGATAAACAACATAAAGGAGTATTATTTCTTAGAATTAAACAATTTAAATACTATAACTTTGTAAGTAAAAGCACATGTACTGATTTTTTTCTGAGTACTTTTTATTAATGGAAGAATTACTTCCTTCACATAAATGCAATAGTTGTTTAATTGGTTATGAATTTGAAACATGACAGCTTTACTGACCAACATACATTCACCAGTCAGACAACAAAGAAAATAGGAATTTTATATGTTAACAGTATGAAATGAGAAAGGTCACAAAAGGGTAAATATGAGGAGATGGATATGGGGAGATTGAAAAATCATCATTATCCCCATAAAATAATTAAGAATAGAATTAATTATAAGTTCACTCAGCATTAAACAGAAGTAATAATATCATTCATAATCATGAATAATCAAAGCCATCAATATAATAAAATCAACAGCCAACCATATCACTGGATTTAAAAGGGGTCCACTATAGACAGGCTAATTATCCAGCCACTGCCAAGCTTAAGGCAGAAATAAAATACAAAACTCTGGATATACATACATAAGCATCAATATATCAGAATATGAAAAGAAAATCAAATAATGCTCAGATAATGAAACATGCTTTCTTTTTTAAATGTTGCAAGTAAAAATAGAGGATTAATAACTTTGATTTATTTACAACTCATACTGTCTATTTTTTTATATATGCACGTATGTGTGCATTTCAGGTATATTTGCAACATTGAATTAATTGTCTTGTGAAAATATAATAATATAGATACAATAAGTTTATTTTTTGACAAATGAAATTTCCTATGATATAAACACCAGTGTGTACACACATTCGTTATTAAAATGATTTGATTTTTTATTAGTTTATTGATAATTTGAATATGTTAATTTTGCATTATTATATAGGCATGTCTGTGTGCTTATATGTAAACAGATTGAAATATCTGTAAATTACAATGTTATAGCATATTTTTTTATTGTTTTTAATCATAATCAGAATGATGTATTTATATTTATAGCATATTTAACAAGCCTTTAATTTAATTTTACTGTTATTATTTCTAATTAAATAATATTTATTTTCAAAGCGCAGATGATTTGAAATTAACTTACGAGAGAGTGCAAGTCTCTCAGCGCTTGTGATTATTAATAGCCAATCAGATCGTAAATACTGGGACAACGATTTAACAAGAAAAGAGTGGTAACCACTCTTAACTTTACTTGTCTGTCTATATATCCAAGCCAGTCCAAAGTACTTATATCTGAAAGTGTGAATATTAAATACCTTCACACACTACTCACTGACTTCAAATTACAAACATACAGCATGAAATCTTTAGATTCACTATGCAGTAGATTATCGATGTTATAAATTGCAGAAATATATGTAAATAATATTTATTTTCAAAGCATAGATGATTTGAAATTAACTTACGAGAGAGTGCAAGTCTCTCAGCGCTTGTGATTATTAATAGCCAATCAGATCGTAAATACTGGGACAACGATTTAACAAGAAAAGAGTGGTAACCACTCTTAACTTTACTTGTCTGTCTATATATCCAAGCCAGTCCAAAGTACTTATATCTGAAAGTGTGAATATTAAATACCTTCACACACTACTCACTGACTTCAAATTACAAACATACAGCATGAAATCTTTAGATTCACTATGCAGTAGATTATCGATGTTATAAATTGCAGAAATATATGTAAATAATATTTATTTTCAAAGCATAGATGATTTGAAATTAACTTACGAGAGAGTGCAAGTCTCTCAGCGCTTGTGATTATTAATAGCCAATCAGATCGTAAATACTGGGACAACGATTTAACAAGAAAAGAGTGGTAACCACTCTTAACTTTACTTGTCTGTCTATATATCCAAGCCAGTCCAAAGTACTTATATCTGAAAGTGTGAATATTAAATACCTTCACACACTACTCACTGACTTCAAATTACAAACATACAGCATGAAATCTTTAGATTCACTATGCAGTAGATTATCGATGTTATAAATTGCAGAAATATATGTAAATAATATTTATTTTCAAAGCGCAGATGATTTGAAATTAACTTACGAGAGAGTGCAAGTCTCTCAGCGCTTGTGATTATTAATAGCCAATCAGATCGTAAATACTGGGACAACGATTTAACAAGAAAAGAGTGGTAACCACTCTTAACTTTACTTGTCTGTCTATATATCCAAGCCAGTCCAAAGTACTTATATCTGAAAGTGTGAATATTAAATACCTTCACACACTACTCACTGACTTCAAATTACAAACATAAGGCATGAAATCTTTAGATTCACTATGCAGTAGATTATCGATGTTATAAATTGCAGAAATATATGTAAATAATATTTATTTTCAAAGCGCAGATGATTTGAAATTAACTTACGAGAGAGTGCAAGTCTCTCAGCGCTTGTGATTATTAATAGCCAATCAGATCGTAAATACTGGGACAACGATTTAACAAGAAAAGAGTGGCAACCACTCTTAACTTTACTTGTCTGTCTATATATCCAAGCCAGTCCAAAGTACTTATATCTGAAAGTGTGAATATTAAATACCTTCACACACTACTCACTGACTTCAAATTACAAACATACAGCATGAAATCTTTAGATTCACTATGCAGTAGATTATCGATGTTATAAATTGCAGAAATATATGTAAATAATATTTATTTTCAAAGCGCAGATGATTTGAAATTAACTTAAGTGCAAGTCTCTCAGCGCTTGTGATTATTAATAGCCAATCAGATCGTAAATACTGGGACAACGATTTAACAAGAAAAGAGTGGTAACCACTCTTAACTTTACTTGTCTGTCTATATATCCAAGCCAGTCCAAAGTACTTATATCTGAAAGTGTGAATATTAAATACCTTCACACACTACTCACTGACTTCAAATTACAAACATACAGCATGAAATCTTTAGATTCACTATGCAGTAGATTATCGATGTTATAAATTGCAGAAATATATGTAAATAATATTTATTTTCAAAGCACAGATGATTTGAAATTAACTTACGAGAGAGTGCAAGTCTCTCAGCGCTTGTGATTATTAATAGCCAATCAGATCGTAAATACTGGGACAACGATTTAACAAGAAAAGAGTGGTAACCACTCTTAACTTTACTTGTCTGTCTATATATCCAAGCCAGTCCAAAGTACTTATATCTGAAAGTGTGAATATTAAATACCTTCACACACTACTCACTGACTTCAAATTACAAACATACAGCATGAAATCTTTAGATTCACTATGCAGTAGATTATCGATGTTATAAATTGCAGAAATATATGTAAATAATATTTATTTTCAAAGCGCAGATGATTTGAAATTAACTTACGAGAGAGTGCAAGTCTCTCAGCGCTTGTGATTATTAATAGCCAATCAGATCGTAAATACTGGGACAACGATTTAACAAGAAAAGAGTGGTAACCACTCTTAACTTTACTTGTCTGTCTATATATCCAAGCCAGTCCAAAGTACTTATATCTGAAAGTGTGAATATTAAATACCTTCACACACTACTCACTGACTTCAAATTACAAACATAAGGCATGAAATCTTTAGATTCACTATGCAGTAGATTATCGATGTTATAAATTGCAGAAATATATGTAAATAATATTTATTTTCAAAGCGCAGATGATTTGAAATTAACGTACGAGAGAGTGCAAGTCTCTCAGCGCTTGTGATTATTAATAGCCAATCAGATCGTAAATACTGGGACAACGATTTAACAAGAAAAGAGTGGCAACCACTCTTAACTTTACTTGTCTGTCTATATATCCAAGCCAGTCCAAAGTACTTATATCTGAAAGTGTGAATATTAAATACCTTCACACACTACTCACTGACTTCAAATTACAAACATACAGCATGAAATCTTTAGATTCACTATGCAGTAGATTATCGATGTTATAAATTGCAGAAATATATGTAAATAATATTTATTTTCAAAGCGCAGATGATTTGAAATTAACTTACGAGAGAGTGCAAGTCTCTCAGCACTTGTGATTATTAATAGCCAATCAGATCGTAAATACTGGGACAACGATTTAACAAGAAAAGAGTTATATATTATTGTTTTAGGTTATTCCAGTAAATTTATTTCATACTAAAATAGGTTAAAAACATTATACGTTGGTTATTTTCTCTTGTTTACAATCACAGTCTCTAGAATTATTGCTTACTGAGCTAGATTAGAACATAGAAGTTGGTTTATATATGTGTGGGGGTTTATGTTGGTGTTTTGGACATCCAGATGATAATCCCGAACGGTGGGATTAGAGCACAGGGGTTGGTTTATATACATATATATGTAAGGGTTTATGTTGGTGTTTTGGACATCCAGATTATAATCCTGAATGGTGCAAAGATATATCCTTTAATGTCCATGCACTACTTTTTATTGTTTTTATTAGAAATTAAGTTTATAATTGGTGAGTACATTAATGGTACTAATGGACAGAGCATTAATGATGATCAGAATGTTTCAGTATCTCAGCATCATTTGATTTTCTTTTCATATTCTGATGGATTAGCACTTAAGTATGTGTATTCAGAGTTTTGTATTGTATTTCTGTCATAAGTTTGGCAATGGCTAGATAATTAGCCTGTCAGTAGTAGACCCCTTTTAAATCCAGATCACAAGGTTGATTGTTAATTTTATGATATTGACTGTTGTTGATTATTCACAATGATGGATGGTATTATTACTTTTGTTTAGTGCTGGATGAACTTGCAGTTAGTTTTATTTTTTGCTGATCTCTCATACGCATTTCTTTTATATCTCACTTGATTGAGTGTTGTGGTAATTTTCCATCTCCCCATATTCATCTCCTTATGTTCACACCTTCCTCATCTTTCTCATTCCATACTGTTACAATATATATATATATATATGATAATGAACATCTTTTTAATGAAGTGACAGATTAATAAAAACTAAATATTTTCTGCTTCACTGATGATATATTTAAACTATTTACTATTCTCATTCAATGCTTTTGTTTAGATTATGTGAAATAAATATTAAATTTTTTAAAACAATCTATTCACACTAGTTTTATTTATTTCCATTTTCTCCTAACAATTCTGGTGTGAACATTTGTATGCAAATATTCTAAGGCTTGTCATCTATGAGACAATTCATAGTAGGTATTTAGGCCAAACTGTCTACTACAAGTTATCTTATAATTAGATGATAATCTGTTACATAATAATACTAATAGGCTAATATTATATTGTAATTTATACCTCACAATATCTGAAAGATTCTTTAATACAGAAGCATAATAAAAAACAAGTGCTTTTTTAATTCAAAACAATTTGTCATTATATACACTAAGTTCATGTTAGGTACCAAAGCAAAATTATATTACAAACAATAAATAATTATTATCATTGAGGACTGTTTGCCATTGCTTGTCATCACAAAAAATTTTATCATCTTATTATTAATATCACCTCATTGTAAATTGCAAGATTTCATAAAGGTTAATTTGTAAAGGAAATAGTAGACTTAAACAGTGAAGAGAATACTCCCAAATCAAGATGCTTCAGTTTGGCCTATATAAGTGGAAAGTTAGGTTAAAGATAAGACGTCCGCTCTTATCTTTATAAAAGTCACTATCTTGTGTCGACGTTTGAGAGGTCTCTTTATCAGCAAATATATTGTTTATTATAAAACATTCAAGGCATGTATGATATAGGTTAAAGCCTGTCTCTAAAGTATTTAAAAGGACATTATAATCTTTAATGCCCCCATACATCATTAATATATCTAATGACTTACTAAAATAGTGGCCACTTAAACATTTGTTACAATCAAATTTAAATAGATCATCAAAAAACATAATTAAATTAATACTGTCTTTATTAATACTGTTTCAAAATCAACAATATTCCACACTTAATTTCTTAAACTTTTAAATTGCCATTTATTTTGCTGGTACAATGAACTTATATATTTCTAAAATAATGTTTACATATTATTATTCGTTTCTTTCTTATTTTATAATTTATTAATCTAAATAAAACTTGAATTTATTTATAAATTAAATTGGTCTTTATATTTTTTTAAGGATTATATCACTTATCGTTAATTTATTTAATCACCTATTAAAGAGATAAATCTTTAACATAATATTTATTTTATATTTTAAACCCTGAAATATTTGAATAAACATTTGATTATTGTGAAGATCTATTAAAGTCCATATTTAACCTGGCATCTTTGGAAAGTTAAAATAATACATTATTATATATATATATGCTTTGTGCACAGATAATGAAGCTATTAAACGTAAGTAAAATTATCAAAAGTTACCACCAAGCTCTTTCGGGGCAGTTTATAGTCCCATATTTATGGCTACTGCATTTAGAGATATTTGCTTAACATGTAAGAATTACACACATAAACTTTATTTATATTTACCTAAATTTAAATCCAGTCATCACTTTTATTATATTTATTTATTTATTTATTTTGAATATTGATTGGAGTCAATATCTCCCAGTTAAATTGATGGCTGTGCTTTACATACTTAACTATTTCATATTTCTTATATCTCATGGCTCTCACACATCCATTTATTATTAAAACATTTGACTTTCCAATATGTAGTCTAGTCATTTAATAAATTTGTTGACTATTTACAGCCATTTATCATTATAATATATATACAACCATTAGACACCAATCAACATTTAAACAATCCCAATATAGATAATAATCAACAATCTCAAACTGTTGTCAAGGCATTACTTCTTGTATATTTCAATTTAACTATTTGATCTTGTAATTTTTCCTGGTATGTTTTTCTTTGAATATATGTTATTAACTTTTTCTTAGAAAATTCTTTGTTACTTCAAAATGGTACTTTCTCTATAGTTCACTGAAAATAATTTACATTATATGGCATTTGAATAATATGTATGCTGATAATCCCATTTCAGTCTTGCAGTAAATACTTTCAAATTATTAATGAAGATAGCACATTTTAATTTTGTTTTTAACAATAGATGGCAGCAATAATCAGAAAAGTAAGTTTCACAATATGGCAGCACTTGGTGATATTTTATTTGTAGGAAAAGTCACAGGGCATCGCATCATATGTTATTCAGAAATGATTGCTTTCAAGTTGTTTTTGATCATTTTCAAGGTGTTTCTATTTAATAAATAAAAGTTATATTTATTTTTATAATTATATAATAGTTTAAAAGGATTTAAACTTATCTCAGTGAGAAAGGAGAAATTATTCTGGTAACATTCAAAATAAGCTTTGTTTTTTTGTTTTCCTCAATTAATTTATAACTTACAATTTTTTCTTCTTCTTTTAATTCTAGTAAAAATTTAAAAATAGTTGTATTTCTCAAAAATATTATTCATCTGAAGACCATATATATGAAAATTAAATTTTACAAATTGTTAATTTGGCCAGAGAATAATCAATATTAATCCTTTTGCACTACACTAACCGATTTATTGGTTCTCACTAGATTTAAGTTTTCAAAATTCACTTTAATACTAACCATTATTATTTATCAGAATATAATAACTGAAACACAGGCTTAATATATACCATGTGTCTATATATGTAATATAGGGTATATGAGCACAGACTTTCACATGACCACCACTCTCCACTCTATCTAATAACACTGATACACTCAAGCACATATATGCTGAAAAGATAAATAATCACCAATATATGTATTTCATGCTAAACCAGCAATCATCAGTTGGTCCAGATTATCATCTCCAACACATATATACTATAAGTGCTCAGATATATATTAAGATAGACAATCTTCATACTTTAATGGACTGGCTCCAATCTACTACACCCTCCAACTCTTTAACTGTCCATCCAATTGAAAATCTGATGATGGAATACTCGAAGGCCACCCTGATGATTTCTGATTTAGCATGAAATATGTATATTGGTGATTATTTATCTTTTCAGCATATATGTGCTTGAGTGTATCAGTGTTATTAGATAAAGTGGAGAGTGTTGGTCATGTGAAAGTCTGTGCTCATATACCCTATATTACATATATAGACACATGGTATATATTAAACCTGTGTTCCAGTTATTACATTGTAGAGATGTCTGCCCATCCTTGCACATGTATTTAATGGATTATGTCCTGTACATGTGGGGTTCAGATTGACCTTGGGTTAACATGGGTGTGACAAGAATCTCAGCCTCAGGGTGGCCTTTGAGCATTCCATCATCAGATTTTCAATTGGATGGATGGTTGAAGAGTTGGAGTGTGTAGTAGATTGGAGCCAGTCCATTAAAGTATGAAGATTGTCTATCTTAATATATATCTGAGCACTTATAGCATATATGTGTTGGAGATGATAATCTGGACCAACTGATGATTGCTGGTTTAGCATGAAATACATATATTGGTGATTATTTATCTTTTCAGCATGTATGTGCTTGAGTGTATCAGTGTTATTAGATAGAGTGGAGAGTGGTGGTCATGTGAAATTCTGTGCTCATATACCCTATATTATCAGAATATAATAAATTTGACCTCATTTGCTAGATATTTTTGTTTATGTATTAAATAAATTTTAAAAAATCACATTTCATTTTCAGAATTATTTTGAAAATTAAATTTTTATCAAAACAAAGTGCTGTCACATCATCAAATTTCAGGTGGAGCAAATTCAATTTGCAAAATGAATGAAATATTCTTTGTTTGTTTCAAAAATATGAATGAATTATAAAAGTTTACAATTTTTTTGTAAATTTTATATCACTAAACATTATAGTCAGTTGAGTGACTTCATTTCTAGACAGTTGTATTTCCCATGACCATAATCTTTATGGTAACATTACACTGAAGAAGATATTTTCTTACATTCAAGAATAAAACATTTCTGTAAAAAATAAAGATGTAATATTATATATTTTTGATTTCTAATAATTATTGCAAAATTATGATATATAAATAATCATAAACTTCCAAAAAATCAAGTTTTTAGGCCATCATAATATTTTCTAAAAGTAATCTTGCAAAGTTCGAGATTACCTAACATACAAGGACTAAGTATCAATGTGTGGTTTCAGATACTTTGAAATTCCTGCTTATTCAATTATCATGACATCTTTGGAATTTTTTTGAAATTAAAATATTAGAAAAAAATTATACGTGAATTTTAAAGCTGTAAAAAATAGTAGCAAAATTTCTCACTAGAGGGTAAAAATGCAAATTTAATATTTAGATTTCTCAGACGTAGGTCCATCACTTGATAAATGGGTTGGTTAACTTTAAATAATAAAATTTCTGTAACTGGGATTATTAGTTAATTTTTATATTTATTTACAATACTTTTCCCCTCTTTCTTTGCTTAAGAATATTTATGACATTTGTAAAAATACTGAGGTAAAATAATCTCCATATGATGTGGAAAGAAGTGAAATACTAACTTACATAAGTATTCCATTCCATGACTTTTTCATTCATGCATAACATAAAATAATCATGAATGCATTCGAATATTAAAAGATATTTTTAAATGAATCTATTTACAGAAGTTTTCCATATCATATATTATTTTTTTAAATTATAAAAATATATATTATTTAAAACATAATATCTTTATTCATATTAAACCATAAAACATTGCATAATCACCATTCTTTATGTGTACACAAGCAAACCAGAGTAATCAATGGATGCATCCATTGATTACTCAGGCTTGCACTGAGTGGCACTATTATATGGAGTTTTGCCTCTGTGATTCTTTATTCATAATTAAAATAAGAGATGCTCTGTAATTAAAAAGTTTAATAAATAAAAAAAAAACTAGAATTATACTTCTCAAATATAAAGTCATAACTGGATTCCTCTAATTATGAACAGGAATTATGCTTTCACAGAAGAAAGTTGCTTAAGTCTTTAAATTCAATGACTGAATCGCTTTGGTTTGACTATTTGGAAGATGAAATTGTTCAGCTATATGTAGTGTATATTTATCTGTTTTGTATTCATTTATCATAAAAACTTAAACTGAAATGCATATTGATTAATATTTGTTTCAACTAAAATTACTAAATCTGATATCATTCAGAAAAAAAGTAAATGGTAATGTTTTACTAAGTGTTTTGTACTCAAAAGTAAGCATTGTACTTGATAAAGTCTACTTTTATTTAAATCATAAAATTCAATACCATATATAGCTTGTTTATATTTTTGTCTTACTAAAATTTAGTAAAATATTTATTTTTATATAAGTTAATGGTGTTTAGGTTGATTCTATTTGAATATATATATATTTTTTTAAGAATATAAGTCAAAACAAGTATAACAATGTATTGCAGGAAGTCATTATTCATAAGAAAAAAGGAATGCTTCTATAAACTTCATATCCTTTTAGCAATTATAAGTAATATTTTAAAACATAATTTTGTTGCTTGGATATATTCTTAACTAAAATTTGTTTTTCTGATAGAAATTTAATGGAAATTTTTTTTTTCTGTTAAAAATAATTTTTTTTGCCTGAAAGCTAAAATGAAACCAATCGTTCTATTTATGTATTTTGGTTTGATAATCTTTTTCATTATTTGCAATGTTGATATATTAATTTTTAAGACTACTTTTCCTTTTTAAATTTATACTTGTCAGATTTAAAATATATATATATATAATAAAAAAAATACAAATTTGTTAAAATAAAAACCATAAAAATGTGTATCAGATTAGCCACTATAAAACTTTTCAAGACCCAGAAACTGTCAGCATCTTTTGAAAATCTGAAATAATAAAGCATTTGTGTTTGCAGTGTATAAAAGGCATAGAAGAGTGTGTTAAACATGTATTATATTATGTGTTGCAGTTCTGAAGAAAACTGTAGGACAATCGAAACTGTCAATTATTTTTAGAACAGGAAAAAAAAATCAAATATTTTATTTACATTGTATAAAGTGTCTAGAAAAATATGTTATTATTGTTTGCTTATATTTAATAGTATTGTGTGTTGGAATTCTGAAGAAGACAGTTGGACAGTCAAAAATACTAACTATTTTTAGATATGTAGAATAATAAGGTACTATGTTTGCATTATGTAGAACATATAAAAAGTATGTTATTATTGTTTGTTTTGTATAAGGCTTATAATATTTTATAAATTATTTCATGTATAACATGTATGATAGTTTATTTATTTAAATATGTTTCTATATAGAGACTATGTCATAATCAACATGTTTGAATAAAAGTTCAAAAATGACTAAACATAATAGAAAAAGAAAGTATATTTTTTACGGATTGATGCTCAGAATTTAATTATAGTTTAACTTTCTTTTTCGTTTATTTTTTCTCTCTCTGAAGGATTTTAAATAATAATCTTAATGATTAAAATTCTGGTTAGTTTATATGTAGCAATTGTGTTTTTTTTTTAAATATTCCTAATAAGATTTGAAATATAGGCATTCTTCATATACCTGGAGCTTAATTGTAAATATTTATTCCTAAAGTAAATGCAAAATTGCAAAACTTTACTACTTTATTTGTTTATTTATTTAGATATATTTTTAAATAAACTTATGTAAAAAATGAGTATAAGAATTAGCAGCACTCAATCGTGTGTGTGACCATTCCATAATAATTATCATCATCAGAATATAAATGATTATCTGACTCAGAAAAGAGAAATATTGAAAGTTGGCTTTACTGTTATTAGTAACCCATGCAATTTGTCTCAGGGAAACAGAGGTTGAATCAAGGTTATTGAGTAAATTAAAATCTTGATTCACTCACACGATTCTACTGTTCTCAATTTACGGTTGTTAAATATCACATGATCTACCAAGTAACTAATTGTCTAATTATATGATTTTACCAATAATTTGAAGTGAACCAGGTTTACCATGAGAAATAACTTATCATGTTCAAATGAGAGTTTCATTAAAGCCACTTCAAACATGGCATTATTGAGTCTCGAACATTTGTGCCACAATTGTAGATAAATAAAATATATTATGTGAAGAGAAATGATTTTGGACTACAATGAAGCCATTATTATCTCTTCTAGCAAAATGTTACTAAAGCTAACTGTATAGAAACTTTAACACTACCACCATTATAGTAAGTCTTCAGATGGCATTATATTGATCCTAGCAAAACAATACACCCTGTTAAAACAAATCTTTTTTCCTAAATTGTTCAAAAAAAAAAATATTTTCAGGTTATTCTCCTTTTCCATATCCTATTTGTAATTGGCTTGCCTTAACATTTTGAATGTTGACTAAGTAAAGATTTATCATATATATTAATTATCTTAACCATAGCAGAGCATGCTTTTGTCTGGTGTATCCAGATTCATAGCCCTCATGAATTTGGGCCCACTTGCCAAAATCATGATCAGTTACTATCAACAAAATTAGTATGTGGAATTAACCTTTACTTAGCCAATGTTTGAAATGTTAAAGCAAATTAATTATAAATAAAATGACATTTGTGCTACTCTTGATTATATCTTCATATAAATAAAAATATTAATCATTCCCCCATCTAGATTATATGATAAAATAAAGCAAGAGCAACTCCTTATCCTAATGACATCTATAGTACAATGGAGTAAACAGTGATTATCAGGTATTAGTGCATTTAAAATCCCATCTCAAGATGGGTTCATGACTTTTGTTCTTATGAATGAGGATTGGGATTCAAAGCTAGAAGAAATAAAATATCTTTTTAAACTCAGGCTTTTTAGTTTGAATTGTAGGATGAAATAAAAAATTGTTGGTAAATGCATAATTACATTACTTTCAGCTGTGCATCCCAAACTGGATGAATAAAAGCGGAACAGGGATAAAAATTTAAATATACGAATATCTGATAATCATTATTAAGTAACATAAAATCATTTTCAATTAACTGGGTTTATATCAATAATTAACAATATATAATATAATTTGATGAATAATATATTAAAAATTAAAAAATAATTTTTTCGTCAATCACAATTTTGGTTGTTCTATTTAACTACAAATAAAAACTTGGTCCATTCATAAATTAATCAATTCAGTCACTGGATTTAAAAATAGTAATTAAAATAATTAATTTATGTATGCTCCATGCTTTTGCTACATTGAAGGAAAAATATATTTTTGGTTTTTGAGTGCATCGCTCATCAAATTAAATAAAATCACTTTTTATAAAATATTTTATATATATTCTTCCAGTATTCAGATATCTGAGCCTTTTTTAATTAGTCACATTCAAAATTAAAAAGAGAATCTAAACAATGCCTCTGAATTTATAGTATTTGAAATGAGATTCAAGAATGCTTCCAATATTGTTTTACGCCAACTACTCCAATTGACAACTCTATGATTGATCTTTATTGAAACGAGTCCAAAATTTTCTTTGTTAACCAATGTAATATTTCAGTTCTTATAAGACAATAGTGACATTACAATTTCAAAAATATTTTTTTTGCGGATGATATCTTTTAGTGTGCAGAAAAAAAGAGAAGATATGGAAGTTATGTTGAGGACATGTGCAAGGGTGGGTAAAGAGATGGGGATTAAATTTAGTGAAGAAAAATCAGATATAATGATGGTTAATATTGGGGAAAGAGAAGATATAGAATTTTTATTGGGGGATTTAAAGTTAAGTGTGGTGGATAGATATAGGTATTTGGGAATTATTTTAAGTAATCAGAAAAATTATTTGGATGAATGGAAGAAAAAATTGATAAATGAAAAGCAAAGAAAAGGAAGGGATTGATAAAGAAATTAATAGTGTTTTCATATAATAAATATGATATAGCTAGAATTATATGGAAAGGAGTTGCAGTAACAGGGTTAACATATGGTAATGATGCATTATATGTTAGTAAAAAGATATTAGATTACTTACAAAAAGCTCAAAGGGAAGTAGAAAGACATGCATTGGATGCAGAAGTATGGACAGCAAGAGAGGCAATTCAAGGAAAAATGGGATGGTCAAGTTTTTATGAGAGATGCAAAAAATAAAATGAAAATGTTTGGTAGACAAAAGTTTAAGGATAAAAGAATAGCTAAAATAATATTTAATTGGGTTATGAGTAAAGGGCAGGTAACAAGATAGGTGAGAAAGGTAATGTGATATGCAAAAGATTTGGATAAAGAATTTATATCAGTATATTTGTACAAAAGATGGGATGATTGTGTTAAAAGGATTATTGAGTGTTATAGTAGTAAGGAATGGGATAAAAGAATAAATTTATTAATAAAGACTAGGGAGTTAGAGAGATGGAGAAATAGTATGGAAAGTAAAAAAAGTTTAAATATATATAGAAATAAACAGAATATTAGGTGTGAGTTAATATATGATAATAGTAATGAAAGTAGTTTATTGTTTAAGGCTCGAACGGGATCTTTAGCTACAAAAGAATATACATGTAAATGGAAAAATAATGGGTGATTTATTTTGTAAATTATGTAAGGAGGGAATAGAAAATATTAGGCATTTGTTAATTGAATGTAAATGTTTGAAAACAGAAAGGGTACATATAATGAAGTTGTGGAAAAATAAATATGAAAAGAGTGATTATACAGAAAGTGAATTATTGGTTTTTATGCTGGGTTTGGGAAAAGATAAGGGGGATTTAGATATAGAGGTTATAGAGTTGACAAAGATTATGTTGTGGAAATGGGATAGAGCAGATTATGGGTAAATTTAAAGTGGGGAATGTAAAATAAAGTGGCTAACAGGTTTGTCTGGGCATAATTGCTGAGATATTCTTGACTTCGTTTAAGGAGAAGCCATAATACATCACATCACGTTTTAATAATGAATCCTAAAAAAAAAAACAATAGGCATTGTTATTTTTATTTACATTGTACCTCTTAGTATGAAAGACATATATCCCTACTGTATCCTTCATTTGGACTAAATCTGCAACAAAGAAAACCATATGACATATCTACCCACATTGTTTACATTTTGTGACTTCTGAGGACTGAAATAGAGGTCATTACGTTAGATTTTATTTAGACAAAACCTGTATTAGAACTAGAATAAGATAAAAATTTGGATTAAAATTTGGACACCAAACTACTTACCTGAACAGCAATATAAATAACAATTATTAATTAATTTGATTAGCTCAGTTATCAGTTAATTTCAGCTAAAAATATTCAAAAGATGGCATTTATTAAACTAAATGCCCTGTTTATATTACACTGACATATATTCAAATCAGGCAACAGAGGTTATTATTTTAAACCAATTTTGTTCACTTTTTGAATTTTATTTTGTAAATATTCAAAATAAGAGTCATAGATCACATGACGCAATTTTCTTAAGCTTATAAGATATAAACAACGAGCATTGCCAATTGCTCAACAAGCTTTATGATAAATTCTTAGCCAGAGAAAGCATTTAAAATATCTGTCAGGAACCCCCCCCCCAACCTCTTACAATGGTTTTATGCTTTGGCACTCCTCAGAGAGGCGCTAGGATAGCTCCAGACACTAATATTTTAAATGCTTTCTCTGGCTAGGCATTTATCACAAAGCTTGTTGAGCAATTGGCAATGCTCATTATTTATTTCGTAAATGTTTTGATTGTAATTCACTTTTATCATCATTCTTTAAATCAATATCATCATCATCATTTCCAACCATTATCAATTCACTGCAGGATGATGGTCTCTTCAAATCTAATCAAATTTTTCTAATTTCTAGGCCCTCTTCTCCACATCACACCAGCAAATTTCATTACTTCATTTATCCAATTTCCATGTTGTTTCTTTGTAGGTTTTATACAATCTCTTGGTATTTAATTTAAGATTTCAATTGTCTGTCTGTTATAATCTCTTCTAGAAATATATGCACTCCGGCTGTATTTCAGTTTCTTTAATTATTTCAATGATCCTCAGTAATATATTTGTTTTCTCACCCATGTATTTCATTTTTGATCTCTTCTTGTTACTCCTATCCATCTCTCTATATTTCATTAAATCTGAAATCTCTATATTACTCTTTTATTAAGGGGCCAAGTCTCAAATCCATAAAGAAGAATTTCTAAAACACATTTATCAAAAAAAAACCCTTCCTTTTAAACCATTAAACATCACAAGATTCTAAGATCTATATGCAGTGCTCTCAGATCCAAGGCTCCTCACTGATGAAAGCCACAAGCTAGAAATTAATCTGGGGATATTGGATGAGTAGGTACTAGATAGGGATTTTATGCACAAGCCTTCTGGCATCCATTGATTACTCTAGCTTACACTGAGTGACATTACTGTATGGAGAGTTTTGCCTGTTTTAATAAACCTTTCTTTTCAAACACAGGCATATTTTTTTTTAATATTGTTATTTCTACTGCTAGTACTTCATTCAAGTTTAATTCTATCCATTATGTTTCCATAGGGCATTAATAATATTACTAAGATATTTGTAGCTGTTAACTTCTAATTCATCATTATAAATCTATTTTTTTCTTTTGAAAAAAATCATTAAACCTTATCTTGGTCTTTTTAGCATTTATGGTTAGTCCTATGATTTATTTTCATCCGATAATGTTTGCAAAATTTTCCTGAAGCCTAAAGCATTATTTGCAAAAACAATTTCATCATCTGCAAAATCTAGATGGCTTAAATAATCATCATTTACTCTTACTCTCTTCAGCTTCCCATTTTATTCTGCAAAATACTTTTTTTAAAACTGCTGTAAAAAAGTTTTGGGAACATGGAGTCATTCTGTCACACCCTGTTCAATGTTAATCTTCATAGTATAGCTGTGTAATTTAATTATGGCTGTCACATTTTGATAAATATTCTTCAGAATATGACCAAGTCATAGACCTATATCTTGATGTTCCAATGCTTTAACCACTAAAGAAGTGTTTATAGAATGAAATGTCATTTCATAATTGAAAAATCCAAAACATGATGGCAGTTCATATTCATTGGACTTTTCTATAACTCTCTTAATACTTGAATATGATCCAGTGCTAACACCAGTTTTAAATCTTGTTTATGACTTTGATGGTTAAAATCCAAAATTTGCTGTAGATGAGTTGTAATTATCTTAATAAAAATTTTGTGTAGAACTCATAAAAGTTTGATAGATCTGTAATTGTTAATATCTTCTTTATCACTAAACATCACATGATCACCATCTCTATACTAGCACATAATTATTGTAAACAAAGGCAAAACTCTCCATACAGTAGTGCCACCCTGTGCCAAACAGAGTAATCAATGGATGCCAGAAGGCTTGTACATAGAATCCCTATCTAGTGCCTACTCATCCAATATCCTCCATCTAGTTTCTGGCTTATGGTCATCATCAGTGAGGTGCATTGGATTTGAGATCTAGGTGCAGCTAGATGCAGTGCTCTCAGATCCAAGGCACCTCACTGATGATGGACACAAGCCAGAAACTAGACGGGGGATATTGGATGAGTAGGCACTAGATAGGGATTTTATGCACAAGCCTTCTGGCATCCATTGATTACTCTGTTTGACACAGGGTGGCACTACTGTATGGAGAGTTTTGCCTTTGTTATCTTCTTTATCACCTTTTTTAGATATAAAATTATTACTCCAATCATCTGGTACATCTTTATCATTTAGATATTTAATAAATAACTTTGTCAACAATTTTTTCTATTTCCCCACCTGCTTCTTTTATAATACTTATTATAATTCCATCATTACCAGAAGCTTTTCCTTTTTTATAGATTTAATTGCATTTCTCATTCTTCATTTAAAATCCTGGGCAATTCAGATGAGGTAATAATTGTAGGGGATACTTTATTTTATTTTTAATATAATTCTTCCACACTTTTTTTTGTAATAGTTATATCTTTATTTTTCCAGAAATAAGTTGTCTACCAATTTCAGAATATTGTTTTACACTTTTGAGATTTTTATTCTTTTCAAAAGCTTTCCTTACTAATTTATAAGTATATATTTTTATATCATTATCAACTCTTTTCCATAGCATTTAACAAAATTTGAGATATTCAATCCTTCTTAAAACATAATTTTTATACATTTTCATATTCCTTCTTTTCTTCATAAACTATCTTGTCTCAATAGACCTTTTGCTGGTCAATTGCTGTTTTTTTCTACCAACTTTGTTACAGTTTTTAAAAGTGTATTAATTATTTTACTATTGATTTCATTCAAAGCTGATCATATTTAAAACCTATTAATATTTGAAAACAATTTGCAAGTTCTAATTAGAATTCATAGGAATGTTTCTGAAGATTAGAAATAACAACTGTGAATATTGTTTTTCCTATTAACTTTGTCTCTCTAGATTTGCATTAACATGCATTTTAATAATTGCATTACATCCTGAGTTGAATTTATTGAAAACATTACAATCTTGAAATGCAAATTTTCTGTTAGTCAACATAGAATCCAATTCTGCTATATCTTCATTTGGATACTTCCAAGTCCATTTCCATTTATTGTTTTTTTCAAAGAAAGAATTCATAATATAGTTTTTCATTATCTGCAAACTCCACCAATCTGTGTCCTATTTTATTCTATCACCATAACAATATAACAGTAAAATAAACATGTATAGAAATATATTTTAGATAGTAACAAAGTATATCTCTATTCTGGTGAAGTATACAAGCACTGAATAAGCTAACTAACACTATATAAAGGCAGATAACACAATTCATATTTACATAAATGATCTTTTTACAGCAAAAACTAATATTGCAGAATATTTTATCTATCTAGTTACATGTATATCTAAGTAATTGGCTTTAATATTTCTAAACTTCTAAACTTTGAAATCAATCCCAATATTGAATCTTCCAGGATTAAAAAAAAAAGATAGGTATTTGGTAAAACTCTGTTGTTTTCATTCAGTTTAAAGATAAAAATGTAACATTTGTCAGGTAAATTGAATATATATTAATTAAATAAAAACCAGAATAATGACATTTTACATTTGGATATGTATGAGATAGAATGGTCTAACTATAGAGAGTAGTTCTGGTCCAAATATCTCATATGAATCATTAATTTATTTTTTCATTGTCTACAATTGCACTTTTATATTTGTACTTTTTAATACATATATGAATTAGTTCAGCAAATATAAATTTCCACATTCTCCATTTGCAACATAATATATAGTAATATTTTAAAAGTTATTATTATTAAATGTAGATGGATGTGAGTGTAAGAATTTGTAATAATAAGCTTTGGTATACAGTGATATGTTTAATACTGCAATTTAATCTATAAGAGTCAAAATTTTTCCATTCATATTTTTGGCATTTGTTCACTATAGATATCTACATTTATCATTGACTAAACTCTCCATACAGTAATACCACTCAGTACAAGCCAGAGTAATGAATGGATGCAAAAACATTTGTGCATAAAATCTCCATCTAGTGTTTACTCATCCAATATCCCCAGACTAGTTTCTAGCTTGTGGCTTTCATCAGTGAAGAGACTTCAATCTGAGAGCACTGCATCTAGATCTTAGAATCTAATGCAACCCTCCAGCAGCAATCTTTTACCTTATTAGCTAACTATAAAACTTGGAGTCCAAAAGGAAAATACAAAAATGTTTTCAATTCAAGCTTATTAGCTTGTATAGTTGTATAGATCTGAACTCACTTCAGCATCCATACTTAAACCACTATACATCACATGATCATTCTTTATGCTTTACACAAGCTGTTTACACAGATGCTGAACTCTCTATACAGTAGCCCCATTCAGTGCATAAAATTCCCATCTAGTGCCTACTCATCCAATATCCCTGGACTAGTTTCTAGTATGTGGCTTTCATCAGTGAGAAGCCTTGGATCTAATGCAATCTCCCAGAAGCTACCATTTACATTATTAGCTAACTATAAAGCTTTGAGTCCAAAATAAAAACACAAAAATCCAAGGCTTCTTACTGATGAAAGTCACAAGCTAGAAACTAGTCTGGAAATATTGGATAAGTAGGCACTAGATGGTGATTTTATGCACAAACTTTCTTGCATCTATTGGTTACTATGGTCTGCACTGAGTGGCTCTACTGTATGGAAAGTTCAGCCTCTGTTGCAAACATCTTGTGTAAGCATAAAGAATGGTGATCATGAGATGTTTAGTGGTTTAATACATTTATCATTGTTATTACTTACTAGGCTAGAGATTACTATGTCAATTCTAGCCCAGATATAAACTTTAAAACCCAATTAAAATATTTTATGTTTGTTAATCATAAGCATCTGACATTGATAATTCAATTTCACACCTCTATGCATTCAGTGACAGTTAAATACTCCTGCTGAAAAGTTAACTGAAGTCAAAATATCTCTAAAATGAATACCTGCATAATATGGAATCTGTTTGTAAGCGTATAATGCATACACTGTTATAAATTTAAAATTTAATAAAATGATATAATTTAAAATAAGTGTGTGAACATTGTTATATGTGTGTAATTACCTACATTTATATGTGAAAGGAGCCGTAATGCAAAACATTTAAAAGCATTACAACTCTTTTAAATTAATTTAAATTTGCCTTATTTTTAGTTAAAAACTCTTTATTTAAAGACTTTCGTATATAAAATACAATTCCCATGGTAGTCACACACACATATATATACTAGAATGTTTATGAACTTAAACTCTTTTTTAATTTTTGCCATGAAAACTTTTGGGTAATAGCAACAACTGCCACTCCCTTTCTTGGAAGAAATTGGGCAATGCTCAAGCCAGAGTTCAAGCCCCTTCAGCCTGATAAGAAGACAATATCAGAAATGGATCAGCCCAGCCAAGAATGATGATGATCAGCTACCTAGAAGCCTCAACAAAGAAGATATGGTAACGAATTTTTCTCTGCAGAGCTCTTTAAAAATAAGTCTATTAAATGTATAAATGAATCTCTAAAACTTAAGCTAGCTAATCTATAAATGTGCACAAATTTTTAAATCTAAATTGTAAAAATGTTTTAATAAACTACAAGCTAATTTCAAACTGTAAAATATGATTTAAATTATAATTTAACTTTTAAAATAATATCTGTAAAGTTGCCTATTTATTAATTTAAAATATAAATTCTAAATACTTGTTAATAATAACTTATTTAGTTATTATTCTATCTTCTAATCTGTGGTCATGCCTTCTTATTTGTTTTATATATGTTATTTTATAATTTATGCTATTCCCAATTCAGAACAGAGATTGATTTTATGAATAAAGTTTGAGGGGGAGAGATGATTAGATGCTCTCTCTGAATTAGGTAATTTTGCTCTTTAGCATACCCACAAAATCTCTGCTCTGAAAACCTAAATATTTCTATTAAGCTATTATGTTTAGCCTATTATTATTATTGTTATTATAATTAGATTTGCAAGTCAATAAATTAATTAGTTAATAAATACAAGAATGAGTTATAATGCATATTATACATCTTGCTTAAGTCCCAAATATGCTTTAGCCCTCTTTTTATTTATATTATAAACTGTGTAGATTGACTAATAAAATTAGATTACTTTAAGTATTCCCTTGTTTAGCATGTTTTAAGAATGCTAATTAATGAACTGGCATGTGGTAGTTTCACAGAAAGAAACTATAGAATTTTGTGTACATTTAAGTTATTAATTAATATTGTTTAGCATGGCGAATGTGTCTTTAGGAAGCACATACATGCATATACGCCTTGCTGTATGTTTTATATGAATGGGCTTTTGGTTTAATGGTCACCCCATCATCTTCTTAGTTTGGACAGCTCTTCTTTAGAACTAGAACACAAGTGTCCAGATGATTTTTATAAACTGCTCTGATCATCAAACTGTGTTCACTTTATTTACAGTGAGTCATATGATCTATGGGCACCAAGTACTTGGTACTGAATCCCCTGATTAACTACACCTTCGAGATGTGCACTCTATAGTAATATATATACACCATAACATCTGAAGTCATACTAAAAAACTCCAGTTCATCCCTCCATTCTGTAATATATCAGCATTGATCTGAACTTGTAATCTGATTTGTACATATACAATCTGCATAGAGAGCCTATTGCAGCTCGTTTAAGTGATATTGAATGACTTTTATTAAATATTATAGTGATAAATAATGATTCTTGCACTGACTTAATCATCGCAAGCTTAATAGAATGGGCATAGTGAAATTAAGGCATAATTAGACCATAGATTCTAAAAATTGTAATAAACTCTTTGAAATATAGTACATCATATGAGATACTGTGTTCAAACTCACTCATTATTGTTTACACTTGCATGAGTCCTTTAATGCACTTTTGTTTATTTAACTTATATTTATTAATTAAAATATATTAAATTATAATAACTGGGTTGCGTATCATTCATAATCCATCCCAAATCGTTGTTAAATCTCTTAATCTTAAATTTTAGTTAAGTTTCTTAGAATTAGTGTTACTTATTAATATATGCATTATTTAGCCAGCCATAGATGTGTGTGCTTATTTAAAGTATATAGTAATTTAGTTAATATTCCATGAGTCTCTTCCTCCACCCTTTGCTACTGGCAGCACGAGAAAAGAGAATTTGGGGGGGCCGCTTCTTTTTTGTCTTGGGGGGGGGGGTGGGGGGGGGGTGGGGGGGGGGGTGGGGGGGGGGCCCACCCCCTTTTTCTTTCCCCTTTCTTTTTTTTGGGTTGGGGATTTTTTCCCCAGGTATGGTGCCGCAACTTAGGGGCTTCGAATAACATACCTACATTCCCTGAGATCGAGGGAAGCCCTTTCGATTGGTCTTAATGGGAAAAAAAAAATGTTTTTCTCTCATTTATATATGTAATAATTTTTTTCCATGTATGACGCCGCAGCTTTGAATAGGTTAATGTTGCAGAAGAGACTTTAATTATTTGTTAATTGATTTTAAGCTACACACTATGGCTCGATGGCATATATATATATATATTGGTTAATGCATATATAATACTTATGAGTCCCCTATTGTATTAATTATTTATGTGTTTCACTTATTGTCAACTGGCACCTGGGGATGACTTAAATAAGTTCAGAGCCATCCTCTATATAAATTTGTTGTCAGAGGGAGAAATTCAGGGGACCATTCTTTAAAATTTTGTCATAACTTTTAAAGAGATTTGGATGGAGTGCAAAGATACCAATTAAAATAGACAAGTTTTTTTTTTATATATGTATACATGTACTAGGAAGTCAAAATTTATTATAATTGTATAAACGTTGGCAATCATGAAATAAAAATAAAATATGACAGCTCAACAATTGAGGCTTTGGTAAGTTTTTTTATTTTTTATTTTATAATAATTGTAATATATATATTGAGTTGATAAATTCGTTGAGGCACTAAGGGCTAGAGAAAATAATTAGATGTCAAGGGCAAAACACCACAGACCATTTCTTTAGATAGGGATAACTTAAGGCGGCTGAGTGAAACCATTGTAAATATGTATATATTTAATTTAGAATGTAGTAGTACTTATTTAGAATAATATAGCTAGTATGTTAAATATTGGGCATTGGATGGGCACAGTGCTTGGTGATGAGTCAGAGAAAGCACACAATTAGTTGGACGAAGCTAAATTTAAAATTAAAATTCAACGTGTAAGAAAGTAGGAAAATAATTTAATTCATGACTGCTGTCTAAAATTTAAGTAAAGTCTTTTTTTTTCTATTTTTTCCCCCAAGTTCACTGATATGAAACAGTATTATTTAGTCAGCATCCTGTTTCACCTACTATATTCCATAGTATCTTTCCCCCTAGTTTAAAACCATCCCAGTTCACATATATAAGCTTCTAAGAATTTATTTTTATATGAAATAGCATATATTTACATGTATGTGCTTGTATTTGTATAGGTGCACACATCTAATACCTATATTAATGTTTGTACATGTATAATGCATATGCTGTTATAAATTTAAAATTTACTAAAATGTTATAATTTAAATTAAGTTCATGAACATTGTTATATGTGTGTAATTATCTACATATATATGCGAAAAAAACTGTAATGCAATAGATTTAAAAGCATTACAACTCTTTTGAATTAATTTAAATTTGCATTATTTTTAATTAAAAACTCTTTATTTAAAGACTTTCGTATATAAAATTTAATTCCCATGGTAGTCACACACACACATATACTAGAATGTTTACGAACTTAAACTCTTTTTTAAAAAAAGTTATCTGTTTTTATAAAAATTTGTAATTCTTAGAAAACCATCTGCAAGTAATTAATCAAACTTGTCAAAATTTTAATAGTCTTTTAAAAATAAAAACTAAGAACATGGAGTGACCTGTTTGACTATTATTGTTTTGCCAAGAAAATGACCAAAGTTTTCATTTTTATGCATTTTTAATTACTAAAAAAACTTTGTAAAAGTTGTAAACAGATCACTCGACTTACAGATTTTTCTACTATAAATAACTTTAAATTTTGCTTAGGGAGGTTCACTTGTTAACTTTCTACCATGCAAACTTTTGAGTAAAACAACCACTGACCATCTCCCTTTGCAGAGAAATTGGTCAATGCTCAAGCTGGAGTTCGAGACCCACAGCCCGCCCAGATGAAAGCATCAGAAGACATCACACAAGCCTAGCCGAGTATGATGATCAGCTGCAGAAGCCTCAACAAAAAAGATGCGGTAACAAATTTTTCCCTGCAGAGCACTTTAAAAATAACTCTATTAAATTTATAAATGAATCTCTAAAACCTAAGCTAGCTAATCTATACATCGTACATAAACTTTTAAATCTAAATTGTAATAATGTTTTAATAAACTAAAAGCTAATTTCAAACTGTAAAATATGATTTAAAATTATAATTTAACTTTTAAAATAATACCTGTAAACTTGCCTATGATAAACTTAAAATATAAAACTCTAAATGCTTGTTAATAATAACTTAGTTATTATTCTATCTTCTAATCTGTGGTCATGCCTTCTTATTTATTTTATATTTATTTATTTTATAATTTATGCTATGCCCAATTCAGAATGGAGATTGATTTTATGAATAAAGTTTTGAGGGGGAGAGATAATTAGATGCTCTCTCGGAATTAAGTAATTTTGCTCTTTAGCATGCACACACTCAAATCTCCACTCTGAAAACCTAAATATATTCATTAAGCTATTATATTTAGCTTATTATTATTACTTTTGTTTAAATTAGGTTTGCAAGTAATAAATTAATTAGTTAATAAATGCAAGAATGAGTTATAAAGCATATTATATGTATTACTTAAGTCCCAGATATGCTTTAATCCTCTTTAGTTATATTATAAACTATGCAGATTGGCTTATGAAATTAGATTACTTTTAAGTATTCCTTTTAGCATGTTTTAAGAATGCTAATTATGAACTGGCGTATAGTGGTTTCACGGAACGAAACTATAGAATTTCGTGTACATTTAAGTTATTAATTAATATTATGTTTAGCATGGCAAATGTGTCTTTAGGAAGCACATACATGCATATACGCCTTGCTGTATGTTTTATATAAATGGGCTTCTGGTTTTAATAACCACCCCATCATCTCCTTAGTTTGGACAGCTCTTCTTTAGAACTAAAATGCTGGGATCCAGATTCTTTTTACAAGTTGCTCCAATCACCAAACTATGTGTTTACTTTATTCATGGCAAGTCATGTGGTCCATGGGAACCGAGTACTTGGTACTGAATCCCCTGAGTAACTACACATTCAAGACGCACACCCCTCTAGTAATATATATACGCCGTAGTAATCATACTACAAAGCTCCAGTTCATCTCTCCATAATGTTATGTACTATTTCAGCATTGATCTGAATTATGTAATCTGATTTATACATATATAATCTGCATAGAGATCTTATTGCAGCTTGTTTAAGTGTTATCGAATGACTTTTATTAAATATTATAATGATAAATAATCATTCTTGCACCAACTTAATTGTCACAAATCTAATAGGTAGGGCATAGTAGAATTAAGGCATGATTAATTAGAAACAGATTATAAAATTGTAACTAACTCTTAATGTATAGTGCATCAGATGAGATCCTGTTATTTGCTCATCACTGTTTACATCTGTGTGTGTCCCTCAATGCACTCTTGTGTTTTATTTATATTTATTAATTAAAAATATATTAAATTATCATAACTGTGTTGCATATCATTCATAATCCATTTCTAAATCTTAGTTAAGTGCCTTAGTGTTAATCATTAATGTATCCATTATCTAACCTGCTGGAGATGTGTGTGTTTAAATTATTAGTAATTTAGTTAATATTCCCTGAGTCTCTTGCTCCACCCTTTGCTACTGCCAGCACACAAACTAAGAAATTCTGAGTGTAGCCTCTATATGTCATTCATAGAAAGTAAATCATGAAGTGTTGGTGGAGGAGCTGAGGTGCGATCAGATTCAAGGTCTCAACCCCTCATCTAGATCAGCCTTGGTATAATTTGCCAAAACTCTGGATTTTGTTGCATGAATGTACAAATATGACTGTTACAATATATATATATTTTAAATTTTATTCATCATGAAGCATCACACAATACTGGATGATACTCTCTTAAAAACACTTTCCTACAAAACACTATTATCCAATAGTGTATTTGATATTTTCTTCTCCATCTTTCCTCACTGATAAAAATGTTGGAGAGGCTTTTACTCAAATATAGGCTATTTAAGGCTGTTTATCAACTAATTGTGTAAACAGTTATTTCTATTTACTGTTACATTAAATTTTCCTTAAAATAAATATTATTATATTATAAAAGATATAATATTTAATGCATAATGATGTAAGGATCAATTACTTCAGTTTTAAATATTGATATTATAAATAATTTAGTGAGATGTTTTACACAGGAATATGGATACATAATGATCTAAGGGGTCCATTATGTCAGTTTTAACTATTGACATTATAGATAAAATAATCAAATGTTTTAAGCCAAAATGTGGAAATGTCTAAATAAAAATAAATGTTTAGGATGTTCAAGATATTATTTTCTTAGTTCATTTAATTGTGCACTATTAAAATGTTTAGGATCTATCTTCAGGAATCATAACCATGATATATAAAGATTGTCTTGACAATTGTTAGTTCTTTTTTTTATATTCAAATTCAACTTCATGAAAATAATCACATAATTTTGTTGAGGAAACTGTACCCGATGAACATATCTCTAGATGTCATTTTTAGCCTCCAGACCAATTGAGAAATCATTGAATATTATTTTCAATTTTACTTATTATAAAAACATTTATTTTTAATTCATCTGAAAATGTAGATGGACTTTTTATTTATTTATTAACATGGCTATATGGGGTTTTTTTTTTTGTTACAATTTATGATCTAATTAAAAACTGATACATAGGTTTAGGTCCAATAATCAAATATGCATCATTATCTTTCTGAACTTTTCAAATTAGTACACTTTTGTCATGCTATATACTATTATCATTCTCCCTATTTCAGATCTCCATGCAGCAAACCTGTAACAAAACAAGAACTAAGTAGCGACAATAGTGACATCTAGTATAAATAGAGAAAACAAGCAGCTCTTTGCCATGGAGAAAGTATTAAAACGAGTACATGTCCAATCTGCGACACTTTGGGAGACGGTTTTTAATATCGAACAAACAATTCAAATGTGGAATCAGCCCTGCAAAATCGGGACTTCTGGTGCGTTTAATTATACATCATATAGGGTTAAAGAGATGGCAAACAACGTCATACTACTATCAATAATAATCAGAAGCCATTACTTGGTCATAGTATCCTCCCTAAATTTGGGCATAAAACTTAGAAAAATAAAAAACAATTTTATGACGACCTAATATGTATAGAAAACTTTTTACCAAAAAGTTGTTGTTTTTTTAATAAATAAAAAAAAGTTTTACAAAAAAGCTTTTAAATTTTATTAAGATATCAGATTTTAAAATGTATTTTTGCTTTAATAAAAACAATAAAACTTTTTTAAAAAAACATGACTGCCTTCAAAAAGACAACGGATACATTAACTATCTTTTTAATACGATAAAATAACGGCAAAACATTACTTCCTTAAGAATTTATTTCGCACCTGATCATGTAAATATATATATTCACCGAACGATTTCTTCATATATGAAACATAACCCGAAGCAGTTTGTTTACTAGATTCAAATAACAAAAAGAAATAATAAACTACTAAAAACAAAACAAAAAAAGAAATAATAAACATTAAAAGGTTTACAGACTTTGAATAAATAGCGTAACTGATGCTGTAGCAAACAGAAGGTATGTTAATTCTTTAAAATACTTTCCATTTATACAATGATGAACTCTGGGAGAAAAAGTTCTTGCCACATAGTCACCATTTTCAACCCATACTAATACACTGTAGATAAAAGTCTGCCCAAATTTAATCCAGTTTCCCCAATTTATAGCCTAGCATCCATTTCATACCAATAAACTTTTTCTTTAATACATCCATCTTACAAATGGTTAGTTGGTTGTCATTTTACAATCTATTAGGGAGATATTTAATACTTTATCTATCTGTCTGTCTGTCTGTCTATCTGTCTGCCTGCCAAACCACCTGCTTGCCTGCCTGCCTGCCTGTCTGTCTGTCTATCTGCTTGCCTGCCCGCCTGCCTGTCTGTCTGTCTGTCTATCTATTCTTTTCTAGCAATATGTCCATTCCATTTCAGTATCTTAATTTTTTGAAGGATCTCAATGATATCTGTTATTCTCTCATAAGTATTTTGCTTTTGATCTCTTCTTGTGAGTTCAAATAAGCATTGTTAAACAATATAAAGTTCTCTGCATAGCTCTTTTGTCCAGCACCCAAGACTCAGACCAATAAGTAAAAAGTGGCAAGCCAGATCTATTTTATTGCCTTGCTCTTTTGTTAAATGTCCAAGTTTCAGATAGAACGGGTAAAGCACATCCATTAAAATCTTTCTTTTCAAATCATAGGCATATTTCCTTTTAATATTAAGCAATTTTTACCAAAAGCTCTCCAACCAAGTTTAATTTTATGATTAATTTCCCCAATCTCATTCCATTACTTATATGTCATTAGATACAAAAACCTTATGGTAGGTAATTAGTATGCCTGCAGTGGGTAAAAGCTCAAACATAGAAAGATCAATAGATAAATCAATTAACCATTCAATTATTGTTCAGCAAATGGGTCTCTGCATACTCTAAGCAGGCAAATAAAAGTTTATAAAACATTCACTAACAGTTAGTCTTTTCCTTCACTGTTTTGTGCAGTGAAATGTATGAAAAAGGAGTCTTTGTCCCTCAGTGTTCTAGGATCCATTATCTTTACAGCAACTACATGTGTCCTGTGTAGTTTGACACAATGACGGAGTGACTAACTTGAGAACAAAAGGGTAGAAACCAGTGCTTAAATATCATATGACTCCCTGAGAAAATGAAAGTGATTACTTATTTAGTAATTATCGATAACAAATATACACCTTGAAGCAATGACAGAGTAAACTCTATTGGGTACTTTAAGTAATTTGCATTAACGATTAGCTACTAAGAACAAGATGTCAAAATTCAAAATGAGCAAGTCAGTAAGGTAGGCAGACTGAAATCTAGCATCTCAAGTTGACACAAGTCTGATTTATTTAGTGTTTTATACAATCTTCATGTAAAATTTTTTAAATGATGGTAGCAATGGTTAGAATAATAATATTAATAAAAGTTAGTTGCTTGAGGGAACATTGATATTTGAACAATATAAATGACAGAATGAGCTTTAATTCAAAAACCAATAGTTCTTGATTTCAATACTGCTGTATTATGTTATATAGAGTATTACTGAAATAAGAATCCTTAGATGGGCATTAAGAATACTAAATTAAGATAGTGAATCAAATGTAAATATGACAAAAATATTACTAATAGTAAATATCAATGATAAGAATCATTAGTATTATAGCATACAACACTAGCCAATTAAATATTCTGAGAAGAAAAATTTGAAATCTGAAAAGAAAAACCAGAATTGGAACCAATAGTGCAACATGTATATATAAATTAATAATTTTTAATAGTTGTAATTGTTCAAATATTTTAATATGTAGAAATATCTGTTATATTTTTATATTACAAAAATTACTGTCAATGTCAAGAGATACTAACCAAGGAATATAGTAAACTGTAAACATTTTCTGAATTCAAAAGTATACACTTTTAAATGTAATCTTTTGGTGTTGAGTAATGTTTATAGTTTAAGGAAAGAAAGCTAACAATATTTCACAATTTCTTATAAATAATAGACAGTTTAATGATGAAAAATAGGATGAGTCAATGGAGATTCTGAATTCTAAATATAAAATTATCTGAAGACTATTAACTTTTCGTTAGTATTTTTAAGTCATGTGTATAAATTTCATATATAGAAATGAATATAATTATTACCTTTTATATTCATTGTTTCAGGAAAATTATTATACCATTTAAAATTAAATATTATGAAATATTTATCCATGAATACACACATACAATGCATAAATACAAACATGTAAAAAATTATGTATATGCATACACAATTTTTTAAAAATTAATTTCAAATATTGTATAAAATTACAATAATTATACAGCACTGTTCAATGCATGCACATGTATATAAATAATTATATATTTTATATATAAAATCCCTATTTTCTCTGTTGTCTGATTGACAAATATCTGTATGATGTCATGTGTCAATTCACAACCACTACATTTATGCAAAGAAAGTAATTCCACCATTAAATAAAAAATGCTGGAGAAAAAATCAGTACATGTGCTAACTACAGAGATATAGTATATATTTCAAGGTAAAGGTTCCCAACCAGTTGCAGAAACAGCCACAAATGCTGCTTCATAATTCAACATTAAGGCACTCTGTGCTTTCATGGTCTGTCAATCCCCTAATATAGTTCAGATGAACAATATACTCAGCAATGTTTAATAAAATACATATTTGCATTAATTCTTAAGAAAAACAATTGTTAAAGCAACCAATTAAAAAAATATTACAAATATTACATTTACTAAAAAAATATTACAAAATGATGGACTCAAAGGTTGATGTTTTTATATTCCAACTTAATAAACTGTAACTATTAATAAAGCTATAAAAAATATTACAATTTAGTGAACTGGATACTTTATCCGATTCAAGGGTTCTATCATGTAAATTAGAAAAAAAAAAAACAAGTTTTATATGTGCAATAACACATATACTTATTTAGTTTGAAATCTTATATTTTTAATTCTAAATTGATTTTAGTATAAAATATTTTTTTATGACGCTTGTTTTCTTTTAAAATAATTGAAAGCAAACAAAGTTTAATTAGTACTCTTATATGTATTTTATTTAAACTAAAAAAAAATTTAATGTTGATGTATTTTAAAGCTGAGATTTGGTTTTGTATTTTTTTTATAAAAAAATAATAATCATTTTTGTAAGATTAAGCCCTGTAAGATATTGTTTTTCTAATTAAGATTGCGTGGGAGATAACAAAGGACATAAATAGCTGGGTAATTTATTTTCTTTTGATTAGAGAGGAGGATTCAAAGAGACTATTCTGTTCATTCAGTTTTTATTGCTCGGCTTCTTCTTATTGAGGATCGATCCAGATTTTAGCTGTTATTGAACTGTTGCATTGTGAAAGTGACTAAATTTTTTTTTTTTTTTTGATATTGGTGCCACGGGAATCACCAAGTTGAATTTCCGTTGACCGACAATAACTCTATTTGCCACGATAATAGCAGTCATTCAGATGCCATGCCTGTAATATATGCCACGAAGAATCTCCACAACATGATGGGTTGAGCCTTTCCAAAGATGAACCTCCGGAGCTCCAAATTGTGACTTCCATCATGACCTAACTGTCAAGTCCAGAGTGGATCCCGATAATGCCTCCAGACTTCTGAACCTGTAGTAAATGACATCCGTTGTAGAGGACTCTATAAACCGAACTTTGTGTGAACAACAGAAATTAATATTATCTTGAGGTAACTTACCTTTCCATATCAAAATCAGGGCTAAATCTCTAATTAAGTCTCTCGCAAATCTCAGCTTAATCTTAAAAAGAAATTATATTTACGATGTGTAATTGATCAATTTAAATATTAATGTATTTTTGTTTATTTTACATTACAATCTTAGTAGCAAGATTTTCAATCTTAAAATGTTGCTTGTTCGAGAGTGTAGGGCGAGTGATATTTTATATGCTTAATAATTTCTCAGTTTTATGATTAACCATTGTTAAATGCTCAGACCGACCTTAGTAGTTTTCTTTTATTTTTGTTTGTTTGTTTGCTTCGGCGTTAAACTAAATCAAACTTGGCTTTGGCTAGTGATTTCTAGGATATATGATTTATTTATTTTTGGTAGAGATTTATTTGCTATAATTCAGATTGCGTAATTCATGTTTCTTTCTTGTGTGAGACTAACCTTGGCTCATTTCAATGTACTTGTCCATGAGCGTTTTGCAGAATTATGACATTCTTGGTTCCAGCATTTCTTTTCTGGACTAAGAAAAGCTCGTCTGCGCTGTCCCGTTATTCTCCACAAGCATCCATCTTACTAAATCTCTATAGGAAAAAGGGAATTGGTTGGGTGAACCGCTAGCAAGAAGATATCAGCCATTATTGTGTTATGGATAAGAAATGAACTTGTCTGCCTGGGTATTTAATGTAGTTCTGCTCGCATACACTCAATGTTAAGATCTGCTAAGTAAATGTATATCAAGTTTCATGTTTATTTTGTTATTATGTTTAATAAATTTAAAAAGTTCTTATAAGTATTTTGGCTGATGTTTGTCTCAGTGTTTTCTCAATTGTCTGAACCACATTCATTAGCTTTTGCTCTACCTGGGTTTAGTCTGGCACATTCATGTTCGTATATCCTGCCCACCCTTAAAATAAATGTCTAGTTCCGATTTTCGGACTAGTGGCGCCCTCATGGTCAGGATATACAAAACAAAAATCTTTCGTCCGGCACATTAATTCTTAAGAAAAACAATTGTTAAAGCAACCAATTAAAAAAAATATTACAAATATTACATTTACTAAAAAAATATTACAAAATGATGGACTCAAAGGTTGATGTTTTTATATTCCAACTTAATAAACTGTAACTATTAATAAAGCTATAAAAAATATTACAATTTAGTTATGACACCATGGAAAAATTGAAAAAAATATTTTTTTTATTTTAAAAGTGCTCCAGAAAATATATATTTGTGCTGTAAAGCTGTCAATTATAATAGGTGTATTTAAAAATGTAAAATTTAATTTAAGCTTTATTAAAATTCAGAAATTTATTTATCTAATATTAAAATGTTTTGTTTAATTTATATTAAATAAAAAAATTTGTTAAAGCAACCAATGATCCAGTGTAGAATTCTCACATTTAAAATCTTTTGTTTAATTTACATTAAATCTTTAAAAGTATTTGTTAAAGCAACCAATTAAAAAAAACATGAGTCTTTACAAGTCTGGGTACATTTGGTATTCATATAACAGCAAATATTTATACAAACATGCACAACAGACAAATATATATATTAAAAAAACATGTTTTTCTGAATGTGAAATACAAATATGTGCATATGATAAAAAATTGCACTCATATGTGAGGAATTTTGGGCAAATTGATCATGCCAATTCCTGATTTGGGGTTTCATAAAGTGATATTTCTGGAACATTATTTCCTCATAAAGAATTTATTTTAATTAGAATTACATGAAGCTCACATTTTCCATTGTAAAAGCTAATATAATTTAGTTTTTATCAATAGATAAAAACTATAATCTGGCAAAAGAATCACATTTGCATGATAGAAAAAAATAAAATTTAGATGCAAATCCTTAATTTATATTACCTCCAAAAGAATTCCATGAGAACTGGTTATGTGATAGAGAATGAGAAAGGCTTTAATCTTTTTCAAATGCATCTTAAACATTTGTACAATAGCCAAACAATATAGTTTTTGACTATAGAGAGACCTCTCAAACCTCAACACAGGATAGAGACTTGATAAAGATAAGAGCGGCCATCTTATTTTTAACCTAAATTTTTAATTAAATAAGCTAATCTGAAGCATTTTAATTTGAAAGCATGAAGATATTATTCTCTTCATATTTAAATCCATTATTTCTGTTTACAAATTAACTTACACGAAATCTTGCAATTTGCAGTGAGTTAATATTAAATTTTTTTAAAATGGAAATATAAAAACTAATGTAACATTCTGATTATTTATGAAGCGCAAGATGAAAAATCAACAACAATGATGATCTAGTGTGGTCATAGTACTAATAATTATATAATGATAAATAAAAATAAATATTCAAGATTTTAATGCTCAGGAGTTCATCAGGATTTCAAATGTCAGAAGGGCCAGAATTGGAATCAATCTGAGGACCATATTCTACAGGGTCTACCTTTACTAATCTACTAAACTATTCAATGAGTAATGATCATAGTGCAGATTAGGGGTGATCATAGTACATGTGCTTAATTAACCCAACCAGTCTTCACTCAAAATGCACAGATAATGTAAAGCTAGAAAATATATGGTTAAAAGTGAAATTTTACTGAAATATAAAACTATTAAATTATAGAACTGTGAATATAAAAGCAAATAGATTCTTGAAAGTGCTAAGATCTATAATTTAACTTTCGAATGGTTAAACCAAATTATTTCATCTTTTGGCCAATTTGCCCCCTGGTGAATTTTTTTGTAAGTATTGTATGTTAAAATGCATGTAAAACAGTATATTTTATTATTAAAAAAAGTCCAAAAAAAGTGGAAAATTCAAAATTCCCACTCTTACAATAGAGATAAGCCCCACCTTTACATGATCAGCCATTGCCTGTTGATAAGGCTGTAAAACATTCAGTGTTTTACAACATCGAAGTTTTCAATGATGCAAAAACATGTTTATGTACAGTTTTAGATATTTTTAAAAGTAATTTACACTATATTTACTATATATCAAGAAATATAAATTATTTAATAACTTATTTTGACTTGAAATATTTTATTTTCAAAATATGTTATATTAGCAGCTAACACAAATATGGCCTGAAGCAAATTAGAAGACAAGCTATGAATCTACTTTGTTTACGAATAAAGAAAATATCATAATTTTGCCATAAATATTCAAAAAATTTAAACATTTAAAGCATAATTCATTAGGTATAAGAGAAATAAATAATTATATGTTTCAAATGTTTAAAAATAATAAAAATTAAGAAATATTTTATTGATTTTATAAACTGAAAATAATCTTTCTAGAAACATGATGTGTAACTTCTTTGTTTTGATTACAGACTATTTTTTTTAATATTTACAGAAACAAAATGTGACAGTTAAAATTTATTTCAGTAATAACCACAAACATCTATCAAATAAAGTCAAATTTGTTATTTTCTGAAAAGTAATAAACATTTTATCATATATTTTACATTGTTTTATGAGACAAGAAAATGTCAGAAAATGCTGAAAAGAGGTGTTAAGCTGAACTTTCGAAAGGTTAAACTGCTTGTGCTCCATGATCACTGTGAGAGTTCTTTGAGTGCTTTGTTGGATGATGTGTTGCTCTCTTTATTTACTGACATAAAAAGTATAAGCATGATGTCAAACAAAATATGGGCATTTGATAGCTCAGTGACATGGCTTTCAGAAAATGTTTACCTCAAAAAAAAATCTGTTGAAATTTGGATTTTTGGCAACAGTTTTAATCAACCAAAGTATTTAATTTTTTTTCTTTTTTGATAACTTTTGTAATTACCATGAAGCAATAAAAGAAAAAAAATGGTTTATCGAATGCAAGTTAACATTTGCCGCTGTTATTCACAAACAAGGCCTACAATAGAGCTTCAATGTAATGACTTGTAAGTTGTAAAATTTTAATTTTTTTAATATTTAATTTTTTTTTTAATTTTTTGAAAAAATTATCTTTTTTATTAATTTTAGTTTGTAATTAGTGTGTGTTAGTTTGTAGTTATATATTTATTTATGCTCATATAGAATTCATATCTATCGTAATTTTCTAAAGTTCTACCTACACTAATCCACTTATTTTTATAAAAATAATGATTTTCAAAAAGTATAATAATTTATTATTTATAATTATGTTTATATAATATGTTTGTGTTTACAAGTAATGAGTTATAAAACTAATAATCAAATGTATACAAAGATCGCATATGCAAGCATATAATCAAATTCTGATTCTTGTTTATGTTTTTGTTTATTCTTGTTCATGCTTTGGAGTCACTCTGGTTTTGCTATATGTTTCATAACATTATTTTCAAGTCTATAGCTAACAAATGGACTATATGCAAATAAATTATATCTATATGATACAATAAATATAACAAGATAGCATCACTTCTGTGCATAAAGAATATAAACATCACTTGTGTGCATAAAGAATATAAACATCACTGGTGTCCATAAAGAATATAAACATCACTGATGTACACAAAAAAATATAAAATGAAGAGATGAAACTCATTTTATCAGTGATATAGACAGTAGCCTACAATTTCTAGTTTTAGATAGACAAGAAGCCAATTGCTATGATGATTTCTTTTGTATCTTTTATTAGGATGAATCTTTTTCTTTATAGATGCCTTTGACATTTAGAACATTTGGGGTACAAGATAAAAATGAAGAAGTCATATCCGACTTCTTTTGGAGATTGTGAAGCTGTGGATTATCTCAGGTAAGACATGTTATACATGTTTAGAAAGATAATTTTGTGAGGAATACAAAGAAATTATCACTGAAGATGTAATTTGAATTTTAGTTAATGTTAATTTCCAAATTATGAACAAACAATAAAATAATAATTATTTTGGATGTGAAAATTTCTTTTTTCCCTTACTTTTTATACAGTTATCACTATTTATTTTATGCTTATTGTTTTCCTTAATTTTTCTACTTTCTAGCAATGTAATTGTTTTTGCTCTAACATAATTAAAACTGAAGTATTGTGAAAATTGTGTCTCAGGCCAGTATTTTAAAAAATTCAATATGGCGGCTTAGTCCCAAGCAGTTAATAGTTTTATATTTTAGTAAAATTTTGCTTTTAAACATATATTTTCTAGCTTCATTATCTGTGCATACAGGACTTATATATATATTAGTTTATAACATTTAGTGAATACATTGTACAGGCTTACACCGGCATTTATATATGTAATATATGTGGGATTTGAACTCAGACATTCACACAACCCATAACTCTCAGTGCCATCTTATATTGCTGACCCACCTGATCACACACATGTTGAAAAGATAAGTAATAATATAAATTGTAATGTAGTTATTGAGTTGAAAATAAATTATGTTGCAAGGTGATGTACCCAACCAGTTCCAATCTAAATATAATATGTATAAAGTCTGGATACTACAATAATCATGAGTATATTAAATTTAAAACTATTTATTCATTTTTACACATATGCTTTTATACATATAATTATTTAAGTTGGATAGCTGGATTTGAAGACATATAGATGTCTGAACATTTCATATTTTTTTCTTTATAGTTAACTATTAAATAAATGCTGGACTTGAACTGGTATTTTTAGATCTAATGTCTGAATATCCTAGTGCCTCACTGATGACAGCCACAGCTAGAAACCGGTCTGAGGATAGGGATATTCAGAAAAGTTTGTTAAGAGCTATTAATGCTCATTATATAACATTTATAGTACAAGCTTATTAAATTAAGTCATGTGATGTATAACTTGATTTCCTTGCAATATATATATTTCCATGTTTTTATTTTTTAATCAGTGCATTTTTCACCTCAGCTCAATCATTCATCAGCCCAGAATTTAAACCAATCTCTCACACTAAAAATACATTTGCAACATTGACTACATTTTTTGTAATAAGACATACATCACGTTACAATTTAACTGCATGCATGCATTAATAGAGATACTTAAACTTAACTTCATATATATATATATATTTTTAAAAGATATTTCAAACTTTTATTTTATAACACATTGCTGAAGCGTATGATCAAAGACATTACATTATGTTTTCATTAAAAATATTTTCTTTTTCAGAAAATAAGATTACAGATTACGTGCGTATAGAAATCAAAAATATATAATTAATATTCAATTAAATTTTAGTTCAATTATTTTTATTTCAATAAATTAGATTTTAAACTATTTCAAACAGAATTTCTTCAGTATCTGGAAGGAAAGGGCGGATGTGATGCCTCTTGTAAGATTGATTTTTCATTATCTGGAGGGATAGAATGTAGTGTAAATCGCCTAGGTTACTACCCTAAGGATAAAGCAATCACCTGGGCATTATCTTATTTTAGAACGGTGTACACATGTCACAAAACTCTAGCTTCATTTGGCTTTTTCTTTTAAATATTATAATTTTTATCATCTAACTACATTCTTTCTTTTTTTTTAATATAAACCTTGTTGTGTGTGCTGTTAATTAGAAAACTTTCCCTTAGGCTTCAATTAACAAAAAATGAAGACTTAAATTGAAATCGTGGTTAAACTGTAGACAATTTAAACAAATTTGAATCTACAGAAACTTGTATCAAGTAACACTAAATATATATATAAAGTAACACTAAATACCTTATCACAGTGACCCTAGTGTCAAAAGCAGACATTTAGTAAACAAATAAGTTTAAAAATATAAAGCAGGAAGCTGGCGACAGAAAGGATACCATCAGTAATGAAAGACAATAATAAAAGATTAGACTGTGACAATTTTATCTTTTTATAATCCAGACAATTATTTATTCAATAGAAGAAAAATGGCATCCTTTATTTTCACAATTGATTATTTAAAAAAGAAAAGAAAAATCATACAAATAACTCCATATCTGAAAAACAGCAATATTATTAATAACAAATCACCAAATCCCCTAATTTAAATGATAGAAGCACAACTCTCTACTTTAGCGCCATCTAGTGCATGCTTGGCTAATACTAAGGATAAGGATTTAATATGCATCTGATGCTCACTGATTGTTCAGCCTTGTGCTGAATGGTGTAGCAGCAATAATCTGCTCTGGGGATAATTTTATTTATCCAATATATCTATTAATGATATAATAATATATATTATTTCAAAACACTACAAATTATTGAAGTGTGTGATGTCGCTTTGGTAAAGAAGTTAAAACTGTAAGAGAATTGAAGGTAAGTGACAGATTACTAACTATGATAAGTGATACTTAATTCTTTGAACATTGCTGCCAAAACAAATAAACTTACCTTTGTTATAATGCCTAATGCATGCACATTAATTTTTTTATCAGTGCAGATAAAACATATTTACTGCTTGTAGCAATATCAGCCTTACTAAGTTACATGGTCTAATGGGTAGATATCTAATTTTGAGGAACAAGATTAAAAATTACAATAATGATTGCTGGTACAGGAACTCTTTTTTAAGAGTGACTTTGGATTATCAGAATATTTCTGTAGCATCTCTTTTTATTATATTTTGAACTATATTTATTAACATAGCATTCAAATACTGTACATTAAAAGCACTTTCTCTTTTTAGCTCGGTTTTTTAAGCCTATATACATTTCCTAATTTTAGACCAAAATACAAACAGTAGTACATAAAATAAAAACAAGATGACCATTCAATGTTTAATAAATAATAGCATTGTCCAGCATCCTGACAATTTATATAATGTGTATATATGCACATTTTTATTAGCTGCTTTCAGTAGTTTAAAGTTTCTGCCTGAAAATTATTTAAGTTGGGTCTAAACCTGGTCTCTTATTTTACTGCATTGTGCCAAAAAATGCACTTTCTAAATCCTTGAGCTTCAAATAAAATACAATTTAATTCTAAATTCAAACTGTATTTTACTTATACAATTAATTTAATTTTCTCAGTGACTGATAAGTGGCAGGACTGTTCAATATGATTACCAGTAGAAAGGCAAGAGGTTTGGATGGATGGGCAGCAGAGATGGTAATGAATTTAGGGCATATGGCAAAAGTAAACTCTGAGGTAAAAAAACCAGAATACTCACCATGTTGATTGTTATATATCAGTGAATAGATTGTCAATGTTTGTTTATCATATGAATAAAACAGTAATATTAGTGGCAATGACAAGAACATAAAGAGCCCTTAACAACAAGCTTCTTTCACAATGATTGAACACATACACAAATATAATTTGCTCAGGTAGAAAATTCCTTCAATTTTATCTAAATCTCATCAATTGAATTAAGCATGCATACAATCAATCATAATAAGTAGCAAATAAATTAATAACACACACACATATATAATCATAGTAAAGTTTATAACAAATGAAATTAATTATAATTTGGCATTATTATTATTATTATTTTACATGTTTAAACATCACACTTAATAACTGTAATTATTTGTCTAAATAAAGCAAATAAAATCTGATTTGTAATTCATAGCATATAAAAACTCAGAATATTTGATGAAGGGAATGAAACAAATTACAAGAGTTTCATTTTACAGATTACAAGACCTCAATAGAGGACACATTAATGGTTTTACAGACATCAATAAATGGCACTTTAATGCTACTTTCGACATATTACAAGTTACACCTCTTTTGTATAATAACATATAATTTTATTAAGTATTGTAACCAGATCACCTACCAACCTATATAATCATTTGTAACTATTTCCTGATGAGCACATTGCAAGATATAACAAAGATTGGCATTACTCAATGTTTATCTTACCACCCTACAACAATATTTCCTGCTCATCAGAGGATTTAGCATTAAAGAGGCTGGAAACATCTAGAAAATTTGTTTTCCCAAATGGTGCCACTAGAGTTCCAGCTTGCCATAACCTTACTTACTTATTCAGATCTGGTTATGCCAAACATAGCTCAGAAGGCATGAGATTCTTGTGAACAAATGCAATAAATGATAAGTGATGTGAAATGAAACTGACTAGATAGATTAGTTTTAGATAACAATGATTTATTTATTTAACAACAAAGTTATTGACTTCATCTTTGGATTGACAGTTCATCTTTGGATTGACATTTTCCTATATGCACATATGTTCAAAGGCCAGTTTGATTTACATTTTTTTCATAATCATCGATGATTGGTGCAATAACTCCTTCAACTATAAGTTCGGTACAAAATATTCATTCTTGATTTTGGTATCTGGATGTAAATCTCAGTCATTTATCGGTGATCCAGGTATGTGGATATAAATTCAAGTCATTCACCTTTGATTCAGGTGTCTGGGTGTAAATTCAAGTCATTCACTTATATTAAAATATTAATTCTCTAATTCAGATTTGTAGATTTAAATCATTCATTTACTTAATTCATCTTTAATCCAGGCGTAAGGATGTAGGTTCATGTCATTCATATTATATTATAATATTAATTCTCTAATTAATGTTTGTAGATTTGAGTCCTTCATTTGTTTAATTCATCTTTGAAACAGGTGTATATTTGAAATAGAAATGCATTCATTCAATTTAATTTTTATATAGAAGCATTTTTAATCTGTGTATTATAAAGGTATATCTAGTCCCTGTTCATATTTGAAGTAGAAACATATTCAATTTAATTTTTCTATAGAAGCATTACAAATTCCGTATTCACGTATATATAAATACGTCTTTGATTTAACTCACATATTATTATATTTTTCATTTATTTTTAAATCAATATTCTTAAGTTCTTAAAATCAGTATAATTATTATTCTTTAAAAACATTATTTCTTATGTTTCATTTGATAAATCAATCATTTGAATAAATGCATTTTATTTTATACGTTAATTATTTCAAGAAATGCGTTTTCAAAAACTATATTTGAATATTTCCTAAGGCTGCACACAATAATTCTATTCATTTTATCTAAGTTTTTTTTTACCCACATTCATCACTATAAATAAATCAATGAACTTCTAATGTTTGTCTAAAAGTTTTGTGATTATGACATTTATGCCAGACTATCAACCAAACAACCAATCAATCAATAGGATTCTGTCCTCTGGATAGATCCAGAGTCACATAGTTAATTTATCCCATTTCTGAATTTTGTTCTGTTCATTTATCAAATTTTCAATTTCACATATCTCTTCCTATCTCTTATATTATTCACCAAGACCAATCATAACTGTCTTTTTTCTTATTTCATTAATCATATCATCAAAAACATCCTCCAATAAGCTATTTTTCTTCTTAGCATATGTCCAATCCAATTTTTCTTTCTATGTTGACTTTCCTCAATCTTCTTTCCAAAACTTGTTCAATTAACATTTTATTTATCCAACTAATTTTCTTCATTTGATTCCATGACTACATTTCAAAGGTTTCAAATCTGTTCCTAATTCTTTTAATCATTGTCCATGTTTCATAACTATATAATAATACACTCCATACATAGTACTTAATTATTTTTTTAAAATCTCTTTTCAAAGATCCTCAAAATACTTTCTTTTTCTTAACAAATGCCTTATTTGCCCAAGTTATTTTTCTTTTAGCTTAATTCTTCACTTCTTCTATTGTCATTCAACCAACTACTATTGGTATCTAAGTACTTTCACCTGTGGAACTATATAATCATGAATATCAAATTGTATTCTGTTTGTATTCCTTTCTTCTCAATCTTCATTTTTATTCCATATTCCATACATCCTCCAATTTCTTCAACATATTCTGGAGATTCTTTTTATTCCTAGTGACAAGAGCCATATCAACTGCAAAGCTTATACATTTTATTATTCTATGTTTATTATTAGCTCCTCCATAGTCTTAATATTTATTTAAAATATCTTCTTACATTAAAAAGCACAGATGACATACAGTATCCTTGGCTAACTCCTCTTTCTACATTCATTTTTTCAGTTTCATTATTCTCTAATCTGATTCTTATTCTTTGACCAATATACATACTCCAAATTAATCTCTCCAAAATAATCCTTTATTTTTCAATTATAAGTCTATTCCAGATTATTCTATCAAATGCTTTTTCCAAATGCACAAAACATATACCACCAATTCCTTTATCTTTTTCCTATATTTCTCTGTAATTATTCCAACTACACCAATAGCATCTTTGGAAAGCAAACTGTTCTTCTCCAATATAATATTACACATTCCTGTAAATTCTCAATAACATTTTTAAAGCATGAGATAATAAACATATTGTCATGTATTCCTTATAATGACAGCTTTTTTCTTAACAATTAGAAGCATTTTTAGGCCAAACTCCACTATTACTATTGCACTAACCAATAATTTTCCTCAAAATAGTTTTCCCATAACTTTTCAAAATTCTAAAGGTGTTGCATCAAAACCAATAGTTTTATCATTTTCTTTTCTTTAATTTCTTTTTCTCTCAAAATATCCATACCTTGTTTATCTTCTTCATCATCTTTTTCACTTTCAATTTTATAATCAATTATATAATTGTCTTGTGCAAACAGATACTGAATGCATTTTTCCATCTTTTCAATATGATATCTCTACTGGTTAATCTTCCCATTCTTATCTGCTATTTCACCCACTAACCATTGTTTGTTTTCCCAAGTGCCATTTCTAATTCTATTAAATATCAGATATTCTTTTGACTATTAAAGCACTTTTATTTTTCTATATTCTTGTTTCAAATATTTTTCTTTTGCTAAATCAATTTCTCTTTTTAGTTCATTATTAATTTTTCTATATGTTCTTTGTCTTTTTCACTATTAACATTCTTCCATCTTCTCTGTAATTCTATGTTTTTCAACATATCTTATTATCCAAGATTATTTAGCTTTCTATAATCAAATAGTTCCTATCATATTTTTTGGTATTTTTATTATTTCCTTTTTAATACTAAACCAATGTTTATCAGAATCATTCCTATATTACTCATCTTTGACAATCCTCTTTATTATTTTTTAAAATATGTAACAAAATCCTTCTTTTTCTACTTCTTTCAATTTATCCAAATTCGGTCTTACATATCTTTCCCTTTTTTCATGCTCTTTAAATTCAACTTTAATTTAACCATAAGCATATTATGATCAGAGTTTATATCAGCACCAAACAAAGCATGTGAATTCTTAATAGCATTCTCATATATACCCTATATTTTTTTTCTATCAAATGGAGCTTTCCATATATACAATATTGTTGGAAAATTTAAAATAGATTGTCTGCAACCACAAACATATTTTTTTTACAAAATTTCACAAGCTGACTACAGCTTTTATTTCTTTTCCCAATGCTATTTTTATCACCTAGAAATGGGTCAGAGTGACTTATGGTCAACATGGGTAGGATGAGAAATTGGCACCAATGTGGGCTTTGAGCATTCCATCATCAGATTTCCAATGAAATGGATGGCTGAAGAGTTGTGGGGTGGAGTGGATTGAAGCCTGTCCATTAAAATATGAAGATTGGCTATGTTAATATAAGATAAGTATTGATTGTATATATGTGTGGAGATGATAATCTGAATCAACTGACGAGTGCTGGTTTAGCACGAAATATGTATATTGGTGATTGTTTATCTTTTTGACATGTGTGTGATCAAGTGTGTCAGCAGTATGAGATAGTGTGGATAGTTGAAGGTCTGAGTTCAAACCCCCTATATATTACATATTGGAGTGCAGGTATGAAAAAGCCTATACTATAGAAAAAATTCATATATTGAATGTCTTTAGAAAAATTCAAACTTTATTTAAAATTTCAAATACGTTTAACTTTTGTGTAATATACTAATGTGCATGATATAACTAACACTTGAATGTGTTTGAAGAGTTTAAATAAAGTTTAAATTTTTCTAAAGACATTTAACAATTAATTCCGGATGATGAAAATACTCCAAATTATAATTGCATGAACCTTTAGTAGCTCTTAAATTTACCACTCCTGAATAACAAAAGTCAATTAAAAAGCAGTAACTCCCTCTATATCATCAATCTAGATATGTTTATGTAAGTACAAGAAAGCTATAAATAAATTAAAGCATCAAATATTACTTGCGTAAAAACATAGCTGGTTCTACAGTAAGAAAATTTACAATGAATTATGACCATTATAATATACATGTTGACAATAATGTCATTTGTTTTGATAAATAAAAAATCGAATATATAAAATAATATGTATTGTATGAACTTATTTTATTTGCATGTAAAAAAAAATATTTTTAAATTTAAAACATATCTTTTTGTTGTATTTTTATATTGGACTATTTCCATCATCTAATGTGTGTTGAATGTCGTTAGAAAAGTTTAATTTTTAGTTAAATATTCCAAATGCATTCAACTGTTAGTAATATCACAGCAAACAGGTTAGTATATGCACCAACTGTTAGTAATATCACAGCAAACAAATGTTAATAATATCACAGCAAACAGGTTAGTATATGCACTAACTGTTAGTAATATCACAGCAAACAGGTTAGTATATGCACAATGTTTCAAGAGGTATTTTCTCCCCTCTTCTTCAGGTGTTTCTGGCCTGACCAGTGACAGTACTAGCATGGGATTCGAACCTGGGTCCTTAGATTCTTGATTATTGAATTTTAAGGTAACACTCTAACCAACTGAGCCATCCTGCCAAAGGCAACAGTATGTAGTAATTTCATATATTTATCTATGAGGTTCCTCCTGATTTCTCCACTTTTTCCTAAGAGCAAAGTTGATTAGTGGTTTCCATACATTATGTATAGTCACACTAGGTTGGCTTATGGGATTTTTGCCATTGTCATGTGAGCAGCTTCTTTAAATTTTCTTCTTTGTACCTTTTCTTCTCCTAATATTTTTGTATTTTCCCAATTGAACATATGTTCATTGGTAAATACATGGTCTGCTACCTTAGACACATCTGTTTTCTCTCTTCTAATCATCAGTTTGTGTTCTTGCAAGTGCTTTTCAATGGGACAGCTGGTCTCACCAATATATGTTCTTCCACATTCACATGGTATTTCATAGATGCAGTTTTTTCTTTTCAGCATTTCAAGTTTAGGCTTTGGTAGATGTTAGAATTTCTTGTAGTGTGGTATGGCTCTGGAAAGCTGTTCTGATGTTATACTGATTGCAGATTTTCCTTAATTTGTCTGCTATTTTTGGAATGTTTGGATACACTACAGTACCAATAATTGTCTTTTCTCTTGATGGTTCTTTTTGTTGTCTATTTAATGTTTTCGTAATAACAGCTGATGGATAATCATTTTTTCATAAGAGTTTGTTCTATATAGATCTTTTCTTCCAAATCGCTGGTTTCTGAACAAACTTCTTTTGCTCTGTTCCATAGTGATAGTATAACTCCATGTTTTGTGTTTCTGGTGTGATTAGATGTATAGGCTAGGTATTTTCCTGTATGTGTAGGTTTTTGGTAAACTGTAGTTTTGATTTTGCCATGAGGGAGTCTTGTCACCAGAACATCTAAGAATGCCAATTTTTGTTCTTGTTCTATTGTAAATTTAATTGAAGGGGATATGTTGTTGATGTGTGTCCAGAAAGTTTGTAGAAATGCTTCACCATGTGGCCATACAACAAATGTATCATCCACATAGTGAAGCGAAACTTTAGGTGGATAAGTAGTTTTTATGGTTGTGGTTTCAATTTCTTCCATGTAAATATTGCTAATCAGGGGGGACAATGGTGAGCCCATAGCCATTCCTTGATTTTGTTGGAAGAATTCTGTGTTATATTGAAAGTAGGTTGTTTTTATACAGAAAGTTAATAGTTCCATTATGCTATCAATAGGAAGAGCTGTTCTGGTTTGTAAATTATTATCATCATTTAACCTTTTTCTTACAATAGACAATGCTTCTTCACATGGTACATTTGTGAATAAACTTTCCACATCAAAGCTTACCAGTAAGTCAGTTCTTTCAATTTTCATGTTCTTGATTAATTCTACAAAGTGTCTAGAATCCCTGACAAATGATTGGGTCTTGCATGCCAAAGGACTTAGAACTTTGAGAAGAAATCTTGCCAAATTCTGGCAAGGTGAATCTCTAGAACTAACAATAGGTCGTAATGGAATGTGATCCTTATGGATTTTAGGTAGACCATAAAGATGAGGAATTTTGCTGAAATATGATGTTATTTTACTCTTTTCTGAATCAGTGAAGTACTTGTGATGCTTTGTGAGTAATGCTTGTAACTTTGTTTCCATACTTGGTATCAGATCTTTTGCCAGTTTTCTATATTGGCCATCTGTGAGGAGTTCTTGTAATTGTATCCATTGCAACTGTTGCATTACCTTTGTCAGCAGGGAGAATAATTATAGATTTATCTGCTTTGAGAGATTTAATTGCTTTCCTCTCCCCATAGGATATGTTTGACTGCAATTTTTGTTGCTTGTCAAATGTTCTTTTTATTCTCCAGTGCAATTCTGCTGCTTCTTCTAAAGGCAATTTTTGAGTGACCTCCTCAGTGGCTGCCATTATATCTAATAAGGGGATATTAGATGGTGTTACGGCAAAGTTTAATCCTCTTTCAAGAACAGAAATGCCTACTTTCAATATAACACAGAATTCTTTCAACAAAATCAAGGAATGGCTATGGGCTCACCATTGTCTCCCCTGATTAGCAATATTTACATGGAAGAACTTGAAACCACAGCCATAAAAACTACTCCTTATCCACCTAAAGTTTGGCTTCGCTATGTGGATGATACATTTGTTGTATGGCCACATGATGAAGCATTGCTACAAACTTTCTGGACACATATCAACAACATATCCCCTTCAATTAAATTTACAATAGAACCAGAACAAGAACAAAAATTGACATTCTTACATGTTCTTGTGACAAGACTCCCTCATGGCAAAATCAAAACTACAGTTTACCGAAAACTTACACATACAGGAAAATACCTAGCCTATATGTCTAATCACACCAGAAACACAAAACATGGAGTTATACTATCACTGTGGAACAGAGCAAAAGAAGTTTGTTCAGAAACTGGTGATTTGGAAAAAGAAAAGATCTATATAGAACAAACTCTTAAGAAAAATGGTTATCCATCAGCTGTTATTATGAAAACATTAAATAGACAACAAAAAGAACCATCAAGAGAAAAGACAATTATTGGTACTGTAGTGTATCCATACATTCCAAAAATAGCAGATAAATTAAGGAAAATCTGCAATCAGTATAACATCAGAACAGCTTTCCAGAGCCATACCACACTACGAGGAATCTAACATCTACAAAGCCTAAACTTGAATTGCTGCATGTGGAAGAACATATATTGGTGAGACCAGCCATCCCATTTAAAAGCGCTTGCAAGAACATAAACTGATGATCAGAAGAGAGAAAACAGATGTGTCTAAGGTAGCAGACCATGTATAGACCAATGAACATACGTTCAATTGGGAAAATTCAAAAATATTGGATAAAGAAGAAAAGGTACAAAGAAGAAAATTTAAAGAAGCTGCTCACATGACAATGGCAAAAAATCCCATAAGCCAACCTAGTGTGACTATACATAATGTATGAAAATCACTAATCAACTTTGCTCTGAGGAAAAAGTGGAGAAATCAGGAGGAACCTCATAGATAAGTATATGAAATTACTACATACTGTTGCCTTTGGCAGGATGGCTCAGTTGGTTAGAGCATTACCTTAAATTTCAATAATCAAGAATTTAAGGACCCAGGTTCGAATCCCATGCTAGTACTGTCACTGGTCAGGCCAGAAACACCTGAAGAAGAGGGGGAGAAAAATACCTCTCGAAACGTTGTGCATATACTAACCTGTTTGCTGTGATATTACTAACAGTTAGTGCATATACTAACCTGTTTGCTGTGATATTATTAACATTTGTTTGCTGTGATATTACTAACAGTTGGTGCATATACTAACCTGTTTGCTGTGATATTACTAACAGTTGAATGCATTTGGAATATTTAACTAAAAATTAAACTTTTCTAAGACATTCAACACACATTAGATGATGGAAATAGTCCAATATAAAAATACAGCAAGAACACCATCATCACAAACCTTCAGAAAAATATCTTTTTGTGTTTGAATGATTGCTGTTTTTTTTTATTTCAAACCTATCTGAGTATTACAACAACACAATTACGTGCATATTAACATAGCGCAGTATTTAAAGGCAGCAGAAAGCGTGTGAAATAATTATCATGTTACAAACTTAAAACTTAGTATATTTTTTTCTTTTATCCAGTAATCTTTAAAAATAGAGAAATTATCCTAAAACATGTCTAATGATGAACTTGAAGGTTGGCAATTGAATGGCATTAAGTTCTAACTAAAAACTTTGATGGTCAAATAGCACTTGAATTCCTGAGTAACTTATTTAAAAAAAAAAATTAAATATTTTTACTGATGTGTTATATACCGTTATATATAAAGACAGAGAGACAAAGAAGAAAATTTTAATTTGTAACAGAGTTGTTTTTTATAGTTTTAAATTTATTTGGTTAGCCAAAATTTATAGCCAAGATAAATCGGATCAAAATTTACACATTCAAAGATTAAGCAGTTCTTTTTCCAAACTGTGAAAAATTTAAAATACCAGACATTTTTAAAGATATCTAAGCTCTTGTATGTCATATTATGCAATTGCTCCCAGACGTGTTTCTGAGACCTTCTTTTCAATGGAGTCGCTTCTGACACAACAAGATAGATGATGTTGCAGATGGTAAAAGAAAAAAAAGTGAGGAAATGGCATTAGATAAAAATATTAAGCACAGACAGTTTTAACCTGCATAAACTCCATCAAACCCATTTTGTAATTATAAACTGGCTGGCCAACATATTCAAAGTTCAAAAGACTTTTCAGTTCATTAATCATAAATATTCTACTTTCCGTCATATTTTGATCTTTAAGACATGCGGTTTATCAGAATAAAATAATAAGCCATAAATTTAAAAATATTTATAATATATTCAAACTTATATATATCCACATCATTACATATCCAAAAAATGTGAGATAAATCGATGGGAAATGGAATCATGATTTTTGACTTCAAGATGTCATAATCACAGATAAATTACGAACAAATATGGCAATCAGCACCATCATAATCTTTTGCGTGTGTGTGGGGGTGTTTGTGTTATAAACTTACTAGGCATTGAGATAAATAAATAGGATTATCAATGAAGTTTAATGCAAGAAAAAACAACAACTCAGTATTGTCAATTAGTATCTGGATCAAAATCTAACTAGTTAATAAGCAATTTGGTTAGTAAATGCATATTTAGCTTTTCTTAGCTTGAGAATAAAATAAAACTAAAAAACTTCTCTAATTTATAACTACCTAGCAGTTGACATGTCTAATGAGATGTTTTCTTCTCATTAGATCTCTTCTATGAGGGACTATAAGAGCAGCGTTTTCCCTCCAGTGACCTAAAGATAATAGACTATTTACTGATTATAATATATTGCTTTTATCATGTTATCATTTAATTCAGCAAATCATAATAGCTGATTGACATCAAAACTTTACTCATATTATATAACTGCTATAGATGTTAGAAATAAAGCTATCAGAAGATCAATCAATATATTTCACTTACTGGATGTGATATTACAGAGTATGTTATTGTCAAATCACATGTTCTTAGCAATGTATATGAGTATAACAGTGTCAGCCTGTGAAATTTTTAAATAAGGGTGTTTCATTACAGTATATCTCCCAAAATATAGGCAAGAAAAATGAAACAGTGCATTTTTATTTCCACAACCACACGACCATTTTATTTTTCCATACCAATCATCGTTAAAAGATCTAATGCATTAATTTGTTTTTACTAATTGCTGTTTGACAAATAATAATATCTGGAGAACTTTTTATTTAATTTTTAATGTACTGAAAATATAATTTTTTATATCTAACATTCATCATAAATTTTAATTATGAGAAGAAATAACATATTTTATTGTTCTCCCTAAATGAAAACAAAAATGTATTCATTCTTAAGAAAAAACAGAATAAATATACTTTACTCAAATAACTATTGGTGCTGCTGCAGAAAGCAGCTTCTGGAGTCATTATCACATGCAGTGATATGGGCAAACGAATCTTGGTGGAGCTTACCAAACTTCACCGAATATGAGGCTTCTGACACTGCTATATTTAGCAATGTCTTTGAGTAGAATCTCAAAGCATTAGATAAAATAAATCTTTTTAAAATGATTTAATTAGTTGTATTTACAAGTAATTATGCAAAATATTGGATTATTGTTATATAATTGGATATTTTCAAGCACAAATTTAATAATCGGTTCCTAATTTTTTCTAAAGGTGCTGCATTCTTGCAGCTCTTATGGATAAATTGCCATTAATATATAACATTCTAATTGCCTTCTTCTGATTTCAGTTATTACAGTGTGTTCAATATTCATTATTCTTGAATCATTTTACTATTTATGTATTTCTTCATTGACTTTCCCGGATCTTTGCAAGTATTCTATTTCTGTAACCATCAATTTCCTTTCCATTTTTCCTTCAAGTATCATATTTAATAATACTTTTCATGAACTATTATGTCACAGTATCTCATTTATTATCACATATGTTTTTTACTGTATATATTTCTTTTTCTTATAACTTCATCCATTGTTTCCTTTTGTGTGACTTTCATGTCCAATATGCTTCCAAAATTAAAAAAAAGATTATAAAAAAATCAGATATAGTTTATTTTTGTAAATGTAAAAAACAACAGAAAGTAAGGAGTAATGCTATTTTATTAGATTTCATTATAAAACAATTTAGAAGTATTAATAATATACAAAAATTTTATTAAAAGTCATGCATATTATTAATACTTCTAAATTTTGTTAAAAGATATCTCTCTATTTAAAGTGGAAAATTATGTCAAACAGAACATTAAAAAGCCGAGAAAAACAAATATAAATTCAGAATAACATATAAAAAAATAAAAATCAAGTACAATATAAAATCTAACATCAAATACAATTTGATATTGTAATGTTTTTCATGTTTTGCTAGATTCTGGTAGGCCCTCTTTTACACACTATTAAGTGAAAGTTAATCAAGCTATGGCCAAAAAAATATATTGTTTGTATTTCTAAAAACATAGCTATATTTCCTGATTAACTGGCCTACTAATTATTATGACAGGAATTGCTGACAAAGTTAGTTTTAATTTATAAGAGGGCACCATAGTCATTAGACTCCTAACTTCTTCATATCCCATAATTTTGATGTAACTAAAAGAGCGGGGTTATGATTCCCCATAACTTTATTTATTTTTTTAAAGAATATTATTCCCGGAGCTTAGTCAACAAATATTGGCAAAGGTAAATTATATACTCAAATTTTAATAAACTAACATTAATAAATTTAATAACTAACATTAATAACACACAATGAAAAGTTGATATTAGAAATAAATATTTTATTCCAACAAATTAAAATATTTAAAGATAAATTACTAATAAGTTGGAAAGACTACACACATGCTAATCCAGATATGAATCAATTAATTAAAACAGTTCATATTACACTTAGATTTCTTAGGTAAACAAAAGTCTCTTGAATAATAAAATTTAATGTCTCTATCAGGATTATATTATAAGCTTATATTAAGAATTGTTTGCAAATTTAATTTAGTCACTATTGGGATATGAATAGCTTAGCTTACGGTAAGCTTATATAGATTTATGGGATCCTGAGCTCATAGAAATTATACTTGGTCTCTCCAGAAAGCTTCTTTAATTATCGGTTTGTGCTATAGCTGGAGGTAGACTCTGTCATGGTAACCTCTTTGTTACAGTGTTCATGAGGTTTCGTTTCCATTCTTGCATGATGGCTTCATTCAGCAATTGGTGTACCTGTACAGAAGTATATTACTGCCACAGATTATACTCACAGCAATCTCCAACTCTAAGCCACATAACCTGAAGATAAATGAAAAGACCCAGATCGAAGTTGTCCTCTTCTTTTTATACCTCGATCCAGTTTTGAAACTTCTGCGCATGGTATTATTATCATGATACTTAGGTTTATAATCTTATACATTTATTTTTAACTTTTTGTAACAAAGTTCTTTTTTTTAGTAAATCATTTCCACTATCTTTAATTAGAGTTAGAAAGATTTTCTTGATCGTAATCTTTGTGCTTTTGGAATTCCTTTTGCTTATCTGGATTAGTAATCTGCATGCCTTTTTTTTTCTTTCCAATTTTAACTTTTATTTTTAATTATATATGAACAAAAAATTTAACTTTCATTGTACGTTTTAAAAAAAAAATTATACAAACTAAAAAAATATTGAAAATGCATTAATTTAAAAAATGTTTAAATTTACTTTTTCTTTTTTAGCTTTTAAATATTTTAAATGCCAATATCTTTGGACCATGTATTTGTAGACGGTACAATATACAGAGTACCAAAAGAAAGTGAGATCTATATATACTTATATATAAATATGAGTAAATAAATAAAATAATTGAATAGCTTTATTGCTGGAGAATTCATAAAAAAAAAAGAGTACCAGGAAGTGCCAGTATCAAAATCAATCTGAGGAAGTCATATTTCAGAAGCTAATACTTTCCTAGAGTGGTAAATCACATAGGGATTTATATGAGTTATTAATCAGTAAAGAATTATATTATGAGTATTAATACATTTCTAATATTAATAATTATAATATATCTTTTCAAAAAATTAGAAAAAAAATCTCAGTAGAACAATTAATGAAACTGAGATTACGTCGTTTGCTTACGTTTATACACAACTTATAACCTTAGAAATTGTCACAAGGAATGTGAAGAGATCACTATGTCTAGAAAGAGATCAGTCTAATACAAAAACTCATACTGAGATAATAAATTATAATTACATAAAAATATTACTAATATTACTAATGCACATTTACAGTGATATTCAACCTATGTGATGTTATTGAAATGCTTACATATTAGTATGTATGTATGTTACATCATATAAAATTTGTGAATGTAAATATTTTTGTGTATTTTTCAATGACTTCTAGAACAATTTCCAAATTAAATTATTTGGGAATTTAGGCAACTCAAAACACATGAGCAAATAAAAGTTAATTACCAGATATCACAAATTTTGCTTAACAGAATAAATAAACCACTAAGGAGCATTTATCAGTTAGCTGCAATTAAGGAAGTCTGCAGAACTGAAAATTAAAACAAAAATACAAATCTTTGGAATATAATTTGAAATCTAATAAATGTATAATTTGAATTATTATTCATCATATGATTAAAAAATTAAATATTTATTAACAGATGCTTCAACGTTTTTCTTTTTGTTGTTGTTTAGTAGCTGGATGTAAAAATCTATACACCTGAAGATCCTACTATCTAAGAACAAAATATATTGCAAAGAAAATTTTAAACTGACTATTATATGGACATTAACATAAACTTAGAATAAGTACAAATGAAGTTTAAAAGGATGACAGAACCTCACACAATATAGACAGTTAATAAATAGTAATAAATTTAACTTTTTAAATAATAAATGCTTTAAATTTATTTTTTTAATATAAAGAATTAGAGCCTTTTCCTGCATACAAAAATTATTTTATAAATCATTGTTAATATTGATAAATCAGTCTTAATACAATACAAAATCTCATTAGTTTATATATACACAGGCAAAACTCTCCATACAGTAGTGCCACTTAGTGCCAGCCAGAGTAATCAATGGATGCCACAAGGCTTGTGCATAAAATCCTCAACTAGTGCCCACTCATCCAATATCCCCAGATTAGCTTCTATCTTGTGGCCTTTGTCAGTGAGGAGCCTTGGATGTAAGAGCACTGCACCTAGATGTGCTCTCAGATCCAAGGCTCCTCACTGATGAAGGCCACAAGCCAGAAACTAGTCTGAAAATATTGGCTGAGTAGGCACTAGATTGGGCATTTTATGCACAAGCCTTCTGGCATCCATTGATTATTCTGGCTTGCACTAAGTATCAATACATATAGAGAGTTTTGCCAGTTTCAATAACAGTTAAGAGCAAGTGCAAGAAATGGTGATCATGTGATGTTTATTAGTTTATATATAATTAAAACTTCCATTACAAAACATATATTTGAAACACATGAATAAAAACATTTAAAATAGAGACATTTCTTCCATGTGTCAAAGCATCAGCCGGGAAGTGAACCCGCATGCATTTTATTCATAAGTTTCAAAAAAGTGTACTGGAATTGAAGTTTCAAGTTTGTCTTAAAAAGATATTCCACATGGTAGAAGAAAGATGAAGATGAATTTTTCTACATGTTTTTATGATTTAAAGTTATATCCGGGAATATAATAATTTCTAATCTAATCAATGATTAATAACAGTCATTAGCATACTTATCTAGAGCGGATAATATCGAAGTTGTGAGTACATAAAGTTTGACACCTGTAAATCAATAATCGTAATAATACATTCATTTGTTAATTATACACTTATAAACGGAGTTTATGCGAAATCATGCTTAAAAGAAATATCCTCTAAATAAAAAAAATTTATATTAATGGAAATGGGGAAAAACAAATCATTTTTAAAACTGAATTTGAAAAATAAAATAACAATGCTCTATTGTAAAACTTAGAAATAAATACTCATTTTGCCCCCCCCACCCCACCCCCAACCTCACAAATACGTAAAATCAAATTCTTTTTTATGACGAGAGCTTTTAGTAAAGTAAATTTTACTTAATTTCAAAATTTCAAGCAATGCATTCTAATAAAAGTAAATTGTTTTTTTGTTAATAAATATATGACCGCTATTTATAACTGAATTTAAATTATTTTTAGTGTTATATATTCGATAGTATGTTTATTATGATGCTAATTCGTGACGTAATCTTAAAATTATTTTACAATAAAACAATATGTCTCAAGGGATAATAGCCGAAATTAATAACAAAAGTAAATTTAATAAATAAATACAACAACAATTTTAATGCTGTCTTGCATTGGTGGTCGAGAGGTCAGCGTGACTGTCTTGCACTTGCAGGCAGCTGTCCAGGTTGCGGGTTCGCGTCCCGGCCGATGCTATGACATTTAAAACTATGACACTTAAAAAAAAAAAAATAATTTTAATGCAAAAAAAACTACTTTTATCTACTAAATAATAAATTACCCTCAAAAATATTATTTATTCCAAGATAACTACATGTAATTTAGATTTGGGATATCTTCTCTATTTCATGTCTTCATCTACAAAAATACAGAACTTACATTTCTTTCAACTTTTGCAACTTGTTTTCAGAATTTGTAATTTTTATCAGTGCCTCTCTGACTTTAATTCCACTATATTGCAATCACTGACCAAGACAATATGAAAATCAAACTTAACCTCTTTCACCAGGCATGTATTTCATGAACAACATTCACTCTTCAGGCAATTTAGAAGTATCATGCATATGAATCTCCTCACCCACAGCCAATTTTCATTATAGCGATAGTATTCTAGAAAATGTTAGAGATTGATTTCCATTAAATTTTAATATTTTATAAAAAAGGAAGATTGTACATGGTGGAGATGAAATATAGCATGGATAAAAACTAAAAAAATATATACATCTCAATGATTTATTCACATTAAAATACTCAAACTAGAGGCTTCATATACAATGCCATACCAATTATCTGGGGTTCAAACTTGAGTTGGTGCAAGCTTAGTATGTCTTTTCAGATGGCCAGTCATAACTGACTCAATATCCAATTACTCATTAATAAATTTACATTTAACTATGCTTGTTAAATAATCAAATAAATGATAAGCGTTTGTCTTATAGTAAGGTGAAATTTGAAATTTTTTTAGACAGTTGGAAGCTTCCAAAAAGTTATTAAATAACTCACAGATATTCCACTAATTTGGTATTATATTACATAAAAAAAAATTAAAATATCGAAAATTGATTCGCTTGGTGATTAATGCTACTCTTTGACTTTTTTCTGTGGAAAAATATTAGAGATAATTTTGTCCTGCGGTGGGTAATTTAAGACCAATTTATCTATCATTAAATAAATACATGTGATGTGCAAGAAAATAAATTTAAAAAAAACCTTCCAAGATATACTTGTAAATTATTATTTTTTCTTTTCAATGCTATAAAAATAATAGAATTGCTTATTACTAACAAGTTCATAAAACATTCAAGTACTAAAGTCACATGGGTAGGTGCAGTCCAATCATTTTTAAAATCCAGAGTCTGTCATTATGTCACTCTGCTACAGACCAATCACAAAAGGTTATACTTCTCTTAAAGGCTGTTTAAAATCCACTATTTGTGACATAGTAGTTACAATCATAATTAGTAATTTCAGAAGGATGTCAAATTTATTCCAGGTAAGATGGTCTTAAATAGGTGAATTTTTAGTCTTTAAAAATATAAATTTCTCCTTTGCATACTGATAAAGAACTTATAAAAAACATTCCCAAAGTGATGAATAAAATGTAAACTGGATTCATATGCTTGATAAACAAGTTTGTGCACACAATGATGGTCATTCAGATTATAAAGATACTTTTAAAAGCCACCAGTCAGAAAATATTTAATCTTTACTGCAAGTAACCTGTGACAATAAGAAGTTCTAAAATTATTTTTTACAAGAGGCCTCTTTCTGACAATGCTTATTATGTCAACACTTTCATTTGATTTGTAATTTATATATTTATTTCATTAAATTTTTATATTTTAATTACATTTTTCATCAAAAGATGGAAACAAAAATAAAAATAATTTGCATATGAGATATGAATTATTTATTTTTAATGGAAACTAATTTTCTTTCTGTCAGACATATTTAATTTAATACATTGGAGTTTTTTTTATATAATTTGGCAAAGCATACATAAACATTTTGTTTTTGACTTCAACTAATATTTATTAATAATTCATTATATTTATTAAAAAAAGTATTATTGTATTATAGTCATTTTTTAAGGTTTTTAATGTTAATATTTATTATACTACTAAAAAAAAGTAAATATGACATTTTTTTTAATGAAAATAGTATAAAATATTTCTTTTTTATTTTCTATTTTAATTTTGAAATATACAATTATAAAAAAAATACATAAAGTTGATAAAGTTTTATTTTGTAGTAATTTTATTAACCCTTCAGCACTCAGCTAATAATCTGATAGATTTCTTTGCTCTTACTAGATTTAAGCTTTCAACTTTCATTTTGATATTAAATCATTATTATTTATTAGAATAAAATAAATTTAGCCTCATTTGATAGACATTTTTGTTTAGAAATTAAATAAATTTTAAAAAATTACATTTGATTTTCAGAATTATTTTAAAAATTAGATTTTAATTAAAACAAAATGCTATCATGTCATCAAATTTCAGGTGGGAGCCAATTAAATTTGTAAAATGAATGAAATCTTCTTTGTTTGATGTTTGCTTTAAAAATCTGAATGGATTATTTTTAATAACTACTAAATCTATTAATTTATGCATTAAAAGTTTAAAAAAATTGTAATTTTAATGATATTACAAAATATTATAACAATCTGCTGAGTAATCTCATTTCTAGACAGTTGTATTTCCCATGACCATAATCTGTATAGTAACAATATTAAAGAAAAATATATTCTTTTATATTTAAAAATAAAACATTTCTGTAAAAAATAAATATGTAATAATATTTATTTTTGATTTTTAATAATTATTACACAATTATGATACAAATATAATCATAAACTTTCCAAAAAAATCAAGTTTTTAGACCACCATAATATTTTCTGGAAGTAATCTTGCAAAGTTTAAGATCACAAAATATATAAAGGATACCCATCATCATGGAGCTTGAGATGCTGTGAAGAACCACATATTCAATTTTCCTGTCATCTTTTGAATTTTTTTGTATTTAAAATATTAGAAAATAAATATACATTAATTTTAAAGCCATAAAAAAAAAAAGTTTTGCAAAATTTTCAGCAGAGAGCAAAAAACACAAATTTAACTTTTAGAAATGTCAGAAACAGCTCCAACACCTCAAAATATGAATAAAGCAAAAATTGTGTAAGAAGTATGATAATTTTCTTTATTGGAGTTTTGTTATAGCGTTAGAAAACTTAATAGTTTTGAAAATAATAGTTATCTTCAAAAGAGTCAATTTGCTTCTAATTACATTGTGTTGGGATAAATCATGAATTTATTAGGAATATTATATTTACTAAAAATATCTATAAATCTGTTAATAATAGAGATTTAATTGTTAGTAAGAATAAAGAGTTTATTCCTTTACCATGTAAGTCATTAATTTGTAAATTGATTTATGAGAATAGCTTTTTGTTGGGATATATAAAAGTGTCCTGAGAGAAAGGCCTGAATTTAAATTAATTATTAAATAGTTCAAAACAGACAATTGATAACAAATTTATTTCTAGGGTAGTTTATAAGTATTCTCTGCAGTTATCATAAAATTTATATAAGTGAAAGTAAATTAAGTCTTAATCAAAGGGTTAAAGTTCATAAAAGTAGAGTTAAAAATAAATATAAAAACGCAGCTTTGTAAATTCATTAACTGAATACAGGTCACAAAAAGTGAATTGAAAAGAAGAGTAAAAGAAACTTCATTGATAAAACTGTTGAATCTGAGACCATTAATCTCATGAAGACATTCTTTGATATTAAAGGAAATTGGTTTCAGAAGTGAATAATGGGAAGGTTTTGTTTTGTATATATATATAGTAATCTACAATAATACTCTTACAGAGTTTAAATATAAAATTTTAACAATATTTAAAGTACCAAGTATACTTTTGATGTTTTTCACATCATGTTCAGTCTGCTGAGAACATTAATTTTTTGATGATTTGAATACTATTATGTTTTTTGGTTCATTATATATTTACTTTGTGTAATGAATCATGCCTCTTTCATTTTGCATTTGTGATCATTTCTCTCTTCACATACAACTCTTACATCACTCAGAGCACAGTTTTGACCATGTGCTCTCTCATGATTAAAAAAGACAGCTGAATTAAATGCTTCAGGCTTAATGATAGATTTCTATTAACCCAAGCATCTAATTCATTTGTCTTTCTTAATCATGAGAGAGAACAAAGCCATAGCTGTGATCTGAGTGCTGTCAGAGTTGTATGATAAGAGAAATGATTGCAAATGCAAAATAAAAGAGATGTGGTTTATTACACAAAATAAACATGTAATGAACCAAAAAAAAGTAATAGTATTCAAATCAGCAAAAAATTAAGGTTCTCAGTAGACTGACCGTGATTATGATGTGAAACCATCAAAAGTGTTCTTGACTCAATAAATATTGTTACAGTTTTATATTTAAATTCTGCATGAGTATTATTTTACATTAATATTTAGAATGACAGAGTATGAAAACATTATATATATAATAATTTTTGGATTAAACTGTAAGTTAGTTTTGATTAATTGCCAACGTTTTGATGAATTAGCATCAGCCATTGTCAAGGTTACTTTTCAAAGTAAAAACCGTTAGATCTCAAATAGTAATGAATTCGAGAATGAAGTAAAGAATGAGATTGAGCGTTAAGTTGTTAATCATTCAGAATAAGTGGATTAACAAAATGTTTATTTTTTCATTCACCATTAATTGATTTCAAGTTTCTATTAGAAGAGATAAAATAAGTGGTCTCCATAAGGTTGGAATATGGTTGTGTTTCATCAGCTCTATTTAAACCAGTTGGTCTTTCTAATATTTTTTATCTCTTCTAATATAAACATGAAATCAATTAAAGGTGAAACTGAAGAAAATAAATATTTTGTTAATTTACATATTCTGAATGTTCAAGTACTTCACGCTCAATCTCGTTCTTTACCTCACACTCAATCTTGTTGTTATTTGAGATTTAATGGATTTTTAAAAAAAAAAAAAAAAAATTAACCTAGACAATGGCAAATGCTATTTCATGGAAACTTTGGGAACTAGTCAAAACTATCAAACGGTTTAACCCAAAAACTATTTTATTTACATCATATAACCATGAAAACATTAAATATGATAATATTATATATATATAATTACAGAAAAGATCGAAAACGCAATGTATGGGTAAGAGAACAAACAGGTGTTACGGACATCATTGAAAAAATTAAAAGATTGAAGTGGAGTTGGGCTGGACATATTGCTAGAAGAGATGATAATAGGTGGACAATTGAAATTTTAAACTGGATTCCAAGAGATTGTAAAAGACTGAGAAAGAGACCACATGTGAGATGGATGGATGAAATAAGAAAGTGTGCAGGGGTGATGTGGAGAAGAGAAGCTAAAGATCGGAGAAGATGGATTAAACTTGGAGAGACCTTCATCCTGCAGTGGATTGATAATGGTTGATAATGATGATGATGATGAATTACAGAAAGGATTTGAACACAGGTTCTCAAGCTCCATTCACTATCTGTTCTATCTTATACAACTGATACACATGTCCATGCACATGAAAAAGATAAATGATCACCAAGGTAGCATAATCTTTTCTTGGTTTATAAATAAATATATTGTATGTTTTTGTTGAATTTCGCTTGAAAAGGTCTATTTCTTAATAGATAAAACTATGATTGTGGAAGAATTTTAGTAAAATTTTGATTTTTGACTAATATTGTAATGTTATATGAATCTATTTTATAATTACAGAAATATTAAATAAATCGATTTTCTTTAAAACATTTTACTAACAACTAATTTGAATATATATTTCCAGATGCTTTCAAAAAAATTTTTTTAAAATACAACAATGATTGAACAAATTTTCCAATTAAAAGATTAAGACATTTTTTTTTAATATTTCAACATCAAAAATAATTTTGAATTAATGGATAATCTTCCTAGTTTACCAGCAAAGAGATGCAATGTGCCATTAAAAATTTACAATTTCGACTTTCGTTTGAGCTTCTTTTTGGAAAATCTGGATTTGATGAAAAATGAACATAGTCATTATTTTTATCATGCCATTTCTAGCACAGAAAAGTGTTATTGAACCAGTTGAGACCAAAAGAAAATCAAACAAATCTAATTTTAAAATATAGATTTATATTTTTGATTACATTTTAATAAGAAAAAACATGATTTTTAAAAACTTAATTACACGTCATTTAAAAGCTTTATCTGATAAAGAAATTTTATAATATATTTGGATTAAAAAAAACAAAATACTATAAAAATCCATATATTTTTATTCTTGGAATACTAATAAAAAAATTTCATGAGTCAGGGATTTTCTGCTATATAATCATTAATCGGTGAAGTGAATGCTTCTACATGACACCAATGATTTCTTATTCAAACAAGTTAAAACTAATATGAATTTTATTCTCATTTGTGTAAGCCAAGCTATAAGATAATTACTAATCATCACTGCAATCAAGTCTGATAAGAGTGACTTACAAGAAGGACAGTCTTTGAAACAAATTGATTTGTGATGAAATAAGCATATATTGAAAAATAGATCCATAAACAAACATATTTATTCATGTATAAAAATAAATATCTTTTTATAAATAAATTACCTTTTAATGAAAATTTTTATTTTACTTAATTTTATTGAATGAATGAGAGCGTCCAGTTGTTGGGAGGACTCACAGTGGTCTAAATCCTAGTTCTTTTGAGGGAGGAGTCTGGGATGAGGGTGCTGTGGTGATTGTTACCAGTGTTGGTTTTTCTCATTCACAAGATAGAAAAAATAACGTTATTTATGGTGATTCTTTAACATTATCATTATGAGTGATTTTATCCATGTATTATTGCAAAATAGGTCGCAGTTTGGCCTCATGATTCTAATTGCAAGTGATCCACCTTATTTAACTTTATTACTTCCAATGTTGCTATTGATAGGGCTGGCCTTTTGCTGTTCATGGATTTTCATGATGGATTACAATGGTTTTCAGCAGAGACATTTTGAAGTTTGGATTTTTTTCTCTTGTTCTCCATAGGTTTTCCATAATTTTTTCAAAGTATTCAGAATTGCTCTCTTGTGAAGATATTCAAGGCCATTTGGAAGAACTGAACAATAGATTGATTTAGTCCATATTTTATGTTACCTCCAAGTGTTTTCCTATTTCCCAACTTTCCCAATATTGTACTCCTAAAAGACTATTCATATTTGATTTCTAGACTCTACAAATAATTCCTAATTGTAACATTCATTTGTCTTTAATGGTTAATACAAACCCTTTCCACATTCCTTTCCCTTTTCACATGTATCCTTCCTCCTTCACTATGTTGCTCCAGAATTTCATTTTTACCATTCTTTGTAAACCTCTTATTTAACTATATTTGTACCTTTTTTTTGATGAATAAACTTTCATCACTGGGGAAAAAATTAATTTTAGTGAAGCATAAACTTTAGCCTTTTCCCCCCTCTGGAGTTAGAATATCTGCTAGTGTTAATAATATTGTGATAATAAAAGATTGCCGTTGGGAAATAAAATTTGAAATTAGACAAGATAATTCAGTAGAAATAAATAACCTATTTATTTATAAAGGAATATAAATTAATTTATAAATCAAGAAATAAAAAAGGTTGTTTTATTCATCCAACATGCAATATTTTTAAATGGTCAAAATCGATTAATAAAAGTGGCACATTTCAATAAACTATAACAAAACCAGAATCTTCAACTATTATTCAGTGCTACATCAGATTAAGCTCTTTTAAATTATGGAGTATTAAAAAATCTTCAAATAACCAAAAATATTGTATTGCATAATGTGGAAATGTAGATAGGTAAATATATATTCTGTTCCATCAAATAAATTGATTTTTGAGCCCTGGGTGATATAGTGTAATGATTAAGGGGTAGACAATGTATGTCTATGGATTATGGCTCCAGATCCACTATGGTGTTTGAACAACTTCTGAGTCCTTGAACAATAAACCATTCAATTATATATACTGATTTTTGATATAATTTAAACTTTAATCAATAACAAAAAACTGCTAGCACACAAAAAAAAGTACAACAAAAGTAGACTTCTTCATTTAAAGTTTATTGCCCCCTTCCTATCTCCATGATTAAAAACAATCCACCTAAATAAAAATTGTAATCTGGATGCAAATAGAAAACAATGCATTGAATATGTATTTTTATTCAAACTAAAAAGAGAAACCAAGTCTTTGCATAAAAGAATGTTTCAAAAAATTAGTATCTAGTATTTGTTTACGAATTTTCTTTTGATATTTCTAACATTCTATGTGTTGTAAATCAAAATTACATTTTTACTATAATCTTTCAAATAAATATGCAATTATCTACTAATTAAGGATCTCATAGTACCACAGTAATACATTGGACTAACAGGATTATGTTTAAATATGGATATACTAAATTTGAAAATGTTTTAATCAGATTTATGAATTTTGTTTTTGATAATCAGTTCATAATCAACTCAGCTAACCATCTAATAATGATCAGTAAATGGGTATCTAATTATTCTTAATTAAACAATAAAAAAGGATGGGCAATTGTTCAAATTCTGGTGTGAATACTGACTTTTTCAAGCATTAAGTATTTTTATCATTGTTTAATATAATGTATAGCTGACTTTTTTACTATTTCATTAACAATGATCAAGTTGTGTTTTACTTCCAATTTCTGATGAATAATAGATTTGTGTGTGTGTGTGCATGAATATATATTTAGTTTTCTGCTGGATTACTTAATTTATTTAAAAAAATTTCTTATTCAAAATACAATGATGTATTTATTAATTGTTTGTATTTACTATAAATAAATTTATATTTGATAGCAAAATAGAAACATATAATGGTCAATAAACTCCTCTTGTGATCTAGTAATAACTGTATTCATCTTCAGCAGTTAATGCAGTAATGCTGTGCAATTTAGTGCAATGATCATTGGCTGACTCAAAAGATAATGGTTCCCAGGACAAAATGGTCCTCTATTACTTTAAAAACCATGACAACATCAATGTGTGTTTTAAAAATTCAAAGGACTACTTTTTATAAAAAGGATCACATAAATACTGTTAACCTTCCCTTATCTAAAAATCCATTTTCTAATGTAAATTAAAAATCAGGAAATGGCATAGATGATCTACATCCCAAATCATAAAAAAAAAAATGTACTAAGTCATATTAAAATTTTACTCAATCAGCCAATAATATCGTCCCAGTTTTTTCATTTTGATGTCATGAATTTCTTAAAAGTCATGGAAGATAAATGCTTTTATAAGTAACTCATTATGGTAATGTTAAAACTATAATATAATTAATATAATATTGAATTAATTAAAATTAACTGTAGCTGACACTATCAGCACCATGGCAAAAATATTACATTGTTTATTTAAAAGAGATATTTTGTAATCTTTTCTAAACATGTGACAGTTTTGATTGTTTTTTTTAGATGAAAGCTTTCAGCTTTAATTTTAACATTAAACCATTATTATTTATCAGAATATAATAAATTTGACTTCATTTGATAGATATTTTTGTTTAGCCATATTAAAAAAAATACATCATAATAAAAAAATAAACAATTTTCATCATCAATTATCAAGGATGAGCATCTTCATTTCAGAAAATGAAGTAAATCTTTATTATTTGGCATTTGTATTTAAAATGTGAATGACTAAATATCAATATCTAATAAAATCATGTTTTAAAAGTTTAATTTTTGAAATTTTTTTTACAGAATTGCAATATGTTCCAACTGACAGTTACGCATAATGTGTTAACAAATTGCTTGTGACCACTTTCCTATTTATATTGGTCAGAAATATAATATTCTATTTTTAATAAAATTAGAAACTGCCAAAGGACAATAGAAGGTCATCAAGGCAGGGTTTAAAAGTCTATCAAATTGCCATTTTCAGTTATCCAGACATCTATAGAATTTTTTAAGAATGAAAATATTATAATAGAATCTAAGTAATTTTAATAATATTTTTTTAGAGATTTCTACTAACAGATCGTAAATTGACTCTTGTAAGAGGTGCCTCATGAAGAAAATTAATAAAGTATATTCTCTTCCCCTATATCTTTAACTTTTTGGATATTCTAAAAATTAGTATAAATAAATATTCTTAGTCAGTAGCACATCAAACTGGAATAGAGTTAATACAATTACATTAATTAAAATTAATAATAATAATAATCAGAGATAGGATAAATAAATGTTCTTAGTAAGCGCATATAGTGGTTGTATTAAAACTAGAATATAGTCAGTAACTATAACTAAATTAATTAATTAATAAAAATACTAGTTTTATTGCTCAGGAGTTCTAAAGAAGTTCATGCATAGTAAGTGACAGAATTGGGCATAATCCATGGATAAGTATATCAAATTTTTACCCTTCCCATTACATCAAATTATGCAGAACAATTAAAATTAATCGTAAGCTGACATGGCAGTATCATGGCAAAAATCTTAAATAATCTTTATTTAAATAAGATATATTTTTATTTTTTATGTTTGAGTTTTTAGAACATTCAGTGGGGTACTCGTATTAAAATTGATTTCATCTTGTTATTAGGTATTATAAGCATGATATTTTTCCCAGTGAATTTCTTAGAATATGCCAAAACAAGACAATTTTAATCTTGTACAAAATATTTCAGAAAAACAAATAAAGAACAGAAAAGAGGATAATAAATAAAAACTGACAACCAAGAATGTTGTAAGCAGTTTAAAAATATTTCATCTTTTCTTCTGACACTCATTAATAAATAACTGCTAGGTAAATAATTTTGTGTATAGTCTTAGACGCGTTCAAATGTTATTAGTACAATTTCTGATATAAATAAGATTTCTCGAGACAGTTTCCGATAGATAATTATTTTTGTCTTCTCTAAGTTTATACATATGTGAGTGTATAGATATGTGTGTAACATCATTAGTTATTTAAACACATGAAACATGGAAATACTTTAAATCTATTTCTATTAATGCCAAATAATTTGTTAACATTAATTGATCAAACGCATTTTATCATTAACAGACACTCTGTGTATATATAAATATGTGAGTATATAGATACGAATGCGTAAGCACCGTCACCTACTTACATAAACACACGAAACATGAAAATATTTCAAATCTACTTCTAATAATGCTGAATAATTTGTTAACATTTAAGTGACCTAACGCATTTTATCATTAATAGACGCACGCTGCGTTATCAACATCCGTGAAGTACAATACGACTTCAGATGAATTTTAATATCTTCAATACACTGAACAATACCAAGTATTTCAAGAAACCTGTTTCAATTGGCAACATCACGTCAAAATGGAGCATAAAAAACTAAGAAGAGTAAACGTTTTATAACGCAGTGGTAGCGATTTTTTTTTTTTAGAAAATTAAAATATCAAATTTTTTTTTTCTCAAACATAAATCAATTATTTTTTATCATTAAAAAATATCAAATTTTTAAAATAATTTAACCTACTTGCTTCGTAAATCTATTAAATATAATTTATATACTACCTATTAAACATAATTTATATGATATAAATTAACACAATTTTTTATGGAACCATAAAAAACAAAAAAAGTCAAATATAGTTTATAAAACGGGAGTTCATAAACGTGCGCCAGAATCAATCTCCGCACCTACCGATCCCCGGTCAGACTCTCTAACAACAGCATTAATCCGCGCAATTGGAACTACGATTTTACAGAAGGCAAATATGTACATATACATATTATTTATTCCGGCCTTTCTATTATAAAAGTTCAATGAAAAACTGACGATTCCTTTTTAAACTAGCTGCAGTATTATCGCTTAATCAATTTACTGATTAAGTAATAACAGTTTACCACCAAACATCCCAGGATCACCATTCTTTATGCTTACACAAGCTGTTTTTACAGAGGAGAGTTCGCCTGAAAACAGCTTGTGTAAGCATAAAAAAATGGTGATCACATGATTTTTGGTGGTTCAATACCAATCCTGCCCAATAGGATTATGGTGACTGTGGTTATTAAAGAACCAAAGACATCAAAAAGTATAGATGCTGAACTGAGATCAGATCTATATGACTATACAAGCTAATGAGTTTATCTTCAAGAAAACATTATTGTGTTTTCAGTTTCAACTTAAACTTTATAATTAGCTAAAAAAGAAAAAGGTGGCTGCTGGAGGGTTGCATTAGATCCTGAGATCTAGGTACAGGATTCTCTGATCCAATTCTCCTCACTGATGAAAGCCAAAATCCAGAAACTCATCTGGGAATATTGGATGAGTAGGCACTAGATAGAGATTTTGTGCACAAACTTTCCTGCATCCATTGATTAATCTGGCCTGCACGGAGTTGTGTTACTGTAGGGAGAGTTTTATCTCCAATTATTCACCTAAAAAATTTTAAGACACAAGAGTCTATGAATCAGAGAAAATGTGATGTGTTCCATACCTTTGTGGGCTGTTTTCAATGCTTTCTCTGTCATCCCAAAATCTTGCAGCTATTTAAAATGTTCTTGCAATTCATGGCCTCACTCCTATAAAGAGTTTTGAGTTATTTCAAATCTTTCAATAGTTGTTTTCCCCAATTTAATGTCAGCATGAATCACTCCTTGACATATCAAATCTAACTCATGATTCAGACATATTAGAGAATTTACCTTTTGTGATGAGTAGCTAAACTATAATCGCTATATAACACAAACATTGATTTATAAATGGCACTGCAGGCAGCTTGGAGGGAGAACATTATTCAGATATTCTCTATCAAAAGATAGTGTCAGCATTAAAATACTATAATCAAGACAATTGATCAATTGAGGATGATGAGGGTAGGATCTTCATCTCCTCTTAAGCAACACAGATTGTAGATAAAGTGTGGTAAAAAGATGGAAATTTATAGTAAACTGTTATCATAAAAAACAATATTATATTTACTTAATTGATGGATGTTAAGGAATAAGTGGCATTCAAGTATGTGTTGTGAGCATAACAGTTTTATTCAATGACCTATTAACAATTTTTTTCTTTCAGCAGAGAAATCATAATCTAAAAATCTTTAGCTGTTGGTTATCCCTAACATCATGTGGGCAATGACTAGCAATGTCAGTTGACATCTATATTGCCATACAGTGATAATATTCTATTACATCCTTAAGGCTAATCTGTCTATGAGCAAAATTGTAAAAGACCTAGAAACAGACCACACTAAGATAGATGGCTAAAATAAGAAAGTGTTCTGGGGTCAAATGGAGAATAGAAGCAAGAGATTGGAGAAGATGGATTGAACTTGGAGAGATCTTCATCCTGAATGGTTGAAAATTATGATATATATAGACAAATATGCTGCAATAAATTTAATAACCAGTAAGTTATATGTAATCACCAGAATTTATAAACAATTTTTAAAAATATTGGAAGATATGGCTCATATTTATATATTTATCATATTATTCAATAGTCACAATATTCTCCAATATCAAAAGGTTAATTTATAAGTAGTGTTACCACCAAGTGTATTATATCCCATGATTCACATGTAAAATATCCTGTTGTAACAAAAAACTGAACTTTGAACAGAATGTTATTTGCTACAAAATGTGTTCAGAAATGAATATTTTAATAAACTAAAAACTCTTGCAGTGAATCACCACTCATTAAAAGTTTGCCCCTATATGTTTTAATTGACTAAAACTGTACTTATTAAAGGAAATGATCATTCACAAATACAGGGACACTCATATACATCATAGTTTCAAAAAAGTTGTTTGCCCCCCCCTCAAAAAAAATCCAGTATCAACTTTTTACATACAATTGTGCCACCTGGTGCAAACCATAGTAATGTATGAAGAGAGTTGCGACCGCTTAAACAGATTGTGAAAACATAAGAAATAGTGGTCATGTGATGCTTTAAGAGTTCACTTACTACAAAAACTGATAAAGTGTAAGTAGCCTAACTATGCCTATTTACTATTTAACAACTATATAGTAATAATACTTGTAATAGAGTGGTAGAGTGGAAGATTCTAGAGTTCAAATCCATGGACCACAACTCTACTCCATTACTTCTGCTGTTTAAACTTCTTATAAACTCCTGAATAATAAATCATCAAATTATTATTATTATCATCATCATCATCATCATCATCATTATCAATAATGTATAAAAGTGGCAGAAGATTTTCCTATTTGGTTTTTAATACTTTTAATAATAATAGTTGTTGCATGGCTTTATTGTTCAGTAATTTATAAGAGACTTGAGGGCTGGAAATAATAGATCTGGGCCACAATCCACGAAAATGAATTCTAGTCAGGTACTCAATCCACAGATTATGAGATCCAGAGTCTACAATCTCACCATTGTACTAAACAATGCAGAGCAAAACTAAGACAGTACAGCAAAAGTAATTTGTGTTTTTAAAAAAGAAAAAATATGATGCATGTAAGTTAATATAAAATTGTATTTTTTATATTAAATTGTATTAGCTCATAATGTGGTTTTTAATGGTACATCAGTCATGCACCAAAACTCGGTTTTTAAATTCTTTAAAATCTTGGAGCAGGAATAGAGGATCTTTTTCCACTTAATAACAAACTACTTATTATAGGAAATGATGACATATATATACTCTGTTACAAACCTATCATAAAATGGTGAACTTGGACATGGGTTTCATAGGAGACGTAGACCCATCTATGTTATAAGGTTTATGTCAAAGACCTTCTAAAGGAGTTCCATTGGGAAGATATGGCTTAGAATAGAAAACATCGGAGAACTACAATTAGACATGGTGTTGACTCATTTTAGAAAGAAAAGTTTTCTGCTGAAAAAAAAAAAAAGACAACATCATAAAATCACAGGTAAACAGAAAATTGGACTAGCATATTTTATATTTGAACGTATTTGTGATTCATAGATTGGTTTGTATATAATCAACGCAAAACTCATTTTTAGTTTTCTATCTCCCCACACCACCCATCTTTTTTTTTTTTTTAGTTGAAATGGCCATACTCTTTTTAGAATGGCTGTTTATTATTATTATTACTAAATTTATAATGTTTACCACGGCAACGATTGTTATTTTTAAGACCAGGTTATTAAACAAAATTTGTTGTAGAGCAAACGCCTTGAGTGAATATGCGTATTCTTTTTTTCCTCGTAGTAACTGAAAGAATATTTCGTAAATAACGTCATCCGTCCTTTTTCATCTTGAGCAGCGTAGATAAATATTTATTAAGTTTCTAAAAAAGTTACTTAAATAATAAATAAAGCTGATATATATATATTAAAACTGTTTATTACTGATACACTTGCTTTCATCGAAGTTTTTTTCTATCGTAAGAATCAAATAAAAATAGAAAACGATACATTCAATTTTAAAATCTGAATGTGTGCGTGCGTGTTTAATAAAACAGGTTTAAAATTAATAGATTAATATTACATGTGACAAAAATGTTTTACATTTACTATAAACTGCTTTAAAATCATTTATAATGTAGTTTTCATTACCATACTAAACAACAGTAAAATTACTCTTTTGAAACTGTGATTATAATAATCGAATGACATCGATGCTTGCGAATACGTAAGAAGTTCTAGCCGTGGAAGAGAGACAACCAGGCATAATTTACAGATTTGAAGCCCCAGATCATGGCACCAAATCACGATGAATAATAAGGAAGTGGTTTATTGCTCAGAAGTTCATAAAAAATTAAAATGATAAAACTGTGTACAATATTTGAACCTGGAATTACAGAATCTGTAATTCTGCCCTTGCATCAAATTATTCAGAGCAATGATCACATGGTTTGTAGTTCAGGAGTCCATAAGAAACAGAAAGTAAACATGAACTATGAAGCTTGAAACCATATTATGCTGCGCTTATTGAAGCAACCATGCAGACCAATAACCATATAGTTTAGAATAGGAGCTTATAAGAAGTAGAAGTGACAAAAATAGAATAATCAGTGGAACATGAGCATTATAATGTGCCACTCTATCACTACACCAAACAGTACATAACAATAGTCAAATAGCTCAGGAGTTCATAAGAAGTGATAGAAATGGGTATGATTATGAAGTGATAGAAATAAGATCTGAGAACCTGGAATTTGAATTCACCAAGAAATGATAAAAATGGGTATGATCTGTGGACCTTAAACAACACTGCATACTGCAATAACCACATGGATCATAGCTCTTGAATTCATAAAAAGTAGGAGGATCATGAGTGGGCATGTTCCATGGATGGACATTGAAGTCCAGAGCTTACCATGTTACAAAGGCATCTAATAACATGAACCAAAACTATGATACAAAGTAATTCATTTATAAAAAAGAAAAAAATAGTATACATATAAGATAATATAGAATTGAAAATGTTCAATTATATTTTCTTAGCATGTCATTCATGAAATTAACTTTTTTACACATGCCGCACATAGAAATCTGGTCTGCAAATTCTGGGATGATTGAACCCACAATATTTATTCAGGTACAAGTAGATTTAGAATTTTACTTTTAAAGTATTCACTCTAACTGGACAACCAATACTGGTCAGTAAATGGATATCTAGCTATCATTAGCTAAGAGACCAATGCATCACACGAATTTAGGAAATATGGGTAAGTATCATTGCATTATTTGTATAAAATTAAATGAAACTATTGTTGTGTAATATGATCTTTACAATTGAGAAAAATATTGGAAAAATATAATTTCAAAAAATTATTTGCTGGCTTAACCAAAATGATGAACATCTTGTTTACAATTAAATACTGTTATCATAAAATTACTAATGGTTTTATGAATGAACAATGTGGTTTTAATACTAAGTTTATGTCTCAAATTCTTTTCAGGTAGTGAATCTGAGGGTTTATCTTTTTATCTGGAGATGGAATTAGTTGAGTTTCAAAATGTTGAATTAAATATTTAAAAAATATATTAAGAAACAATAATGATACTAATTCAATGATTTATTACTTAGGAATTTATAAAAAGTTAGAACAATGGAAGTTCCTGAACTCTAATCTATCCATATTCATTGAATGATTTATTGCTCAGAAATGTATTAGAATTTGAAAGCCAGAAATGGCAGCGTTGAGACACAATCCAAGTCATACACTCACAGATAGAATGAAACAAATTGGAAATAATAATAATAAATGTCTTTTTTTCCATGAGAGATCTTAAGAAGTTTAAATATGTACAGAAAATGACACATAGGATGCACTTCATCACCTTGAGATCCAGTGTCTGCTATTTCATTACTGTATTTTATTACTGCAACAAATCATGTAGAATTTCTGAATAAAATTTATTGCACAACTGATCCACATCTAAGGAATGACTAATTAGTTATCTTAACAAGATAAGGTTCAGCATATAATTGTAACCAATTATTTGCATCAACAAATTTTATTTTTTAAATTAAAAATTTTTAAAATTTTTTATTTTATAGGTTTTTTTTTTTTTTTTTTTTTTTTTTTGTGGGGGGGGGGGGGGGGGGGGGGGGGGGGGGGGGGCATCAAAAAGCAGATACCATTACTGTGCAACTTTGTTCATACATGTGTCAAAGAAAATGTTTACTCCTACAAATTTATAAATGAAAGCTGTGATACATGTTATACTCCTTCTATAGACTTCCCACTGAAGGGAATAACAGACAGTGTACTGGTTAGGTCTTAGACTAATTTCTGTCCATAGTCTATTCATTTAGTATCTATTGCTAATATAAATGGTTTTGGAGTAGATCAACAAGAAAATCCATTCTTATTAAATACTGTTTATTAAATAGGAACTAAAAAAAAAAATCATATACTTCTTTGATACTTAGTTAGAATTTCCAAAATTAAGGGGTGGATTAATAAATCTAATTGCATATTTTAAATTTGGATACTCTATATGATTACATATTTAAATTAAAAACTGTAATAGAAACTAAATTAGTTGGAGTTGTTTGCTGAAATGAAATACTGAGTAAATAACCAGTGATTAAAAATTGTCTGGTGCTAAATAGGTAATGAAAGTGAATAGGCTAAGATGATTATGGATGGTTACTGAATGGCAGGCTAATAAATTGTTATAAATAGGAATCATATATATATATATGAAATATATGTATGGTTTAAAAAATAAAACAATTGGGATGAGTAGCACTATTATTCTGAGTAACCATTATAATAAAAAACAATATAAAGAGTTGTATTTATATATTGGACCACTTCCATTATCTAATACGAGTATTGAATGTTTTTAGAAAAATTTAACTTTTATTTAAATATTCCAAATATATTCAACTGTTAGTAACAGCACATCAAATATGTTAGTATATGTGAAACATTTTGAGAGGTATTATTCTCCCCTCTTCTTTGGGTGTTGTTGGCCTGACCAGAGACAGTACTGGCATGGGAATCAAATATGAACTCTTAGATTCTTGAATATTGAATTTTAATATAATGCTCTAACCAACTGAGCTATCCTACCAAAGGCAACAGTCAGTAGAAATTTCATATACTTATTTATGAGGTTCAGCCTGATTTCTCCAGTTTTTCTTCTTAAGAACAAAGCTGATTAGTGGTTTCCATACAATAGTTATACTAGATTGACTTGTGGGATTGTTTGCCATTGTCACATGAGCAGCTTCTTTAAATTTTCTTCTTTGCATCTTTTCTTCTCTATCCAATATTTTTGTGTTTTCCCAATTGAACATATAACTATATGAAGATAAGTACATAAAATTTCTACTGACTGTTGCATTTAGCAGGATGGCTCAGTTGGTTAAAGTGTTAACTTAAAATTCAATACTCAAAAATCGAAGGGTCCAGGTTTGATTTCCAGGCTATTACTGTCACTAGTCAGGCCAGCAACCCTTGAAGAAGATGGGAGAATATTACCTCTCAAAACATTGTGCATATACTAACCTGTTTGATGTGCTATTACTAACAGTTGAATGTATTTGGAATATTTAAATAAAATAATTTTTTCCTAAAGACATTGGATACTCATATTAGTTGATGGAAATAGTCCAATATATAAATACAACTAAAACAACATCATCACAAACCTTCAGAATATAAAGAGTTGTTGTGTAAATTAAGATCTTCCTTTCAAAACATATTCAGCATATCACTATGTTTATGTCATCTAATGTAAATTTTAGTAATCGATAAATGACTGATGGTAAAATTGACTAAATGCTTATCTAATGCCATCCTATCCAAATATCCCCAGATTGTTTTTAGTTTATGACTTTCATCAATGAAGAGTTTTTTATATTTTTGAACAGTTCACTTTTATCTTTTGAATCTAATGCATCTTTCTTCTAGAAGCCACTTTTTAGTTTTTGTTACATTATCAAATTATCAGTCCAAATTGAAAAACCTGTAAATGTTTTTTAATCCAAGTCAATTTCCTCACATAATTATATAGATCTGAATTTAATTCAGTTTGGTTTTTAATAATCTTAGACGCCTTTATTCTTTGACCAAAATAACTATTAAACCATATACAAAAACGTATATGAGATACACTTTTGTGCCTAGTGCACTTTTGATTAAGTTTTATTAATCAATCATGGAATCTAATAAAGGGAAAAATATTGCCAGTTTTATTAAAGAAATGTGAATGGGTGATTGCCTAGTTAAGCAAATAACTAGCTATTCAGTTATGGTAATTACCCATTCAATGTTTCTCAATAAAGCTGGCAATCTTATCCTTTCTGCCAGATTCCATGACTATGACTAAAATAACAGCCAAAAATGCACTATGCAAAAATTGTGAAGTTTATTTCAGATTTTAAGTGTATGCCATATACGTTTTTGGGTATAGTTATTTTCCACATTACATTTTCTCGACCAACATTACAACTATTCAACCAATAAGACATTATGTGACTACAAAACATCACTTGATCTTTCACTAATATTAGCCATGGGTAATATTCAAAATATTTCTTATCAATGAACTCTATTACATACAGATTTTAAAGTGACTTTTGATAATGTTACATAGCCTTCATAAGGATGATGATTATAAACTAGAACAATGTTTATAATTCTAAAAGCGGACAATATAGAACTCATGGTTATAGATATAGTTCATTACTATTCCCTGATACATAGTGCAAAGTAAAGCAAAAAACTTAAACATATGAACTATACATAGAAGCCTGAACTAAAATAAATAAATAAAATTATAAAGTGACAACTTTAATTCTTAATAAATTTGAGATTATTTTGAGATATTTATAGCATCATTGATATGTGCACAAATATCACCATCATCATTAGAAATCCTTTAAAAATAAGTATGATGAGCACTACAATTCCAGAAAAAGATAATACAAAAAAAAAGAATAGAAAGCACCAACAGCCAATTCGATATTATTATATGTAAAATATAATACTGCAACTTTCATGGTTAAATCAATAAAATATCAACAATCTGTTGCCAGGTCAACACTATAATGATGCAGTAAATGAATTTTACTGTTTAATTGTAGTGTTAATAATTGTATTAGTCATTCATTAGACTAGAGATTATCCACTTAATGAATAATACTTCTGTAGTGCAAATTTCACTACACTGCTCTCATGCAAGATGAGGACTGGTTTCTATTCATTTGAATTACTAATAAAAATTATTAATATACTTCAATTAATAGGTTTGTGTCAAAGTTGTGAGGGCAATAATTTTGACACCGATTAAACTGTAGTAAATGGCTATCTATATATACTGAACAATGATAAAGATATAATAAAGAGATTGTGATTTGGACCAACTGATGAGTACTGGTTCAGCACAAAATGTGTATCTATATATACTGAACAATGATAAGTACTGGTTCAGACCAAAATGTGTATCTTGGCATCTTTTTCAATGCCCATGTCTTTGGGCATACATTTATGATTACAACCCTCCACAAGGTGTTAAAGGCAGACAGTAATCAGTCTTACCCTGCATGAGAGTGGTATAGTGAAAATTACACTACAGAAATATTATTTATTAATTGTAATGTTGTCTCAACCACATAATGTTGATATTCTATTAGTTTGTTTAAATATAAGGACTGGCGTGATGTAATTTATATAAATATATTGATTCTTTTGAGTGTTCTTTTGATATCTTAAGATGCTCTCTTTTATCACCTACTGTAGCAAACTTTGTTTCTTGATTTATTCACATATTCTCAGCCTTATTCTTTCAATGAATGACAATCTTCAGTTTGAATGTTATACATATATATATGTTTACATATGCAATCATTAGAAACCAGTCAATACTTTGGCAATCCCAATATCAATAACAATAACAAATTCTAACTATTATCAAGGCAATCTCCTTTTAACAATACATGTGTGTGTGTAGATGGGTGTTGTACAAGAAAATTATTTTTTTAATAAATAAATGAGATACAACTAAAATCACATCAGAACATTTTAGTAAATATATTTACAAGTTACTAATAGTTTGCCATATAAGATGCCTGTTGGAATTGCAATGAAGAATGCCATCATCTCTTCCTATAAAACCTCTTGTACTTTCAGCCATTTAATTTGCCTCTTGAAAGGCATAACATTATTTGCTAGAAGAAGCCTCCTGCTTTGAATTTAAGCATGCCAGACTATTTCCTGCAAAAAGTGGGCAATGTGCATTATTGAGAGTAATTTCAAATCATGAATTACTGTTTTGCATATGTTTTAATATCACTTACATTTGTATTAGCCTCTATCTCAAGTGGGCCTGTTTTCTAGCCAGATCTTCTTCCTTAACTACAAACAATCAGAAGTACTGACCTAGTTTTATAAGTGGCCTATTTGTGCCTTTGGTTATATGTTTACATTATTATTGTTCCCTTGGTCAGTCATATTGTATCCTGAATCCAATCCAAAGAACTTGATAGTTTGGATAAGCTCATAATTGAGGAGTTTAAGACAAGTCCATGATCTTGAAATGATCTTTATAAATTGAATGGGGTATGCTGCTTTATTGTAAACCTTGTCCATGTCACCATATCTAATTTGTTTTTAGAAATCAAAGGGCAGTTACAAAAAAGACATCGAGTGGATGGATGAGAGCAGGAATGGACTTCTGAAATTTGTTAACTTTTAGATGACTTTCAAAATTTCATCAAAATAGCAAGTGCAGAGTATTTAAATCATCTGGAGCAAAAAAAATAATCATTTAAAAATATATTTAATTCAAACACAGTTGTGAAAATATGAAAGACAACTGAAAGCTAATTTAAAAAACAAATAGATCCATTTTTATTAGGCATAGTCAGCACATAGATCAAAGAAAAAACCACCAAGAGATAAGATCAAAACCAAAACAAAATAATATTAGTAAATGAAGTGAAAATTAATAAGATACACAGGTTTTGTAATAATCATCAAAAATAATAAAAACTGACAACAAGAAAATGAAAAAGGGAAAACAAAGAAAAAAATCAAACTTGATGAAGTGAAATGAGTAAGGTTGAAAAATCTGTACATTTTGGAAGCAGAATAGTTAATAGTAGTATATCATAAAAATAATACAATTTACAACAAGCAAAACAAAACATACTTTCAGTCTACCAACAATATTTACAAATAAGGAAATCAAGTTAGATACCAAATTAGATCTCTGAATGCACTGAAAAGATTCTATGAGAAGAATCTTAACATTTAAAAAAATAATTATGTATGTTAGTTTCTCTGCTCAAAGAAAAGTTGAGGATTTTAGATAAAGAGTACCCTAGTCAAGAGGTATTATTTGTTAATGTATCACTAATATAAATAAATGGGATTTGAACCCAGACTTTCAAACTCCCTTCAGTCATTTACCCTATCTTATATAACCAATACACATGACTACATACATGTGAAAAAGATAAATGATTTCCAATATACATATTTCATACTGAAATAGAATGGATAACTAAAGGAACTTGGAAGGTCTACACTCAAATCTCCTTTAATTACATCTAGCTTAAATATTGTATCACTGATAGTAATTTTCACTGCTTATTACACTCTTAACTTAATTTTCTAGCATTTCAATTTTTTAAAAGCTATATCACAAAACTTTAAAAATTCATACACACCATTAAGAATTATTGAAAATCGGAAATATCTTTCAATAAAGAATTATCAAAAAGGAAATAGGAGATCATTGGAAAAAAATTATAGAATAAAAATCAAAATGGTTTAATCACAACTGATGTAAGTTTAATTAGAAACTAAAACTCTTAATTTTTGGTACTGAAAGAGGCATAACATAATTTTACAAAATCATAAATGAATGCTTTATTGCTTGGAAATTCATGAAAAGTTTCAAGCTAGAAGTGATGATATTGGTGAGCCTTTTTTATCTGTAGATCTTGAGTTTCAAAGCTCACCCAATCACTCTACTAATGCACTAAAACACATAGGCCCATCTATAAAATATACGCAGATAATATTATTAAAGTATGTCAAGTCAGAAAGTTATACAGATAAATTGCAAAAGAGGTGATTAAACAGCATGCAGCTATGCATACTGAGTTTATGGGTTTTTTCTAACGATATAATTAATATCTTACTCTATGGAATATATATTATTTCAACGGCAGAGTGCGAGTACAATGAATTTAAAAAAATAAGACGAAACTCTTTCAAAGTAACAGTGCCATTCTTTCAATAAACTCTATTAGTTAAACTTGGTAGATAGTAATTTCGACCTTAATTAAAGGTCAAAATTTTATCAGTAATGTCACCCTTCATATAATTTTAAAAATTCTATTTATAAAAACAAACACACATTTTGTTTAATTAAATCATTACTTCAAAAAAAAAAAAAAAAAAAAGCAAATGGAAAAAATCCAGTAATTATTAACAGTTAAATATATAGTTATCATTTTTACCGTCTATAATTATTTTGTTTTACAAGATTTCTCAGAAATGAGATTCTGTCAAAAAGCATTTCTTAACGCAGAACTTTAATTATAGTTATATAAAACTATGTATAATTTCAAATATATGTTTTTAGTAATAGTTTGTATATCATATTTTCTTCCTATTTAGTACAGCAATCGTATATCTTTATAAAACTATTTAAACAATGAGATTATTAGCTTTATGCAAATAGTATTTCCCCTCCCGGTCTAATCTACCATCATTTCACATGCTTAAGGATCAATACTGAAAAAAAAAAAAATCCACTTTGGAAAAAAATGTAAAAGAAATTGTTATAGAAAATAAAATATAAAATAAATAAAAGGATGTGACAAAATATATATATATAAAACGACACATCACTTATACAAACAGAATTTAAGAAAAGTATTTGGAGTGATAATTGAAGGTAAAACTTGAAGAATAAGGGGGGAAATTAGCTATGCAAGATAGAGGTATCATTACTACAATAAAAATGAATCATTAAGCTATACAAGATGCATACTTGAGAAAGAGATAAGAAGTTAATAAAGACACCATTGAAAAACAAAAATAATAAACGATAACTAAAAAATCAAGATTATATTACTGGATGTAAATACATAAAAAAAAAACGAGAAGAAAGAGAACAGAAGCTAACTGAAATATGTTTACAAATAGTGAGACTTAAAATTTAAAGCAAATATTCTTCTTCTATTCTGGTAGATTATGTCTTGTTACATCATAGATACATATTTGATACAAATGTAAAATAAAAATATATGATTATTATACTTTTAATAATCAGTTTAGCATCCCATAATGGAAAATATTGAACATGATGACAGTTAATCTTAATGACCTGCTTTCAAATCCAGTTTTTGTCATCTACTTTCCATTTTAGTTTAGTTTAAGCAGGATATCAATTCAGATAATTTATAATCTGAAACTCAATCAGTTTTCATTGAACTTTGTATGGTTAGCAGTGTATGGTTAACGGTATACCCACAAATCTAAATCAGACAAAGGTCTTGATCAAATATTTCCATCCTTGTGACATTAAAAAATGGAATCCACAAAAGAATATTTAATATCACATGGAATATGGCACTGGGCATACACCAGGAACATTTGGACACAACAAATTTAAAAATTACTAATAAAGATTGGGAGATTTCACAAAATTTGTGGGGTGCATCAAAATCTGATATTTCTGATCTTTGGTTCTCTAATGCCATACTTAGGATGGAGATAAGGAGTTTTGGAGAATTGTAAGAATGACTCATCATCTCTAGCATGGAAGTTAAAAACTGTCAAATAATTCCAAAGTATTAAAAAAATATAAGAAAGTTAAATATTCTATCAAAGATTATGTACTGAAGAAGTGTTTATGAATATGAACATAAACGTTTTCAGTATTAAACTAACTAATTTGTGCTTGTTTCAATCAAAATAATAAACCTTGTGTTTTGTAAAAATATTCATTGTGGATGAATAAAATTCTTACAATATTTATCACAGTTTCCATATTCAATATACACATTGTCCTAAACCTCCAGGAAGATCCTGGTGAAAGCAGTGGTTTAATATCAACTGTAACATTAATTCAATTAATGACAGTTATGTTAAAATAATGATCACTACAAGATTATCTTATCTTATAAAAATCTTCAAACTTCTCACAAATTTAGCAAAAATCTAAGTAAGTAAAAATAGCATAATTATTTAAATTTTATTAAAAATATCTACTTCAAGAACATAAAACAAATTCACTATGTTTAGCAACTACCACATACATTGTAAAAAAACTAATTATATCCATTTAAAATATGGAATTAATTCAGACTTATAGTTCTCACCATTCATAATTATTCTATCAAATATTATAATCCTTAAAATGTATTGCAGCATTTAAGCACCCTCTATCAAACTCATTATGAAATAAAACATGAGATATATATTACAAACTGTGACAAGACTATAATGTTTTCAAATTAATGGCAAGGCTATGAAAAAAATACAAATAAAGCACTGAATATAGAAAAGATTCATACTGAGAACATAAACATCAAACGCAATTTCACAAATATGAGAATTAAAACAAGGGACATGTTCTGCCAAACCCAAAGCCATAAGATGAAACAAACAAACAAAAAGGATATAAAGTAGCAGTTTTGTCTTTTTGCTTCAAAAACAATAAAAATCAAAGATATTATCACAGTTCATCATTAATGCTACCATATTGCATGGTGTGGTGCACTGGTAAAATGGTACATTCTGAAGTTTGAAAGATCCATGGATTGCACTCAGCTTAGACAGTTCTCAGCATTCAGTCTTCTTATGAACACTTGAGAAATAACACCATTTGTTTACTTTTTGTTACTGATGCTCTTTTGAAGAGATTAACCTAGTGATGGAAAGAGACTCAAAAAACTAAAGTTGTATTTATTGTTTGGACTATTTCCATCATCTAATATGAGTATTGAATGTTTAGATGATGGATTATCAGTTAAGAAAAGTTTTTAAAAAATCTTATATTGAGCATTTAATGCTGTTATGCTCCATTTGTTTCTCTGATAGTGATCATTTGACCTTGCCTTGGTCCTAATAATTACACCATATATACTTATTATGGTTTTTCATCTTTAAGGTGGATAAATAGGACTAGACTCAAGGTTTTTCCCATTGAAAACTAAATGAGTAAGTATCTTTAGTTCACCAGCAAGTCTACATAAGCACCAGATGTACTACAAATATGAATTCTAGCAAAATAAAAAGGATGTGCTATACTAAAAAAAAAATCTTGAATACCCTAATATATTATATTTCACATAAACAAAATAATCAAATGATATGTTCATTGAGGGAGATTAAGTGATGTTCAAGCATCAATGTTTAGCTTTAATCTTAGAACCTGTAGCATAGGCCCATTACTCTACCTTTACACTAAATTATACAGAGTATATAGCCATGTAAAGCAAAATGAAAAACAATATGTCTTAAATGTATATGTAGTAGCTATTATTAACAATTAAACTATATAGATTAAGACATAGACAACAATTTTCTTCATCATCACTACTTATAAATAAGAAACTATATAGTAAATATTATACATCATCATTTTTAACTGATCAATTCACTGTAGAATGAAGCTCTCTCCAACTCTAATCAAATTCTTCAATCCATGACTTCTCCCTACATCAAATCAACAAACTTCCCATCCATCCTTCTTTCATGCAGCCTCTTTGTAAGTCTTTAACAAACTCTTTAGATTCAGTTTAAGACTTCAACTGTTCAGATATCGTCATTTCTTCTAGAAGTATATCCAGCCCCAGCTCTATTTCATTCTATTAATTCTTTCTAGTAATATATATATATATATATATATATATATATATATATATATATATATATATATATATATATATATATGCACTCTCTAGGGGATGATTTCATATTCCATGCTACAATTCAAGGAGAAATAGGATGGCCAAATTTTTATATGAGAGATGCAAAAAAGCAAAATGAAAATGTTCAGTAGATTGCAATTTATGAATAAGAGAATAGCCAAAATTGTATTTATATGGTAATGAGTAAAGGGCAGGCAACAAGATGGGTGAGAAAGGTAGTATGATATACAGAGGATTTGTATAAAGAATTTATGTCAGTATACTTATACAAAAGGTGGGGTGATTGTATTGGGAGGATTGTTGAATGTTATAGTGGCTAGAAATGAAATAGAAGAATAGATGGAGAACTAGTATGGAGAAAAAAGACTTTAAATACATATAGAAGTAAACAGAATATTGGTGTGAGTTAATTTATGATAATAACAAGAAAAATAGTTCACTGTTTAAGGTTAGAACAGAATCTTTAGCAACAAAGGAATATACACATAAATGAAAAAAATGTGGATAATTTAGTCTGCAAGTTGTGTAAGGAAGACATAAAAAAATATTAGGCATCTCTTAATTGAATGTAAATGCCTGAAAGCAGAAAGGATACAAATAATGCAGTTGTGAAAGTATAAATATAAATAAATTGATTATACAGAAAGTGAGTTCTTGATTTTTATGCTGGGTTTGGGAAAAGATAATGATATAAAGGAACATGGAGTTGACAAAGATTATGTTGCGGAAATGGGATGAAGCATGGTGGAGAATATGGGAAACTTAGGGTGGGGAATGGAAAGGTAAAGTGGCTAACAGGTTTTTTCTGTGCATAGTGGCTGAGAGATTCCTGATTCCGAATAAAATGAAGTCACAGTACATCGCATCGCATATTGTATAATACAAGCTTCATTTTTTTTTATTATAATATAATTATATGCTGCAAAAAGTGCCAAAAAATAAAACAAAAAAACTTCATATGTAAATATATATAATAGAATCTTGATATTGAATTTATTTAAATAGATAATATTTTTTAGAAATTATTAAATATATATATAATCTCCGAAAGATAAATTTATTTATATAAACAAAAATTTTGATGTATTTCTCATCCTGTTTTAATATGAAATAATTGCAACATACCGATTAAGTAAGGATAATATATCCAAGTAGACATAGAAGTAATACGTCTCATTTGAAAATGTCTAGTAAATTTTTTAACGTCTAATATATTCTTTTTTAATTATTAAACACATTCTGTCAAACTGTCAATTAATATATTTGATAAAAAGATGTAATCTTATCAAGTTGATTGACCACTCCTGTGAATAGCATAAACTTAGTTTACAACTACCAAGTTCATTGTTAACTCGATTGCTTTTGAAATGTATTGCAAAATTATATATAAAAAAAAGTGAATGTAATATTTTTGATTTACAGTAAAAAAAAAATTACTGTCTCAAAAAAAATATTATTTATATGTTTTGAAAATAAATAATATAACAACAAAAGATAGATTACTATACTTAAAAAAGTTTAAATTATCAATCAGAATGAAGTTAAAATCTTTTTTTACTTTATTAGCAATGACTTTGTGTTTTCAACATGGCCGAAAAACATGGTCACTATTTTTCTGCTGTAAATAGATGAAAAACTGTGATCCAGAGGCTAATGGAATGTCCATTAATTTGGAAACACTAAACATCACATGTTCACCATTCTTTATGCTTATACAAGCTGTTTACACAGAGGCAAAATTCTCCATACAGTAGTGTCACTCAAAGAAAATCAGAGTAATCAATGGATGCAGGAAGGTTTGTGCATAAAATCCCTATCGAATGCCTACACATCCAGTATCCCCAGACTGATGAAAGCAACATGCTAGAAATACTGGAAATATTGGATGAGTATGCACTAGATAGGTTTCTTATGCACACACCTTCCTGCATACATTAACTTCTGCGGCTTGCAGTTAGTGGCGCTACTGTATAGAGAAGTTTACCTCTGTGTAATTTGGAAACAACTATAGAAAATGGCTTTAATTTATTTCAATCATTCTTTATATGACCCCAGAATCCCTTATAAATGAATATTGAATATTATGTAATAAAATAAAAGTCAATATTAAATTCCAGTTTTTTTCCCTCTACCAAAGATTTTGAGTCTGTATCATTTACAATCTAACCAGCTGAAAACATTTTGTTAGCTATTCTAATTCTTAAAGTTTCCACACTAGGGGGGGGGGGTTCTTCCAGACTTTTTTATAAGTTAGTTTTTTTTTTCATCCCTTCTCTTATCATTTAATATGGATGATTGGAATCTACAGATTTATAACTTAGGTTTTAAGTCATCCATTTTCATGATGCAGTTTGCTTTTAGACTATTTCAATACACATTTTTCTGTTGAAATATACCAAGACATCACTCTATAACAGTAACATCCTTTTTTTTTTTTTTACCAAATTTATATCACTTACTGTAAGATTTAATAACTAATAAATGCAAGATGGTAGTGTTTAATAAATTCCTATAGGACAGTACTGGATAGGGATTTATTATAAGTTCTATCATCTGGCATCTATTTGTTACTAAATCTTACAGTATGAGGCATAACTGTGGTGAAAAAAGTTCACCATGATATCAGAACAAACATCAAAAATACCTGAATATTTAGTAATTTTAGGAACCTAAACAGACAAGTACTGGCAATACAGCTTGACTAAATCTCTGCAAAAATTAAAGATAATTAAATAAAAGAGTCAAATTCTTTATATAGTAGTGCTTTCAAACTTTTATCTTAATAAATAAATAAATAATCAAACTGACTTTACTGCTCAGAAGTTCATAAGAAGTACAAGGGCTAGAAGTGAAATCAAACCCAAGTTCTTATATCCCAGAATTCAATACTTTACCACTGCACTATACAACACAGGACTTTTATTTGTATAATCTTAATGTTATAATTTAATTATTTTATGATGCAGTTATATAAATTATGTGTTAAGGGATTTTCAGAAATAGCAATCATCCCCTCCATTCATGAAGGAGTGACATCACTTGATTGTAATATGCTATTATCACTTTACCACAACTTGCATTTAAACAGACAACTTGACTGGCATTCATGTAAAAATATATTCCTTCAAAATCCTTCAAGATAGGCCATCATAAAATAAAGTATATGGCATGTATAAAATGTATGTTGGTGGTGATAATATACTTGAAATTAAAATCCTAAACTGCAAAGATTTTTATAGAATATGGATAATAATCTGTCGACTATTAAGTTTTAATACCAGATCAAAGATGAAAAACTTCATAAATTCTTACTTTTCAAGCCTTGGCTGTGCATTGGCTTATTTAAAGAATGTTTTATTTTAATCCCTGCTTAGATAACCTTCATAGAAGTATCACATAATTCTTGTTGTCTTTACATAATTCTCTGCATTGAGTCACAAAAGCTCCTATCTTAACTCTAAACTTTATATGTTATCACTTATTTTTATATAGTTGAAGATATCTGAAGGTAACAATTTTTAGCAATATAGTATTATGATTGGTAAGGGTTAAATCATGTTTGAATACTAACGTGAAAATGGTTGTAGGAATATGGTCATATTTATTCCCAGTAATATGGGGTCCATGAATAATTCAATACTAATTAATATAAAATTAGTTACACAAAGGGTTAAATGATATTTGAACATCAATGTGACAGATTAAGCAAAAATTAATTGCACTATGAGATAACCATTTCTTTTTACTTTTATCAGCTGGGAGTAAATCCAGGATTGTTTAGCACTTAATTACAATCATGACCGTACTTAAGGCTTTCCATTGACAACAGATACCTTATACACAAATATAGTGTTGACTATATTAAATTAATGCAATTTATTTGCAAATGTCAACTTTCCTGCACTTTCATTATTAGCTCCACTCACTTTTGATAAATATAAACATTACATGATCACCAATACATATTAAGAGTTTTGCCTGTTTTGATAAATATGTTAATGATTATTATTAATTATTTTATTAGTCAGAAATTATCATATCATGCCTAATCCAGTTCTAAACTTTAAATTCAATTAAAGATTACTATATCTGATTTTTATTAAATACAATCACATAGTATCATTAATCCAACTTGTTCCAGCTTTGTGATCCACAATGTAGACTATATTAGTTTACTGCAAATAAATAAAAAGGGGTCATATTTTCCGCACTTTCATTTTTTATATCATTCATTTTAGATAAATACATTAATAATTATTAATAATCATTTATTGAACTAAAAATTATCATATTATAACTAGTTCAAACATAAACTTTAAACTCATTTAAATGTCATTATTAATTCATATTATTCAACTTAGACTATACATATACTGAATGATAAGATCCATAGAATAGGCAATATTAAATTTCTATAATTTAACAAAGAGGAATCAAATTTCTTACACTCCCATTTTTGTTTCCATTCACTTTAAATAAATACATTTATGACTATTACTAAACATTTATTAGGCAAACAATTACCATATCACACTTTAAAGTCAGGTAAAGATTAATATTTGGTTTTCTTTTTATTAAATACAATCACATAATATTATTATCCAACTTCATCTAACATAGACTATATATATATATATTGAATGGTGGAATCCATAATATCATTATTATCATTTTCAATCATTATCAATCCATTGCAAGGTGAAGATGTCTCCAAGTTAAAGCTATATTCTCTGATCTCTACCTTCTCTTCTCTACAGCATCCTCACACATTTCCTTATTTCACCCATTCATCCCACATCTGGCCTTTTTCCATGTCTTTTACAATCTCTTGGACTCCAGTTTAAGATTTTAACTGTCCACCTATTATCATCTTTTTTAGCAATATGTCCAGCCTAACTCCTCTTTAGTCTCTTAATTCCTTCAATGATATTAGTAACACCTTTTTTTTTCTATCACTCATGCATTTTGTTTTTGATCTTTTCTTGTTACTTCTAACATGCACCTCTCCATACTTCATTGATTAGTCTTAAGTCTCTATATTACTCTTCTATTAAGCATTTAAATCTCAGATGCTTAATTGGTAAAACACATTTATTAAAAACCTTTCTTTTTAAACACATAGACATATTTCCTTTTAATATTTATTTCTACCAAAAGCAGTTCAACCAAGTTTAATTTTATGACTTTTTGACTATTATGACTGTAAATATCTATTAAAAAAAAAATTCAATGATATTAGTAACACCTTTTTATTTGTCATTCATATATTTTGTTTACGATACTTCTAACATGCATCTCTCCATACTTTGTTGAATGGTCTGAAGTCTCTGTATTATTATTCTATTAAGTGTTCTAGTCTCAGATCGATAAGTAAGAAGTGGTAAAACACATTTATTACAAACTTTTCTTTTCAAACACATAGGCATATTTTCTTTTAGTATCAAGTTATTTCTATCAACAACACTCCGACCAAGTTTAATTCTATGATTAATTTCATCCATTATGTATTTTCTGGATAGTCAATAACAATATTAAAAGGAAATATTCCTATGCATTTGCAAAGGTTTTTAATAAGTGCTTTTATACTATAACCCAAGTAGAATAACAGTATTATATACATCTAACTATACTTATTTTTCGGTGATGAAATGCTCTACCTTAATAATGTAGTATAGTATGTGTGGATATATATTATATACACACACGTAGTTATGTTTAAAATCTACATTGTTCTTTTATAAAATAAATTGTTATATATAATAGTGATTATAATCAACATATAAAAAGCATATAATTTGCAATTAGTTCTATATAATTTTAGCGATAATTTTCACAATCTATAATTTTGTTCATGTTAGGATGCTTCCTCCCATTCTGAGGATGATTCACACTTTGATGGAAGAATTCATCTTTTGGTATGTGAAAGATGAATCATTATTTTCCAAATTATTCATTAGCGCAAGTGCTGACCCACAATTTTATTTGTTATTCTTGTTAAACAATAGATCGCCTTTTTCTTCAATTGCTACGTAGTGTAAACTAATCAATTATATTTTTTTCTCTCCATATTTTAATACGAATGTAGTTGATCTTTTATTGCCTGCAGATAGATTCTAATAGAGCACCATTTACTTTTGAATTCCTTTATCATGTGAAAAATTATAGCTTAGTGTTTTGTTGATTTTACTAACATCATAAAAATAATGTTTATATATATCATATCAGTAAATTGTTTGTGTAAAAATGCTTGATACAATCTCATGCTAACCAAGGAGAAGTTAAATTAAGGATACTATGCGGATGTGTATAACAAAAAACATATATAATTCAAAATTTGACAAAATTTAAAATATCTAGCTAAGTATAATATGGTAATTTTTAGCCTAATAAATGATTAATAATAATCATTAATATATTTATCTAAACTGGTTGTTGTCAAAGAAGAGAGTGCAGGAAGTCTGACACTTCATTGTTAAATTGTAATAATTTAATGTACTCTATATTATGGCTGCAGAAAAGAATTTGATGTTAAGGTGAAAAGAGATCATTTGGTTTCTCTCAGAGCAGAGAAAATTCATGAAGAAGCTGAGGCCTAATATCTTTTAACTGAAATATTAATTGAGTTTTCTTGAAGGCTAAATAAAGGTATTTGTGATTGAATTTTTTTTCCTAATAGGTATTTAATTAGACTTGTTTGGAGTGTTTTTGGTAATAATAGCACCCCAAACAGGTTAACATATGCACAACATTTTGAGAGGTTTTATTCTACCCTCTTTTTCAGATGTTGCTAGCCTGACCAGGCAGGATGGCTCAGTTGGTTAGAGCATTACCTTAAAATTCAATAATCAAGAATCTAAGGATCCAGGTTCAAATCCCATGCTAGTACTGTCACTGGTCAGGCCAGCAACACCTGAAGCAGAGGAGAGAATAATACCTCTCAAAAAGTTGTGCATTTACTGACCTGTTTGATGTGCTATTACTAACAGTTGAATGTATTTGAAATATTTAAATAAAGTTAAATTTTTCTAAAGATATTCAATATACATATTAGATGATAGAAATAGTCCAATATAAAAATACAATTTGTAATATTATTTGATCTTATAAAAGCATTCTGTACATTTATATAATAACCTGTATTTATTCATTACAGTTAAATTTATTGGGCAGAAACCTTAATTGTCTATATTTGTATGTTTTATATGTGGTATTTACACCAATAAGTTTTATGACTCACTTTTTATACTGTCTAATCTATCATTAATCTTCATCTTTATCTATAATGAATCTCACTCTACTGTGGTTCTGGTATCAATATCTTTATAGTGAAATATATGTCTATTTTAAAAATCAATTGTCTCATTACTTTTTCTTCTAGCTTCATAAAGTCCATTTCCTATTCTATTTTAGACCACTTTTCTAGCTTCTGCAGTCAAGTTTCCCTTGAAAAGATTTGTAATTGTAAGTAACTAAATCAAATATCATTATCAAATGAAAAACTAGGTCCACAACTTGGTGATTTTACGCATCCTCCAATATCAGTTGCCAATTGATTTGATGGCCTTATAGTGTTCAAAATAAAATATTACCATTGCAATTGTCATTATGATGAATAATACTGGTTGTTCAACGTTATGTAGCAATAAGAATATGAGGTTACTGACTTTCTATCATTATAGGAGATTTGAACACAGACTTTCAAGCTCCCATCAGCTATCCACTCTATCTCATACAACCAATACCCATGACCGCACACATGTGAAAAAAATAAATGATCTCCAATATATGTATTTCATGCTAAAACAGCACTCATCAGTTATCATCATTTACCACACATATCATTGACTTTAAGATCAAAAAACACAACAGTCTTTCTTCTTAAATGCCCAGTAGTTACTTGATAATGGAGACAACATGAACTTGACATGCCTAAGAAATTAGTCATGGAAACAAAAAATGAAATCATTATTCTGATTATTTTGCACATTTATAATTTATCAAATATCTTAGTAACTCATCAATAAATAAAACAAACTTTTTTAAAGTATCTCATCATAGAAACATTTTTTTATATAAAATTAAACTTTATTATTAACAAATTATATACAACTATTAATATATATAAGAGAAAAAAAAGTGTGACATATTGTGCATAGCTTATAAAAATATAATCATTACGACTAGTGTTTGAGGACAAATGAAAATGATTCCATTTTATATAGATAGATGCATAATTTATACGCCTTTTATTATTCTAAAGCAGTGGTCTTCAACCACCGGGCCATGGACTGGCACTGGGCTGCAGAAGTTTTCTGTCGGTCCACAGCTAGACTAGCAAGAAAGTTTGTAATAACAATATAATAAGATTTTAAACTTTTAATTAATATGAACAATTTTTATTTATTTTTTCATCGCATTTTTCCAGATTTAAAAAAAAGAAACAGAACAAAAACAAAATCTAATCAATCATACATAAATTAATTTGTTTTTCTATTTATCACAGATGTTTATGGGGGGAGGGGTAGAAAAAGTTTTTTATTACACAAACTCCGGTTGTCTTTTGATAGCTAATCACGGCTGCTTATCAGCATTGTTAAAACAATAAAATGTAACGTGACTTTTTTTGATCTCTTAAATTTTTTTCTATAGCGATTTTTTTTGGGGGGCTTTAAATCAATTTTTATTACCTTTTTTTAAAAATAAAAGCAAAAAATAAGTTCTGTTTCTAACTTTTACAAAGTATTTCTCAATACACCACCCCAAAATAAAGTAAGATCAAAACTTTTGACTTTTTCAAGTTTTGTTTTCTTTTTTTTGGTTTAAAAATATGCCCACTTTTTTTTTGGCCTATAAGGCAATATTTTGTTTGGCTTTATTTGTATACCGCTAAAATACTAAAACTTTTATCTTTAAAACCAATTTATGTTACCTTTTTTTAAAAATAAAAACAAACAAAAAATAACTTTGGTGTCTATATTTTGTCTCAGTATTTCTCACCCCCCCCCCCAAAAAAAAAATAAGATCAAAACTTTTGACTTTTTCAACATTCAGGGGACTAACATTTTATTCTTGCATGTTTTAACAATAAAATAATAAACATAAAATGCAAGCACATTAATGAGAATGATTGTTATTGTATGTTTTCTGTAGCAGTATGACTGCGCAACTCGAGAAAGAGTGTTTAGCATGTGAAGGTAAGCAACACCATTACAATACACAGTAACTAGTGTGCTGTTTTGGTCAGTTAAAACAATTATGCTTATCTAAGGCTAAGCAGGTTACATCTTTAAAAAAATTTATCTAAACTTCTGCCGGTTCACGAAATTTTATCCTTATTTTTACCGGGCCGCAGGTGTGAAAAGGTTGAAGACCACTGTTCTAAAGTACAAATAATAAAAATATTGTTTTTTCAAAATTTGCTCACAGTAATTTTAGATAAGTATTTAAGAGCATATAAATGTGTTATACCGAGATAAGTATTTAAGAGCATATAAATGTGTTATATCACTCTTTATTACTTTTCCTTTTTTTAATATTTTTTGTTGTCAAAAATTACAAAGCAGCAAGTAAGCCACATAATGAGAGTATCCCATGATTCCGAGAGTTACCATGGCATTAAAAGGATGAAAACTTTTAAGATTTTTGTTTCAAGCAGTTGTTTAAGATTAAATATTTGCTTATGAAAGACAAAGTACCTTATGAATAAGAAGTAAGGACAGCTCTAAAAAATGTATATCATATCTTCTGGATGATTATTACACAAGGCACACGTGGAATCCATTCTATGATTAATGATGAAGATTTTAGTATAAATTGTGCGAAGTAAGAAATTAAACCAAAATTTTCACCATGATTGAGGAACAAGCATAGTTTGGAATCTAGTTAATATTTTGGCAATTGGAAGGATTGACCATAGATATCTGTTAGGATAGATAATTTTTTTCAAATCCTTAAATGAAACACCAACCGAAGATTTGTTATCATAATTGTCCAACTGATCTACGTGCTCGATACGTGATCATCAAAAAAAATAAGGACTTGCATATGGAAGTGAAAAGTGGAGGAATTGCTTTCAGGATTGGACTAACTAAGGTTGTGACATTCGTTTTAACTACAATATAGGAGACAAATGATATATTCTTGTCTAATATTTATATTTGTATTTAAATGTTTAAAAAAATAATTAAGGAATTCACTAAACACTCTGAAAGTATCCCACATCTGTTAGATTATTTAATGTATTATATGATTCAGTATACTGGAATAGTGATAGATTGGAACTCAAGATTCATGGATCGCGGTCCAGTTCTGTAACAGTAGTTCCGGTGTCTTGAACTTCCTATGAATTCTCAAGCAATAAGCCATTCAAATATTTTTTATTTAGAAATAACATGAATTTGCACAAACATGCTTACATAAAGACAGTCTAAAGTATTGATTTAATGTGTATATGGCTTGTTGCAGAATCTAGAATGGTGTATTTTATAACTCAAGGTCCGTGATCGATCCCAGCTTCAACACTTCCGGTGTTTAAATATTTTACGAATTCCTTAGCAATAAATAATCCGTTAGCAGCTCACAATTTTTAATATTTAAAATGATAAAAAAAAGAGAGAGAAACTCAATAATGTTTCATACAGCAAATGAAGGAAATAATGGAGGGAATTTTTCTGATAATATTATCAAAAACAGGATAAATAAAAGCCTAACTCAACTGACAGTCAAAGTAAAAATTTAATAGGTCATACAGGAAATAGCATTTTCCTTATTAAAATAATTAATTGTAAATGTGATAATGAATCGCAAGGAGAATCAAAAATTAGTTTAAATTAGTTTGAATTACACTTAAATGGTAATAAAATTTTGCATTCTTAAAAAAAAAAAAAAACTTTTTAGAATACTACTTAAGCGCTAAAAATATTATTTTGTTTTAATAATGTAAAACAAAAATATAAGGATATATAAAACACCTCTTTCTCACATACATACATGTTACTTTTTTATAAGGAAATACAAAAAGAAATTATCAATAAAAAAACACGAACATATGAATATATAAAATGTCAACAAACACACACGTACGCGTTGGTTTTTTTTATGCACGCACACAGGAAGGTTTTTAATAGAAATGTTTTATCAGCTCTTGGTTATGAATCTGAAACATGGATATTTTCCAAAAAAAGGAATTCAGAGATCTCAGACAATTTAATAAAGTATATATATAAAAAAATCATTTTATCAATAAAGAAGATGAATATATGGATACATAAAATATCCCTACAATACACATGTACATGTTGCTGTTTTTATGCAGGTACACGTGTATTTTGGGAGATGTATTGGAAGATGAAAGTTTTTAATAGAAATGTTTTACCAATTCGTAATTATGGATCTTATAAAACTTGGACATTTTCCAGAAGAGGAATTTAGAGACCTCAGACCACTCAATAAAATATGGAGAGATGCATATTAGGAGAAACTGATGCAAAGTGAAGTAAAAATACATATCACTGACATCACTGAAAGAGTTAAATGGAGCTGAGTTGGATATATTTTTAGAAGAAATTATAAAAAATGAACAGTTGAAATCTTCAACTAAATCCCAAGAAATTGTAAAAAACCTTAAAAGAGACTATATGGGAAATGTATGGATGAAATAAGGAAGTTTGCTGGTGTGATATGGAGAAGAAATAATAGTGATCAAAGAAACTGGATTAAACTTAGAGAGACTTTAATACTGCAGTGGATTTGATAATAAAGATGTTGATATATTTTTACATAAGGTCTTGTAATAAAGTTGCTTGTGCATTAGTCGGCCAGGATAAGTGGGTAGAATTTGGAATGTAATAGTTGTGAACTTCAAATTAAACATTTTATTGTTTCCCAAGTGATTAGCAAATGGTATCTAGCTATTACATTTAAAGCATAAAACAAGCAATAAAGCCATAAATGTTAACACAAATTTCCAGATGAGATATGATTTCTCTTTCACTGTTTCCTTGTGGAGTAAAACTGCAGAGGCTTTTCCCACTGGCATGGGCTATTTAAAGTTATTTTACTTTATTCACACAGTGATTGATCAATCTTAATTTTCATTAAGAAAAGACTGTTAGTAGTTTTAGCCTAATTAATATGAGTCAATTTTTCACAACTAGCTAAGTTTATCCCTAATCTCAACTCACCATATCATAACTGCAAGCTTCATCTCAACTCATCTCCCAACTGCATCCCTCATCTCCACTCACCATATCACAACTGCATTCCTAATCTCCACCCACCCTATCAACTGAATCGCTCATCTCAACTCATATCACAACTCACCATATGACAACTGCATCCTCATCTCAACTCACCATTCACAACTGCATCCCTCATCTAAACTCACCATATCACAACTTTATCCCTCATCTCAACTCATCATATTACAACTACATCCCTCATCTCAACTCACCATATCACAACTGCATCCCTCACTTCTATTTATCATATCACAACTTCATCCCTCATCTCAACTCACCATATGATGATTTCATCCCTCATCTTAACTCAGCATATCACAACTGCATCCCTCATTTCAACTTATCATATAACAATTGCATCTCTCATCTCAACTCACCATATGACAACTGCATCTCTCATCCCAACTCACCATATTACAACTACATCCTTCATCTCAACTCACTATATCACAACTGCATTTCTCATCTCAACTCACCATATCTCAACTAATCACTTTTTCTTGCTATGCATAAATTTTACAAACAATTCCTACTTGATAGGTAAACTGACAACTTAAACAAGAAGATCAGATGTTTGATACCTCTAGATAACATAATGTAAAAAATGCACGCAGAATAAGAAAGAGAGAATGATTTCAGTTCATGCCTAGATAACATAGTGAAAGAAAATGCATGCAGAATAAGAAAAAGAGAATGATCTCAGTTCATGCATTGATAGATGGTTGTGAAATGGTGGAATTCAGATTAAGGATGCACTGATAGAAACAAAAAAAAAAAATCTTGAAAATAATATTTATGTTGACTTAATTTTCGTTAAAAAAGAGAAACAGTTAAAAATAAATTAAGATCCAACAAATACATAACATTTCACAGTGAAGCAAATCAGCAAACTGAATATTTTACACAACATAAAATAATTTTTAATTCCTTTATAAAATTAGATAGTTATGACTTTTATTATGTGAATATTCATTTAGTCAATGTACACTAAATGGCAATATTAGTATGTGATGATGTGATGTGATGCAATGTGACTTCTCCTTAAATAGAGTCAGGAATATCTCAGAAGCCACGCCCAAAGAAACCTGTTAGCCACTTTACCTTCCTTTTCCATTGTCCACCCTAAGTTTTCCCATAATCTGCTCCATACCATTTCCACAGCATAATCTTTGTCAACTCCATGACCTTCATATGTAAATCCCTCTTATCTTTTCCCAAACCTAGCATAAAAACCAATAACTGACTTTCTGTATAATCACTTTGTTCATATTTAATCTTTCATAATGTCATTATTTGTACCCTTTCTACTTCCAAGCATTTACATTGAAGTAACAGATGCCTAATATTTTCTATGTCTTTATTACACAACTTGCAGACTAAATCACCCATATTTTTCCATTTATGTGTATATTCCCTTGTTGCTAAAAATCCCGTTTGAGCCTTAAACAATAAATATTATAAACAATCATATTTAAACAGCATTAAACTGTTGCACATGCTCTTTGAATTTTAAATATAAAATGAATGAATACTAACACTTCAACCACATTCATTTTATATTTAAAATCCAAAGCGCATCAACCACATTCATTTTATATTTAAAATCCAAAGCGCATGTACAACAGTTTAATGCTGTTTGCCTTTTCCAAAGACTTTATCATCTGGGTTGAAGTGCTAGTATTCATTCATTTTATATTTAAAATTCAAAGCACATGTGCAACAGTTTAATGCTGTTTAAATATTATTGTTTATAAAAAACATCACGCTGTATAAAATAATTGACTTATATACATAAATAAATATTATAATAAATTAACTCACACCCAATGTTCCATTTACTTTTATATATATTTAAACTCGTTTTACTCCCCATACTAGTTCTCCATCTTCTCCAACTCCCTATTCTTTATTAATGCATCTATTCTTCTATCCCACTCCTTACCACTATAATACTCAACAATCCTCCTAACACAATCAACAAACATCACATGATCACCATCTCTATACTAGCACATAATTTGTTGTAAATAAAGGCAAAACTCCCCATACAGTAGTGCCACCCTGTGCCAAACAGAGTAATCAATGGATGCCAGAAGGCTTGTGCATAAAATCCCTATCTAGTGCCTACTCATCCAATATCCCCAGACTAGTTTCTGGCTTGTGGCCATCATCAGTGAGGAGCCTTGGATCTGAGAGCACTGCACCTAGATCTTAGGATCTAATGCAACCCTCCAGCAGTCACCTTTTAACTCTACTTTACTACAAAACTATGAGAATGAAATTGAAAACATTGTTAATATTGGATGAGTAGGCACTAGATAGGGATTTTATGCACAAGCCTTCTGGCATCCATTGATTACTCTGTTTGGCACAGGGTGGCACTACTGTATGGGGAGTTTTGCCTTTGTTTACAACAAATTATGTGCTAGTATAGAGATGGTGATCATGTGATGTTTGATGGTTTAACACCAATCCTGCCTAATAGGATAGTGGTGGCTATGGTTGTTTAAGAGCCAAAGACACCAAAATGTATGGGTGCTGAATTGAGTTCAGACCCATATGACTATATAAGCTATTGAGCTTAGATTGAAGATATTAACAATGTTTTCAATTTCATTCTCATAGTTTTGTAGTAAAGTAGAGTTAAAAGGTGGCTGCTGGAGGGTTGCATTAGATCCTAAGATCTAGGTGCAGTGCTCTCAGATCCAAGGCTCCTCACTGATGATGGCCACAAGCCAGAAACTAGTCTGGGGATATTGGATGAATAGGCACTAGATAGGGATTTTATGCACAAGCCTTCTGGCATCCATTGATTATTCTGTTTGGCACAGGGTGGCACTACTGTATGGGGAGTTTTGCCTTTGGTAACACAATCATCCCACCTTTTGTACAAGTATACTGACATAACTTCTTTATCCAAATCTTCTGGATACCGCATTACCTTTCTCACCCATCTTGTTGCCTGCCCTTTACTTGTAACCCAATTAAATACTATTTTGACTATTCTTTTATTATCCATAAACTGCAATCTACCGAACATTTTCAATTTGCTTATTGCATCTCTTATATAAAAACTTGACCATCCCATTTTTCCTTGAATTGCCTCCTTTGATGTCCACACTTCAGCATCTAATGCATGTCTTCCTACTTCCCTTTGTACTTTTTCTAAGCAATCTAATACCCCTTTACTAATACATAATGCATCATTACCATATGTTTACCCTGCTACTGCCACTCCCTTCCATATAATTCTAGCTACATCATATTTATTATATGAAAACATTGTTAATTTTTTTATCAATCCCTTTCTTTTCTTTGCTTCATTTATCAATTTTTTCTCCCATTCATCCAAGCAATTTGTCTTATTACTCAAGATGATTCCCAAATAACTACATCTATTCACCACACTTAACTTTATATCCCCCAATAAGAAATCTTTGTCTTCTCTTTCCCCAGTATTCACCATCATTATATTTGATTTTTCTTCACTAAATTTAATCCCATATCTTTACCCACTTTTGCACATGTCCCAACATAACTTCCATATCTTCTCTTCTTCTTGCACGCAAAAAGACATCATCTGCAAGAAAAGACTTGACAATGTATATACTCTCTTGCCACCTATTAATGGTATCTCTAACCCTCATCCAAGACTTTCTATTGTTCTCTCCATTTCACTCAAATATGACACAAACAAAATAGGTGTCATAGGCCATCCTTGCCTCAGTCCCACCCCATTTTTAACTTTAACTTATTCTATATCCCCCAATTGATATGTATAATAATTATTTTCATATAATTTCTTAATAACACCCACTAAAGCTTCATCCATTCCCAGAATTTCTAAACTTATTCATAATCTACTTCTATTCACTCTATCATATTATGCCTTCTCTATATCTATAAAACTCATATATAACTATCTGCCTGAATTTCTACTCATATCTATAAGCTGTGTAACTACAAATAAACTATCTCCTATACACTTATCTGATCTAAAACCTTCTTGCATTTCCCCCACTACATTATTTTTTTCCATCCATTTTGCAACTCTTCCACCCACCATATATGAAAAAACTTTATATAAAACTGATGTTACCGCTATTGGTCTATAATTACTTAACTTTCTATGATTCTTGCCCTTTCTTTTAAATAATAATTTGACTCTTGTATTACTCCAACTACCTGGAAAAACTCTCTTCTGTGCCATCTTATTAAAGCATGATAGTAATTTTACTTTTGCCCTACACCCTAAATTCATTACCATCTCTGCTGCCCATCCATCTAACCCTCTTGCCTTACCACTTCTCAATTTCTTCCCTGCCTCATTCAGTTCATTTTCTGTAAACCTAATATTCCCATGACTATATGCTTTCATATTTTCTATCCCTCTGTCCTTCACAACTAATATCTTTTCTATATCCATTACATAACTATTCAATATTCTCTCTAATTCTTCTCTAGAGCTACCCTCTATTTCCTCCTTATCCAGTAATACTATCTCTCTCTACCCTAAATTTCTCCTTTTAATGTAATTCCAATTTTTTTTACTCCCATCTCTTCTACTTTTATTAATATCATCCAATAATTTACTATTAAGTTTCATTCTCTCTCTCTCTCTCTCTCTCTCTCTCTATAATTATCTATTTAGTTTCATTCTCTCTCTCTATAATTATCTATTTTAGCTAACTTCTTCTTTTGTAAGTACTTTTCCCATTTACCATTAATATCTTTTTCACTTTCTTTGTTCTTAATAGCACCACTTATATTCTCTGCATGCTTTTTCCTCTCTTTTACACTTTTACTAACTCTCATTTTTCTATTTCTTTCATTCTTCTGAATATTCTCACCTAAAACCCTATTTGCCATTTTTTCTATTTCATCACACCAGTCCTCATACTCATTTCCAACCAACTCTTCCATGGTTTCATCAACTTGTATTTTATACTCTTCTAACTTATTCTTATCCTTCACTCTCCATCCACATCTTTCACTATTATTCCTACTTTTATTTCTATTTTCCATTACATTACTAGCCATTTCAATTACAAAGAATTTATGATCACTATTACATACTCTCTCTTCATTATCAAACACCTTAATTTTCCGTACTTTATTCATCCCCTCTTTCTCTACCAATACATAATCTATTGTGTGGGATATATTATTCCTAGACCATGGGTATTGTCATTCATAAATATTTGATAAGTTTCCAATGCTCAAATTTACTCTCTGAAAATTTCTTCAAAAACTGTCCATTCTTATTGTCTACATCATCAATTTCTTCAATATGCCCACTCATATCTTCAATAACCATTATTCTCTTTCCCTTTTCTTTAAACCTCTGTATATCCTTAACTAGGCACTCATATATGCTATTGTTCCACTCCATTATAGTTTGACTATCTCCAGTAGCTATATAAACTATAGCCACCATCCATTCTTGTTTTCCCAATCTTATTTCAAACCATAAATGTTCTTGGCATTTAACAGTATTTAAATATTTTTTTGATATAACACCTATATCACCACCCTTTTTTCTTTCTTTTTTCTATTTATACCCTGCCATACCAAATCTTCCAAAACAGGTTCTTCTTCTTCTCTTATGTGTTTCCACTACTGCTAATACTTCAAGCTCTTCATTTTCAATAGTTTTGTTTAATTCCTGCCATTTTTCTGGTCTCCTACCACTTTGCATATTCAAATACCCAATTTTAACAATTTTTTCTTTCCTAATTACTCTTTTATAATTTTTTTTTATTCTTTCTTCTCCATTATGCTTATAAATAACTTGCTTACCATTAATTTTACAGACCCATTCCCTCTCCACATCTACATTTATATCTAAATCAATTGTCCTTTGTTTATTCCTTACATCCAATCCATTCTTCTTCTTTTTAATAACACTACAATTTAAAATCCCACCCCCCTTTACAAGTTTCTTGAACTACATTTTTTATAAATCAGACTCCCTAAAACTTCACTTCCTTGTTTCCTAAGTGCAACCCATCTTTACCAAATAGCTTCCTCTTCTCAATAAAAAAATCCCACACATCCACAAATGTAACATCATTTCTCTCACACAATTCTTTCAATCTCTCATTTATAAAACATGCCCTATCTAACATATACCTTTTATCAAATCTTGGTAATAATCCAACTATTCCTACTCTTCCTATAGCCATACTTAAATTCCTAATCAATTCTGTGTACTCGCCCATTACTCTCTCTCTCTCTGATTTCTCTGATAAATTATTAGTCCCTACCATAACATATACATCTCTATTCCCTTGCTTCTTTATTTTATCTGTAACATCCCTAATTTTAGCTCCCGGCAAACATACTCTTACATACCTGTATCTATTTTCCCTTGCAATTACATCTCCACATTCTCTTATTAATGAATCCCCTATCAATACTGTCTCATAGTCTACTTTCTCTGCTTCATTCACAATCTTCTCTACCACCTTCTGAACTTCCTTATCTACTTTTTTTTTATTATTCCTACTCAATAATTCCTTTATCTGCTCACACTTCATCTCTAATGATTTTAATTTTGCTTCTACATCTTTTACCTCTTCTTCTATCTTATTTATTCTTTGGCCAACCATCTCCAATGCACTACCTATTTTTCCATCTATATCTCTTGTCACTCCACTACAAACAGACTCTATCCTGCCTTTCTCAACTACATTTTGTTTCATTTCTCCTGACTTCCAGTCTTCCTCAACTATGTTTTGCTCCATTTCTCCTGTCTTTCTCTTTATGCTATCTACATTTTGAAACAACGTTTTCACCTCTTTTATCACATTCACACCCTGTCTACATAACCATAAACCTGTTACATCCTTCCTAGTCTTATTTAAGCATTTCAAGTGGAAAACCTCATCACATATATTACACTTTACCACAGCATGTCTAATTCCTTTCTGACAATTATATATGCATTGTAAAATACAAATGCAATCCATATTACTTATTTTCCAAGCCACCTATTCTATATTTAACTTTATACTTTCTCTCCTACTCTTCAAACCCTTTTGCACAGAAAGATAAAAATTTTACTTTCAAAAACGATCGATCAAAACGTTATCTTTTACCTCAAAATAACTAACTGTTTTTAAATTAAAAATTAAAAAAAAAACAACTTAAGTAGCAAATTTAAAACAACTACTAATCTTACATGCAACTTAGTTATAGAAATCTTTACATTAACACACATTCAGCAAAAAGATTTTTTTTTTTAAACTGCTATATTTTTAAAATGACGATTGAAACACTTTTTTTTCTTTTTATAATAATTTTGATCTTTCAAAATTCAAAAAAATCTATCTCTCTTGATCACAACAATTTACCCCTCACTTTCATACCACAATTAGAATATTTAAATCAATGATTTCAGATGATTACTCGCATAAAAAAGATATCGAACTTAGCTGAAATTGAAGTCAGTGACCAGTATGATTCTCAAACAGCCACATATCTTCTGATCACTAATCAATACTGATAATAGAGAGTTCAGCTTTTTATTGCAGGAATCCCTTCATGTATAAAAATACTACTACAATCTGAAATATATTAATCATTGATGCTGCTTGACTTAAAACAATGAGAAGAAAAAGGCTTACCATTTTTTAGTTTATCATTACATAATCCCTGTTTACACACTATCACATAGGAAAAATTAGATTTTTTGCTTAAATTGAGTTTTGAATTTATTGGCGCATTATTAGGCGCATAGGAATCTAATATTCTTTTGCAGATGCAATCGGAATCTTATCAGCAGATTCAGATAAACCATGGTTATACTCAACTGTTTCATAAATGAAATTTGATGGCCATTGATCTACATAAACATAAACAAACACAAACTATGATTCAAATAGTTAATAACAGTTGAATTTTTAGCTCTTAGGCAGCATTAAAAAACTTAGTAAAATTACTAATGGACACATCTATGTAATGGAATCTCTAATGACCCTAATTTTATTAATAAATTATTCTATCTAAAAAACCAATGTGTTCAATAAAATAATAAATAAATATATTAATAATTGATCCATTAGAAAGAATGGCAAAATGAAATTGCAATGGCAATAAAGACATTTAAACTGACATAAATGATGAAGTTACAAAAAGTCAATAAATGTACTCATTAAGTACATCTATAAAAAGGTTACAATTTTGAATTATAAATAACAAAGTCAAGCTCTTATTGGTTCAACTGAGATCACATTGTAACAAAACTGCACCAATTATTTTTATACACTGAGAGTTGTAAATTTATCAGCTTGCATTCCAAGTTTCTGTCTAAGACAAGTAGAGTTATCTAGATGACAAAATAATATAACAAAGCAATAACACTGGATCATTGCTAATTATAATTGCAGTTGCTTGCCATCTCCTTATAACAATTTGTTATCATTTCAATGTTTCAGCTAAAAAAATGCTTACTTTTTCATTGTTTTATTTTTTGCTTTTTAGTTTTATGTAGTTTTCAGAAATAAGGCATGGAGAAAGTTTAGATAAATTTAATACCACTAGATGGCAGTATTGTAAAGTGGCTAACAGGTGTCTCTGGGCATAGTTGCTGAGAGATTCCTGACTCCATTTAAGGAGAAGTTGCATCACATCACATCCTATAAAATATTAAAAATCAAATTTTCACTAACTTATTTGTGAAATTATTTGCAAACTATAAACAAATATATTGCAATTAGGAATATTTATATATATATAAATGCAATATTTCAACTAGAATGAAATTTGGAAAGTTGGTGAAAATCTAATTACATGTTTGATTCAAACAGACCAAAACAAAACAGAATAATGTAAACAAAAATGTATTAAAAATATGACTTATGTTTAAATGATGGTTAATCTGCCATTATTATTAAAATCTGAATTTAAATCAATAATATTCTAAATGGCATTGAATTCTTGAATATTTTATCTTTTAATTAAAAGGGATTTTTATTAATAGTTAATTACTTAAAAAATTATGATTAGAGTTGTTTAGAATATAATAAAAAGCTTCAAAGAAGTAATCATAAATAGAATGTGCAAACTTTACTTGGTGCAAACTTTTCATGATCAGAACAGAGGACTGCATTGGTAGCTAATGAACTATCAAGATTTAAGATTCATATAGCTGCTCTTCACAAAACTTGTCAACCAGATAAAGGGAGTTTAAGAGAACAGGTTGATGGCTACAATGTTTTTAGAAGAGCAGATTGATCACTGAGAATTCATGGTGGATTTGCTGTAAAATCTAACTTAGTATCTTCTATTGTTAGAATTCTTCATTATATCAATGAAAGGGTAATGGTATTAAAACTTGCTCAATGGTACTACTGTTCATTTTTAGTGCCTAAGCTTTAACATTAGACTCAGAAAATTCAAAGAAAGTTTTTTATTTCTTCAAGAAGAGCATCATTACAACAACACCTTTAACACTTAGTTCTTCAAAGAGACTGTAATACACATGTTGATACAAACAATAGATTTGGGCCAAAAGTTGTTGGGAATAATGAAACTAATGCTGTAAAGATATGGACTGACTATCACAAACACTTTATTAGGCAGAAAAAACAGCTATATAGCAATGTGGATGCTTCCACACTCAAAATAATGCACTTGATTACATAACAGTTAAAAAACAAAATACAAGAGATGTTCATATTACATGAGCACTTACAAGTGCAAATTGTTGGATGGATCTTAGATCAGCACGTTCCAAAATTAAAATAATAGATGCATTAAAAAGTAGATCTGTTTCCAATCTTATACACATAATTTTTTATACCAATTCTTAAAAAGCATCAAGTATGCAAACTACATTTTAACATCTATTAAATACTAAAATTGTTAATTTCGACTCCTCCAAGATTGTGATATTATTGAAGCATGGAATTCTCTTAAGGAATGTATTATGGGTGCAAGTAAGTCTATGTTCATTAAAAAAAGAATCATGACTGCTTTAATAGGATTATTAAAAGAAAACATGTGACATGATAAATCTGAAGGCAGAAATCCAATGATTGACAAGAAAACTTAAAAATGATTGGTGGGTTAAAACTGCAAAAAAGATACAGACCTTTGTTGATCAGATCATTCTAGATCTTTCTTGATGCACTGAAAGCAACATGTGGATGGAGGTATCACAATTCTAGCAAAAACACTTTCTTATATGATCACATTGAAATTTTGAATAGTTTGGGAATCACTTTTGAATAATGATCCAAGAATTGAGATGATGACTTTTAATGATATTTCGATTTTACTGATTTATTTAGATTTGGACAGATATTCAGTTTAGTGAAGTCAAAACAAGTTTGTTATCTTAAAAATGAAAATGCTGCAGATTCTAATAAAATATCTAGAGAAGTTTTTAAATAAGGTGGTCATATATTGTTTCAAAAATTGACCCCTGAAATGATGCCATAAGATTTTATGAGATGATGACTTTTAATGATATTACCATTTTATTGATTCATTTAGATTTGGAGAGATATCCAGTTTAGTGAAGTCAAAACAAGTTTGTTATGCAGATTCTAAGAAATATCTAAGAGAAGTTTTCCAAATATGGTGGTCATATATTGTTTCAAAAATTGGCCCCTGAAGTGATACCACAAGATCTTATGGATGACTTTATTGCTCCAATTTTTAAAAACAAGAAAAATAGATAAAATTGCAATAGTTATCATAAAATATTATTATTATCCATTACAGCAAAGGTACTTCCAATAATTTTTTGAATGTTTTTCCAATCATAGATAAATTTTTACCAAAGACTGAAGATGGTTTTATAAATCAAGAAGCATTGTAGACATGGTCTTTGTTGACAAGCAAATAGAAGAGAGATGTTGGTAAAAAAATGGTGGTTTTTATATTGCACTTATTGATTTATTAATTTAAGATATTTGACTCAGTTAATTTATGGTAGTGTTTGAAACTATTTGATTGGCCACCAAAATTTATTTGTATTATATAGCTTCTACGTAATAGATTAAGAAGAAATGTTACTACTATAGATTGAAATCTTGAGACTTTTGAAATAAAAACTAGTGTCAAACAATGATTACTTGCTCTAATATAGTTTTCAATTTTTATGATAATTGTTTTAGGAACTGTTTCTAAGTGGCCTAATAAAACATGGATGAAGAAGCAATATAGGTTTGGTGCTGGAATTTTTAAATTTATTAGACACAAAAACAAAACTCTGATTTATATCCTGCTGCTGATTGTCTTTGTTTCCCAGCTCAAACAACAATTTACAGGATGTTTTGAATGCAACATTTAAAGACTTTGATTTAATAATTAATGTTCAAAAAAACACATGCTTTTTATGAAATAGTAAAAGAAGAAAAAATCTCAACAAGTTTTAGATTGATTGCTTATCCACTTGAGAACATAAACTAAATTTAAATAGCTTAGTAGTTTTATATGTAAAAAGATGAACTGAGATACAATGCAGAATTCTATGTACTGTTATTACTTTTATGAAATTAAGAGTATTTCATGGCAGGGAAATAATTAGTCACTACTGGAGAATTGCATTACATCCTAAGATGTAGGGGCAGAGCTCTCAGATGCAAGGCTTCTATCTGATGAAAGCCACAAGCTAGAAACTAATCTGGGGATACTGAATGAGTAGGCACTAGATAGAGATTTTATCCACAAACCTTCCTGCTTCCATTGATTACTTTGGCTACTATACAAAGAATTTTGCCTCTGTGTATATTAGCTGTATATAGAACTGTGAATTTACTTAATTTATCATATAGAAGGGAGACTTTGATTCCACTATCAAGACATTAGAAAGTTTCATTTAAGAATGCTTCATGAAATTTTAAAAATTGGGTGGAAACATCAAAAAAATAATATGTTCTTCAATTTGATGAATATGATACAATAGAGGCCACGATCACAAAATGATGTCTTCATTGGATCGGACATGTAAACAAATAAATAATGCAAGTCTTACCAAAAGGCTGTTGTATGATGAACTTGGGCATGGATTTTGTGAGAGAGGTCAACTCCTTAAGGATTATCTCCAATACCTTCTAAAGAAGTGCAATAATGATTGTTTCCATTCAAAGATATGGCAGAGAATAGAGAATACTTTGAAGAACTACAAATGGACATAATATTGAATTAAACATGAGATATAGTTTCATTCTGCAGTTGACTAATATAGTTAAAAATGATGAGATGATAAGGATTTTAAAAATTAAATAAACTGACATATTCTGAAACATGATTACATTTTGCCAATAAAATAAAATAAAAAACAAGTCTATTTCTTTATTTTTCCCTTCATAGATGAAACTCCTAATGGTGGTATATTATTTTGTTTTAAAAAGTTGTCAAGTGTTTGTGGCCTAGCGGTTAGCATAGCTGCCTTCCAAGCACTGGCCCGGGTTCATTTCCCGGTCAACGCATTTGACATATGAAAAAAACAACAACATTTATTTATAATATATATATTTTTCTTATTAATTTAGTTTCACTACTTTTTTAAAACTTTTGATGATCTAAGATTTCAATTTCATAGGTACAATTACTGCTTTCAATGCTTGGTTAATAATACAGGATAATTACCAAACTTGAAGACTCTGCCTTTGCATGCCTCATATTGATCGATAAGGGTACACAATTTTAACATAGCCAATATCATTATTCCTAACCTTGAGAAGAAAATCCAATAAATCCCATACCTCTTTCCATTTATATGATTGTAGTTAAAGATTTATGTCATTTAGCACAGTAATACAATGGGAAATTCCCAGACAATATACCAAATAAGTCTTCATTTGGTCAGATCAGGGTCAGACAACTTTTTAACATGAAAATCCATTTTGTTTAAATCTCACTCTGCCTCCACCTATTAGAGAGCCACAAGAAAAGGGATATCTCCCAGGACACTCATTAAAGAGCTGCAAGGAAAGAGATACCCCCCACTAAAAAACTGCAGGGCAAGAGGTGAACAATCTGTTCATGAAATATAGGAATTTCTGAATGGCTGTGGATATATCTGAACATTTATTTTAGTAATAAAACATAAGGAAAGAGATACACCCCACTAAAAAACTGCAGGGCAAGAGGTGAACAATCTGTTCATGAAATATAGGAATTTCTGAATGGCTGTGGATATATCTGAACATTTATTTTAGTAATAAAACATAATAAAATCTGTATAGACTGTAGGGAAAATAAAAATTCTCTTAGAAATAAAAAAAAAAATTACAGTTTGATTTATTCACCAATTTCCAATATTTAAATATTCATAATGAGTGCTGGTTCAGCACGAAATACGTATATTAGGTACATAAGAAAGTCTGAGTTCAAACCCTATATTAGGTACATAAAATATAATTGTATTTAAAATATTAATAATTATTATTCTATAATAAGGTTGAATAGCCTTAATACAAGAAACAATCTTATAATGCGCATTTTTTCTCTCCTAGAATTATCAAAATATTTGTTTGTAAATTACAAGAGGAAATAAAAATTGTGTTTATGTTTATCATGATAAAAAGCACTATGAAATTAGGATCAAAGAGCCACATTTGGCTCGCAAGCCATAGTTTGCCGACCCCTGGATCAGATAAACGAAATTACTGAGCTACCATTAATTTTCCTTTCTATATTACAATCTATCTCCACTTTCTTATTAAACTCCACATATTTTTTTAAACTGTTTTGATATCTAATTTATATAAAATAAATATTAAAACATTACTTTTCCTTTTCAGGAAACCTTATAATAAATTGCTCAATTGATACTTTTTTTTTTTTAACGCGGTTACATTTAGTACTTGTACTCCCGCTTCAAATTTAATTACTTATGCAACAGAGGACACATATCGAACAATGTGCTATACTTTAAAAATTAAAATGATTCTTTCCCTTTTATATCCTGTCAATTGTAGTAGTGACAAGGTGAAGCTGTTAATAACAGATTTCACGTTTTGATAATTAAAAGATCTTATGTCAAGCCGTTATCATTCAGGGCTTGTAGCAACGCTGAATTAAAATAGAAATACCTTTCCTTCATTCATATCCTCCAATTCTGATAATATTACCAATAATTATGATTATATATAAAACGTTAAGAAATTAAACGCATGATAGTAAAAGAATTGCTTTGTGTGTTTTTTTTAAAAATGACAATTCAAATACGCTCATTAATGGCTTCTTATAAACATAACTAACACGAACATATCATCAATTCTTTGCTTTTCGCAACATTTGTTTATCGTATTATATATATCATTGATTTTTTCTTTTTCTCCGCTTGCTATGTATATACTGCAGAACAGTGATATGAAGCTAGAGAAGGAAATAATTATTTTATTGCTGGAAAGTTTATTAAAAATTTGATTACCGGAAGTGAGTCCGCTGGATTCAATTCATAGACCTTGAATTTCAAAATCTACCGTTCTTCCACTGCTCGGTCAACCACAGCTTTCAACATATTAATCTCCACAGAAATCCTAATCTTCCTCTATGTGTAATGTTGAAAATTTTATGACATACATACAATTTTCGTGAACTGACCTGACTTGATATCAACTCTAAGGTAAGAATAATTGGGCGGTTATTGCTCAGCGGATCATTTGGTTTAATTAAAGTGCCAGTTAACAGTCATATCTATAATCTAATGCTGTTGTTATGTTAAACTGCACAGAACATTGAAAGGATGGCTCTGAAGAAGCATTTAGATATTCAAGTTCTAAAATGATCACACAACAATTTTTACCAAAGTTTTGTTTTTCCTCTGCTGAATCAGAAACTTTCACCCCAGAAGCTCACAATCATTCAGTTAATCATTCAGTTAACTACTGGGCTAATGACTTAAGTCATTCATTAAAATAAAGATAGAACACACAACCAGATAGTCTCCACATTGTCTCATTTTTCTTCAGATAAGTAACAAAAAAAACTATAACAGTAAACTATTGACATTTAATAGAATTTGCTTTGATGTTTATCTTGATGATGTTAGAGTTTTATTTTTATGATAAATCAGTGTGAAATAATAAGATAAAGGTTTAAAGAAATCATGTTTGCCAGTGTGGTTTGGTGGTAGAGTGGCAGACTCTAAAGTTTGAGTTCATGAATCATAGCCTCTGATGCTCAAACTGCTTATGAACTCTTAAATAATAAATCATTCAATTATTATATTCTTTTTGAACTCCCAGCATGTTTGCTGCAATGGCAGATTGAAGTTCAAGATCCATGGATTGCAGCCCAGCTATGTTACTTCTGATGCTTGAACTTCTTATGAATAATGAACCATTCAATTACTATATTCTTTCTTAATTCCCAGCATGCTTTGCTGCAGTGATAGAGCATTGAACTCTGGAGCTCAAGATCCATGAATTGCAGCCTAACTCTGTCACTTCTGATGCTTGAACTTCTTAGAAACTCCTGAATAATAAAACATTCAATTACTATAGTCTACTGAGTTCCTAGCATGCTGTGCTGCAGTGGTAAAGTGGCAGACTTTGGAGCTCAATGTCCAAGGATTACAACCACAGTTTAGCTTATATCACTTCTGGTGCTCAAACTTCTTATGAACTCTTAAGCAATGAACTATTTGATCATTTTGCCTTATATGGTTTGCTACAGTAATTAGAGTGGCAGACTTTGGAGTTAGAGTCACCAATCATGCTCAACTTTAGCCTTTCTAGTACATAAACTTCTTATGAATGCCTCAATAATAAACAATTAAATTACTATATTTTTTCTGAGTTCCCAGCATTTTTTGCTGCAGTGGTAGAGTGGTAAAACTCTGGAGCTCAAGGACCATAGATTGCAGTCCAAGTCTTCCATTTCTGATGCTTCAAGCTCTTATGATCTCCTTAACATAAACCATTCAATTAATAAACTCTTTCTGAGTTACCAGCATGCTTGGCTGCAGTGGTCGAATGGCAGACTTTTTGAAAGACTTTGGAGCTCAGGATCCATGGATCACAGCCCAGTTCTGGTCCCTCTTTTGCTTGAACTTCTTATAAACTTCTGACCAATAAACCATTCAATTACTAGATTCTTGATGAGTTCCCAGCATGCTTTGGCAGAGAGAGTTTTCAGGTTCATGGAATGTAGTCAAGCTCTATCCTTCTCATATTTGAATTTTTTATCAACTTTTCAAAACTATTCAATTAATATTTTTTTCTATTCCTAGCATGCTTTGCTGCAGTGGTAGAGTGGAAGACTCTGGAGCTCAAGGACCATGGATTATAATCCAGCTTTGTCACTTCTGATACTTGAACTTCTTATGAATTCTTGAATAATAAATGTTTCAATTACTATATTCTATATTTCTTGAGTTCTCAGCATGCTTTGCTGCTGTGGTAATGTGGAAAACTCTGGAGCTTAAGGACCATGAATCACAACACAGCTCTATCACATTTGATGCTTAAACTTCTTATGAATTCCTGAATAATAAACCATTCAATTATTATGCTCTTTCTAAGTTCCCAGCATGCTTTGCTGCAGTGGTAGAGTGGCAGACTCTGGATCTCAAGAATGATGGATTGCAGTCCAACTCTACTTTTCTGATGCTGAAACCATTTAATTACCACATTCTTTCTGAGTTCCCAACATGCTTTGCTGCAGCCCAGCTCTGTTGCTTCTGATGCTTGAACTTTTTATGAACTCCTGTTACTATGCTTTTTTAAGTTCCCAGCATGCTTTGCTGTAGTGGTAGAGTGGCAGACTGTGGAACTCAAGGTCCATGGATCACAGCCCAGCTCTGTCACTTATGATGCTTGAACTTCTTATGAACTCCTGAATAGCAAACCATTTAATTACAATGCTCTTTCTGTTCTCAGCATGCTTTGTTGCAGTGGTAGTATGACTGACTCTGGAACTAAAGTTCCATGAATGGCGGTCCAGCTCTATCACTTCTGGTGTGCAAACTTTAAAGAACTCCTAAAAAATAAATCATTCAATTATTATACCCTTTTTGAATTACAAGCATCTTTTGCTGCAGTGGTAGAATAGCAGACATTTTGTCAGACTCTGGAGCTCATGATCCATGGATCTCAGTCCAGGTCTGGTTCTTCTCTTGCTTGAACTTCTTACAACCCCTGAATAATAAATCATTCAATGACTATATTCTTGCTGAGTTCCCAGCATGCTTTTGCAGAATGAGTTTCAAGGTCCATGGAATGCATCCAAGCCCTATGCTTCTGATATTTGAATTTTTTACCAACTTGTGAAAAAAAATGACTCAATTACTATATTCTTTCTGTTCTCAGCATGCTTTGCTGCAGTGATAGAGCAATGGATTCTGGAACTCAAGGTATACTGATTGCAGTTCTACATTTTCGTTGCCAGTGTTAACTCTTGAGCAACAGTTATTTGATTATTATTGTTATTATTGAAATACTTCTGACAAATTAATCAATTAAAAAGCAAAAATAAAATGTTTTTGATCAGATAGCAATAAACAAATTATACATATAAAAAGTGAGAATAACTCTCAAATTTTAATAAATGGAGATGTTATTTATGTATTATGGAAAGGAAAAGTTAATAACAAATCATTTTAATTCTCTTTTTATTAATGTTAAACAAGTATATATCGCTTTTAATAACTTCTCTCATATAAACTTTTAACGCAAAAAATTTTTAATAAAACTTTTTTATTTTCCTGACAGTTTTGACTATTCAGCAGTCTTCATCAGAGCAGTTCTCAAATTTTCTCCATATTTTATTACAAGTATTTTGAATGATTAACATGACATTGATTTTCTTGAACCAAAATCAAATTTGAATTCTATTGTTTTTGAAGATATTCAGCTAAATAAAATATTTAATGGTATAAAAAAGACCATAGTATAGTATCTAATTTATCAGTTAAATCTGGTATTTGTCCAGATTTAATGAAGAGGTCACTCATCTTGTCTATCTTTAAGAATGGGGATATGCAAATGGATAACTGTAGACCTATATCTTCCTTAGCTACTTTATCTAAAATGTTTAAAGTTTGTATTAAAAATATAGAATTATTAAATTTATTTTTAAATGTAGTCTTTTCTCTATAAACCAATTTGGAATTTTACCATATAAATCTGCTACTTTGGCTACACTTATTACAGATTCACTGGAAGTGGTTATAAAGCAATAGATGTTTACCTAGATTTATTTAAAGCTTTTGATTTTGTTTAAAAAAAACTTATTAAGAAAATTAATGATGGGGGTACTAGAGACAGCATGAAGGATTGGTTGGCATCTTATTTACAACAAAGAAACAAAGTGTCAAAATAAATGATGTCTTCAGAGACTATTCTTTGATTAAATTTGGCATACAAGTTTTAGTTTTGGGTTCATTACTTTTTATTATTTATATTAATGATTTGATGAACATCTTCCTTTGCATTTAAATATTGCATGATTTGCAAATGGATTACTTCAAAAATGAATAAACAAGGATTAAAATAAAATTAGATATCGGTTTTCTATAATAATTTGATTACATAATAAAGATGTCTGCCATCCCTCATATATATGTTAAATGGATTATGTCCTGTACATGAGGGGTCAGATTGACTTTAGTTCAACATGGGTGTAATGAGAATCTCAGCCTCAGGGTGGCCTTTGAGCGTTCCATCATCAGATTTCCAATTGGATGGATGGTTGAAGAGTTGGAGGGTGGAGTGGATTGAAGCCTGTCCATTAATTAAAGTATAAAAATTGGCTATCTTAATATATCATTTAGACATATATGTGTTCAAGTGTATCAGTGTTATGAGATAGAGTGGAGAGTGGTGTGTGGTGTGAAAGTCTGTGCTCATATACTCTATATATTAAATCTACATATATTACATGCAATTATAAAAAATTTAATTTTCAAGATATTTTTATTAGAATGTCAAACAATAAACTAATAAAAGGGTTATCAACATTTTATTTTGGGATTACTGCTGAATTCATAATCTCAGGTGAGATACACATATGATTTATTTGCCAAAGAGATTAAGAGTTTTAAACTGGATTTTTTTTTTTTACAAAATTAGGAACATTTTTACTGCAGAAGATCATTCATTATACACTATTATAGGCAACATTTTATTTCTAAATTAATTTATGAAAAATCTCTTCAGGAAGGTGAAGTTTCATATCACTTAAGATCTTTAAATACTCTACAGAATTTTTTTAAAGATGATTTTGAATAAATCATTGGAATATCATCTTGACCTTATATATAATATACCAGTAATTTATCAGAAAAAAAAATTATTTATAGTCATTTATTCCAATGTAATGTTACTTAAGCAGAAAGTCTAAATTTAATTTAACTATCCACATTATAACAAAATCTGTGGTAGATATTAATACTGGTCCCATCTAATATTATTTATAATATTTCATATATAATGATAGATTCAAACAATATATCAATTTTCTGGCCAAATTCAATTAATAACTGTGATAAATTTAATATTTGATGTATTGATTTTTCCCTTCTTTATATTCATAAATCAAATTTGCATATATTTGTTTATGTGCATAATAAATTTGATTCTTTCTTATTTATAATGTAAAGTAATTTGATTCTTTCTTATTTATAATGTAAAACTGAGTGCACTTTTGGTAAAGTTCACCATAATCATATAATTATAGTTCTTTTAAGAAGCTATAATTATGATGAACTTCACTGGATCTGCACTCAACTAAGAGAGCTATGATTTTGGCAAACTTCACCAAAAGTACATTGAGCTTTAGGTTATAAACAAAAAAAAAACATTTCATAGATAAATAAACAAATGCAATTTTGAATTAATATTTGATGGTAGCTATCTATATTTCAATGGGTTTTTTTTATTTCCATTGTAAAAAACAAAAACAAAATTATAACATCAGTTTAACTTGGAAATCACTTTAAATCAAATGATTAATAAGATGTGACTGAATTCTGGAACATTAAGTATATAAATAAATGCTAAGTCTGAACATCTCCAAATAGTTTATTATCCTTATAGATGTTAATCTTAATATTTTATATGTTTTATACATATGTTTATTAATTTATATATATGGATTTAATAATGAGATGTCTTTATATTAGCTGATGACTGTTTATATTTCAACTGTTTTTTTTTAATTGTTAATTTTATTATTTTATATAGTTGTATATTGACTTTTTATTATATTTTAACTCTATTCAGATTTTGTCTTCTTTACATGAAGTTTATTGTAATTGGCAAATAAATGAAATAAATAAATAAAAATATCACCATTATTTTATCATTAAGGTATTATGCACTCAGTGCCTCTATGGGTATATTATCTTCCACATTATAATCTGTGTCTTTTATATTTGACTTTTACACTTAACTCATTATTACTTATCTCACCAATCTAGATTAATCTGTGACTTTCACTATTTAGCTAATAATAGTTACATATTAATTTTAATAATAGTTAAATATTAATTTACAAGTTACAAACTAAATTAGCTAACCTAAAAAAAATCTAACCTGTTTAGTAATATTAACAAAAGGTCAAGACTGGCTTAAGTGAGACTATAAACCAAGTAATAAATATGAGCAGGTGACTGAGTTAGTACTCCATCATAAGACTCTTTCAAGATGTGTTTAAAAAAAGTAACAAAAACAAGATGATAGCATTATTGCTTGTTTTACAAAAACAAGATGATAGCATTATTGCTTGTTTTTAATACTAAATTATTATGGTGCACAAATAGACTTTGCTGGAAAACATGAAACATGCCTTGAAAATTATTTCTCATGTGTGCAGATGAGCACATATACAACTATATATTACATAGAATATATAATTTCTATACAAAATTATAAATTGCATATGAAATTATATATATGACAAAGAGAATTTAAATAGGTAATCAAAAGATACCTAATAACCTTTAGATGAAAGTGTATATCCACCTATATGTACATATTAACACACAAGCACCCAATCTATACAAAAACAATTATTTAAAAATTAAAGACAAAATATTTGCAGTTAACATTAATTGTTACTTATTTCTCTAAAGCACACTATAGTTTAAAATTGTCCTCCAATACCAGTATATATAATCTCATTCATAAAGACATTTGCAGTGGCATATAAGCTGCATGATTTCTTCATTAAATATCTCTTTTCTTTTACAATCTTCAACAATAAAAATCTTTTCATCATCATCATCATCATTATTATTATTATTATTTTATATGTCAAAGCATTGACCAGGAAGTGAACATGGGCCAGCTACTTGGAAGACAGCTATGCGCTAATCACTAGACCACCAACATTTTATTCTCTACATTCACAACTTCTTAACTTCCACTTTTAGCTTTTTATTATTTATTTTTAAATGTTATAAATTTAATCTTTTCTAATTACTATCCATTTGATGCAATACACCAGTCTAAATGTGTTTTTTTCCAAAGTAGTCCAGAAACACTTGCAAAGTGATGCCTTTTAATGCCTGCAGCATCCCCCCCCCCCAACTTCTACATCTGCAAAAAAAAAATGGGACATTTTTTTATTTGAAAGATTTAAAAAAATCATATGCAGTAAGCTTGAGAGAATATGGCTAATAGAAAAGCTGTATCATGCTGAATTTAATTAAAAAGTGTTTCACCCTCAAGGCTTTGAGAGATGACACTTTGTCAGTGTGAAGCTTGCACTCTTTTCTTTGCCACAGAATAGAATGTTTACATTTTATCACATCATGTAAATGCTTCAGAATTTTCAGACAAAATACCTGTCAATTGTGAACTAAATCTGAGTGAAAAAATACCATTTGTATAAAAAAAAGTCATCATTGTTTTGACTTCGGACTTCACTTGTCACACTTTTTAGGGACATGGTGAATTTAAGATTTCAATTAAACCACTCATAACCTTGCGTTTTTATGAGATCAGCTTGCTTGTAATCTGTTTCAAGCATTTACCTGCCATTTTTTGTGAATGAAAACAGAATTTCACATTGATCAAACTTTTCAGTCATTACAAAAATTAAAAAATATGTGAAACACACTTTACAAAAAAATGTGCTATGTGGCACCATAATTTCACATGACAATGTCATTTGGAAGATTGATGTTGCTGCAAGAAGTGTGTGACAGCAGAAGTATATACTACAACAGGCACACAAATCAGAAAACAATTCTGGTTATTTTAGGGTCTCTCTTCATAAAACCAAATATTCAATAAATCTTTTTCAGACAAATAAAATAATTTCCCTTCCTTATTGTAAGCCTATTTAATCTTTATAATTGCCATTCTACAATAACTTACATTCTTTATTATATGCCTGATTAATTGCTTTATTATTCTAAAATCTTTATTCCATTACCAGACAAACATTTCCATAAATAAATATTTCAAAACTCTATCTGCCAAAATTGTATCCTTCCATTTTCACTTGACATTTTACCTATAATCAAAGCATTAAATTTCTTTATTGGTTTCTATAAATTCCACTAATCACAAACAACATCTTATAACCTCATTATTGGTACATTCACGGTTGCCAAGCAACACTGAATTATACTACTTCATGAGGGAATTCTAACAAAAATAAAATTCCAAATATCCAAATGGAGAAAAAACAAAAATCAATGTTTTTCAATCAGCAATAATATTTAGCAACAAATTCAAAATGTTGTTCATGTATATTTGACTTTAATGCAATTTTATTCACATAATTTAATCTAACATATCAACTTTAAAGCTGTCTAGTAAACTTTAATAAATCCAATGGATACAAATTATATTATTATATCATTTATATTAGATGCCAGCAAAGTCAACTTTTCATACTAAAAAAAAAAATTTTCCAGAGTAAATGAACATCTTTATCTTTTTTTAAGTTTTTAAATGATTAATCATTTTTGTGATGATAGAATCTATCTATCTCACTATTGGTCCTGTTCTTTTTTAACTATCCATCATTCTGAAAATTATGCATTTTGTGCATTCATTACTATGGTGATAAAATCAATTCATCTTATTATTGGACTCCCTTTTTTCTTTAACCATTACCGTTATGAAAACTATGCACTTGGTTTACATTGATTATAATATAATTCATCTATGTCATTGTTGATCTCTCTCTTCTTCGTTAATCATTTACCATTCTGAGAATTAAGCACATTGTATACAATCTTTATAATCCATCCAGCTTTGGTAGTTCACCCTCATTCTTTCTCATCTATCACTCTGAAAAATATGTATTTTTCTATGAGGTTACCCATTTTAATGGTCACCTCTTTGCATTGACTATGCTGGTGTGTTTCCCTGTATTTGAAACCAGATTACTATTCTTTAAATACATCCATATCTTTTATTCCTTAATTTTTTGTCTTGGTCATTCTCTTTATTTTTATTTTTCTTCCGTAATTAGATTGACTGACATTCGTTTACGAGCGGTCGCTAATCTAATGCTAATGACTGAATGATGTAAAGATCATTTCAATCTAGTGAGTTTCTCATGTTAAAGCAAAAAGCTCGTATATAATCTCATCAATAATTGATTCGCTCGTTTTCTTTTTTCTGAACTGTTAATATTATTTGTTTAAAAATCACATTTTAATTTGTTAAAAGTTAAAATATATATATTTTTTAAAAAAATAAAATTTAAAGAAATCTTTTTTTTTTTACAATGAAGTTTAAAATAGCAATGATATAAAAAGACATCTTAGGAATACAGTATTTGCAAATCTGATCAAATTACTTTCTATTTCTCGTTCTAAATTTAAAACATCTATTCAATATTTTTTTCTCTAACAACCAAATCTTTTCAATAAAATCTTAATTTGAATAGAAAAACAGTTTGATAGAATGATAAATGAAGGAGAAATGAAGTAACAATACTTTAGATTCAACTTCTTTTATATATGAGGGGTTTTTTTTTTTCCAATTTAAAAATCTAAGTCGTTTTTATATCAAATTTCTATTAAAAAAATAATTAAATTAGTATTTTTTTGTTTGGGCCTCTTTCTGTGTGTGTGTGTGTGTGTGTGTTTTAAAATAAAAGAATTCATCTAATATTTTATTAAAAGCTTTTAGGAAGCCAGAGATTTAGCAAATATTTCATTTCAGTACAATAGCTAAACTTCTCCAGCTCGGCAAAATATGAAAACCCAAAAATAAATAAAATGATTACATTTAAAGCATGAAGTATAATAAATAGATTTTATCAATATCTCATTCAATTATTATCCAAATTTAATCCACTTTTTCTCCTCATCACATTAGCAAACTTCCTTCCTTCATCTATCTATCACGCATAGGGTTTCTGTCTTGGAATCCAGTTTCAAATTTCAACTGTTCATCTACTATTATATGCTTTACTTCAGTATCTTCATTATGTCGGTAAGACCTATTTGTTCTCATATCCATGCATTTCATTTTTGGTTCCTTCTTGTTACTCCTTATATCTTCCATACTTCACTAAGAGATCTTCCCTTCTTGTTACTCCTTATATCTTCCATAGTTCATTAAGAGATCTGAGGTCTGTGTGTTGCTCTTCTAATAGATATCCAAGTATCAAATTAAAAACTGGTAAAACATCTGCTTCTTCAAAGATATAGCCGTATTTTTTTACTAAGTTATTTCCACCCATTCTATTAGCATCTGTATTAATAATTTGGCCAAAGTATTTATATTTGTCAATGATTTCTAATTCAACATTATTAGTCCTTATTTTCTACTTCTGGAAAAATCCAAAATCCAGTAAACATTCCTTTAGTCTTTTTATCTGATAACATTTTGCAACACTGTCTGAAGCTCTGAAGCATTGTTTGAAAAAATAACTACATTAATAGCAAAATCGAGATGATTTAAATAATCTCCATTTATTTTTACTTTCTTAGCTTTCTATTTTAATCCCAGACAAAATACTTTGTAAAATTGCTATAAATGGTCAAAATAAGAGTCATAGATCACATGACCCAATTCTCTTAAGCTTGTAAGATATAAACAATGAGCATTGCCAATTTCTCAACAAGCTTTGTGATAAATGCTTAGCCAGAGAAAGCATTTAAAATATCTCTGTCAGGAAACCCCCCCCCCCAAACCTCTGACCACAGTTTCGTGCTTTGGTACTCCTCAGAGAGGTGCTAAGGTAGCTTCAGACACTAGATCTAAAAATACCAACCCAAAGCTAGCATTTATCTAAAAGTTATCTATTGAGTAGAAAAATGTGAAATGTTCAGACACCTACATGTCTTCAAACCCAGCTATCCAACTCAAATAGCTATATGGGGCTGAGAGATCTTCAGCCATACCATATATTAGTAGTGTTAGCAATTTAACATCACATAAGACTTAAGGCAGAGACTATACATAGTCAAAATAAGAGTCATAGATCACATCATCCAATTCTCTTAAGCTTGAAAGATATAAACAATGAGCATTGCCAATTGTTCAACAAGCTTGTTGAGCAATTGACAATGCTCATGGTTTGTTATAAATGGTTTTAGAAATATGGAGTGACTCTGAGGTACATTCTTCTCAATGTTAATTTTCTTAATATCACCATGTAATCTAAGGCTGTTGAATTTTGTTATTCTTTTAAATATTGCAATACTCTGAATCTATATCATGATATTCCAATGTTTTAATAATTTTGGAAATACTTGTTAATTGTGGTGGTAAATTTGAATTAACACTTAAAGGATATATTAAGAGCTAATAATGGATGGAAATAATGGGTAATTTCACATAACAATTGTAGAGTTCATTACAACATATACATTGGTTCAGGTAAAATAACAGAAATGTAAACCTTCTGCTGAGATGTGGACTTAAGTTTCTAGACAGCCTTATTTGCAATTATTCATTTTCATTGGTCCTTTCTATAACTTTCTCTCAATACTTGGATGTGATCCACTGTGCTAAAATCATTTTTAAATCCAGTTTGTTCTTATTATTTGTTAAAATTTAAAGCTTATTGTGGACAAGTCATAATCATTTTGATAATGATTTTATAGAGAAATGATAAAAGACAGAAAGGTCTGCAATTTCTAATATACTCTTTATCACCTTTCTTAAATACCAATATTACCACTGTACCCTTTCAATCACTGGATACATCTTTATCATTTAGACATTGGGTATACAACTTTGCTAACAATTTTTCTATTTTACATCTGCTTTTTTAAAAATATCAATTCCATCATTTCCTTGAGCTTTTTCCTTCTTCATAAACTTAATTGCATATATCATTTCTTTATTTAAAATGCTCGCAAATTGACAAGATGTAATAACAATAGGAAAAAGCTTTATTCATTATTATTTAATTCAGTATAAAACTCTTCCATATATTTTGTGATGTCATTTCTTTTTAGTAATAGTTCCACCTTTTCTTCTTATTTCAGAAATGATATTCCTATCATACCAGAATGTTGTTTTATAATTTTGAGACTTCTATTTTTTTTTTTATAGCTTTTCTTATCAATTCACAATCATTTCTTTTTCTAACTTTATTAACTCCATTCCACTTTTCTGTTTAGTTTGTTATTTTACAATGTTGTTTTTTAGTTTCCTCAGCAGACAACTTTTCTTTCTGAAATACTTCAACATCATGTCTTATTGTAGTTCTCCAATATAGTCTATTCTAAGCCATATCTTCCCAATGGAAACAATTAACATTGCATTTTTTTTAAAGAATGTCTTTAAAATAATCCATATAATACAAATGCAGTCTACCTTTACTACAAAACCCATGCTCAAGTTCTCCATATAATACACTTTATGTCTTATCCAATGAAGATGTGAATTTATGATAGTAAACTCAGTATCACATCTTACAAGCTGGAAAAAAATATTGATAATTTTATGATCATTAATGTATTTTTAAAGTTTTGTAGAGCTTTCTTAAATAAAACTTTTTAATGTCTTTATGTATTGATAATGGCATGTCCAAGTTTCACTTCCATACAATAAATTAGATAAAATAACAACTATACATATAGTTAAATTAGTTGCAGTAGCTATTTCTCTATAATGAAATACTCTCTATCTTTTAACTCATTAAAAACAGCAACACAACACTGGAATCATTTTACATTAAGTATTCAAGAATAATTTGATTATTCTTTCTGATATGACTAGGTACACAGAAAAATTAATTTTCATTACTTGAGAATTTATCAAAACTCAAGCAGTAGAAAAGATATAATAGTATTCTTAATAAAAAATTTACATATCCTAAAACCTTTCTTAATTCACAATCTAAAAATGCCCATGGAGAGCAGGTACACTTAGGTAGTTATTTGTAATTATTAATCTTCCTATTTTGATTGAAAAATTAATCAAGCGTGTCAATAATAAATAAATATCTGTATGTTTATCTGCCTTGGAAAATTATATAAATTTGAGCACTTAAATAACAGACCAAACGGTATACTTTTATGCAACTGACCAAACATTTTTTTTCTTATTAGAAATGACAACTAGAATCAGCTGATGCAGCAGTATATTCAACTAAACATTAAAAACAATCAATTTTTTCATCATAAACAACACATAAAGTCACATGAACAACACCTTTAATTGAGTAATCAATATGTCATTACAGAATAGAGAATTTTAGTTATGGTTCATAATGTTAATGTTTTTAGAAGAGTGATGTATCATAATGACCACTATTTGTAAAAGTTGCATGTGGTTAGCTATACGAAAATAAGGGGAAGATAATGACATGAAATAGAGGATTGGTCTGACACAAGGAGAGAAAGTTTAACAATGAATTGTTGTAAGATAAAAATATAAAATGGATGGCTAAAAGAATGGAGAAAAAAATAGAAGAACAACTAGATGTTATTTCAAAAGATATTTTTAATTATATTTTTAAAAAAATTAAATGGTCTATGAATCTTTGAGGTGGAAATATACAATGAAAAGTAGAAATTGGATGATAAGGGATATTATGGAAAAGGTGAGAAGACATATCAAAGAAATGGATTTGAGATGGAAAGATACAATGAGAAGTAGAAATTGGATGGTAAGGAATATTATGGTGAAAGTGAGAAAACATACCAAAGATGGATTAGTTCAAAGCAAATGCAACATGAGCAAATTTATAGGAAATTAAATAATAAATCGTAAAAAATGATAACAAAAAATAAACAGTAGGAAATAAAGTGTGTGGAATGTTGTGTAAAATTATGATCCCAAAAACCAACAATTACTTACAGAATTAGTGAAGACTTTAAGAAAATAAAACACCATATGACAAAAATGACTATGATTTGAATAAACAAATAGGTTACATATTACAAGGAATATTGAATAAAGAAGAAGAGACATAATGGATTATAAAAGATAAAAATAAAAGTTCAGAGAATTGAAGTTGAGGAATAGAAAGTAATGAGAGAAATACAATATGCAAGAAATATAAAAGTATCTGGACCATGAAGAATTCATATGAAGTTAATAAAATATAAAGTAAAAAATTTTAAATTGATTACTAAATTAATAAAGCTACTTTAATATAGAAAAACATATGATGAAAAATGCTCTTGGGATATATATATAATCAATCATTAATAAGGAAACAGAAGTAAATTGTAAAGTGTGATGAAAATATTGTAAAAGATTATAAAGAATTTCCTTAACATACTGAAACAACTGAAAAATAGTGTAGTTTTATAAAGGGAAATCATGTATAGATAATATATTTACAATTAAACAATTACAAATTGTGCATTACACAAGTAAGTGAGGTTCAATATTAAGAAAATTATAAGGCTGAGCACTTTCTTTAAAAATCACAACTCAAACCAATACCTCCAAGATAAGCTATGAATATGCAAACTAAATGTTCCTGAAAGTGTTCAGCCTTATAATTCTCTTAATATTGAGCTTCACTTGTTTGCGTAATACACAATTTGTAACTTACTACTCGAAGGTGAAGTATAAACAAGGATTTTATTTCACTTAAACAATTACTGGAAAAGATCAGAACTAGATAGGATTGAGATATATGTAATTTTTATCAACTAGTAGAAAGATTCTAATAGAATATCTTGAAAATTGCTGTAAAGAACACTGAAAATGACAGGGAGAGATGATTCATAGATTATGATTATTAATAAAACATAACTACAATTAGACATTAAGTAAAAGGAGATCAAAATAGATTATTCAAGAGGCATATATTATCACACATATAGTGAAAAGCTATATTCATATGGCTTTGAAAGAATGAATAATAAGTGTTAAAAATGAGTACACAATTATATACTATTTACTTATTGTTAAAGAAGATTGCCTTGACTAAGGTTGAGATTGTTGATAGTTTAAAGATTGATTGTTATCATTTACTATTTAATACATTGCACAGGCTTAAACCTGCATTTATATATGTAATATATGCAGGATTCGAACTCAGACTTTCACACGACCCACTACTCTCAGTGCAATCTCATATTGCTGACCCACCTGATCACACACATGTTGAAAAGATAAATAATCACCAATATATGTATTTCATGCAGGTGGGTCAGCAATATGAGATGGCACTGAGAGTAGTGGGTCATGTGAAAGTCTGAGTTCGAATCCCGCATATATTACATTTACTATTTAGTTATTATTTGTGGATCACCAGGTGATTGTAACATAGAATATGGAGGATATTAAATACATTATGAGAAAACTTTTTGGAAAAATTCACTAAGTGAAAATTTAATGTTTATTTTGGTAACAGAAGAAAATGATGCATTACCTACTGATGGGGAGGGGGGAATCATCAAAGTAGATTGTTTCTAAAATTGGGGATCAATCATTGAAAAAACTGCCACATTAAAACGAGATATATATATAGAAGAATTGGTAAATTAAGACTAGTAATATAAATATTCAACTTAATTTTCGTAAGTAGTAGGATATAAATGAAAATTAAAAAACATATTTGAATAAATGTCCCACTGCAGTTTTTTTTACTTGTTGTAGGTTTATAAAGAGATATGCTTTTTTACTGATATTTAATGACTTAATATTTATGAGAGATAAATGTGTTTTGAATTTAAATTTAATTTTTTAAAGTTTAACAATGTGAAATTCATAAAAACTTCTATGGGACATGTCTTTGATGTGGTGTTTTTAATTTCAATTTTTTTTAAATATCTTGTGGAAAAATATTCATGTGAAAAGCAAGATTTTATTAGGTAAAGAGCAAACTGTATCTGCTATTTCAGTCCGTGCAATAATTAATATTTTTTATTAATTATATCAATTTTTTAAATTATCATGATACAAATATGTTTTTCCACAGCCTTCTGAACCATCTATATAAAAGAATTTTCAAAATTGAAGTGAGTACTGATTTTAAAATGACAAACACAGTGGGTAAAAACATTAGCAACTGTATCTCAGTTCATGCAACAATTAATGTTTCTTTTTATTAATTAAATCAATTTTTTCAATTAACATGAAGTACAAAATATTTTTTCACTTCACTGATTATATCTTGCAAATTAAGAACCACTAACAGTTCATAAAAGTCAAAGCCTAATAAGTCTTAAATTTCTTTGGTTTTAAAGATCTTCATAATTTATTTCAGAGGTATGAAAAAAATCTTATAAAATAGAAATGTAGATAACAATAGAAAGTGCATTCTTGTTTGGAGTACAGATATGCATAACGTTTTGAGAGGTATTATTCTCATCTCTTCTTCAGGTTTTGCTGACCTGACCAGTGACAGTAGTAATATGAAAATCAAATCCAGACCCTTAAATTTTTGAATAGTGAACTCTAAGATGATGCTCTAACCAATTAAGCCATCCTGTCTGACCACTGACAGTATTAGCATGGGTATCAAACCTAGATCTTAGATTCTGGAATATTGAATTTTAAAATAACACACTAATCAACTGAACCATCCTGCTGAAGGTTGAATAATTGCTATATTGAAATAACTTGGTGAGAATTTTTCAGAAATAGATGCATTGACTGTTGAAGCCTTCATTGATAAAAAGTAATTTGATGAGACACAAAGTAACAACTTATGTTTTTTATTTCAAATTTAAAGTCATGCTGCTGTTCCTTTTTTTTTTTAATAACTTTTTGCCTTTTTTAAACTTTAGTTGTAATTTTGTAATAAATATCTTTATTTCATGTTATTCATTTTTAGCCATCAGCATATCTAAGACTATTAATATTTTTAATGCTTTTTGTTGATTTAGTATAAGTAAAATTGAAGATTCTAAACCTTAAGATTCATGGATTGTAGCTCAGTTGTTTCTTCCAGGGTGTAAACTTTTTAGGTATTCTCTAGCAATAAACTATTTGATTATATGTTTTAATGTTTTTTTTTCCAAATCTGACTTCCCTCCTTCATAGATAATATTATTAGAGGAGATTTGAACCCAGACTTTCAAGCTTCCTTTAGTCATAACCTTCATCTTATACAACTAATGCACATGACCACATATGTGTAAATAATCTCCAATATACATATTTTGTGCTGAACCAGCACATCATTTGGTCCAGACTTTCAACTGCCACACATATATACAATCAGTGCTTGGTTTATATTAAAATAGCAATTCTTTAAACTTGAATGGATAGACTTCAATCCTCTTCACTCTCCAACTCTTCAGCCATCCATATAATTGAAAATCTGGTGACAGCATGTTTAAATCCCTTGTTTGACAATTCTGTTGTTATACCCATGTTGACCATATGTTATTCTGACCTCTCATATGCAGGACCTTAAACCCATCTAAATACACAAAAGAGGGATGAGCAGAATACAGGCTGAATATATAATATTTAAATATAAGTATATTATAAATACTTTTAATTTAGATGTAATTAGAGGGGATTTTAACCCAAATGACTTTTAAGGTCTCTTTAGTCATCAACTCACAACTGATACACATGAGCACACATGTATGTGAAAAAGATAAATGATCTCCAATATATATATATATTATAACGATCCAAACGAAGTGGTAGATCGCATCGCACCGCACCACACTACCAAAGGGCGCCATCTAGGCATTTGAGCCTAGAAAAATTTATAAAGTAGGCAGATACGCGCTGTTAGGATTCCACTTTATTTACATATTTAGATCGTTAGCCCATTGTCACTAGCTCAGTGGAATAGCAGAGATTAAATAATATGAGATCTTATCTAATTAGATTTCAACATTAAAAAAATAAATAAAATAAGCCACTGCCAGTAATTAACATACAAACATTTATTTATGCACATATATATAAGATTTAAAATTATTTTATTATTAGTTTTACATTTTAACATTTAACATTATTTTTTAACTTTGATTTTTGACATTAATTTACCTTTAATTAATATTACATTCTAATTTTACATTTTAATTAAGTTCGCACAGATGGGCTTATAAACCTTTTTAATATGTTGCTATAGATCGGTTACATAGATTTCAACGGTCAAAAACATTTCAAAGTAAACATAAACGATCAAAATATAAAATTATTGATTACTGACAATTGCATAGGGAATTATAAGAAACCCTCTAGTATTCATCGTAAGATACTTGCATCGTCACCAATAACTTAAAGGACATCCGAATAAATACATTAGAGACACTCACCGTAAGGTGTCATTATTTATCGAATGTCTATATATTTTGATCAAATATGAAAACCCAAAACATACCTAACCGATAACCAATCCATGCAAGCATCTATAAACAACTTAAATTTAATAGTTTTATTTAGGATCGAGCCTGAATCGACTACATAGATTTGCATTTGAAAATAAAATATTCTATCCCTACTTAACCTTAGGCAACACATTTCGCAATCAACTGCCCAATCCATCTGATACATTCATGTATTCAATGTAGCATGATAGACAACACAACTATATTGTCAGGAATGTACATCTGAACAATATGTAGAAATAGAAACGACATTGACTCCCACCCACAGGGATGTGACATCTGTGGGCAAGTAGATCAATAAACTAAAAACCCATAGGAATGGGCTCGTATTCTGCCGACTTACAAACCCATCCATAGGCAAACAGAGGGTGTGTGGCGTATATCTATAATCCTGCCCGTAGCGGATCTCATATTACACCTACTAATTACATAAATATATCCAATCCATTGAACCAATTCAACTACGAAATGAACAACCCAAGATTACCCTCCCTTAATATATCTTTACAAATCGATACAGCCATTCACGCCCGACTTAAGTTTAACATTTTTTTATAATTTATTTAACGGAAAACAGAAATCATAACAAAACTTAAAGAACAAAATTAAATAAATAAATGGAAATGATTTTACAAATTAAATACATTAAATAAAATTATAACTAATTAATAAAATAATGTTGGTCAGATAGAATAATATTGAAATCATTTAAATCTGGAAAGTTTTTAATTTACTGTTCATAAATTTTAAAGTCTTACGGTTATTGAAATAGTTCATCTTCGTATATTCCTTGCCGTTTGCACGTGAATTCCCATCGTCCGAAGATTCGTATCCGGTTGATCGATTTATTTATCCTTTGGAGATTTTTATTTTTTTTAGTGTAATTGGTCCTCAATGAAGAAACGATGGCCCATTTTTCTTCCTTTCTTACAGAACTGAAGGGATTGAAACTGTGCGTCTTTTTCAAATCCCCTCAGCACTAACACCTAGCTGTTACATCGTCAATAATCAATTACTCCTCATTCACTAAACTACCAAGCTTTCCAAAACCTGTCCTTTTTATATTAATGTCAAGGATTGAATTAACATTGCGTCATGGAGTGATGATTCTTTCGCTGAGGTCCGATTTCCCAAATGGATTTCTTTTATTGGTTAATCAGTTTCTATTGTTTTTGTTTTTTTTTCTATCTGACTGAGGTTATTACATTTAAATGCTCAAGGCTGGTTTTAATTTAACTAATTAACAATCATTTCCATTTCTAATTAATTACCCTGTTTTCCAAATCAAAAATATATTTCAAGACAAATTTAAAGATATAATTTTATCTCCAAATCTTTTTTAAAATTCAGTTTTAAAAATACCTTTTTCTTTAATAAAAATTTTATTTTAATAATTTTTTATTATCTGTGCGACTTAATATATAAGAGTTTAAGACGATATTTTAATTTCAATTTTTAATTTTTAAAGAAAGTTTTTAAATGCGAACTTTTTATTTTAACTTGTTTAATAATATATATAAAAAACAATGTAACGAACGTCTGTGCTCGTTACATATCAGTAAAGTTACTTAAAAAAAATGATCAAAAAAAAAATATTTTACTTAGGGTTAGTAATTACGGTATTAACAAAATTTACAAACATTCAGTTAATAATTTTACAAAAAACTATATACAAAAAGAAAAAGAAAATGTTGACCATCGCCTACCTAAGGACCATTTACGTTAACACCCCTCCCCCCGAGAATTCTATTTTATTTTATCCATTTGATTTCTACTTACGGCATGACAAAACAAATTATTTAACTTATTTAGGAAGGTTGCATTGAGATAAATATTTTCCAAGATAATGGATTTATACGTGTATATTTGCAGCACAATTATAACTACCACCAACTTATTTATGACTGATTGAAATGCATAAATAGGATTACACTGACGTAAATTCCCAACGGTACTCATCGTAAGGTACCACATTTCGATCATAAACTTCCGTGGCTGTGCGCCTATACACGTTAACGCATAAATATATATTAACAAAAAAAAAGACATATCCAATGCAACCTTTTGATTTTCTTTTTAATTTAAAACATTAGTTTTAAAATTATTTATACTTTCTTTTATTTAATACATATGCCAATTTCTTGCTGGCAGTGCTTTTATAAAATTTAAAAATATCCGACTTATGTAAGCAGATAAAACATTCATTTTGATAAAATTTGCTCAGGGTATTTGTGGTTTATTAAAGATCGGAAATTTCAGCATTAATTCCCCTTCTCAGGGTCAATCTCTGAGGTAAGGCCACACTTGGGACGCCAATTATAACGATCCAAACGAAGTGGTAGATCGCAATCGCACCGCACCGCACTACCAAAGGGCGCCATCTAGGCATTTGAGCCTAGAAAAATTTATAGAGTAGGCAGATACGCGCTGTTAGGATTCCACTTTATTTACATATTTAGATCGTTAGCCCATTGTCACTAGCTCAGTGGAATAGCAGAGATTAAATAATATGAGATCTTATCTAATTAGATTTCAACATTAAAAAAATAAATAAAATAAGCCACTGCCAGTAATTAACATACAAACATTTATTTATGCACATATATATAAGATTTAAAATTATTTTATTATTAGTTTTACATTTTAACATTTAACATTATTTTTTAACTTTGATTTTTGACATTAATTTACCTTTAATTAATATTACATTCTAATTTTACATTTTAATTAAGTTCGCACAGATGCTTATAAACCTTTTTAATATGTTGCTATAGATCGGTTACATAGATTTCAATAAAAAATTTCAAAGTAAACATAAAGATCAAAATATAAAATTATTGATTACTGACAATTGCATAGGGAATTATAAGAAACCCTCTAGTATTCATCGTAAGATACTTGCATCGTCACCAATAACTTAAAGGACATCCGAATAAATACATTAGAGACACTCACCGTAAGGTGTCATTATTTATCGAATGTCTATATATTTTGATCAAATATGAAAACCCAAAACATACCTAACCGATAACCAATCCATGCAAGCATCTATAAACAACTTAAATTTAATAGTTTTATTTAGGATTGAGCCTGAATCGACTACATAGATTTGCATTTGAAAATAAAATATTCTATCCCTACTTAACCTTAGGCAACACATTTCGCAATCAACTGGCGCCAATCCATCTGATACATTCATGTATTCAATGTAGCATGATACGACAACACAACTATATTGTCAGGAATGTACATCTGAACAATATGTAGAAATAGAAACGACATTGACTCTCCACCCACAGGGATGTGACATCTGTGGGCAAGTAGATCAATAAACTAAAAACTCCATAGGAATGGGCTGCGGTATTCTGCCGACTTACAAACCCATCCATAGGCAAACAGAGGGTGTGTGGCGTATATCTATAATCCTGCCCGTAGCGGATCTCATATTACACCTACTAATTACATAAATATATCCAATCCATTGAACCAATTCAACTACGAAATGAACAACCCAAGATTACCCTCCCTTAATATATCTTTACAAATCGATACAGCCATTCACGCCCGACTTAAGTTTAACATTTTTTTATAATTTATTTAACGGAAAACAGAAATCATAATAAAACTTAAAGAACAAAATTAAATTAAATAAATAAATGGAAATGATTTTACAAATTAAATACATTAAATAAAATTATAACTAATTAATAAAATAATGTTGGTCAGATAGAATAATATTGAAATCATTTAAATCTGGAAAGTTTTTAATTTACTGTTCATAAATTTTAAAGTCTTACGGTTATTGAAATAGTTCATCTTCGTATATTCCTTGCCGTTTGCACGTGAATTCCCACGTCGTCCGAAGATTTGTATCCGGTTGATCGATTTATTTATCCTTTGGAGATTTTTATTTTTTTTAGTGTAATTGGTCCTCAATAAAAACGATGCCCATTTTTCTTCCTTTCTTACAGAACTGAAGGGATTGAAATGTCGTCTTTTTCAATCCCCTCAGCACTAACACCTAGCTGTTACATCGTCAATAATAATTATCCTCATTCACTAAACTAAAGCTTTCCAAAACTGTTTTTTATATTAATGTAAGGATTGAATTAACATTTCATGGAGTGATGATTCTTTGCTGAGGTCCGATTTCAAATGGATTTCTTTTATTGGTTAATAGTTTCTATTGTTTTTGTTTTTTTCTATCTGACTGAGGTTATTACATTTAAATGCTCAAGGCTGGTTTTAATTTAACTAATTAAAATCATTTCCATTTCTAATTAATTACCCTGTTTTCCAAATCAAAAATATATTTCAAGACAAATTTAAAGATATAATTTTATCTCCAAATCTTTTTTAAAATTCAGTTTTAAAAATACCTTTTTCTTTAATAAAAATTTTATTTTAATAATTTTTTATTATCTGTGCGACTTAATATATAAGAGTTTAAGACGATATTTTAATTTCAATTTTTAATTTTTAAAGAAAGTTTTTAAATGCGAACTTTTTATTTTAACTTGTTTAATAATATATATAAAAAAAAAACAATGTAACGAACGTCTGTGCTCGTTACAATATATATATATATATATATTGTGCTGAACCAGCATTCATTAGTTGGTCCACACCATTATCTTCCACCCATATATACAATTGGTACTCAGGTTATATTAAAATAGCATTTATTTAAATTTTAATGGATAGGTTTTAATTCTCTTCACTCTCCAACTCTTCTTCCATCCATATCATTGAAAATCTGGTGGTGGCATGTACAAAGCCCTTGTTTGGACCTAGTGGTTCAGCACAAAATAGATATATTGAAGATAATTTTCACATGTATGTGGTAATGTGTATTGATTGTATAAGATGAAGCTAATGATTAAATGAATCTTGAAAGTCTGGTTTCACATAGCCTCTAATTACCTTTAGATTAAAAGTGTATATATATATATATTTGTATTTAAATATTATACATAACATAATTAATTTACAAAAAAATATATAAAAAATGGAATATTTTAGGTAATCTCACACACTTTTATGTCATGTCTCTCTTTATACAAATTATTCATCATCACCATTTTCAACCCTTATTGATTCACTGGAGAATGAAGATCTCCCTAAGTTCAATCCATCTTCCATCTTCTCCAATCTCTGGTCTATCTTCTACACATTACACCAGCACACTTCCTTATTTCATCCATCTACTTCACATGTGATTTCTTTCTAGATCTTTTACATTTCTTAGAATCTACTTTAAGATTTTGATGGTTCAACTATTATCATCTCTTCTAGCAATATATCCAGTCCAACTCTACTTCAATCTCTCAATTCTTTAAATGATATCATAATACCTGTTTGTTCTATCATCCATGTACTTCATTTTTGATCTCTAATTCATAAATGCTTTCCAGGTTACCATCTAGATAGTCAGATGTAAAAGACATTTGAAAGTGGAATGGTGATTGACCTGGAAAATTGCATGATAAAGGCCATTGTGGAATTACGAGAAAAAGACAAGCTGATGGCTGCGCCCCATCTGGTAGCTGATATGTGGCAAAAGATATCCTTTGGACAAATTGAATAGAGCACCAATGATCTAAGCCACATTGATTACAACCCCATCTAAAACCAATCATATCAAGGAACTAACCAATGCTGCAACAAATCATGCTTGACGACCCTTATTCATGTCGCAAGTCCATATAGAATACAGTGAAACTTGTAAACTGTTCATACATCACTACCCCTATTGACCCAGATCGAGTTTTACATGTAATTTAGTCTCTATTTTGGGCTCTTAATCCCTTTACCCAAAGTTACCATCAATGCATTTCTTTTCCTTTTGACTCTCTTTAATCTAAATTATCATAGTAATAAAGTTCTTTGAAAGAAAGCACTCTCATGTTTAATGATTTAAATCATAGTTGGCCAAAAAATATGTAATTAAATATACACGCAGGCAAGATATGCAAAAAAAGATTCAATCTCTCAAATAAAAACATAAATACTTAAAAGATGAACTGTATGTACAAAAAAAAATCCGTTTATTATTTAACTAAACGTTTATTTCTAATATATTTCAAATGAAAAGATTAGTTTAAAAGACTGGTAAATAAATAATAAATTTGCAGAAATTTTCTTTTATAAATAATATCCTTTATTTATTCAAATTAAATGTTAATTTCCGATAAAATTTGCGTATTTTGCCATCTGCTTTTAATGTGATCATTTATATATTCTATGCAAAATGATTTAATTTCTACACATCCGAGTTAAAGGCATAAAAGGATATCCTTGGTATAATGACATTTTAACCCTTAACAGCAGAATTAGTAATCAGTTATAATATGTTTTCCATAAAACATTATTGTTATCAATTATCTTATAGAAACTGTTTCTAACGTATGACAAATTTTTTAAATTGAAATCTGAATAATTATTATAATAAAAATAAATTTTGTTCTAACTTTAAATATTTGAGCAATTAATATTTATTTTATGGTGATATATTATAAGAGTAATAAATAAATAATAATTGTTTGAAATTTTGGAGATTGGCATTTGACTTATAATTATGTATTGGACTATTTCCATCATCTTGAATTAATTGTTGCATAAATTAGCATATATTAACAACACCATAATGTTTCTAACTCTTTGGCTATGAATATGAGGTTAAAAGACCTCGAAAGGGCTAAGCTTGATACTTAATTTTGATATTTCTAACTTCATCAACGCGCGTTCGCTGCGCGGTATAATTACTAAATGTTTTTAGAAAAATTCAAACTTTATTTAAATTTTTCAAATACATTCACCTGGTGATAATACCACACAAGTTAGTATACAACTCAGCATAGTGAATGGTATTATTTTTCTTTCTTAGATTTTCCTGGCCTGCCCAGTAGTCATCATTAGAATGAGAATATAACCAGTGACTTTTAGATTTGTGAATACTGAATTGAACTAGGTCATTCTGTTAAAAGTCTAATTTTTATTATAATTTTCCCTTAAATTCAGTATTCATGAATTTAATCACGGGTTCGATTCCCATGCTAGTATTTTCACTGGTCATACCAGCAATATCTGAAGCATAGAGACTAATACCATTCTAAATAATGTGTTAAATACTATCCTGTATCATGTTACTAATAGTTGAATGTATTTGAAAAGTTGAAATAAAGTTTGATTTTTCTTAAAAACATTAAACAATTAAAACTAGGAAACGAAAATAATCGAACATACAATTACAAATAAATAATTTTGTTTTTAAAAATGACTATATTAAAAGACCAATTTATAGAAGATAATTTCCAAATCAGCTGTAACACCAACTAAAAATGACAGAATTTTTTTTTTTTTTTTACCTATTATTGATTTACTAAACAGTATTAATCTAAAATAGATACTTATAAAGTTAAATAACAATTCTTAATTATAGATTCAGCAAAAGTTTCGGTTTTGGAATGAGCCTGGAATTCTTTTTCTAAAGGGAGAGACTTCTTACATAATATATAAAAAATTTCAGTTTGTCAATAGCTATTCATAGTTAGATAATAAAGTAAGTTTCACAAAGAACTTAATAAATGAAAATAAAGCAATTCAAATATAAAGTAATATTTATTCTAATCATCATATGTATGCGTCGGTTTAATTTTTTATTTAAATATAAAATTAGAATTTTATTTTAATTTCATTTGATACATCATTAAAAACTGTAATTGCTTTCTACTTTAAGATATAGAAATTGATAAAATTAATATGGATGTTCAAGATATTTTTCCACTTTATAAAAATAAAGTTTGAGAAACTTCAATATAAGTAAGTAATAGTGCACCAAAGTATTGCTTTTAAATGTATGCCCATACACTTAGATAAATAAAAAGAATTAAAGGGGATTTGAACTCAGAGTTTCAAACTTTCTTCAACTATCCACTCCATCTTACATCATCAATACACATGACCACACGCGTAAAAAAATAAATGATTTCCAATAGACGTATATCGTACTGCTATCTTTTTCATGTTTGTGTGGTCATGTGTATCGGTTATATAAGATGCAGTGGATAGCTGAAGAAAGCTTGAAAATCTGAGTTCAAATCCCTTTTAATTGCATCTTAAATTTCGGTGTATACTATATACTAGTATTGATTTATTATAAATAAAAAGAAGTAATAAAGATAATGGAAGAGAAAATATTATAAATAAACCAATTTGCAGCAAAAAAAAAGAGGTTACAATGAATTTGTTATATATATTTGCTTTTCAAACCGATGCCCACGGAGCGAGTGCATGTAAATTCGTAAATGCGCATGACCGGAGGATTGTTCCTTCTTTATATTATTACATAAGCAGTTAAGTCTGTGCTGTATAAATAATAGACTATTATTCTATCCTAAAATTGTAATGATTGTTTAAATTACGTTCATAAACTACTAAATTCTTGAATTAATTCCAAAAATATATCAATATTTTATAGATAAAATTTGCCAAATCAAGTCATAAAAGGAATCAATAAAGACAGAGTAAAAAGGACTATATTTAGCTTATACACGTACACTCTTAAATAATAAAATAGCAAAGCAATATTATAAATGAAGTTATTTCTAAAATTAATGTCAATTTAAATTAACGTTTATCGCATTAAAAAATAAAGAGTAATTCATAAAATTTTTATTCATGATAAATAAATTATATTCTTGCTAACATATTTATAAATCAATTCACATTAAAAAAAAGATAATAAATAGTCATTTAGTAAATAAATACATTAAAAACTGAATTCAGTGCAAATAAATTATATTTTTGTATTCATTTCTAATCACTGTCAGAGAAAATTAATCAGACCTGACATCTAACAGTTGTAGCCAAGTGATTAAATAATTAATCTTCGGATTCGATTCTAGTAGCGTTAAGAGAGTTTGTTTCGTCATTCTCTAAATATAGCTCTCTTCTTCTAAGGTTGCTTGCATGCTTGCAATAAAAGGTTCAAATAAAACTGAGATTAGCACTATTTGATGGATACGGTCTCAATCCATGCACGAACAATGACATATATTAAAGGCTCAAGGAATTTATGTCCCATATGATTTAGTGTAATGATAGAGTATGGACTTTGGATCTCAAAGTCTATGGATCATAGCTTTTTTTCCATTACTTCCAGATGCTCACCCTTCATATTGGCCAATAAACCATTTGATTATTTATAATATTGCATTAGAACATACATCTGTAGAGTTCAACTTCAGACTCACAAAAACTTGAATATCCCCTCCCCCTACAAATTATAATCAGAATTAGGATTACCAATTCAGGCAGCTGGATTATGGGCACCAACTCAGCTATCCAATGTTTAATTTAATCAAGAATATAAAATAAGAATGAAAACCATTTAAACAATCCTCACCAAAAATGTACAATGGCTTTTTCACCATTCACATAAAAGATGCTTTTTCAGTATAATGGACTGCACACATTATACCAAAATACTTATTTTAGTAACCTAGTATATTTTTAACATATTAGCATCATACTCATAGTTATTACTAGTATAATAATTTAATGTTAATTAGATTTAAAACCCCCACTTTGTTTATTTGATTGCTATTGGCTCACTGATTTATCATATGTTCAGGTTGTGCAATAAACCTTGCTTCTTTAATTGTTTGAATATCTTTGTGGACACCTATCACATATAAATGTATACTTAATGCTCCAGAGAGTAAACAAAATAGAAATGTTTTAAAACTCATAAAAGTACAAGGGGATAACTGAAAATAATCAGAATTGTTCTCTTAAGAGGGAGCATTATGATACATGCTTTTGCCACTAGATAGCTCTTGAAGAGACCTCAATATGTCAATCTTCCATGAATCATCAGCGAATGAAATTGTGGAGTTGTATGACAAATGTTTTTTGTTAAGTGCATCTCACTTATTTGTCAATTTTTGTAATGCTAAAAAGTTGGAGCAGGGAGAAATTTTGTTTTCTGCTAGGTAAAATGGCAAGGAAAAATTATAATGCTTGAAACAGCTTACAAATAAGCTGCTCTTGGGAAAGCACATATTTATGGGTGGTTTAATGGAAGTATCAAATTTACCATGTCCCAAAAATGTATAGCAAGTGAAGTCCAATGTTAAGAAATGTTGATTCTTTTCTTTATGCAAATTGTATTGTTCATCCAGTAATCAGGCATTTTATCTACAAATTCTGAAATGTTTTCGTGATGTGGTAAAATGAAAATGTTCTGATTTGGGCAAAATGGGGAGTGCAAGATTCACCATGTCAATGCACCAGCACACAAAGCCTTGAGTACAAAACAATTTTTAATTAACAAATTGCAAGACCCAGCTTATCCCTCAGCCATATTTATCTGATTTTATTGTATGCAACATTTTTACCCCCCTCCCCAATGAAAAAATGCTGAAAAGAAATGGTTTTGCAGACTAGTGAAGAAGAAAAAATGGTGGTGAGGTATTATTTTGAAAGAGTTTCAGGGCTACTTTAAAAAGTGGAAAATGCATTTAAACTGAAGCATTGAATCAAATAGGTAATACTTGCAAGAAATTCAAATTGTAATACCTAAAAATAAGTACACAATTTTTTACTACAAAATGCATATGCTGTCCTATTATTATTCTTTCTTTGTGTACTCTATATGTATCGATTATCGATACATCTTTCTTTTTCCACTTTGCACAATGCAAACATAATTACTTCAATTGTTTTTATTTTCTTACAAATTCAATTTTTCAGCCAGTCTTCTTCCAAGCTACAAAATGTTTAGATATATATGGCTACATAGAAACAAAATATTTTAAAATTGTAAATCATATATATTTAGATATAATTATTATATAGTTGTGAAGAAGATTGCTGGACTAATCAAACTATAAGCAAATATAATTGTTAGAAGAATATATTATGTTTCTATTATATAAAGTGGAAAAAAAAGTATTATTAACTATAATAAACATATGTACCTGGTAATGGATAGGTTATCATTTTTGTAATATTTTTTTTAATTAGCTTTAACAATTTTTTTTTTTTTGCATTGTGGAATTATTTGCTGAAAAATATACCCAACCTATGGAAAGACTGTTGTTTTTGTAATAATTTTTTTAATTGGTTGCTTTAACAATTATTTTTTACTTTACTGGATTACTTGCTTTGAATAAAATGCTCACAATCAAATTATGCCTCTTAAATCTGAGGAAGGAATTATTTACTTTGCATAAAATGTTTCATAAAAAAATTATGGTTTATGAATGGCAGAACAAATAATTATTTTTTTCTTTGAATAATACACTCTCTAACAAGGAAATGTTTAATTTGAATATCACATGACATCATTACAGACAAACATTTAGGGATTTTATATAATTACCAGAAATGTACCCAGCCTTTGGAAAGGCCATTGTTTTTTTTTAATTGTTGCTTTAATATTTTTTTTTAAAGATTTAATGTAAATTAAACAAAAGATTTTAATATTGTATAAATAAATGTGAGAAATGTACAACTATATATAATAAGATTATTTATTGGAGCATGCTCTGAATAAAAAAAGTTTAGAAGGCAATCCAGTAAAGCATTACAAACAAACATGTATTTTCAGACAACTGGCAAAGTACAGATTTTATACATAGATATAAAGCTCATAATAAGGAAAAAGTCCAGAGAAAAGTTAATAATTAATAGTGAGACTGACTCAGAATCCAATAAAAGAACATTATATTTATTATAAATACTCAATAAAAATTAGTCATATATCACATGACCTAATCTTTTTAAGCTTGTAAATAAATAAAAAAAACAATGAGATGTGCCAATTGCTCTATTAAGCATTCATTGATAAATGCCAGCAAGAGAAAGCATTTTAAAATCTCTATCTAGAAATCATGCCCTAACCCAGAACCATGGTTTCATGCTTTGGCACTCCTCAGTGAGGTGCTAGAGTAGTTGTCTCAAATGGTGTTTAAAGCAGGGCACTGATTTAATATGTGTTATAATATTGCATTTTTTCTGTGAAACATGAAACTTGTTGGATCTGTTTGTATAAAATACAATTTTTACCATAGAAAAGATGATAATGGTAGGATATTAAAATTTTATCTGATTTTAAAAAAAATCAAAATATTAAAGTTCCAGGAATAAAATTTGAACAGACATATTAAGAGTCTATCATGGATCCTCAGGTGTTATCTCATGAGGTTTTGTCTGCAGTAGGTATAAAAGTTTACACACTTAGTATTAATATTTTTCACAGGAGGAGAAAAGAAGACATTTGAAATTTCTTCTCAAGTATAATTAGGAAGGATATGGGAACTGGGAAAGAGTTATCTATTGGTATTACTGAAATGCATGGTGAAATATTGGGGCAACATTCATCTGTTGGAGAAATTAAATAAAATGTGTTCAGAATGGTACACTAATAATGAGTGAATACTGAATGTTTTTGTAAGAAACAAATTTAAAGTGACATGCCCCCCCTCCCTTTGGGAGTACAATCTCTAGGCTACTTTGGTTATAGTATTACCTTAAACTCAAAACTCTGAATCTAAAAGTCCGGGTTCAATTCCCATGCTACTATTGTCCCTAGTCAGGCCAGCAACATTTGGACAAAAAGAATAATATTACTCAAAGTACTGTTATAATGACCTGTCTATTCGAAAAGTTTAAATAAAGTTTGCATTTTTCCAAAGACATTTAAAAATTACTTTTAAATGCTAGAAATAGTCTAATATATAATTTCTACAATTAATGGTTCGGTGCTTTTTAAAAGGATCTGTTGAAGTGAAAGATATATGTTTCGATAAAATATGGAATGAAAACTCTAAGAAAGATTTAAAAATACCAAAAAAGTTGGAGATGATCCTTTTTGCAGTAACAATGGACTACATCACAGATTTTGATGAACTAAATTTTAATCAAATATATCTTCTAAGCTAGTCAAAATATTTTTTAGAATGGAAGATAAGAATAAAGAGTTTGGATTTTTTTTTCCGTAAATAAGCAAAAAACAAGTCTATCTTTGATGCTAAATTTTATTTCAAATCTTACAGCTTAAGTCTAGAATTGTAAATTGAAATAAGAATTAAACAGACATAATAAATTCTATAGTAATTTTTCAACAATACAGGCCAGTACTTATAAATATTAAAATCACATTTAAACGATTATGAATATATCTATGGAATGTTTTTTAAAATGTTTTGGAAAAAAAAAAAATCTGTCACAGTTAATTACATATTAAAACATTGCACTGATAAATAAAAATAATTGAATACAAGATTGATTCAAGATTTAAACTTTTTAATAAAATTAATTTATTGTTTCTTTATCAGCAATTCTTTTCAAATTAATTCAAATGTTACAGATATTTAAAATCAAATGGAATATTCATTTAATGTGTCTCCAGAGAATAAAGAAGTAGAAACAATACAGTTCAAAAACAATTCCCTTTTTGAAATATATGAATGAAAGCATTTGAGCTATACAATTTAAAATAATAGTTTTAAAAAATGTTGCTCTCATGGTCAATTGTTTCAGATATGAGTTGCGACCTAGTTCTATCATGTATGGCCCACAAATTTCTTATGAACTCTTGAGCAATAAACTCACCATCATTATCATCACCACCACCATTTTCAACCATTATCAATCATTTTAGGATGATCTCTCCGAGTTTAGTTTAGTTTCACTGATCCATAGCCTTTCTTATCCATATCATGCCAGTAAATTTTCTTAATTAGTCCATTCATCTCACATGTGGTCTCATTCTAGATCTTTTAGAATCTTTTGAGATCGGATTTAAACATCAACTATACACTTTTTATCATTTCTTCTAACAATATGCCTAGTCCAGCCCCAAATCAATCTTTAAATTATTTCAATGATATTAGAGATGTTTGTTTTTTCTTTCACCCATATACTTTATTTTTAATTTCTTCTTGTTACTCCACCATACTATCCATATCCTCACTAAGTGACCTAAATCTCTATATTGCTCTTCTATTAAGTGACCATTAACAAGATTTTATTTGTCATTATCTTGTAATATTGATGATTCGGTAGCTATTGGAGTTGCTAGAAACAGATTTGCCAGAAGATTTACCCTACCAGTTATTGAGTCGCCCATATTATTTTTATGATAACAAATGAAATCCTATTTAAATGTTGGTGCTATGATAAGAAATGACTTCATCAAGGGAGAATCTCAAAACAAGATTCTCCATCTTTTACATAGAATAACATATATTAAAAACAAAAAATAAAAGGAAATTCAACATTAAATTTTTTCTAATGTAAATCATTTTACAAGGCAAACAAATGTATTCATAAATTATAATCAACACAACTGCAGTTCTGACAAAATTATAAATTGTATTTTAATGAAATAGAGTTAATTAAATATTTTAGTCAATTACTTCAATAACATTAAATACTATGCATGCACATTTCTTTGTATAGCAGTTTTTCATAACTGAATGACCAAATAATCAGAACCCATTATCAGAAACTGTAATTTCTACTGTATTTTTATATTGGACTATTTCCATCATCTAATGGCTCAGTTGGTTAGAGCGTTACCTTAAAATTCAATTATCAAGATTCTAAGGGCCCAGGTTCGAATCCCATACTAGTACTGTCACTGGTCAGGCCAGCAACACCTGAAGAAGGGAGGAGAAAAATACCTCTCGAAATGTTGTGTATATACTAACCTGTTTGCTGTGATATTACTAACAGTTAGTGCATATACTAATCTGTTTGCTGTGATATTACTAACATTTGTATGCTGTGATATTACTAACAGTTGGTGCATATACTAACCTGTTTGCTGTGATATTACTAACAGTTGAATGCATTTGGAATATTTAACTAAAAATTAAACTTATTCTAAAGACATTCAACATACATATTAGATGATGGAAATAGTCCAATATAAAAATACAGCTAGAACACCATCATCACAAACCTTCAGAAAAACATTGTAATTTCTACTGATTTTCATAAAAGAATTGCAGTGAACAGATTAAAAATCAGAATAGTTATCCTTATTTATTATGTATGCTGACATCATATACAGTCATTTTAAAATTAAATGTTATGATCTTATTTTGTATTTTTATATTGGACTATTTCCATCATCTAATATATGTATTGAAAGTCTTTAGAAAAATGTAACTTTATTTAAATATTCCAAATACCTTCAACTGTTATTAATAGCACATCAAACAGGTTAGTATATGCACAATGTTTCAAGAAATATTAGTCTCCCCTCTGCTACAGGTGTTGCTGGCCTGACCAGTGACAGTACTAGCATGGGATTCGAATATGGGTCCTTAGATTCTTGAGTTTTGAATTTTAAGGTAATGCTCTAACCAACTGCAACATCCTGCCAAAGGCAACAGTCTGTAGTAATTTCATATACTTATCTATGAGGTTCCTGCTGATTTCTCTTTTTCCTAAGGGCAATGTTGATTAGTGGTTTCCATATATTATGTATAGTCACACTGGGTTGGCTTATGGGATTTTTTGCCATTGTCATGTGAACAGTGTCTTTAAATTTTCTTCTTTGTACCTCATAGATAAGTATATGAAATTACTATTGACTGTTGCCTGTGGCAGGATGGCTCAGTTGGTTAGAGCATTACTTTAAAGTTCAAAACTCAAGAATCTAAGGACCCAGGTTCAAATCCCATACTAGTACTGTCACTGCCAGCAACACCTGAAGAAAAGGGGAGACTAATATCTCTCAAAACATTGTGCATATACTAACCTGTTTGATGTGCTATTACTAACAGTTGAATGTATTTGGAATATTTAACTAAAGTTATTTTTTTCTAAAAACATTCAATACATATATTAGATGATGGAAATAGTCCAGTATAAAAATATAACTAGAACACCATCATCACAAACTTTCAGGAAAATATTATGATCTTATGTTTATGCTATTCTTGTATCTATTTAATTTTTTTTTCTATCTTATCTTAACTTATGACTGGTAATGAAATACTTGGTTTATAACTCACGGGATCTAATCTGATTCATAAGTTTCTTCCTACACATACATTATAAAATGCATGCTATAAAGAATTTTTTTTAACAGTTTAATGAAAATTAATTACAGTCACCCACCCATGTATGTAGTAAGATGATACACATATATGTTAAATAATATGTAATGGATATTTATATAAAGGACTCTTATAACTATGGTGAGTCATTTTAAATATAAATAAAGACTGAAACTTTTTTCATATAGCTGAGAATTTTTAACACAGGTATAACATTCGGATATATGACCCTTAGAAAATATATTGAATCATTTAATATCAATTTGGAAATGAAAATATGCTTATTTTTAATAGGCAGTAAAAATCCTGATTGATCATAATCATCATCATTCTCAACCATTAATTAGTAATCATTTCTTATTATTAGAAATATGTTGTATTTGTAAATGTACATCTAATTGTTTTCACAGAGACAAAATTATACAGTAGTGCCAATATAAGTCAGAATAATCAATGAATGCAGGAAGATTTGTACATAAAATCTGTAACTAGTGCCTACTCATCCAATATCCCCAGACTAGTTTCTAGCTTGTGGCTTTCATCAGTGAGGAGCTTTGGATCTGACAGTGCTGTACCTAGATCTTAGGATCTAATGCAATTTTCCAGAGGCCACCTTTTAATTTTTTAGCTAACTATAGAGCTTTGAATCCAAAATAAAAACCCAATAATGTTTTCAAGCTAAGCTCTGTGAAAACAGCTTGGGTAAGCATAAAGAGTGGTTGGTGATCATGTGATGTTTGATGGTTTAACATCTAATTGTTATTACAATACTCTTATTATTTAATATTTACATCTAATGAAGTGAGAAAAAAAAACTACTGTCAATCTTTTCATTAGTACAAATCTATCTAACATAAAATAAGTCTATTGCATAGAATATACTGCAAATGTATATATTAAAATTAATAATTATTAAACATTTACATTTGTTTATACTTTCAGAAGTATATAGGTGTTTTAAAGGCATATAATAATTATAATAAGAAAATAAACAATCTATTGCTGAACTGTTACTACACTTTCTTATGGAATAAATTATTTTTCTATAAATTTCACACATATACACTAGAGGCAATGAACATTATTTTTTTATATATATAAAAAAGTTAATTAAGTTCAAACAAACATATTCCTTGTAGTCTCTAGCAAGCTATCAGACATAAAACTGTTTTGCAACATATTAAATTCCGAGAATAAAAAATGAAGACATTTCAAAATTAATTTATACAAATGTATATAGAGAAAAGCTTTATTTAATCCTAATAGCATGGTATACTTAGCATGCTTTCGACTACTTGGTAGTCATATTCAAGGCAATAGTTGTCCGAGGAGCCATGGACAACCATTGCCATGAATATAACTACAAGTAATTGAAATCATGCTAAGCATACCATGCTATTAAGATTAATTAAAGCTTTTCTCTATATGCATTTGTATGTATTTATTTTGAATTACATTTTTCAATAAAAAGTTTATTAAAATGAAGATATATAAGAATTCAAAGTAGCCTTTTATTTTCTACCATCATAATTTAATATGTTGCAAAGCAGTTTTAGAGTCACAATCTTTTTAAGATTACAATAAAATTTAAGTGTTAATCTTTTCATTCTGGATTTATTAATTTTAAGAAAAATAGATTTACAGATACTATATTTAAATCAATAATTATTTATTTATCACAGTATCTATCTGTAATTATTTAGAAAGAAATTAACAATCACACATGCACTGTTTATTTTTAACTAATGAATAATTATGCACTCATCTACCAGTAAAAATTTTAAAAACACAAATAAATCTCTTGTTCTTATAGAGTTTATTCATGTGTAAGCTAACCTTATTATTTATTGTTATTGTTTGTGATTTATATTAGTAAACAATTAAATTATCAAGGGTTCGTGGATAGTGGTTAGCATCACTGCCTTCTAAGCAGCTGGTCCAGGGTTCACTTCCCGGTTAATTGGTCAATGCATTATTAATAAATATGGGATCAAGTATAAGAAACATACAAATAATCATGTTACAAATAAACTTTATAGTGATTTCCTTTACCTTTTGTGATAGGCTTCATTACTAATTGCAGTATACTCAATTAGTAAAGGTAATGATATCCCTAAGTTAATTCATGGTATACAAAATAAGTTAATGCAGAAGCCAGGCATTATTGTGGTGGGAGGTGACTTCAATTGCTCCTACCAGGATATTCCTAAAATCCTGGAAAACAAACTAGAAGCTCTTGCAGTATATCTGTTGAAAATGAAATATGGTAAGGATGCCTACACATTTTTTAACAGCAGGTATACGTCACTAATAGATTTGTTCTTTGTGTCAAATAGTAAAGCAAAAGACTCATTCATTGAAACTTCTCTAGTAGGCATTTCTGATCACCTAAGAATACTACTGGAGATAAAAAATTATGATGTAATAAATGATAACGCCCATGTCTTTACTATTAAAAAGAACATTATAAACCAGATAAATTTTACACTTGTCCAAATGTCTAACATTTTGATAGTATGAAACTACTATACAAGACAATCAAAGCTACCTCCATGTTTTAGCATGGAATAAAATGAAAAAATTTATCTCAAGCCTATGCTGTAATAACATAAATAATATGTTAATACAAAATCAAATGAAAAATAGAATTATTGAAATCAATAAAATACTAAGTACTATATCTGGCCTCAGAGAAAATGATGATTTAGTGAAGAAACTGCAACTAGAATATAATGATATATATAAAAGAATGCAGGAAGAAACATATACACAAAGAATAAGAAAATTACTCCCAGATCTTAACGAAATAGTGAAGCCAACAATTAACTATGCAAAAATATACAGCTCTCACACCATTGACGATGACAGCTGAAGACTCCATGATATCAGGTGATGAGGTAGATCAATATATGGTTGTGAGATTAAAAGAAATCATGGGTAAATGAAGGATAGAGAGTGAACAATTCTCGATGCAATTAAAGCAAACTATGAATGGTTACATCTCACATCAGGAGGTCTTTATTGAAATAAAGAGATTAAAGTTACAAACACTATTACCAAATGACGAAACCCTAGCATCAGTGTATAAGCAAATTGGTTATCTTCTGATTGACTCTTTATTAAAATTTTATAATCAAATGTGCTCAGACATTTTTGAATGGCCATATATTAACAACGGAATAATCTTCAGCATTAAAAAAGAAAAGAATATAAAAATGCCCCATTTTGAACAACTAAGAAATATAACAATTGAGGATATTGATGCTAAAATCATTGATAGAATAAAGGAAATAGAGGCACTAATAAATGGAATTTACCTGCCCCAATTGGGAGTTTCAGTAAAGGTCACAGCATTTATAGATGATATTATAATAATTTTTGAAAACTGTTATAATATTGATGTTGTAATGAATATAATCAGAAAATTTCAGCAGACAACTTGAATGTTAATTCAAGTATATAAATCAGCAGCTTGGCAATTGACAACAGGGAAAAGAATTCCCAATGAGTTTGTAGCCCTGCCTAAGTCCTTCCTTGGCCTTCCATTATATTTATCAAAAACTAAGATGAATAGACTATTAAACCAATTAGTCACAAGAAAAATAGAGGAAAGAATTAATGATTTTATGCCTTTTAAACTCTATGAAATAATTAAAACCAAAATATTTAATGCAATTGCAATGGGAGTGCTAGGATATTACAGTCCATGGTTAAAATTATATAATAAATTAAACCTAAAGATTATACAGATGGCAAAAAAATTCATATGGGGAAAGAAAGCTTATCTCCTCTCTACTTCACTTTTACAGCTTCCAATAAATAAGGGTGGTCTCAATTTAATTGACCCAAAAGCTTATGTTCAATTTATTATTGCTAAAGCTTATATAAATGTAGCCAAAGATCAGTCATTTAATCTCCCAAATGGTGACATATTTATTATTAATGGATTGGGAGCTGAAAAAAGATCATATCTTACTGATATGTTGATGGCATATAAGGACTTGCAAGTTGAACTTGATGTAACCACCTTAGATGGTATTAGATATAAAGATTTAAAAAATGCAAATTATCAAAATGAAAGCAATTGGTTGAGCAGTTCAATGAAAAACATTTTAAAAAAATTTCAATCAACATATACACCTCAGACATCAATGAGATTTATTTTTAAGTTAATCAATGGGAGTCTACCTACAACTATCTATATTAATAAAAGACTGGTATTGAGTTTGAATGAAACCTGTATTATGTGTAACAGGGGCAGTGAAACTTTTATGCAATTGTTTGAAAATTGTTATGCCTTTAGAAAAATTAGAATGAAGTCTTTCACAGGCCTATAATAAATATCAAATATCTTATGAAAAAATATGTTATAAATTTCAATCTGCACAATGCGAATGTAATGATCCATACATTGAAATCATTGTGGGCAATAAGATGTTCACTTTTATTTGATAATAAGAAATTCAATTGGCTGAAAAAAATGGATAAAGATTGGGAGAACTACTTTAACTTATGCCTAAAATATTGGCCCCAAAAAATCTTCCAATATGTATGGGGAGGAATTGCTCTCCAAATGTGAAATCTGGGAGTAAAACATATAATAAAGAATTGTAATGTTGTTAAAGAAAAAGGGTCTAAATCATAAACAGTGACAATTAAAAGGTGACAGGAAAGTTAAATGAACATGATGCAATGTGTATAATGGGCAAGTGAAGGATTATACTGTTCCTTTTTTTTTGTTTGAAATAAAAATTTATCTTGTAATTATATAAATATGATGTATTTTAATGAAGTTTATTACTTAAAATAAAATAAAAAAATATGAAAAAAAAACAACAACAATTAAATTGATTAGTTTTCTTTAACAAAAAAAATCTTACAACCTTTAACATTTTTATTTCTCTTTCCAAAAGTAATGGAGCCCAATTTAGAACTACAGGCCCAATTGACTTCGACAATTAACATATTGGAAAATATATTTTGATCATATTTAATATTACTTTTTTGAATCCATACAATATTACATATTATGTTTAATTTAATATCAAAATTTTATAATAAACAATAAACAAAATACATTTCAGTTATATATGTAAATACATAATTCATATATTTTATATGTATTTGTCATTTATTACAAAATTTGATAAACTTGGCACCGTATTTAGTTAAACAGCTTTAAAATGTGAAACTTTTTGGTTAATAAATATACTATATTTAGGGTTGAACATCTATCAACAGCTGAATATGCAACTATATTTTATTTGAATAAACAAGCATTCAACTCAGAGAAGAAACTTAACAAGCGAATTTACAAACTCTTTATATATATGTATATATAACAGATAGGTGTACATCTTAAGCATTACAATTAGTTTCTTGCTGATTGTATTCACATTAAACATGATAGCAAATATAATTAGATTATTCTCTTAAATCTTTGAACGGCACCAGTCACGTTTCTCTTCCTATTTTTATATTCTGTCTCTTTTTCGGCCATTTACTAGCAGTATTTATTGCGCTTCACAGTATCAGCATAATTAGTCTAATTTGGCATAATTTACAAATTAGAATAAATTTGTTTATTCTACATATCAGCATACGTTAATTTTCTAGTGTGCATCTTATGGAGTTTTTTTATTAACTACTTGACTCATATTATATGAACGCAAACATAGATTTTATTTACAATCGCTTTACAAAATTATATATTAATTCTTTAGTCAGACATGGCAGAATTTAAGAATTACTTGTCAATACAAAGAAAAATTACAAAAAACAAACAAACAAAACATCTGTTTTAGCATTTAACTCTTCTGCCTAGTCGATTTCAATATAAATTTCATATAGAGTATAATACAGTTTTTAAACTAATAAACATCACAGGGGATAGGCACTAGATGAGGATTTTATGCCCAAGCCTTCTGACATCCATTGATTACTCAGGCTTGCACTGATACGTACCTAATTTTTAAACTAGTTGTATCAACTATTATATTTAATTGACTTAATTTTTACTAAATGTGGAAGTCCCTAAGTATGAGGTCCAGATCAAGCACGGGAGGAGGGATACCTCACCTGTCCGGCAGTACTGGTGGTCATATATAAACATTAGTGAATTAAACAGTTTTAAATTATTTTCAGAGTGTTTATCAAAAATAAATTCTTAATCGAACTGGTTTTGATATAATTAGAACTTTATCAGATTCATTATTAAATAATGTAGTAACAGTGGTAGAAAAAAAAAAAAATTCTAAGAAAAATTGATATATCTCAATTACCGCGATCAACTTGTTTACACCTAATATGACGTTGATATTTCATTAATAAATTTTATTCTTTGTATAGATAAAAAAAATTGCAGGAAATAATTTGTTTATAAAGTAATTAGCAACCAGCTGCAAATTAATAATAATAATAAAACTTTCTAAAAATAACTACGTCAGCAAATAACAACTTCACAACTGAAGCAAAAAAAAATTAATATAAAGACAAACTTCTGAAAAAATATATTTTTTAGAAAATTTTTTTAAAACTAATTATAAAAAGAAAGATTTTTTTAATGTTAATTTAATTCGCTTATTAATAACCATATTATTTTTTATGTACCTTTTTTTTTTTTTTTTACAAAATACAAAATGAAATATATATATGAACTTAAAAAATCCCATGCAAATTTTGGTGATATAGAAATTCGTTTTATTATAAGTATCTTTCTATTATAAAAACAGACTAAAGAGAATGTACATATAGTAACATATATGCAGATTATATTTATAAATGTTACAAATATATGAACCAGGTGGACTCTGGAAAACTTTTTCATTTAAGTGAGGATTTTCTTGGCAAGCTTAAAATGTTTTTTCAGATACCCAACCTGGAGCTAATTAAAATAGCATCCGATTATTGATTGACAAATTGGTTATATAAATATTTTTTAGAAAAAAAAAATTGGTACTTGTTAGTTTTCCAGTAAACCAAGGTGGCAGCCGTTATTTTTAATAAACTTAGTTTCAAGGGTCCCAAAAAATGCTAAAAACGCCATATTTAATATCTACATAAAACTTCTTAATGAAATTTATTCCTTCTTTTTAATTTAATTATTTATTTATTTATTTTGTTTTAATTTAACAACTAACACATTTTCAGTAGATTATAGCCCCTTGAAATGATATATCTATCAAAAATATGGGCTGCCAACTTGGTTTACAGAAAAATTCATATGTACCAAAAAAATCTAACCTGCAGCAGCTGATTAATCCAATAAATATTGTTTTTCTTTATTATTATTCAATACTGCAGTATGATGATAGAGAGACCACAACTGATTTGTGATTGTTTTACAAATTTTTTTACAGTGACTTATTAATCTAAAAGAATGTAATAATTCATTGTTTTATGATGCAATTGTAAAAATCAAATCTCATTAAAATCAAAAAATGAAATGCTATAGTGAATTCCATGGAATAGCATGGGATGATTTCTTATCTAAACTGGTTTTTCAGTTAAGAAGTTAGAATTCCTATTACTACTAGTGATATCAAGTCCACTAGCTTCTGGTGATTATATGAATGGCATTCTATTTATTTACAACATGACATACAATTTAAATGGAAGGGATTCACACCCTAACACATGGGCTGTAATGTTGTCATAATAGCTCAATGATGTCTTGTTAGGGTATAAATCCCTTCTATTTAAATTACATACAATCTCTGCTCTAGTAAATAAAATTGAATATAACATGACATAGAAGTAATATAGCTATCCTTTTTTCCATATAGTTTAAAATATTTGCTAATGTTATTATTCTTATTAACTATTGTCAATTTATCTCAAATTACAATTATTCAATTTACATATTAATATAGGATAATGAACATAGTAAACTAATAGAAGGCAAAACAAAATAGAAAGGAAAACAATAAACATAAAAGAAATCCAGACCTTTATAATTGAATGTTATATTGTTCAAAGTTCACAATAACTTCATCTGCTGGAAATGACAAAGCAAGGATTCAATCCATAAATATTGAACTCCACAATCTATCCCTCTCTCATTTTCAAACTATTCAATAATTTTATCAAATTGCTTTGAAACTAAGAATCTTTTAGAAGTAAAAACATCAAACCAAAAAAAGAAAAAGTGCATATTCATAAAATATCTTCACATTTACTCCTGATAAAAAGAATGAAATGCTTATGGTAATGAATTATAGACAATATTATTACCATATATACAGAAAAAACTTTAAATATATTAAATATGACCTTAATAATAAGAGTGACCAATAGCATTCCAATGAAAACAATTTTTCTCTATATTGTCGAGCAGGTTGACCTATTCCTAGATTTACCCATGCATATAAATATCTACCTAAAATAAACTATATATATATTTAAAATAATTAATATTAGATCTTTTGATGCTACTTTTATTAAAATACTCTTTTTCTACAATACTGGCTTTTTCATACCTGCACTTCTATATGTAATATATAGAGGGTTTGAATTCAGACTTTCACACAACACTTATCTTTTCAACATATGTGTGATCAAGTGTATCAGCAGTATGAGATAGCATAGATGGTTGAGGTCATGTGAAAGTCTGAGTTCAAACTCCTATAAAATACTCTTTGTAACATTCTTATCATATTACACTGGCTCTCGGCATAGAAAGCTGACGTAGTTTTAATAATATTGAATCGAAACTCTTATAATTTTAATTATTAATTTTTTTCTACAATAAAATATTTTTTTCTTCTTTTTTATTTAAACAAAGACAAGTCTTGATAAACCAAAAATTCTTATTGTTTGATTTCAATAATTAATTAAAACTGAGATTTAAAAAATAAAAAAATACTAGCGTAAAAAAGAAGTAAGGGCCATTTACCACAAAATGTTATCCAATTATAATCTTATTGGTGTCAGAATACTGTAAAATACACACATAAAATTAAAAAGTAATTCTGCATAAATAGGAGTAATCACTGATATATATAATATCTACTAATAAAGAATTAAATACTGTCTAGGCTATACTAATAATTAGAAATAAAATAGAAAATCATACAACATTACAATACTAGCCAAAAAAAAAAAAAGTTTACAAAAATTCTTCCACAACTATGGTTTCATCCATTAATAAATAGACATTTTCAAATAAAATTCAACCAGATACATGTAACATATATATACAAAACAAAATAGTCTTCCCATCATACACTTCAAAAGCCAATTCCTTTAATATCAATCTCACATACAACATATATATACAAAACAAAAGTCTTCACATCATTCACTTCAAAAACCAACTTAACATCAATTTCACATACAACATATATATATAAAACAAAGTAGCCTTCCCATTATTCACTTCAAATTTGTTTTGAATATACATGATGTATATAGCTTGTTGTGTTTTCATTTGAAGAGGTCTAGTAGTTAATGGACGAAATCATGGTTGTGGAAAAATTTTAGTTTTTTTTTTGGCTAGTATTGTAAAGTTATATGATTTTCTATTTTAATATCTACTAATATATGTTATCAAACCTTCATTATGATACCAAAAACTGCAGATAATGGTAAATTCTGTATACTAATTCTGTATATTATTGACATTTAATGTTCATATAGGGTACTCCAGTTACACGGTGACAGTTTCTTCATGCTGCTGATAACACCATCTTTTAATCAGCGCATGCATTATACAATGACATAATTTAGTTAGTTGCCACAAAAATGTTAAGATGTCAGCATGTTTGAAAATATACATATTTATATATCACTGAAAAGAATTAACAAAACAAAACAAATAAAATAATGCAGTTATGAAAAAGATGGTACATTAATAAATTTAGAGAAAATAGAGGAGAGATACTAAAACTATAAGACTGACTAAAAATCCAAAGATAATACATAATTAACAAATGATGAGAGATAGAAACCACAAGAATGACTACAAATAACAAAAGACAATACATTATTAGTAAATCTAAGGAGAATGAGGAAGGAAAGATAGGAACTGACTAAGAATACAAAAAAGGTTACATTAATAAATCTAAAGAGAATATGTAAAGATATAAACCACTAGACTAACTAGAAATATGAGATGAGGAAACAACTAACCAAAAAATCATGAAGGTATTCATATGGATGGGAATGCATGTAAAATATATGAAGTAAATTGACTAGGAGAATGATATTATAGTAATAAGACAGTGGATATAGAGAAACTATTAAAGATCAGTGCATTAACAATTAAAGAGTCTTATGATATAAGTAGGCACATTTCCATGCCATGTCTGCAATTTAAGGTTTGAATCTAGATTAAGTTAAACTAACTTTGGTTCAAGTTTTTAACAGCATTGGGAGTTACTTTCAAGTTACCGGGCTTCAACTGATTTATCAACTAATTGCTGAATGGTAAAAAGAATATCTATCTAAACTTAGCAATACACTTTTAAGTAAGCCCATAAACTATCACCACAAAACATTCAACTGGCTTGGTGAGTATTTTCTTCAATCTCTACAATTAAATAATGATATTGTAAAGACCTCTGATCAGCACTAGACTATCTATTTATAAGTGACTACTAATGAATGATATCAGATATTCATCCTCTATAAAAGTTATTTTACAAAGCAAATACTCTTTGTTTTAAATTTATAATATGAAATTGACTACATTTTCATTTTTAAAAAGTAATTTATAGCATGCAAAAATGAAAAAAAAAAATTGGCTTTTTAAATAAGATTTTAATTGAAAATAAAACAACAGAAAGTAATGCTAAGAAAATATTAAGATTTACTTGCAGCATTTTTTAAATTATTATTTTTAAAAAATGAAATAAGGTATTACATAATTCTTCATGAAAGTTGGCAGGAAATAATAACTTTTCACTAATAAATAGTTTACTTGCTGCATCAGCAAATGAGGCATTTACTAAAAGAAAGAAAATATTTTGTAGACCTTTGAAGAGAGAATTAAACAATTAATTAAATGCTATGAGTGAAGTGCAATAGAGTATAGTTGAGAAACATGGACAATGAATAAAAAAATTAGGAAAAGATTGGAAGCCTTTAAGATGCAGTCATGGAGAAGAATAGAAAAAAATAGTTGGAGGAATAAAATGACAAAAATGAAGAAATTTTAGAAAGGGGAAATAAAAAAGAAGATTGAGGAAATTAGGATACAAAGAGAAATTGTATTAGGTATATATTAAAATATAAAAAAATAGTTTAATAAGAGATGTTTTGGAGGGAATCATGTGTGGAAACAATAAAAAAGGTGAAAAATATTAACCTTATTGGATGATATAATAGATAGGAAGAGATACACAACTTGAAAAACTAGTCAATGAAGGAAGCAGAGTGTAGAAATGGATAAATTTATGATGTGATTGCTCTCTGGATTTGCTCATAGGACAAAATATTATTGATTAATCATTGTATCCATTATTAAGAAACTTTTCAAAGTCATAAAACTGCTTTCTAGTACATTACTTAATGTGATCTACATGGATTAGCCCAATGATATAATGCCAGATTCATAGCTAAAACTTTCAAGATTTGCTCTCCACTGAGTACCAAAATAATAAAACTCAATAAATTGAACAGGTTAAATATTCATGCTGATAATAGTGTCAAACATCACATGACTTAATGGACAATTACCCTTAAGATTTTTTTCCCAATTATTAAATGAATCTTATATATAAAAATCCATACTTTCTCTGTTGTCTGATGGGTGAATGTTTGTCAAATGTCACATGTCAAATTACCAACCATGTGGTTTCAACTACAGAGATATAGTATATATTTTGAGTAAAGGTTTCCATCCAGCTGCAGAACAGCCACAAATGCTGATTTGTGATTCAGCATTAAGGCACTTCATGTTTTCATGGTTTGTAAATTCCCTAATATAGTTCAGACAAATGCCATACTCAGCAATGTTTAATAAAAAAAACAGATTTACATTAAATCTTAAAACAAATTGTTAAAACAACCAATTACAGAAAAATATTATAAATATTATATTTAATAAAAAATTATTACAAAAATGACAGGTTCAAAGGCTGACATTTTTGTATTCCAACATTTATAAATGGTAACTATTAATAATGCTAAAAAAAAAAAATATTACGATTACTCATGATACTATCAAAAATTGAAATAAAACAATTAAATTGTTTTATTCAGAAGGTGCTCCAGTAAACATATATTTGGAAGGAGGCAATTCAAAGAGAAATAGGATGATCAAGTTTTTATATGAGAGATGCAAAAGCAAAATGAAAATGTTCGATAGATTGCAATTTATGGATAGTAAGAGAATAGTCAAAATTGTAGTTTATGAATGAAGAATGGGCAACATGATGGGTGAAAATGATAATACAGCATGCAGAAGATTTAGATAAAGACTTCATGTCAGTATACTTGTAGAAAAGGTGGAATAACTGTGTTAGGAAGATTGTTGAGTGTTACAGTGGCAAAGAATGAAATGGAATAGATGCATTAATAAAAAAAAATAGAGTGTTGGAGAGATGGAGAACTAGTATGAAGAATAAAAAGAGATTAAATATATATAGAAGTAAACAGAATATTGGGTATGAGTTAATTTACAATAATAGCAATGAAAATAGTTGACTGTTTAAGGCTCAAACAGTTTGTTAGCAACAAGGGGATATATACATAAATGGAGAAATGTGGATGGGTGATTTAGTCTGCAAGTTATGTAAGAAAGACATGGAAAATATTAAGCATCTGCTAATTGAATGTAAATGCTTACAAGCAGGAAGAGTACAGATAATGAAGTTGTGGGCGAATAAATATAAACAAAGTGATTATTTAAAAGTTTGGATCTTGGTTTTTATGCTGGGTTTGGAAAAAGAAAAGAGGGGTTCTAGATATAAAGTCTATGGAGTAGACAAAGATGATAATGTGGAAATGGGATGGAGCAGGATAGAGAAGAATATGGGAAAAACTTAGGATGGGGAATGGAAAAGGAAGGAAAGATGGTAACAGGTTTCTCTGGGCATAGTGGCTGAGAAATTCCTGACATCAATAAAGAAGAAACCATAATGCATTGCATTGCTTCACACCTTAATGCTGTCAAATATAACAGGTATATGTAAAAATGTAAATTTTACTTTAGTGTTACTAAAATTGGAAAATTTATTCATATAATATTAAAATGTTTTGTTTAATTTACATTAAATCTTTAAAAAATTTTGTTAGAGCAACCAATTATTATAAAAACAACAGGCTTTCTTCCATTTCAAGTCTTTTGTTTCATTTACATTAAATTTTTAAAAAAATTTGTTAAAACAACCAATTAAAAAAACTATGGGCTTTACAAGAACGAGTTCATCTGGTTTTTAAATAAACGCCCATTTGGATAAGTTTTTAACAATCAAAAATAGATATCATAGATGTTTACTGAAATCAAGGTAATGTTTCTGGTGAAAAAGATAATGGTAACCTCTGCTATTTCTAACAGTACTGTATCCTCCCTTTATTTTACTACATTACATTTAGAAGTTTATCACCAATATACAATATATATGCATATCCACACATGAACAGGTTTTATAAGTTATACATATCTCTTAATAATACAACATTATGATTAAAAAATAAATGATGTTATTTGAGAATAGCTTTCTATATTTAAATGGCCTTAAATTTTGGTGCAGTCACACTGTGGTAGATTCTGGAGCTTTAGACACAAGGATCAAACCCAGATCTGTCATTCTACCATTCATACATCTTATGAACATTCAAGCAACAAAGACATTCAATTATTTGTTTATTTGAAAAGTGCACATGCAACTATAAAATTATAATGCAACAGACTTCAAAGAATGATATTTGCTAAAGCTCTTAATCTGATAAGCAGTTATGTGTTTATTAATCTTAATAATAAGATTTCAAAATAGCTTATATAAACATAATTTTACATGACAATCACTATTCAATATATATATATATATATATATATATATATGAACATATATATATATATATATATATATATATATGTTCATTAATTCCTTTTCACCAGGTTACAAACTACCAAGTTTACTCACTATTACATACTGACTTTAAACATTACAAATTTTAACCATATTAATATTTCCTATAGAGATATAAATAATCTCTTTTTTTTAAAACTCTCACTCCCTTCTTTACTTATTCCATCCAATCCTATACATAATTATGAACAATTATTATATGTAAAACATACGGATACAAACATTGGGATGAGGGACACATGCAGTGACTCTTAAGATATGTTTTAATTAACTAGTTGTTTAAAGCACCACTAAGACTTCACATATTTTCACATTTAAAGAATGCTGTCAGATATATAGCAAGTAAAATGATGTGATTGGTCAAAATGAAACTTGGAACTATCAATTATATTTATTCTTACATCATCTGCTTTCATGCATTTAAAATTAGAAGGTGATCATTACTTATTAACACATTTTATGTTTTTCTAAGAACATGCTTAAAAAGTGCATGTATCCATAGTGTGAGAGATCGAGCTGAATTCTGGACTAAGGAATGATTGTGATAGGAATGAGCTAATGTTAAAGATGCACTGATAAAAACAAAAACTTGCATATTAATATATATTATTAATCTATATTTTGCAGGTAAGAGCTTCAGGAAATGTTACAAGAGTTATCAGATGAAAGTAAGACTAATGACAAACATTAAAATTAAACTACTAAACATCACATGATCACCATTTCTTATGCTTTCACAAGCTGTTTACACAGAGGCTAAAATCTCCATACAGTAGTGCCACAGTGCTCCTCACTGATGAAAGCCACAAGATAAAACTTGTCTGAGAATATTGTATGAGTAGGAACTGGATAGAGATTTTATGCACATACCTTCTTGCATCTATTTGATTACTATGGCTTGCACAGGTGGTGCAACTGTATGGAGAGTTTAGCTTCTGTGTAAAATTAAACTAAAGTACTGTTCAATGGATTTATTCCAAACAAAATAAATATTGATAATCATTAGTTAATAGATTATTAATATAGATGGAAACATAATTAATAAAATTAATCGACAAGAATTAAACTTTAATGGAGTGCTTCTAGTAGAAACAGCTTGATATTAAAAAGAAATGTGTTTAAATACTTTTTAATATATGTGTTTTGTTAGTTTTTATTCTGAATCTAAGATTGGATACTTAATGAAAAAGGAATACAGAGACTTCAAACAACTCAATAAATTATATATATATATATATATATATATATATATATATATATATATATATATATGATAATAATAAGTCAATGAAAGTGAAATATGGGGATGAGATTACAAACAGATAGTACTGACATCATTAAAAGAATTGAAAGAATAAAATGGAACTGAACTGGATATACTTTCAAAGCAGATGATAATCAATAGATGCTCAAAATCTTAAACTGGATCCAAAAAATTGTAGAAGACTTGAATGAATAAAATAAGGAGTTAGGTATGATGTGATGAAGAGATAGATTGGAGAAACAGGTTTAAACTTGAGAGACTTTTATCCTGCAGAGACTCAATAATGGTTGAAGAAAATGATGATGATGATTATTAATGGCATAAAAATTACACACAATAATGAATCATTTCAAAGAGATCAGAATTTTTCTTAATTTGTGTTGAAGTTAAAATAATATATAAAGAATATGCACTAAAGTAATGATAAAATACGTCTTATTAGATATTTTTAAGTTTAATAAAAGAAATATAAATAAATAGTTTCATAACCATTATTTAATATATCACAGATTTAAAATTTCTAAATTTTATTTTATTTTTTAATATTTTAGACAAAACAGATGTTTTAAAGCAGAATTTGTAAGAATTTTTGCACCCAGCTTACAAGTTTGGATTTTTTCAGGTGCAAAAATTAAATAACAGTTTGAATCAATTGCTTATTAGATATTTTAATTCTATCTAATCAGTAGTCATTATGGTGATTATAAATAATAATCATACCTTGATTTTTATGATAGCTTTGAAATATCTGCTAAATCTAATTAATAATAGGGTCCTCTATTAATTTAATATAAGTACTGTATTTATTATTTTGGATGCAACCCTCAGATAAATATTTTTTTATTGTAGCCCTTGGATTTTTTAGGGTGGCATAGCTCTGATTTGGAATATGTATTTTTTACAGCATTCTATTACAACTCATAGTGCAGATGAAACTGTCAAACACCTATTTTCACAATGTCAAGCTCTTCAAAGTTACAGGAATACGATCCTTGCAAGATCCAAAATGAAGAAGCACACACTATCATTTTTAATTGACAATATTAAAAACAGTTTCTTTATGGCAATTAGGATGGCTACCTTTTTACTATTCACAATCTGGTCCATCAGATGCAAATTAATCTTCTACAACTTGATTATTCACAATCAAAAACTTTTCTTATGCTTAGTGGGCAAAATTAAAGAAAGAGACAGGACACTTACTCCCCCCCCCTCCAATATATTTGCAATCACCTGGAGCCTAATCTCTTTTCCCACCAGACCTTTGATCTGAATAAAAAGCTTCTTTATTCAGCCTCATTTATCAGTGAAATTAGGAATGACAAATGTTTTCCTTGGCTTCACAAGTTAACAAAAGATTGAAAGGCCATTTTGATTCAGGTTATTTATCCTGATGGCAGCACATTGAACGAGCTCCCCCCCTCAAGGAAATGCATATAGAAATGCTTGTCAGCATTTCTCCTTGGTTCAAAGATATCTTATAGACTGCTTCTTCAAAGATTGGATACTCTACATAGAATGACCTAACTTCACATATTTACCCATGCCTCTAGGTAAAAGGATGTTTTTTTTTCCATTTTGATGCCTAAGTGTATTGCTTTTGCACTGTTCTAATTTATCTGTATTATAAGTATTCAATAAATAACTTTTAAAAAAAAGACATCATTATGAATATTTTTTTCCAAAGCACTTTTTATTACAAGAGCAAGATTATGATATAATTAGTTTGTGAATACATACAGCAATAAATAAGGAAAATATGTTAAGAAATCAGTTATGTTCTAGAGATAAAACATATGGTAATAAGTCTTTGACTGAACAGAGTGCATGTTTGTGTTTTTCTACTTTTGATGGATATCTGAAAGTACATTCCATCAGATACTCAAAACTCATTTCTACAATATACATAATTCAAGCTTATAATTAGATTCAAAAAATAAATTTTCAGCTACAAATTAATAAAATGATTCACTGTCTGGAAGTTCACACAAAGTTGAAGCACTAAAAATGACAGAACATAATTGTGATCCATAGTCTATAGGTTCCACAGTTCATCACTTTCAACAATTAATAATTTTTATTCTATCAACATTAAAAAACATTATCTGAGACAAAATTGTGTTTGTCTAAAAATTAACATTATGAATCTTAATAATTTATGAAACTCATTAAAATAATAAATCCAATACTTTTGTTATTATAAAATATAAATCACAATATAATAATGCAACTATAATATAAAACAGAGAAACATTAAAATAGAAAATACTATTGCCAAGCACTTTCAACTCGTTTAAGTCCTTATCAAGAATGCATAAAAATCATTATACTCTATTAAGATCAAAAAATCATATGCCAATAATGCAAAGTTAAAATCAATTTTCGGATTAGTTGTTCCTGGCCGTTATAATGAAATGTCCGAGTTGAAAACTCTTGACAATAGTGTTTATTTTAATGTTTTGCTGTTTTATATAATAGTCGTATTGTTATATTGTGAAACTCATTAAAGTTAATAATAGAGGTCTAAATATTGAGGTGACAAAATTAATTGGGTTAAAAGAGCAGCAAGCACTGGTAAACTAAAGTCAATGGTAATCAAGGGGTGTTGGTTGATCATAGTATGCCATTGTTTAATTACTTCCGTCTCTAGTCAGCAGACAATATAAATATATAAGCTACAACCCGTTAATATTAAATTATTAATGATTAATCTGCCTTGACAGATGACTGAGTTATATATAAAAACTTCTTAGACCACGTGAGTGCCCTGTTATGATTATATAATAAACAAATATATATTTTATTAGTTTAAATTGTGAACAGGAAAATGAATTCTATTTGTCAAGAGAAATAAACAAAATAAGAAAAAAGGATATGAGATATTTTTCTTTCTTTTTTTTTTAAACTAAAAAAAAAAAAAAGGCAAATATATATTTATAAACAACTGTAAGATAAACAGGCTTTGATGTAATTTAAAAATTGAATTAAGAAAGCAAAAATGAAAATGCGATTTAGACATTAATAATATCTGATAAGAATAAATAACTTTTAAGTTAAAAAACAAATAACGTTAATTTAAATGTTATGTCTATGACATTTATGGTCATGGGCCTCAACAAAAAAGTATATTGGCATACAGAGATAAGTTAAGATTCCTACCTGCAATATCATTTACAGGTCTCACCTCATCACCGATGGCAATGTGTCTGCTAAGTATCCATAACACTAAGATATAAGCTGAGCATAAAATTATTGTATAAGGTAGGCTAACATTTTCATGACTCTTGTAGTGTAAGACTTTTACCTCAAGTTCTCAGAGTCATTTTTCATTCTTGGCCAGAAATTGAAATAGAAATTGTTGCTTCCACTAAACTACTTATCTACTCATTTATTAAACATTGAATAATAACGGTAACATATGATCAATAAGATAAGCAATAAATCTTCAGAGCTATTCAGATGTAGTGTGATATTTATCCAGAAATCCTTAAAATAAGTGAAAAATCTTACAGAATTACCATTGCAGAAGAAAGTTAAGGACTATGAAATACTTTCTCTTGAGTTAAATCTAGTTTTTTTCCTATTAGTCATTTAAAGACTCTTCCTAAACCTTATTAATAAATAATAAATAGTTATTATTTTGGGAGTTAATAAGGATGTGAATATCAGAAGTTCCAGAATTAGAATCAATCTGGGGACCTAACATATTAGAATCTGACATTCTACCACTACTCTATACCACACAGAGCATGGTATTAATTAGTAACATTTATACAGATCTTTTTACAGATATAGGAATAGCCATCCTCATCCTTTCTATTCTCATGTTTCAATGATGTTATTTTATTTTCACTTCTATGTTTCAGAAACTTCAATCCTTCATTTTAAATAAGTTTAATAAAATCAAATCAGAGATCAGGTTTTGGAACAGTTGGGCCTATATAACACCCACTTGAACATTGTCTCAATATCAGATTCATTGCAATTATGAGATCCATATCTTAAAAAGTGGAAAATTGTTTTGCTGTAGTATATTTTGACATATGTGTACTATTTCTTGTAAAAATTATTTGATTTTCAAATATTTATTTAAAATGAATTAATCATTGTTCTTTTTTCAACCCATGTAACCGTTTTGTAAGAATTATTATATCTTTCAAGAGATATAGTGCTTTCAAATACAAGGCTCATCACTGATGAAAACCACAAGCTAGAAATGAGTTTGTGTATGTTAAATGAGTAGGCACTAGATAGGGATTTTATGCACTAACCTTCCTGCATCCATTGATTACAAAAGCTTGCACTTGATGGCACTACTGTTTGGAGAGTTTGATACTGTTTTTACATTTTTCAAGAGTGTGGCAAATGATAATATTTTGTTTATTTAAATATGTAAACCAATTATCAATGTATTCCATATGACATCAGTAAAGTTTCAATTTAAACTTAGTAATGCACTATTATTATATCTTACAAAGTTAAAAACAAATCTTATAGTATAAGATTTCTGTAGTGTAATTTTCACTATACCACTTTCATGCAAGTAATGTAGTGAAAATAACATTACAAAAATATTATTTATTATTAGATCATCTCTAGTCTAATAAATGATGAATAAAAATTATTATATTTTCATTGTGATTTGTGTGAAAGTTGTGAGGGCAGCACATTTGATACTTATCAATTAAACTGTAGTAATTTGCTATCTATGTATATATTGAACAATGACAAAAATATATGTAAAAGATTGTGCTCTGGGTCAACTGATGAGTGCTAGTTCAGCTCTAAATATGCATTTTAGTAATCATAGATCTTTTTCACATATCTTTGATCATATGTTTACGATTACAACTCTCCACAAGATGTTAAAAATAGATAGAAACCAGTCTCTACCTTATATGAGAGTGGTGTAGTGAAAATCACACTACAAAAATAAGATTCATTAGTGGATAATCTCTCATTTAATTAATGATTAATAAAAATTTATTAAATACTATAGTATCACAAAGGCAAAACACTCCATACAGTAGCACTACTCAGTGCAAGCCAGAGTAATCAGTGGATTCAGGAAGGTTTGTGCATAAAATCCCTATCTAGTGTCTACTCATCCAATATCCTCAGACCAGTTTCTAGCTTGTGGCTTTTATCAGTGAGGTGCCTTGGATCTGAGAGCACTGCACCTAGATCTTAGAATCTAATGCAACCCTCCAGTAGCCATCTATACAACTATACAAGCTAATGAGCTTAGCTTGACAACATTATTGTGTTTTCATTTTGGATTCAAAACTTTATAGTTAGCTAAAAAAGTAAAAGATAGTTCTTGAAGGAATGTCATTACGCCCTAAGAATTAGGTTCAGTACTCAGATCTAAAGTTCCTCACTGATGAAAGCCACAAGCATGAGTGGGCCCTAGATTAGGGGAATTTAATGTGCAAACCTTCCTGCATTCATTGATTACTCTGGTTTGCACTGAGTGATGCTACTGTATGAAGAATTTTACCTCTGTGAAAATAGCTTGTGAGTTTGATCCTATAGTGTCATTGGTATTTTTAGAATATGAAAGAATATTTGGTTTAACTTTTAATACTAAAAATATTTTGTTTGTGTGCTTGCACACAATGATAGGAAGTATAAAATTAAAGATGCATGGTTCATTAATAGTGCAGACTCAATAATGAACAGAAAGAAAATATAATAAAGTTCAGTTGAGTGCAGTTTGGAACATGGTGGTTTATATTTATAATTTACTATTTCTGTTTTTATTTTGAATTTAGAGTTGCCATCAGCAAAGGTGTTCAGTGCTGATAGTATATTATAGTTATATTTAATGATTTCAATATTTTCCCCATAAATGAATTATTATTAGCATTGCCTTTAATTTGCTACTATAAATTGATTTTTCTTTAGTAATGTACAATTTTTAACTGTATGCTGATTTTCAAGATAAAGATGCATAGAATTCTTAGTGAATCAAGAATATTGGGAGTGATTTTAAAATTCCCCAAAGATGTAGAAGTTTGAAATAGGAAGGTCCATTCAATGCATAACCATTTATTGCAACTTTAATAATAAAACTAATATATAAATAGAATTAAAAATAAGTTAAGAGTAATCTTATGTTAGTGACTGGTATGTCCATAACCTGGAGTTTAGGTTATGGTTAAACACAGAAAATTTTTCATTATCTTAAGACACCAAAAAAGCTTAAGACTTTTTTAAGACATTCAGTGCAAAGTAGAATAAAAAATTGAAGCTACAAAAACTCTCAATTTCTATTTGATTGACCTGGTATTTTCTTCTCTATTACTATTCCTTCATCGTAAAGACTAGCTTCATCAGTAGAACAACCATCTCTATTCAATATCATATCATTTTGTAATTTTAAATTTGTTTTTCTTTGAAGACAATCAATAATATCTGTTTTTCTTTTTTCTTCCAAAGTTTTTGATTTTTGTATCCAATATAGAAATAATCCAAAATCTAACTTCCCCAAATTTGGATGTGACTACTGTGTCCCACAGTTTTGAGTAATAGGCTTCCTTCTAATCAGCCAGCTGGAACATCCATTTCAGACATGAGCATCCATATTTAAATCTTAAATATACTATTCACTCCAGGACAGTTTTACTATTTTGTTGCTCACAAGCAAAGATCATGACTCTTAAGGAAAAAGACCCACACAGTAACTTTATTTATTAGTCAAGCCATACAGTAAAGTGTTTAACCTGTATTTTCTTTCAGTTAATTGATCAGCTTCTGGGTGTAAAAAATAATCACTTAAAGGTGGAAAATCAATTTTTTTTTTGGAAGAAAAATCAAAGATGATCGATGTGATCTCAATCTTTACTTCATTCTGTAACTCATTTTAAAAGTACTTCAAGGAGCAAAAAGAAACAGACTACTGTTAAGACAACTGGAAATTAAGGGATGGAGAAAAAAGCAGAGTGAATATTATACCCCTCAGTTTTTTCTTATACTTTTATATGTTATTAATTTAACACATTTCAAGTACACTAAATATCAACATGTCTCTTCTGGGTTTTTTTTCTGGATCATTTTTAAATGTCTAATGGCTTTTGACTTCTTTACAAATATTTTAAAAGTGAGTAAATATTTTTAGCATCCTAATAGACATTTTAAAATCTTAAAAAAACAGTAAAAAGATTAACAATAAATATCTTATAAAGATTATGTGTTTTATGTTAGTAATAAAAACAATTATAATAGGGCTCTTAAAGTGAGATGTTAAAATAAGAAGCATCACAAGTGGGGGGAAGCCATGGTAAACTAATACTGATATGGATCAAATATTATTATTTGCTAATAGTATTTTCCTACAGAATTACTCTATTTAGCTTGGGTAGAAAACTTGACAAATATGATAAATAAGAGAATTGACCAGTTATTTTATTTAAGTGAGAGAGTCCATAGGAAGAAATCCAGGAATATTACTGTAGTCAATTTGCTTGTGCATTGAGATATTTTTCTATTTTTCAAAAAAATAATAATCGGGAAATTCACATACATTTCATTCTGATATTTTATTTTTTAAAAAAATCTAAAGACATGATAATTCAAAATGTGGTGACTTCAAAGTATTTTACATATGCCTTGATATGTTTGATGATTTTCCTTTTCTATTATGGGATTTTAAATTATTTGTAAAAATACTTCAACAAAATTTTTAGAATCACTAAAACTTGATTTCTTTGTGAAGTTTATTAAGATTCCAGATTATTTTTGCACAATAATTATATAATAACTATTAAAAAATCAAAAGTATACTTGATTACACCCTTACTTCATATATTTTTAAAAAAAAGAAGGTAAGAAGCTCTAATGTAATGTTAATAAAACAAATTAAGGATTTATAATTGCACTTGATCAAACGAAACACTAATACATTGGCATTAACACACTGTTATGATATATTGTAAAAATCATTTAAAAATATTTTAAACCATAATTTGATAGGTTTATCAGATATACTGACATTTATTCATTCACACTTTAAACACAAATGTCAATAAAATATAATTTTGTCAGTTTAATGAAATCAATCTTCTTGCAATTGTTGAATGACTAAACTCCCTGTTTTCATTACAATTTTATTTTTTCAATATTTTCAAAGTTCAAATATGATTTTTTTAAATTTATTTTATTTGTAAATGTAAATTTCTATCAAAACAAATCCACTTATTGAGTTTTAATATAGAATGTTTTATACTTAAAATAAAAGGTTGAATATTGACAAAAACTGCCACCAGGGAGAACAATTAAATCTGTCACAGTGTCGGAGGCTTAAAAATTGCATTTCTTGGTAAGTTTTAATTAAAACAGAATGTATATATGTTGGGTGTTTTTCCCGGTGGGAGATGGATATATATAACAAATAGCTTACTAGGGTAATGCAATAATGCTTGACCATTATCAGTGATAAGGTTTGGCACTGTTTGTCATCCCAATAACACAACTTAATTTATCATTTCAATATTTAGAGATAGTTTTGCAAGTTCCTAAGTTTTATTAGTAATTACATATAAAGTAATGACAAATAGCAATTGATATTTCAAATAAATGCCCAAAATTTTCAATTTCTTTTTTTGCTTTTGTAAGTGAAGCTTGAAATATGGATTAAATTATAAAGGCAAAACAAAACTTGAACATTTGGCGATAATTATATGCAATATAAACTGCTATTTATCATTACCACAAGCATATCTATTAATAAATCTTAAAGTCTGATGTAAAATATTTGCTAAAGTTTTTGATATATCTCTAAATATTGAGAAAATAGATTAATTGTGTTCTTGGGATAGCAAACTTCCATTGATAATGATTGTGTTATTTCTCGGTCATAGTATCCTTATGTTTAAGTAACTTGAAAATAGAACATAAAGTAATATTCAATAACACAAATTCTACTACCAACTCAACTGATTCTGATAAAACTAAATCCTACATTTGATGGCATTTTACATAGAGTATATATTTATAAATACAATCTTAACCTCTATCAAGAAAGATACATAATTGAGCAAAAATTCATGTGTAAGAAACAAATATCCAAACAGCAATAAAAATTATTTAAAAAAAATACAATTCAATTTGATATTACATAGAAATATGTGCACTTTAAAATTTAAGTTAAGAAAGATAACCCAATAAAATCATGCTCCAAATTCTAAAGAATCTATATAGTCATGTTCAATAAAATATTAAAGAGTCCGATAGTTGTCAAGTTTTTTCACAGAATATATGAAACTAAACAAAATATTTCTATACATTTCATGATTAGATCAAAGATTTCTTGTTCTTAAGAGAAATTACTGTATAGAAATAGATGCTATAGATTTTATAGATGTACTTAATTACCTCTACTCCACCAAACTTTCATGAAACGTAAAAGACATTTTTAAAAGACCAATGATCCCCCAAATGCACTTAATGCTGAGCCAGCACTCACCAGTTGGCCCAAATCACAATCTCTCATATATATCTTTATCATATGTTCAGTATTTAACAATGGTAAATTATTATATTTTGATTTACAAATGTCAAACTTATTCCATTCATAAGTTTGATACAGTACATTATCACTAACTATTTATTAAACTAGATATTATTTCTAACCCAGGTATAAACTTTACATCAAAATATAGCAATTTGCTATTGATGTTATGAGTTATAGTGAAATAGATGAGTCTTATATTAGCAAGGAGCTAGACAGGATTGAATATTGCAACACTAATAACTAACTTCTGCATTGAATATGTGAAGAGAAAAACACATTGGAGAAAGACAAATGGTCAGGAATGGTGAATAAAAACCTTAAATATACTGATGAAATATGTTTATACACAAAACTGGAGAAAATACTTAGGTTGTTTATTAGAAAAATTTAAAAAATGAATAAAAAATAAAATTACAGATATGTATAAAGTTTATAATGTGAGTAGAGGAATTGGAACTTAGGATTTTCAGTCTATATTCATTCACTTCATATGATCACATACATGAGAAAAAGATTGATGATCATCAGTATATGTATTTCATGCTGAACTACCACTCATCAGTTGGTCCAGATCATAGTGAATTGCTCTTTTAATATAAACTGAGCACTGATTGTATATATGTGTGGGAGATTATGATCGAATCCAACTGATGAGTGCTGGTTCTGCACAAAATAGTTATATTAGGGATCATTACTTTTTCACATGTAGGTGGTCATGTGTATCAGTTGTTTGAAATGGAGTGGAAGATGAATATAGACTGAAAAATCCTAAGTTCAAATCCTTGTACTTACATACATAAGAAACATTCAGTTTAAGCAAGATATAATGATAAAAACAATGGCTGAGTTTTAATTGATAGTGAAAATTTAGATCATTGCAGCTACTACCTTTTTCTAGATCATTCACCAACAATTCAGGGCTCAGTAACAAAGGGATTGGCTCTGAGACAAATTGTAACCAAATGCTTTGCAGGAAAAATATATCTTATAGATGTACAAAATAAGAAATTAAAAAAACAAGGCTATGGATTTGATTTCTGTAGATATCTAAGGATGTGGAAGATAAATATCAGTAAAAATAATACATGTTTATGATTTTGAACTGTAATGATGGTAAAGACTTTTGAGAATATCATGGACAGTAAGAAAATAAACAAATGAATACTGGACTAAATACTTGAAGGGTAAACAACCAGATTGAAATTGTCATGTTTTAATCTTATTATGAGATGATTTATTACATTAGGAAAGAATATAATTTTTGTAAAAAGTTGATAGAAATGACTGAAGATTACTAAAAAACAAAAACAAATAAATAATAAGACATGCTGGCAACATGTCAAACATAAATAATCATCATCAACAAAGACTTAGTGGTACTAAATAATAATGATAATAATAATATAATGTAAATAATCTAGAAATATTTACTAGCACAGTATCAAACTGTGATTTTTATATGAAGGTTAATCGTCCTTTGCACATGTGCCTATGTTAATAATGCTCTCATTCCAAGATGTATAAGATTGGTCTATATAGTTGTATATAGGTATAACAGATAAGACAGCTATTTTTATTTTTTCAAAATCTTTATCTTGTAACTTGGATTGAGAGTTTACTAGGATTTAACATCATTAATTGAATGTTAAAGTATGGTGCCTGAGTGAAGAATGATTTACCTTTGTATAAGAATTACAGTTTAACATTGCTCTAATGAAAATTTCTACATTATTTATATTAAAGTATAACAATTAACATTAAAATATAGTAAATTTCCAGATTTTGCAAGTCTTAATATGTATTACTATTCATACTCTCAGTCCATGCTGCTTAAGATTGGCCTATGCAATTGCATATAAGTACAAATAAATGATAAGATAGCCATTTTTATCTTTTCAAAGTCAATATCTTGTGACTTGGATCAAAAGTTTACTAGCATTCAACATAGCTAATTTAATATTAGAATACGGTACATGTGTAATATACAGGACATTTTTAAAGTGATTATTTACATTGTTGAAATCATAAATAGTTCAAAAAAATATAATAGTGGCAACATGAATATAATTGCAGATGGATTATTTTTGACCTAAAAAAATAAAATAAAAACATCTACTTGGTTCATTCAATTTCTTTTATTTCCCTTTCAGACCAAAATCCAAATGAAATTACTAAATGGAAGTATGATATTCTCAAAACAAATGTGGGGTTTTTCTGAATAATTCAATAATTTATAGACTTTTTATTTTTCAAAAACTGCAATTATAAGACTGTTCACCTTGACAGTTGCTCAAAACACAATTGTGTTGTGAATGGTATTCTCAATATGGAGATTTTTGAATAGCATAGCATACAACACCATTATACAATAACAGTTTGGAATTATCTCAATAATCGTTTGATCAGTCATTGATTTGATTTTTAGATATTGCTGCCTGAGTGATACTGTAAAAGAATTAGAAATGTAGTTGATCTTCAAAATCATGTTATCAAAATACTTCAAAAGATTATACCCAAAATGCTTGAATGGAACAATTTATCATTTTAAGATTTGTAAGACCATCATAGTCATCATAAGAAAGTGAAAATTATATTATTTATGTATAATATTTTGTTTGAAATTAGATGTATATTTTTATATTTCAAAAGAGGTTTTTTTAATTTCTATTATTTCACAATATAAATACTTACTTAAGGAACATTCTAGAGAATCAACTGTTTCTCCAGCTTTCTCCCCAGCATTTTATGTCAGCACAGGCACATAATCTGGATATTGTGGTTTGGTATTTTTCTTCAAAAAGGTTTCTCCTTCATTAGTCATGACAGAATAAGAGTCCTAGTGATTTTGATTTCAATCCGTTTCTGGGAACACATGGTCAATAAAGCATCAAACAGTTGATCCAAAAATCCATGAGTTTACCAGATTGTGTGCTCTGATTCAAAAAACTGACATTGTTAATAATGATATACACATGTATATTAATAATTCTATAGATAACCATTAAGGGTACTGATTGAAAAGTGTATAGCTTATAATATTTCAATAAAAGATATCCATTTCTATGGAGAAATATTCATCTCGGAATCCAAGATGCTAAGTTTCTACTAGAGTCAAATAAATCTTAATGTTGATTTTAGAAACATGCATCTTTTGGTTAACCAATCTCAAACCCATACCAGCAATGAAAAAAAAATTTATTCCCAAATATAAAAAGAAAGTACCCCACAGAAATTAAATGAAATTGCAATTGAAGAGAGTTAAGTGATTAACCGCAAGCACTGCGGATTGCAAGACTGTTTATAATAGTTTATCACCATTACATTTATTATTATATATAGATATATTTGTATTTAAACTTACCATGCCAGAATATTTATTTTCTAATGATCATATTAAAGCATATTAATATTTTTTATTCTTAATATATAATATAATATATATTTTATATTTATAATAATAATATATTATAATAATGAGATATATAGGATATATGAGCACAGACTTTCATATGACCCACCACTCTCCACTCTATCTCATAACACTGATACACTTGAACACATATATGTCGAAAAAATAAATAATCTCCAATATACATATTTCATGCTCAACCAGCAATCATCAGTTGGTCCAGATTATCATCTCTACACATCTGGACCAAATGATGATTGCTGGTTGAGCATGAAATATGTATATTGGTGATTATTTATTTTTTCGACATATATGTGTTCAAGTGTATCAGTGTTATGAGATAGAGTGGAGAGTGGTGGGACATGTGAAAGTCTGTGCTAATACACCCTATATATTACATATATTGATGCAGGTATATAATAAGCCTGTATTTCAGTTATAATAATGAGAGTGTAATCATAATTCTTTCCTCTACTATAAACTTCATTTGCATATCATTGTATAAAAAATGAGTGTAATCATAACAATTTCCCCTTCTATGAACTCATTTGCATATCATTATATAAAAAATGAGAGTGTGATTATTACACCTTCCCCTTCAATTAACTTCATTTGCATATCATTATATACATTTATAATAAAAAATTTGAGTAAAATAGATAAATGAAAGTGTTTATCTAATTATATTATAAAGTAAATAGTAAAAAAAAAAACACCAAAAAAAAAAACAAAACAAACAAATATATATACTTCTATTAAATAAATAAAAATTCTTTCATCTCTAAATAGAGTTTTGTGGATGATATTTATTTTATCTAAATTTGATTTAGTATTAGCTGGCAAAATTTTCCTATCTACTGCAGTTAATTAAACCTAAGATTATAACAGGCCTAATGTACCGTTTATCAACAGAGATATTTCTGCTTGGGGCTAGACTATTAGTCTATATAGGTCAAAGTAACCAGGCAAATACTTAACCTATCAAGAGCAATTTAAAACATTTTACAGGTATTTCTATTTATTTTTATTTTATTTTATATATCTATTGCAAATTATTAATATATTCAGGCAGTAAAGATTAAATCATTTAAATGTAACGACTAATATTTTTTTAACAAGACCATAAAAAAGATCATATATGAGATGGATAAACGAGATAAGAAAATTGGGGAATCATGTGGGGATAAGAACTGTTAAAAGACTTTCATTTTTCAATGAATCAGTAAAGGTTAAAAATGAATGAGTAACTTCATTTGTACGCGTTTATGTATATATACAGATCAATGAAGATGATAAAGATTTACTATGAACTAAAATCTGTTTTATAAAGAAACCTTGAATATTAATGTTAAATAAAATACAAATAAGCATACTTATTTTTGATTTGATATCTAAATAAATTACTTTATGATTTAGTTTTTTCTTCATAATTTAAGTATATATCACAATCATCATCATCATCATTATTTGCGTGATTGGTAAATGAGTATGGTCATCCTAATTTCTGAAAAAAAAAAGATGAGTATCACCATGCTTTTATTGACATATTTACATCTTGACTTTAGTGATTTTTACTATGCAATGTATTCAGTGAATTGCTGGCTTGACTCCCAACCACTATGCTCGTGTTGCTACCATTACACTTTGCCTACAGTGCATATGATACATGAAAGTTTGCAGGCAACCTTTATACACTGTTTTATCTGTAACACCTCAGTGATGATACTTTTGATAATTTAGATAAAGTTATTCACCTGTACAAAATAATACTAGTTATGCACTATTAATGATTCTTAAGTTACGATCAAACTAAGATGCAATGGTATTGTCTTGTAATGAAGTCCCAAATGGCTGCATACAATTTAGCTTCTATTTCCTTTTTACTAACCATCAGATTTGAAGTACTCTGCATAATTTAATGTAGTAGAGTGGAGGATTCTGGAACTTAGATTCTTAGATTGCAACTCCAGCTTTGTCATTTCTGAAATTCAAACTTATTATGATTTACTATGCAATAAATTATTCACTCATTTATTTTAATCAGACTTTAAATAGCAAATAAACTTGTTAAAGCAACTTTGGTAATTATCTAGTTCAAAGCTAGATAACCATAAGTAATCCAAAGGCCATATTAAAAGAAAAAATTGATGGCTATAAGTGAAATAATAAATACAGAACTAATTTCATTCAAATTACTTGCACATTTATGGTGAACACACAGAGAATGACACATCGGATTGAACCAAGGCAAGTCTGCTTCTCAGATATATCTTATGTTTTAAAAATATGTGGGTATACAGTGACATAAAACACCAGATAATAACATCTATATCAACATTATCAATTTATGATAAAATTGAAATATCTAATAAGCAATTGATTCAAAATGTTATCCTATTTTTCTCTTAAAACAATTGAAACATCTAGATGAATTGGGTTTTGAATGATTGTGGTCTAGTCTAAGATTGACTATGTAAATAATAATAATAATAATAATAATAATAATAATAATAATAATAATAATAATAATAATAATAATAATAATAATAATAATAATAATAATAATAATAATAATAATAATAATAATAATAATAATAATAATAATAATAATAATAATAATAATAATAATAATAATAATAATAATAATAATAATAATAATAATAATAATAATAATAATAATAATAATAATAATAATAATAATAATAATAATAATAATAATAATAATAATAATAATAATAATAATAATAATAATAATAATAATAATAATAATAATAATAATAATAATAATAATAATAATAATAATAATAATAATAATAATAATAATAATAATAATAATAATAATAATAATAATAATAATAATAATAATAATAATAATAATAATAATAATAATAATAATAATAATAATAATAATAATAATAATAATAATAATAATAATAATAATAATAATAATAATAATAATAATAATAATAATAATAAACTAGAGTTTAGCTCTGTAATTTAAATAGACTGTTAGCACTGTTTAAGAAGATCAAATTTAAACCCAAAATATACACTTATTTTCTGTATAAAAATGAATTTTTACACACATAATCAAAGAAGCAGGGATTAGCTTTTCATGGTTTAGTGCAGTAATGGAGTTACAAACTTTAAAGCTTTAAGTCCATTAATTGTGGCTTCACCCTGTCATTTCTAGTGCTCTTATAAATTTTTAAAAGAAACCACCTGATTATTCTTATTTAAAGATTGAAAGGTTTTAAATCTAGGATCCATGCCTGACCAAGTTAGGTTGTGTCCCATAACTTTTTACAAACTCAAGGATAAGTGATCAATATTTTAAGAAGTCCATTTCAATTTTCAAATTCATTACAATATATATATATACAAATGATACTTGCTGAAGTTACAATTCATAATAGGAAAACTTATCTTAATAATAATGACCATACTGTAAACAACAACAACAGCAGCAGCAACAGTAACAACAACAACAACAACAACAATAATAATAATAATAATAAACTTAAATGTAAACATTTGGGAACTGTAGGCCACTTTTTTCACATTAAATATTTTTAATCCTTTTATTTCATTTAAAAATTCTGTTTGTTTACTTGTCTTCATAAAATCTTATAATCAATTTTTTACCTATTTCTATCGAATGGATTTCCTTCAAATTTTGTACACTTGCTAGATACTGTCTGCAATGCAATATGATATTGAAATATCTTACAGTTATCCAGTCAGTCATCTAGTTTAATTGTGTTTATGAGCAAATTTCAAAATACATATCAGTTTAGTAACTTTACAATTAGTAGACGACAGTATATTTTTTTGAAAAAGACACTTTTATTGAATATTCACAAAAAGCATTTACTATTAATTAAAATATACATATAAAAAAACGACAATAAAAAGATGAAATCTTAATTTCTCTTAACTTTTTAATTGCTTTTTTAAAACATTGCATTCAAAAACAAAACAAAAAAATCTTGTAAATGATTTTTAATGCAAATAAATTTCATTTCAGAAATTAGAAATATAGCAACATTGCTTATATTTTTACTTTGTAAATTTAATGGTCTGTTACAAAATATCTAATAATCTGATAACTAAAAACTAAAAACTATATATATATATATATAAAGAATATTTTATAAAAAAAATCCTTTTATTTAATTTGAGGAGTAATGTGCTAAAAATAAAATATATATATATTTTTTTTTGGTCCACAATTTGGATTGGTATATATAACTTAAAATAAAAACAGAATGTACTCATAAATTAATTAATTCAATTATCAGTTAATGGTTTAATTAATTAGGGGTTGAATTAATTATTATGGATGGATGCCATTTCTATTTCAAGTTAAATATACTAATCTAAATTATGATTCAAGAATGAAATTCCTTTTTAGTTTTTAATACATTACTCTTCAAATTAATATTTATTTTATAAAGCATAGACAGTTTGAAATTAAATTGAAAGGCTGCAAACCTCTCACACTTATTCTTATCTGACAGCCAATCAGATGTTATGATGGCTGGATCAATCCGTAAACACAAGACAGAGAATTTTACAAAAAAAGAGCAGTCCACCCTCTTCTTTACTTGTCTTTGTATGAAAGTGTGAAGCTTTAAATATCTTCACATTTAACTCACCGAGTCTAAATTACCAACATACAGTGCAAGATCCTATGATTTACTACCCAGTAGTTTTCTAGATGTTATAAATTGTAAAATTCTCTGTCTTGTGTTTATGGTTTGATCCAGCCATCATAACATCAGATTGGCTGTCAAATAAGAATAAGCATGAGAGGTTTGCAGCCTTTCAATTTAATCTTCAAATATAAAATATTTTATATGCATATTATTTTATTAATGATATTTTATAAAAAGCATTTTTTGTTTTTAACTTTCTATTCTGCTCCCATAGAAATCTATATACTGACTATATTTTTTTTTATTAATAATGGCATGCAAAAATATTGTCTATAAAAGATAAAATAATTACCTATTCATCTGATAAACATTACAGCTGAAGGTTTTGGAATTGGTTCATTTTAGCATAACAGAATTGTGTTCATACAGCTCTCAATCTTTAAAGCAGCTAACAACGTAATAAGTATTATTATGACTATAATTTGCCATTTAACACCGGTAATACATCACATGACTTGTAGGACACATTACTTTGAAATAACAAATCTATTTCACCTGGTCCAGTTGTGCCACTTAGTGTAAACTTGAGTAATCAATAGATTGTAGTGCTTAGTAAATTCCTATTCAATACTATCCCATTTCTACCCCTAGATTAGTTTCTAATTTATGGCTTTCATTAGTGAATTTTTGATCAGAGAAATAGATCTGTAATTAGTCTGATAAAAGACAAGTTTTACACACCAACCCAAATAAACCTTTTCCACCTTAATATTTTCTGTTCCATCAAATGATACACTGTTCAAAAAAAGAAGCAATATTTCTAGATCGAGCACTTTGATTGAGTTATAAGGGCACAAATCTATCCTTTTTCAGATATTAAATGCTTAATAGTTTACAAAATGTGTGTTCCTCAGAGTTATAACTGTTCTTTTAATGACCAAATTTTGCAATTTTATCAATCATGATACTGCCTTGGGAAAATCACACATGAGATTATTGCAGTATATACTTATAATTAAATTCAGTTTCCCTTGTTTAATGAGTTACTTCCTGGTATGGGGTTTAAAGTTCCCAGATTCCTGATCAACTCTTCTGATCTTTCCAATCCTCAGGCATGATTTCTTAAGCAATAAACCAATTGATTGTTTTAATAGGTTATACTTGAAATGTGAATGAATCACAAAGATAAACATTGTGTCTACAAATATAATAACAATTATAACCTACCACTGATCATATTTTTTTGAATAAAATGAATTGACAAATAGGAAACATTTATTACATTGTTAATATTTCTAAGTTGAATAAAAGCTTAAAATATACTAACTGATTTGTCTCAATTAATACACAATGCTAATAAAAGTGTGAAGCTTTCATTTTAAATTTAAAAAAAACCCCGGGGGGGGGGGGGGGGGCCGCGGGGGGGGGGGGGGGGGGGGGGGGGGGGGGGGGGGGGGGAAAAAAAAAAACTATTTCCCGATAAGGCTTTGATTATTAAAAGTTATCATGATTATCAGCAGCTACCTACAAATGAGAATAGCCATTCTAACTCTAGAAGAAAAGAAATCAGCTAAACAAAAGTTAAAGATGAGCATATCTCTTTATGAGGTATATTGCAATACTGCCTTTTGTCTTCTGCAGTAAAATTTAACCTTTAAAAACCATTATCTTTTACAATTATAGCTCTTCATTATAAATCATCCATAACTATGTCTTTCCAATATAAAACATCATGAAGTTCTTTAAGACAATGTTTAAAATATAAATAATGTCTGTTTCTCTCTGCAAATCTGCTTACTTTACATGCCATAATTTAAGGGGCATTTTATAATACTATATGCTGTAGCACCACACCCAGCAAGCAGAAGCATATACAGACTGTTTGATTTGGCCATTACATTTTTAGAACTTTACAAAAATTCTACTTTCTGAAAACAAGACTGCTTAAAAAAAAACTATAAATTTTTTTAAAAACTTTTATTCATGTTAAATGCTTTGGAAACAGGATTTAAGAAAAGTTAAGAATGGAAATCTCATATGAAGCAAGACATAAAATGGAATATTGTATGCCTTACTTCATTCATAATTTTCTCCATTCTAAGCCTTTTTAGTTCTACTTCCAAAGCATTTAACCTGAATTACAACTGCATAAGAAAAATCAAATAGGATAATTGAATTAAAAAACGTATATATATAATTAATACCTCACAGTATAAAAATGCATTAAAAATTTTGATTAATTTTACTTATTAAAAAATGGCCATTTCTTTATAAAAATAACCAATAGTACTACTGTTTCATAGATCTCATTTGCAAAAATTATACAAATGAGTATCCACTTTAAACATTAATCACAAGAGCAAAGGGAATGGGATTTTTGCAGTACCTTTTCTTATCATCACCTTTTATGACAAAAAAATAATACATAAAACTTTAAACAAATTTGAAATTTGATAAAATAAAAGCTAGATTTACTTAAGAAAAATGCTATTAAACATAACATAGTTTAAAAATGTACAAAATAAGCAAAAGGCCTCCACTTTATTGCTACTTAAAAAACCAATCTAAAAAATGTACTGCTGAAGTGTTAATATATATGATATGAAGTCACATTTACATAAATTACAAAAAAAAAACGATTAACAAAAAACATAATTCTTAAATTTGAGATTTCTTAATGACTAATAATAAGAACAATATAAGCAAAGAAATATATATATATATATAATCACATCAAAATACAGTTCTAAAAAAATTGACATTAAAAAAAAGAGAACCTTTAGCATTTAGATGCTCAAAGAGTATTTTTAAAATATGACTACTCTAAAAATAAAAATTCTTTAAGCATTTTTGATATTAACCCTCCTGCAAAATAGCAAACTTTTCACACAATTCATCATTTTCTGATGTTTTTCTTTGTCTCACCCATCAACATAAAATATATGATAAAATGATTATTACTCATCAGAAAATAATAAATTTGACTTCATTTGATAGATATTTTTGTTTACTACTGAAATAAATTTTAAATGTTCACATTTTGTTTTGGTAAATAATAAAAAAATGAGATCACAATCAAAACAAAGACTTTACACATCATTGTTTCTATTATTTTGTTTATAAAATCAATGAAATATTTTTTAATTATCATTTTTAAACATCCAAGTAAATAATTATTTATTTCTCTTATATCTAATGAATTATGCTTTCAAAGTTTAATTTTTTTGAATATTTATTGCAAAATTACAATATTTTTTTACTCATAAATATAAAGTAGATTGTTTACGAGAAACTAATCTTGTAAATTGCTTCAGGCCATATTTACATTCACTGTTAATATAATGTTATATTTTTGAAAATTAAGTATTTCAAGTCAAAATAAGCTATTAATAATTTATATTTTTTGATATCTAATAAATATAGTGTAAATTATTTTTAAAAAAAATCTAAAACCATAATAAATTCACGAATAAATATGTTTTTGCATCATTGGAACAACAGTGTCATAAAACACCAAAGTTTTACAGCATTGGCAACAGACAATTGCTGAACATGTCAGGGCAGGGCTTATGTCTATTGTAAGAGTGGAAAAATTGAATTTCCTGTCTTTTAATGCAAAATTTTAAGCAAAAAATTTATTACAATAAAATATACCATTTTACATGCATTTTAACGTATAATACTTATGAAAAAATTCACCAGGGAATGAATTGGCCAAAAACAAAATAATTCACTAGAAAGAGATGGAGGGTTAAAAAAAGTTTTAACTATTTTTAAAGCCATCTTCAGTCAATCATATTTAGAGAAATTAAAACAAAATTCTCAATACTGAATAAATTTATTAAAAACATAAAAGCAAAATATTCAATTTTTCCATTTATAATTGTTTGATTGCTATTAATTAAAATATTTATAATGTAAATTTATAAACAAGTTAATGATTTTTTATTGTAAATGCTGGAAACCTCTAGTGAGTTAAGTGTAGAATGAGCCCACCTACACTTTTTACTGATGTACTTACATACTTCATCATCATCATCAACCATGATCAATCCACTGCAGGGATGAAGGTCTCTCCAAGTTCAATCCATCTTCTCTGATCTTTAGTGTCTCTTCTCCATATCATTCCTGCAAACTTTCTTATTTCATCCATCCATCTCACTTGTGGACTTTTTCTGTTCAATAGATTTTCTCAAAATACAAAAATAAAGATTGATTATGACGAGTTAGAAGAAGTTAACAGCTACAAATATCTTGGTCAGATCATACAGATTGAAACATAATGGATAAAATTAATCATAGAATTAAATGTAATTGGAGTGCTTTTGGTAAAAATAACTTGATACTAAAAGGAAATATGCCTATGTGTTTGAAAAGGAATGTTTTTAATAAATGTGTCTTACTAGTTCTTACTTATGGATCTGAGGCTTGGGCACTTAATAGAAGAGCAATACAGAGACTTTAGATCACTCAAAGAAGTATGGAGAGATGCATGTTAGGAGTGTTACTGACCTCATTGAAAAAATTAAAAGACTAAAATGGAGTTGGGCTGGACATATTGCTAGAAGAGATGATAATAGATGGACAATTGAAATCTTAAACTGGATTCCAAGAGATTGTAAAAGATTATATACTTAGCATGATTTATATATACCAACATAATTTCAAATCAACTACAAGCATTAGAATATATAAACCACACCCTGCATATAAGTAGTAATAAATGATATGCTTACATACAATCAAAGCTAAAATGTAGGTGGACTCATTCTATATGTTTTCTGATAGTTTACATATAGCTCGCTAGGCGGTTCCTTACTTCATCTATATTCGAGCTATCAAAAAGTTACGTTTGTAATGTTTTTTTTAAATAAAAAAGTATTGATAGTTACATGTTTCCAGTAAGAACATTGGACGTATATTAAAAAAAATAATTCTGGAACTGATTTAATCCTTTATCTATTTATATTGAGAGGGGGTGGGCAAATGCTTTCCATATACTTGGATGTATGTGTATACTATAAATCACTTTTTTTTTAAAAAAAAAAAAAAGTTAATTCAATATTCTAATTAAATGCACGTCTATGATAAAATAATAATGATTCATATCTGAATAATTCTGCTTACCTGCATTTTATTATACTTTTACAATTAAGTCTAAATATTTGATGGAAAATTAAAAATTTTAATACCATGCGTAAACATTTATTCAATATATCGTATGATAGCGTAACGAATTCATAAAAATTGATATCCAGAATTATTTTCTAATTGAGTTGCTATTATGTTTTTTATTTAATTTTCTAATCTTCCTATTATATTGTTCTGTTTAATAATCATGAATATAAATGAGGTAAGACAATTTTTAAATAGCCATCCTCAATCCATCATTAAAAAAAACAGGGGGGGGGGGAGCATTATTCAATAAGCTACCCAATTTCTTGATGGTGGTGAGTTGCTTGTTTTCCTGATTATGCTTCACTCATTGTCTAAGAATATCTGCATACCCATACATTAGATGATTAACTGAATTAGGTATAGGCTAGCCAAATAAAAGCGAAATCTGAAATCTGGTTGGAATCTGGAAAAAATTGTTTTACATTATCAAGGATTCAAATCTGGGTTGTGATTATATTCATGATTATGTTTTGTAAAAGGCTTCTACTAGCTGAATAGAGTGGCATACACTGTAACCTATTTATATGAGAGCAAAGAATAATGGGAATGTTAAGAATACTAATGGTTTAGGTTCTTTGATGTTCAGGCCTTTCTGCATTAGAACACGGTATTCACTTGATCATGTGAAAAAGGCCATTATAGATTCAGATGGGGGATACTAAGCTGTGAGTGAAAGTCTTGAAATAAAATCTATGCCTACTAGCAATGATTGCATTTGCAAGGAGGCTATGGTTCCATACTTCTTTGCCCTGTGTGGATCACAGCTCAGCTTTGGCATTTCCTGCTTATGAAGTACTAAGAAATAAATGTTCAATGACATATTTTAATGGATTCTACTATTGTACCATTCCGAATTGTATTTCTAATTGTTGTATTAATGTAAATAAAACATACTTTTTATTAAAGTGAAGTTTTGATTGAATACATGTACAATTTTTTATAAACTTGAAGTTTTAGATGTAATTAAGAGACTTGAACACAGACTTTCGAGTTCCACTCAGCTATTCGCTCTATCTCATACAACCCATACACATAACCACACTCATGTAAAACCGATAAGTGATCTCCAATATATGTATTTGGTGTTAAACGAGCACACATCAGTTAGTCCAGTTCATCATCTCCCACACACATATCAGTGCTCAATTTAATTAAAGTGAAGTTTATAAAATCTTCCAAGAAGTTGCTGGGCAAAGCCAAGATTCCGTTAAACTGTGATAATCACAAAAAAGTAATCCCAATTACAATTATTCACTGATCTACTATTAGAATACCAAATATGACAAAGTGGAAAGAGTTAAAAGTTGTGGGTTTTTTTAAGTGTGTGGGTGTGTGTGTGTGTGTGTGGGGGGATGAATAGTCGAAACTTGATAATAAAAAATATTTATGACTGGGCTTTCAGATTGATTAAAGTATAAATTTATCATTAATAAAATGGAAATCAATTTTTCAATACAATTGTTTATATATATTACCCAATAAAATAAAAATTAAATTATAGAGAATATAATTACAGTTTGAAAGTTCAGCTACAAACTAATCATCGCATAGAACTCAAAGAGCATTTATCACTCATTCGGAAAGATAAAAGCCCCGAAGTATTTATATTAAAAGGAACTAATTAAAGCCATTATCTAAGGATATTTTACTTGTTACCCAACAATGCTGAGCAAATTATTCCATTTTTCTACTCATACAATTCAATTTTTTACTTAACGTTTCATACACATTGTATGATTAATTAACTCTTTATAAACCAAAGAAAGTGCATTGAAAATCTGAATGCTTTTTAGATTATATTTTAATTAAACAAATTCAGTAATGATGTTTGATTACAATATTTTGGCTCACGATATGCATGTCTGTAGGAATATTAAAATCGTTTAAATATCTGCTAAGTTATTTAAAATGCTATAATAGACGAATGAGTAAGCAAACGAATAAAATGCATTTTATAAGGAATTGCTATCTTAATGTAAGCCGAGCAGTGATTATATTTATGTGTGGAAGATTATCATCTGGACGAATTGGTGAGTCCTGGTTCTGCGCGAAGTACATATATTGGGGATCGTATATCTTTTTCACATGTATGTAGTCATGGGTGTCGGTTGTTTGAGATGGAGTGGAGGACAAATATAGACTGAAAAATTCTAAGTTCACACCCCTCAATTTACTTATATAAGAAACATTCAGTACATAGAATGAATAGGCTAATTACATATTGTCTTGGAAATAGGTTATATCCCTCTCCTATTAATATTAGGATACATAATGGTCCAATAATAAGGGGTTAGATTGTCAAAATACTTACATAAGTATGACTACAATATCAAATCCACCAAGGGCTTTAGGCATTCTATCATTGGTTTTTTAATGAAATGAATCATTGAATAGTTGGAAGGGTGAGAAGATTGAAGCTACCATTAAAGTTTAAGGAGTTGCTATCTTAATATAAGCCAAGCATTAATTATATACATGTGTGGTAGATTATGATCTGGTCCAATTGATGAGGGCTGGTTCTGCATTAAATACATGTATTGGGGATTATGGATCACTTTCACATATGTGATGTCATGTGTAATGGTTGTTTGAGATGAGTGGAGAATAAATATAGACTGAAAAATCCTAAGTTCAAATCCCTCTATTTTGTCATTGAATAAGATGCTGGAGAAAGGAAGAGTTGGATCATGATTCCTGCATTTTGAACTCTAGACTCTGCTTGACTATCACTGTTCCTACTTAAAGGTTTTCTATAAATTAAGAAGGTAATAAGCAAAGACAAACTACCACTTTCAATGGGCGAGTGTTATTGCTTGTGTGGAATTCCCATTTGCCTAGATGAGCATTCAGTAGCATAAAAAACATATGCCTAAATTAGTTATTAACTATGTGAAGTATGATTTGGGAAAGATCATAGCTGACAGTTAAAATATCATTTAGTAAGCATGGATGTTTTTGAGCCTATTGATGAGACTCCATAATATTTAGGTAAATAAAATTCAGGAGTCCGTTTAAATTTTGAAAAAAAAAAAATTATTGTTTGGAGCTCACTAAAAGTCGACTTAATATCTTATAATTTTGTGATTGAACTTTCAGAAGCAAATCTTAATATGAGAAATTTATTCGGTGGTAAATTTATGTCTTAAGTCAGTGTCAGATCTAATATATATACTTATCATTTTCTTTGAAGTGACAAATAATTTGTGGAGAAAATAAATGAAAATATGAATATTGATTGCATAGGATGGATTTGAATATCCAATAATATTCTCACACTAATATTTAATTGCAACTCTAAAAGTTTATTGGAAATACCTTTTTTACAGATAGACACACAGTTTCAAAGGTTGTTTTTAGATTTTTTTATATATCACAATTGTGAGTAGTGCCAGCCAAGCTTTAAAAAGACACTGTTCTTAGACATTATTTTAGATCTAATTCTTGATAGATGAGAAATATACATTAAACTATTGTTTAAGATTACTGCTAAGTATCACAGAGTGGAATCATAAATATAACCTATTCCAGATAATTATTTTCCCTTCATAAGATATTTCTATATATTTAAGATGGAAGGTAAAAGAGGCTGCTTTAGTGAATTAAAAATATGATCTTATATTTGAATATCTTAATAAAATAGTCTTTTTACAGATGTAAAAAAACAACTTTTGAGAAGATAAAATAAAGTCATCTTTTTTGGAATTATGTTTCTGGAAGATCACTCATGAGTATTTTAAATAGAGTGAACTAAAAAAATAATCCTTATGAGAAGCCATTTAGCAATATTTTGTATTTGTTACAACTATCATTTGGAATGTATTTTATCAAATAAGTTAAGATTTTTAGAGGTTATTTTCGTCAACAATTTTAAACTTGGGTTGTATAGTAAAAATATTTTACAGTCTTTATATGTAAATCCTTTTTCAATATAGATAATTATTAAAGACAAAAGATATTAAAAAGTTGGCTCTATTATTGCAACAGTTTTTAGATTTATTTTTAAATTCAATCTGTCTAATAAAAATATGCAATAAACCAACTTATTTGTTTTATATCAGAGCCATCTATTGTAAGATTGAACAATCAGTGGAGACTACAAAGTTGTGCCAACCATATTCCCCAACCAATTATCTTCATTTGTAAATATATATATATCTAACAAATATTTCAAAAATTTCTAAAAATATAATAAATAATAAAGGTAAATTTGATCCAATAAAAATTTGTAAATTTAATTAAGCCTTCCACAGAATTATTAAAAATATACAAACAACTAAAGGATTAAAGAAAAATTACTAGTATTAATGCAAAATAAATCTAGAATTTGCTAAGATTTTTGAGATTTTGCCTATAGTTATGAGGCTATAGAAATTCCTGGAAAGTGCTCAGCCTCCTTAGTGTTATAATTCTCATTTTAGCTTTACTTTTAACTGCATGTCAGCACCTATAGATATATTACTGTTTGTTTAAGGGAAGTTTATTTATGTTATTATTAACATAAAACATTTTAAGATGTAAAAAAAGTACTTAAATTGGTACTGCTCATATTACACTGTGGCTCCATAAAAGAGAGACTAGTTTCTTTCTAATATGCCTGCAGCACTCACTTTAAATCAACACATTTTAAGGCACAACTATGTCTGGATCATATTATCTTTAATGCTTTCTTTCTGCCATCATAAAATCTTTCTAATCACTTAAAACGTTCTCCTGACTCATGACTTTACTTCCATATATGAAACCAAAAACACTTAAAAAAACAGCAGTACAGAGACTTCAGACCCTAAAGAAAGTAAAGAGAGATGTATGTTAGAAGTAACAAGAAGAAATACATACATGAGAGAACAAACATGTATTATTAACATCATTAAAAGTCTGAAGTGGAATTAGACTGAATATATTGTTAGAAGAGATAATAATAGATGGACAGTTGAAATCTTAAACTGGATTCCAAGAAATTGTAAAAGGCCTAGAAAGAGACCATGTGTGAGATGGATGAGTGAAATAAAAAAAGTGTGTTTATGTAATGTGGAGAAGAGAGATAAGGGTTCAGAGAAGATGGAGTGAACTTGAAGAGACCATCCTGCAGTGCATTAATAATGGTTGATAGTGATGATGATAGTTTAAATCATTTCAAATATTTCAATAGCAGTTTTTCAATGTTATTCTGATCTTCCATCATGAGTTAAAGATTGAAATAAACTGTCACATTTCATGTTGCAATTTGTGATCCAATCATGCTATCACCTAAAAGATTTGTGGTAAATAGCTAAATGATCTCACTATGTATGTAATACATGTACTGATTCAGAGATGATTTTGAAAGAAGATTGAAGAGAAACCAATTACCTCTTCATTGGTCCATATATATATATATATATATATATATTGTAACATTCTCCACATTTTGATATATTTTGTGGTAGGCCTTCTTTTACTCACTATAAAGTGAAAGTTAATCAAGCTATGGAGAAAGAAATATCTCATTCCTATTTTCAAAAACATGGCTATATTTCCTGATTAACTGGCCTACTAATTACTGTGACCGAAATTGCCAATGAAGTTAGTTTTAATATATAAGAGGGCACCATAGTCAATAGACTCCTAACTTCCTCATACTCTATAATTTTGATGCAAGTAACTAAAAGATTGGGATGATTTCCCATAACTTTATTTTTTTAGAGAATATTATTCCCAGAGCTTAGTCAATAACTATTAAATAGAATGGCAAAGGTAATTTCTTTAATTAAATATTAATTAACGAACATTCACAACATCTAATATTCAAATTAAGAACGTACAAACAGAGTGCTACATTAATACTAAATATTTTATTAAAATCTATTTAAAATAATTATGCAAGAATTATTAAAGAAAAAATTGGAAAAGAAAACATATACTAATCCACATATTATTAATCACACGAAAGTTCTTGTTGCATTTAAATTCTTCTAGCTAGTTTGTTCCTTTAAACATCGAAAATTAGTCACTATCGTTGTGATCATTTATGGTTAACGTTAATTGGCTAATAATTAGAATGTCACAAATTGGGAGTAAATAATCTTAACTTACCGGTAAGCTTGTATCAGTTCTTATAATATTCTTGTCTTTCTTTGGGATCCTGTGTTCTTTGACATTTAGTTGATCTCTTCTGCTGGTATCTGGTCCATTCCATAGCTGGAGCAAGAAGCTTGCTTGCTATGACCTCTTTCCTGCAAAAGATGTTTTTCGCAAGACTTTGTTTCCATTCTTGCATGACAACTTCATTCAGCAAGTGAGTAGCATTCCTGTGCAGATGCATTTCACTGCAACAGGTCACTCTCACAGAAACCTCCACTCTAAGAATACATAACCAGAAGATAAATGAAAAGACCCAGATCGAAGTTGTCCTTTTTTTTTATACCTCAATTCAGTTTTGAAACTTCTGTGCATGTTATTATTATCATGACACTTAGGTTTATAATCTTATACATTTATTTTTAACTTTCTGTTACAAAGTTGCTTTTTTAACATATTCTTTCTACCATCTTTAATTAGAGTTAGAAAGATTTTACTAATTGTAATCTTTTACTTTGGAATTCCTTTTGTTTAAAACTGGATTAGTAATCTGCATGTCCTTTTTTTTTCTTTCCAATTTTTACCTTTAATTAAATTACAGATAAATAATTTGAAACAACAAAAATCAACTTTCAGTGTATGTTTAAAAAAAAATTACACAAACTAAAAAAAAATTAAAACTGCAAGTTAATTTAAAAGATTTTTAAATTTACTTTTTTTTTCAGCTCTTAAATATTCTCAAATGTCAATATATTTGGACCATATATTTGTAGATGGTACAATATATATATATATATATATATATATATATTATAGTAAATTATATATATATATATATATATATATATATATATATATATATAATTTACTATAATGGTAGAATGGAAATCATAAGAAGAAGCAATTCCAGGATTGATTCTCAACTATTTATTCCATCACTTTGTACGAACCCAACAAAAACAGTATATTCAACTTTTCAACTAAACAACAGGGAAAGATCTTGTAATCTGAATATAACCATTTACATCAAGATTAAAACCTATTCTGTCCAACGCTATTTAAGACTGATTGTAGATGATAACCTCCAAAACCTAAAATAATTTTTAATAATAACCTCCTTGGAAATCTGGCTACTATTACTTGGGATTGTAAAGCAAACACATTATAAACAGCTTCCTTACCATTAATATATTTTACTAATGAATATTGTGCTTCTCTTGAAAGTGACTATATTAAGCTTCTAAATTGTCAATTAAATATTACTGTGAGAAATATTGCTAGTACATCCCAATATACTCCTTCATGCTGACTTTCTATTCTTTTACATATTCTTCTGACAGATATATAAAAAAAAGTTGTCACATATAAAATTTATAAAAAGCTCTTTATTAGATCAGATTTGCCACTAACTCAAAGTATAGTTTGGCCACTGAAGACTTTTGTTAAATCAAGGTCCTCTTCTTGGATATTCAATTAAGAATTTACAACCATGGAATTGTGATGTTAAAACAACTTATAAGTTTCCAAACAAATTTCTTTTTCCAGATCCAAAATTACTGAACTCTTTATCAGCAGATTCAAGAAAAACTATGGCCATTGTGTTTATCTGTTTTATAAATGGTATTTGCCAACTACTTATTTATGTAGATATTGAACATATAATGTGACTCACATAGTTAATAATTGTCAAAATTAATGCCTACACTTAAAGAATTGAAGAACTTATTAAAGCCATTGGTGAATCTATCTTCTAGTTGAAATATATACAGGATACTTTATATTTTATTAATAGTTAAGATATGTTAAAAAAATCCATACCTTAAGAAAATAATGTTTAAATATTACATTATATTCTAAACAACTAACCATACAATTATTTTCAGTCAAAGAATTTAAAGCAATACCAGTCAGGAGCACAGGAAAAGGGGGGGGGGTACAATGGCCTTATTAAAAAAATTGGGCCCAAAAGCAGAATTTTATGAGAAATAGTTAATAATTATTTTCATATGAATATATTTTAATTGTCATACTATAGATTTTCAAGTTTATGGGCTCCTGGACTGTGTGGACCCACAGGCATTGCTTTCCTTTGTGACTCAGTAGTTATGCCACTGGGGAGAAGAATGAATAATTAGGTTCAAATTAATTATGTCTGCTAAGGGGAAAACCCTAATCTGAGATAGAGTGGCAAATAACTGCTATATCCTTATGTAGAAATAATTTTGGAGCAGTAGGATATGGCTATGTGTCAATGCATTTATGTGGTTAATTACTCATAAATAAAAGTGATTGATATTTAATGCGTTATTTAAAAAAATTCTTGTAGAATCTTTCTATATAGTTAACTTCAGGCAAATCTTTATACAAGTGTTTTTCAATATTAAAACTTATGTACTAATGAATACATAATAATAAGTCTGAATACCAAAATTACAGATTAATTTTCTGATTATCTTTTTATAAGTAAACCAATTTATCATTCCAAACTAAAAACTATAATTAAGATTTTCTGAAATTTAATGTATAATTAAACAATGATTTACATTTATGTTCGTATTATTTACATTAATTTCAAATTAAAAATAATTATTTAATTATATTTTAACTAAACATACAAAAAATTAGGATTACTTAAGTGGTGGAGGGGGGGGTCAATAAAAATGCAGATTAATCACCTGTTAAAGAGATCAAAAGATTACATTCAAAAAACATTATATTATTTTAAAATTATTTAAAATTTCTTATATCAACTTTCTTCGCATTATATATATAAACACAGACATACATTAAATGAAAAGTAAAAGTATTTGTAGCCAAGATTGATATTAGTTCCTCTCTTTGAACTACTATCACCTTAAAAAAAACTATTGCCAATAATTCTGGCACTTGTGCGCCCTGAAACAAAAACCTTTGAGACGTCATACCTAAAACAAAGTGTAGTACCGATGATGAGAAGAATATAAAGTTGTAAATCCATAGATACTAAGAAAATTTAAATGAACCATTTACCTAAAACATTTTAGATAAACTTTATAAGGAAGAGATCCAAGAACTAGAAAAATGCTACTATAAAGTTATTCACCTAATTGATGATTAATAGGAAAGGGCTTTCATTTGATTAACGGATCCGTTTTAATTAATGACCAATAAATATATTAAGACTGCTTTAATAATGCTTAATGGTAACCGATTTGTTTACTGTAAAGAATCTATGATATATTTCGTATAATTTTCAGTCTTAGGTATTCTATGAAGACCTGCTTTTAAGTAATTTTTATGAATGTTATCCCTATATTGGATTGGCTAACCTCATGATCTATAAGTAAAGTGTATGGCTTTCATATATGGTTCATAATGACTAATTTCTCGAAATTTAAATGTTAAATTAATACACACAGAAACATTGGAAGTGCATTTCACTTGGTAAGATAAACCTCTATAGACTAAATGGCCAAATATAGTTTTTAATCATTGTCTACATGTTCATAAATTAAACAAACTTATATGTGTAACACCATCATATATGTGATATACATGATCAGATTAATGTAAATGGGCCACAACTATAATTTCTGGAATGGGAAGTTATATGTCTTCAATTTCTGGTGATAACTAATGTCTTAATGTAATTGATATGAAATTAATTGTTTTTTCTATGTATACAAGCCTAACCTCCGATTTTGTTAACTGGTCTCCATTGAGATTGATGTGTAAATGTCCTTTTTTTTTTGTAAATGATTCTTATGGTTTGTGAATAAATTTTCCTTTTGAAAGATAAATTAAATGTATTTTAGTGTTGAAGTGTGATGTATAATAACATACAAAATAAATAATGGCATGAAATATTTAAAAGAAAGCTTAAATATTTTACTTAATTATGTATCTGATCAGACAAAATTTTCAAACATTATTTCCTGTGACGATCTCTATTTGAAACAATATATCAACAAAATGTATAAATTTCAGACAAAATTCCAGATAGAGAGTATATTATTTCCTATGAAAACCTTAATCTGGAATCGCCTATCAATAAAATATACCTAATTCTGTTTTTGCATGATAGGTAGTTCCTGAAAATTACATGTAAAAAAAATATGCAAAAAATACATTATATATATGGAAAATTAGAAGATTGGTTTCGGACCTAAAGAATCTGCAAAAATAATGAAATAAACCTTATGAAAAATCTTGGAATCTCATCTTTTTTGCATGTTTTCAAATTTTATTTTATAAACATTGTACATAAATAAAAAATAATTTATAGGAACACAAAATTCATTTGAAAAACAGAAAAAAATGTATAGAATTAATGAACATAAAAATATCATACCAAAATGCTTTCCTATAAAGGTTTTTTTTAACCAATTGCAAGACATTCTACATTTGAATTTTAGTATCCAAAGAAATTGCTTTTCTCTTCCTTTTTGTAGGTGGATTATTTGACCTTGTATGAGGGCTTCTTAACAAAACATAAATGTAAAATATGTATGTAATGTATAATTTACCATCTATTAAATTTTGGCTAAATTAAATCATGCTTTAATTTTTATTAAAGTTTTTTAACATTATCATCTACAAGATACTTTTAAAAAAAAACCTAATGTTAAAAATGTCAAAATATAAATGAAACCTCAACACCCAACAAGGTACTTCTCTTTCTCTTTCAAAATAAAATGTCAAAAATGTTAAAATGCAGATAATAAAATTTCACCATTTGCAAAAATATTGCCGAGAAAAGGAAATGGGGAGGGGGGAATAAAAAATAAAGAGAAAAAAACATCTTTTGATCAAAAGAGATAATATCGCACATAAATTGTATTTTTTTAGTTTTTGATGGATCATGTTATTTCAAAACAACTAGTGTAAAAAAAGAATTTTTTATTTATTTTAAAATCATGTTAAATCAAAATTATTTAAAAAAAGGTTATGTAAAAACAGAATTAGGTGTATATTAAATTCAGACTCAATTTCACAGTTATTCTTACTATATACTCAAGACAATGGCAACTTTTCATACAAAGGTGCCACCCAATGTCAGCCATAGTAATCAATGGATGCTAAAAAGTTTATGCATCAAAATTCCTACCTAGGGTCTACTCATCCAATATTCTCAGACTAGTTTTTAGTTTGGGACTTTCATCAGTGAAGAGCCTTGAATATGAGGGCATTGCATCTAGATCTTTGGAACTAATACAAATCTCCAGTATCTACTTTTTACATTTTTAGATCCAAAGATCTAGTGCAGTGCTCTAAGATTCAAGGCTCCTCACTGGTGAATTCCACAAGCTAGAAATTAGTATGGGAATATTGGATGAGTGGGTACTAGATAGAGATTTTGATGTACTAATCTTCTAGTATCCATTGATAGCACTATGACTTCAAATGGGTGGCAGCACTGTATAGAAAGTTGCTATTGTTTTAACAGCTTGTGTAAGCATAAGAAATGGTGATCATGTGATGTTTTAGTGGTTTATGTATGCAAGAATGAGAAGTTCCTAATTTAATTATCTGTTTCCATCATTCAGTAATTACCTCTTTAATATCTTCATTCACTAATCTCTTTCTATATAACAATATCTCTCCAATGCTTATTCACAAAAATCTCTCACATACTTTTATTTGTCATAATGTCCTTATTCCATAACATAGGTCTTTTCCAAAAATGTTTCTTTTGATAAATGTTTGTCTCTTCTTATCATATGCCAAAATCATTTCTTTTAAAGTTCTTTAATTTTTACAATAGTAATTTTAGTCTGAGTTTGAATCCAGTCATTTCCTTTTTTTTAATCTTCTTATATTATTTTTAATATATTAATCTATAATCATTTGTATCAAATGCATTGTTTAATTTCCTTCAGACAACACGAACAAGCAATAGCATCATTATTTAGAATAGATTATTACTCATCACTTCTTTAAAACATTTGTTTCCAGAAGCTCAACAAGGAATGTTCTTATCTTATTATGATGTTTAAACGGGGGAATTTGGTGATTTGTTGTTTATTCTTAAAATAAAACTAGCTGATATGTAAAGCTCTTTACACATCATTAAATTAAATATTCTTTGGAGTCAGTAAACCTGTTTAAATGGGGCTTTTTTTTCTTGCAAATTTACTTATAATTTTTTAATTTTCACGTATATGGATATAAATTATCATCAGATATGTTTTGAAACTGCAAATGCGTGAAATTATGTTTTTGTTCTGATTAAGATAGAATTCTCTGGTTGGGATACAAAAAAATCAAAAAGTTTTTTTTTCTTGTAGTTTAAAATAAATGAAATTAGTGTACGTTAATTTAATTAAACTATTCTCATTTTCCGAACAGAAAAATTTGAAAGTGACAAGACCTGATGTGGAATTAAATGAATTGTAAACTCAGACCGGCCTCTTACCTTCAAAGAAGTCAACTTTTTAAAAAGTAATTGGACTCTCTCAAGTTGTTTACCTTCTGCATAAAAGCAGTGTTTAGTTTGCAAAACATGCTTTTTTAAGTAACATAAATGAAAAATTAGACAGGCATCTTAGACTTATTACCCATAACTGAAAAAAATGCTTACTAGAGAGGGAAATGACAGAATTGATGGGGGTAGGGGTTACGAACATGCTTGGATGAACTCTGGGTTCACTAAAAATTAAATTAGTCTAATAAATTAAATGCAGGCTGAGAAATATAAGAAACACGAGTAAAAACAATGTACGCTTGTGAATATATATATTACGTTGTTGCTCTTCAGAACGTACTTTTTTCTATTTCTCCTAGTTTTACTAAATTTCTCTTTACTGATAGATTTACATCGCACATTTCCACAAGGTTTAGACAATATAATTTCATTAGCAATATTAGAAATGCATGTGGCAGTATATTTTTTAATACCCAATAGCACAGAAATAGTATTATAGCTAAAAAAAACATTTTTTTTTCCACAGGCCGAACTCAAAGCAGATAGGTATAAGTGTAAAACAACTTTCAAAAAATCTCTGAATGATCTCTCCAGTGGTCTTCCAAAGAAAACAGCAGAAAACATTCTTCATTGGATTTATCAAATATCAGAGCTAACAGTTAAAGCTAGTTAATTATTTTTTCAATCAATTTTAGCTAGATAAATGCTTGTTTGGGGTCATCTTTCAGCAAAATAAATCTTAAAATTTTACTTGGAAAAAAGTTAGTTATATTCAGTCTAGAGTTAATGCCAAGTTGTGTGTATATATATGGTGATGGTGAGTGGACATGCTATCTATATTCAAAAGATCTGTTGATGAAGCATATCTAGCCTGTTAAAATAAATATCAGTCCAGTTTAGACATCAAAGTATATTGTTTAATTTATTAGAAGCACACTATTTGAAATTTCTGAATTATTTAATGTTTCAAAATCAACAGTTTTTAAGATGATGATTACACTTACTGATGATGAAGGAATTAATTCTGGAGCAAGCCTATTATCATAAATTTATTATTTACTGAAGGAGGGTGATGAACATTATAAAAACTATTTCCAAAAAAAAAATTAATAGCAAAACAAATTATTGAACATATCAAATGATATCAGTATCTACCAAAATAATCCAATTTTAGTTTTGCATATACGAATAGAACATTTATGACCAATATATCATATCAAAAACAATGTTTCTGAATTATCTGAAGTACACCAAATAATTAAGATAAATCAATATTTACATTTTATAAATCATTGGAGGGAGAAGTATCTCTTGTAGTCACTAAAAAAAGGTTAAGACTGGAAAAGCTACATTACAGTCCAATTATTAGTTCGTATAAACAAATCACAGCTGTTAAACCATTTAAAAACATTTAATGACTAAGCTCATCCTCTAATGCAAACATTATTTTCAATCCATGCTATTATACAATTATTAATATGCCATAAATCATGCAAACCATATAATCAAATATTGATTTAATACTTCTACTGGAGCACACTGTTTCTTTTGCCTCAATTCTTTTCATAAAAGACATCTTTATTTACATCTACCTCCTTCAGTGTTATTATATGTGTTAATAGCAAGTATGCACTTCACAGATGTGACATGTTTGATATTTAAATTTGTCCTCTATATGTAACTTTTTTTTACAGATTTCAATCATTGGCCTGTTAATTAGTTTAGTTTTTAGCTGTTGAGCCTAGAAGGAAATAGTAATCAGTAAGAGGAAAATAGCTCTAATCAGGAGAAACAATAATTCAATGCTTCTGATAATACAAGGTGATTGATTGTTGAGTTAATTTACACTGTTTACATTAATAATGATAGAAAAATGAGCATATTTTTTATTTATTTACTTTGCTTATGTCAAATTATTAAATATTTATTTCTTAATAAGTATGTGATGTTTATATATAGCTTTCTAAAATATATATTTAATTTTTAGGAGTGTATTAGTATTAGATACAAGACAAGATACGTTCTTAATAATTTTTTTTTTTAAAAAACAAAGATTTGATAAAATGTGTTTTTTGAAAGACAATTTTAGTTTTTATATAACATTATTATTCATTTTTTATTTGTAAAACTGATTTTAATTTATTTTTAAGAACATTTTTATATGCATTTATACTTTTAATATTTTTTTCTAAAAAAATAAATATTTGTTGAAAGAATTATTTTTTGTTTATAATCTGTATATGTTTTGCTGCTAAGTACTTTTTTTTTTTTTACTGTGAAACTGAACCAGCATTTTTTTGTTTTAGAATATTAATATTAATGATATTTCTTTGATTAATGCAAGGAGATAAGATCTCATGATTACTAAATCAATTTAATTTTATCTTTTAAAAATTGATATTAATTTCATTTTGGATCTTTATATTCATGAATGAACCAAGTTTTTTTTTTTCACTTTCTTTTTCCACTACATATGATGTAAAGATTTTATAGCTCATGGTAGTCATATGACACATCTGAAAAAATTATCTTAAATGATCCAATGATGAACATAAAAGCTAATAATTTTACAAAGATTCTCCCTAGGGATCGACTTCCTTAATTTTATTCAAAGATTTTTTAAAATAAATATTTATGTTACATAAACCATCTATAAATATTGGTAATGAGAATGTATCTCTTTGAGAAGTATCTTTAGCAACATAAAATGTTAATTAACATCAATGGTATTTGAAATTATGATACATTTTATAATTCAGTAGTATGTTTGATATATCAAGTATAATTCATATGTTTTCTATCTTACTTTTCTTACATAAGCTCAAACTACAAATTTAATCATTTAAATCTAGAGGATACATTGATATTTAGATTGCCAATATATACATTTGTGCAACAAAAGCCTTATGATAAAATACTTAGATGATCCACATGTCATTTCTTCATTTAAATTTCAAATACAAGCTGAATTGATCTTGAAATTTTTTCCAAGTCACAGACTTCAAATTTTTTTCAGGAAGTTAAACCAGATAGCTGTTGAGTATTTGTTCTTAAGTAGTTTATTTACAATACCAACTAAAAATATAAATATCTTAGGTTAATATTGATTGGTCAGATAAATACCAAGATACCGATTCTAAAAGTAAAAAATATAATGGTAACATGATATTGTCTTCAATATTGGTGGATGCAATTACATAATCCAATGGGTGCTAAGTCCATGATAACAGTATTGCTTCTAATTTCATAACATAGTTGTATTATTTAAATGAAAGTGAATAGTCATAACATTAAGGGTTCTCAAAATAGTAATATCCAAAACAGTTATACTTCCTATTAGGGATGAGTATCTCCACATTCATAAAATTGAAGAATTATGTGTAAAAATGAAATTCTTATAAAATTCCAAACAGATTTATTTTCCAGATCTCTCCCCAAATTCCAGCTGGATTTGATCTCCCTACATGTTATTGGAGTATCAACATATGGACATTGTACTTACTATGCTTAAAAATAAAATTTAATAGCTACTGGTTTATGTAAACATAAACAAATACCAATCATGAACCATATAGTTAATGAATTGTCAAATCTAAGGGTACAATCACAGAAATGAAAGGCTTTATATATCCACTACTGAATTTACCCTCTGGTTAGAATCTCTAGATATCTTTTGATAGTTTCTGGATAGTTAAATTATCTAAAAATGTCCATAAGCTAAATAAATAACCATGGAATATTCTTATGTATTCTGTTGATAAATAATATACCAATGACATATTTCTCTGTTGTCTGTGTATCATTTCATCATAAAAATATCTATTTTCCAAAATAATCAATCAGATCTTAAACAGACAATCAAAATAAAAATCATTTACATTTTTTATATTTAACATACTGACAAAAAAAAAAAACCGTTTACATTACAATTACAATGTCTCCTAACATATAAATTAGCATTTAAATACAACTCATATACAAATCATCATTTATTTGAAAATGAAATGCACAAAGATTGCCCATAAAAAAATTATCTTTATAATCAAGTTCCCAAACTAAGAATGATAACAACCATGTATTATTAGTTGCTGTATGTTTTTTCATTGCTTAGACAAATTAATAATATTTGTATAAAAAAACTTTAATGACTGTTTTGATCATTTTATAACTTAAACAGGATGTATTTGAAATACAGGCACTCTTCACATACCTGGAGCTTAATTGTAAATATAGGGAATTTGAACTCAGACTTTCAAGCACCCTTTAACTATCCACACTATCTCATACAACTGAAACACATGACCACACACATGTAGAAAAAGATAAATAATCACCAATATAGTATTTTGTGCTAAACCAGCACTCATCAGTTGTTCTAGATTATCATCCCTACACCCATATATAATCAATGCTCAGTTATATTAAGATAGCAAATCTTTATACTTTAATGGACAAGCTTCAATCTATTCTAACCTCCAACTTTTCAGCCATTCATACTATTGAAAATCTGATGATGGAAAGCCCAAATTCCTAACCCTAACCCTAACTGAGCACTGATTATATATATATGGGAGATGTTAATCTGGACCAAGTGATGAGTGCGGTTTAGCACAAAATACATATACTGGTGATTATTTATATTTTCTCCATGTGTATGGCCATGTGTATTAATTGTATGAGATAGAGTGGGTAGTTAAAGAATGCTTGAAAGTCTGAGTTCAAATCCCCTATACTTAAACAGGATGATAACTCAAATCTATAATCTACACTATATGGAAATATCATAAGGGATTGATTAAGCCATCATTTGTGCTAGAAAGAATGATAAAGACAAACATACTGCAAAAGCAATAATTAATATGAGAGCTGAAACTATTTCCAAAGTCCCAGTTGAAATTTCTATTTTCAATTACAATTTCTAATATAACTTCACTTTAATGTTCTTACTATTAATCATATTGGTTAAAAGAATACTAAACATATCCATGACAGTTAATTGGCCCATGAAATTTAAGCTTTATTGTTTGTAGGTAAAAAGTGAAACAACCTTTATACAAAAAGACAACTCAATGGGCAGAATTGCTGCCACCGAGAATTGGATCAAGCTAAATCATCCACATGTTTTCTTTATGGGAGAGACAAAATATCACTGCAACTCAGACTCCAGAAACCTGGGCTATTGTGCGCTGTCCACCAATAACGTAATTGCTAGTGGAATTGGCATACTAATTAGTACTACACATCCACCTGATAGATTCAAGATCCTATACATTGATTCTAACATATTCTCAACTAACTTAACATATGCTAACATGTCCGTAAATCTCATTTATGTATATACAAGTAACTCAACCGACAAATATTACAACATGCATTATGCCATCCTCACAATTTCACAGACTAATAATTGTCATATTACTCATCTACATAATTATGCTTCTTAATTTTCATCTCATTTTACAACAAATAATTTCAATATATGTATACTAATATTTCATACTTTCTATTGTATATAATAAAATTACTTAAAAAAAGACTCTTTTTGAACAACAGAAATCACTACTTTCCACATTTTCCAAATATTAGGTTATAATATTTTTAATTTTGTAATTTAAAAGATATGATACTTTCCCTAGATGAGTGCAATGCATTTTATGTGTGCTGAAATGCAATAAAATGGAAAAGCTGTAAATGAATAATGATAACACTAGGTAGCTAAGCACTTTCAAGGGCTTTTTATGTCCTCATAGTCATGGCATTAGAATGATCATAGAAAAAGTGATAGTATATATATAAACAAAAATATATTCAGAAGTTTGTAAGCTCTCAGATTGAGTGCAACACCATATTTTATGGTGAACCTTGTGCATCCCTCTCCACTCAGCTTTCACAATACTGATATCTATATAGATCAGCCTCAGACAAGCCTGGGCATAAGTCAGTTTTCTTGGAGCACCAGAATATCACTGGCCATACATTTGAAACACTATCTTGTACATTTGCTTGGGTTAAAAGAAATGACTGTAGGTCAAAAGTCAAAGAAGCTTGGCACATAGTTAATAACAACAATGCTATAAACCAAAAGAAATTATGCTTTCCCTAATTTGTATAAGCTTTGAATTTATTTTTGCATATATATATATACTATCATTATTTCCCATGATCATTCTAATGCTATGATTATGAGGATATAGAAAGCCTTCAAAAGTGCTTAGCTGCCTAGTATTATCATAATTCAATTACAGCCTTTTCTTTTTATTGTATTTCAGCACACATAACAAATATTTTAATAAATTTTTTACCTTTACTTGACCGTCTGCTTAAAAATATATAGATACCCTTTTACAGACCAATATTATATACTTAGATAGGTTGCCTAGGACTGACCATATTAGTTTATATTTTTAATACTTTTCTAGATTTACTTGATTCTCTGTCTAAAAATATATAGATACCCCTTTACTGACCAATATGAGATAATTAGTTAGATTGGCTAGGACTGCCTATCTAAAAATGTTTTGCTCACAAAAACAATTATAAATTTACTTATACAGATTTAAATTCACATTACAGGCATGATTGTACTACAAGATTTTTTATGTATCTGCAATTATAAACACAATTCTCTTTTTACATGATTTTTTTTGCACAATTTTGAAATAACACAAGTTTAAAATATATATATATATATTTCACTTTCTATATGAGTTGTTTTAAAATAACATAACTGGTAAAAAATAAGTATATAAAAATTACTTTGGAATTAGAGATGCTGTGATATATTAATGATTAGAATGAAGAAACAAATGTTATGGTCTGAAAGACTTTAAAAAGTCATTTTACATTCTCAACTAATTCTTAGATTGTCTTAAGTTGTTATTAAACTTTTTTTTAATTCTAAATAATTTTATGTAAGTAATACAATATATATATATTTTATAGAAGTTTGTAAATGTTTTTAATTTAGTGTTTATTTATAGATTTATTTCTGAGGGCGAGTTGTCACGATCATCACAAAACTAAAAAAAAAATTGTGGGTATTATCATCTAATTTTTAAAAAAAGTTTCATTTTTTTATTTCTCACTATTTTAAAAACAAAAATCCCATTTCGGAAATATTCCTGTAAATGGAGAAATTTATTTGTCTACATTGTAACATTTTGTCACTTTGTTTTGAAAGTGAAGTACCTTTTTGATATTGATGCTTTGTTTGCATTTTGACATTTGGTTTTAAAAACAAAATTCCTTGTTCGTATTGAAGTTAAAAAAGGTTAATTTTGTTCAAATTTAATTGATTAATTTGTTTAAATTTATATTTATTAATTTTGCCCAAAATCAATAGATGGTGAATTATACATTGCAAGTTTTAGTGATATCAATGATATTCCAATCATGCACAAACATATGCATTTATTGTGACAGTGAATGAAATCTTGGGTACTTTTCTGTTTTATGTACAAGCAAGATATTATTTATATTTTTGATAAATGTATAATTCTGGGGCCTACAATTTTCCTTTTTGAATATGTTAGTTGTTAAATTAAAATAAAATTAATAAGTTAAATAAAATAAAAGTAATAAATTCCAATAAGTTACATTAATAATCTTTATTTCAACTTTTTTTATATACCACAAACATGATGATACACTTATTTTCGATGGCTTGTGGAGACAAACCAATGAGTGTTTCATCACAAGTGTTATCACTTTCAAGTTTTTTATTTTTCAAATGAAATTTGTTTCTATAACTCAGTTTTTATTTATGTTTAATGTGTATAAAGTAAGAGTTGATAGCACACAAAAAAATATAACAATCTAGCAAAATTTTTCATATGGTTTATTTAATTATTTTCATAGATTTATTAGGTCTAGAACCAATCTTCTTATTTAACATATATACAATGTATTTTTTACACAAATTTCTTTTACACTTAATTTTTGAGAACCAGTCTACCGAGTAAAAAGAGATTTGGGTATATACTGCATACATATGCAGTCATACTCGGCATATAATTAACTTTTATATATATATGTGTCAAAGTGTTGACCAGGAAGCAAACCTGGGCCAGTGGCTTGGAAGGCGGCTGTGCTAACTGCTAGGCCACCAACGCTTGACATATAATTTATTTTTTAACAGTGGAAAATTAATTTTAAGTTGTAATATATGTGTAATAACTTACATAATTCAATCAAAAAACAAGTATTAAATTGCTAATTCAAAGTGACATATGATTAGCAGTTTATATCCAACTAAAGCTGTAATTAATTATATTGATGAGTTTTAAAAACATTTACAATACTGAAATATTACAGAAATATAAAACATTTCAAGTTTTTAGCATATTCGTGATTTCTTTATTTCTTTTTTAAACTGAAATTTCTATATATTTTTTGCTCCATGATTTCAAAATTTATTTTCATTTTAGGTGAATAGTCTTGTGATGTTCAGATGAATGCATTTTGGAATATTCATACTTAAGCGTATACATTGTATTTCTTTCTTTTTTTTAATATAATCATTGTCTTTGATATGGCAGTAAAAATACATTAAGATTGTATTAAAAAATTATACTGTTTTCTCTGAATGAAGCAGTATTACTATTGCTTTTAATTTATTATATTTCAGTAATGTAGTTATTATAGTTTATATATCATCATCATCATCATTTTTACCTATTATTAATTCATTGCAGGATGAAGGTCTCCCCAAGTGTAATCCATTTTCTCCACTCTCTAGCCTCTCTTCTTCATATCACCCCAAAATTATTTCCTTCATCAGTCTTATATATGGTCTCCTTCTGGGTCTTTTATAATCTCTTGGAATCCAATTTAAGATTTCAACTGACCATCTATTATTATCTCTTCTAGCAATGTCCAACCCAACTCCATTTCAGTCTCTTAATTCTTTCAGTTATGTCAATAACATTATGTATAGGTGTGTGTGTGTGTGGGGGGGGTATAAAAGTAGGTAGACAGTTTTTATTATGAAAAAAAAACACTAATTTTTAAATTTAATAATTTTATTAAATCACAACAAGAATGCAAAACAATAAGACAAAATATTAACAAAAAATACCTAAAATATATAATAAATAATAAGGAACTTGGTATAACTCTTATAGCTGAATACCTACTTTTGCTCACTCACCCATCCTATATGTATATATAACAGCTTCTTTGGCAAATCCTGGTATTTTGAAAATTCTTCCACAATTGCTTAACAGTTATCTCATAGTCCTAAAAAAAATTTAAAATCTTCTCTATGAAATAGATTTATTTTTTGATTTTAAATGGAGACCTGAACTCTTATGCAAAAGTCCAGAATGTGTAAGTTTATAAGGAGTTAAGGGGGTCTACAAAATAGTTTTTTTTTTATTATAGATGACCACAAAACCAACGGTATTTCATGACCATATTTTCACAATATTTTGCATTTTTATTTTTATTATGATTCTACAATCTAAAACTTACATCAGATAGCAGAACTGTAAAAAGAGAAACTGAATTTGAGCAAATTCTGTTTTTGTTATTCGAATTACTTTCAGAATAGCAAATAACTGGCAGATATATCTAATGAACATTTTACAAATTCTGATTCAGTCAATCCCTGAGTCAATAAATATTATGAGTTCAATTATTTATATAATTTTCTAAAGAATGGTAATTGTTTTATATCTATTTATTTTTGCAGAATACCAATATTTATAGTTGAAATGTTAATTCATAACAATTAATTCAGAATCTGCAAATATGAACATTTCACACCAATTTTAAAAAAATGAAATTAATTGAGTTAATTAAAAATTGAGTTAATTAAAATATTGGCAACACAACTAACAAAAAAAATATTATAGAAAGAAAAAAAGGTTCAACATTTACAACATCAGAAACATTTTTAAAAAAGGTTGAGAATGCTTTGTATTTTATAGTATTTTGGAAGAAAATATATGAATTTATCTGAGTCAACATATTATATGTACATAATATGACAAGTTTTATAGGGTTTTTTAAAATAAATTTTACTGTAAGAACTGTAGAGAATTCAAGTAGACACATTTTAGAATGAATTGATAGATAGTTTCAGAGAAAATACAATATTAATATTTTTTTCCTACAGTACAAGCTTTTTTCATACCTGCACTTCTATATGTAATATATAGGGGGTTTGAATTCAGACTTTCATATGACTTCCTCAAGCATCCATGATATCTCATACTGCTAATACACTTGATCACACACATGTTGAAAAGAAAAATAATCAATATATGTATTTTGTGCTAAACCAGCACTCATCAGTTGGTCCAGATTATCATCTCCACATATATATATATACAATCAAAGCTCAGCTTATATTAAGATAACTAATCTTCATACTTTAATGGACAGGCTACCCCATAACTCTTCAGCCATCCATTTCATAAAAAATCTGATGAAGGAGTGCTCAAATCCCACCTTTGTATTTTTAATAATAATTTGTAATATATTGAATTACCTCATGCTGAATTAAATTCCTTTAATAAATTATTTCAAATTTACTTTTTAGAAAGTACAATTAGTTAATCAGGAGTTGTGGATGAAATTGACAGATATATATATTGTATGCATATATTAAAAGCAGTAAATGCTTAAACAATACCAATATCAATAACAATCAACAATCTCAATCTGTTACCAAGACAACATTCTTTTATCAATAAAGGTGGAAGTCCACCTTTAATTTATGGCTTAATATGTTTACATTAGATCATAAATAAAAAATAATTTCCATCGTTATTCATGAAAGGAGGTGCCATGACAACAGAGTGAGATTGTTGATTGGTATTGACAGTGTCTAACTGTTGACTGCTTTCAATAAATTTACATTTATAATCCTATCTAACCTTGAGCATTTTTAGCATATATGTATGCTGTAAAAATTGCCCAAAAGCAATTATAATGTATATTTACTCTTCCAAATTGTGATATATCAATCTTATTATTAAATACACACTGTAAAACAAATTATTTTATTAATATTTTGTTAAAACAGACTTCACACCCATCTCTAACAGATATCTTTGGTGTCACAAATTTAAAAATGAAATAATAAACTATTATGATTATTTCAAAAGTAGCATCTAGAAATACAATCAGTAAGTAATACTATATATCATTTTAATTACAATTTTACATCAAATAATATAAACTTATTAACATGGATTTTATTTAAAAACTTTCACACTAAAATATTAATTCCAAAGTCATATCCGTATGTATTTATAGCACACTGTGACAGTATTCTTTAATGAATGCCTTTAGGCAGAAACATGTTTGATCCCTAAACAATATTTTCTGCAATAATATTTTGTAATAAATATCAATTACAAACAGAATAAGATGACATTGGTAACTATCATATTCATATAGCTCTTATGCAAAATAGATCTTGCAAAAATGATGTATCATTGCATCATTCGAAATTTAAATATTATAGAATTCTAATTTCAAGCATAATTTTTCCAAACAATCATTGTTAACACATTGCTTTTTTAACATGTGTAAAAATACTGGTTTTTATTAATCATTAATGTTTTAGTAAATTTCAGACCATCATTCAATGAGTAAATTGACTGTTTAGAGCAATAAACTTCAACTTCAAAGCATTTTTCCTATCACAAACATACAGAGTCATTCTATCTTTACATTAAAGACCAGATTTATAGAATAACCTATCATAAAGATATAGAGTGTGTGTACACATGTATATATGAACAATTGTTTAAGGATACTTTTATAACAACAAATAGTTTAATGAATGGTTTTAATTAATTTATAGCCAAAGGGTCATATTGGCATAGAAAGCTTATTAAAGGTTTTGACATAATTCTAAATACTATGATGCTAGAATAATTTGTATTTAGAGAATAGCAGCATCACAAAACTGGAACCTGGCGCGGATGCAGTGAACTATTGTTGAGTACTCCACTTGCCTTCCTTAAATATACATATTCCTGAACTCAATAAAACTTTATATAATGGATTCAAGTTATAGAAGCAACATTTCTTTATACACTCAACAGTTAAAATGAAAGAGGAGAAAAAATCTTTTGCCAAAAAAAAAATTCCCTGCCAATGTATACATAGTTAATTTCTACAATTTAAATAATTAACTTTTCTCCTTGATTGCATACAAAGTGTGATCGCATTGCCGGTTGAGATGCATCTCACAAAATTAAAAAAAATTAAGATAGATGATAATCTTTATGTTATGATGTGTGTCCTGCCTTCTCTTCTCTCTTTCTCTAATTTTCTAATTAAAAGTTTTTAAAAACATCAAAAGTATACCAATTTATCATCGTATGTGTAAACATAAGATTATTATTTTTATTTTTTTGTAATTTGTTACTCATTCCAAATCCTGCCTCTTGAATAGGGTCACCTACAGTTTAATCAATATTAATTTAGGAAGATATCCAAATCTTACAGCCTAATTTATTTCCTTTGATTATAAAAAACAAAAAAGCAAATCAATAAAAATTTACAGCATTATATCAACGTACGCGCGCACACCCATATTTTTATGGGTGAAAATGCATTAATAAATTCTTAAACAGGGTCCATTTACAGTTTAATGAATATTAATCTTAAATATATACAAAACTTGCAGCCAATTTTATTTGCTTTGATTATATACACAAAGCAAATCAATGAAATGTTATCTCACTGTACCAGTGCATGCATGCCACACACCCACACACACACACACATTCATATGCAAGAGAAGTAGTAAAAAATATCAGATGAACTTTATGTAAAGAATAAAGATAATTATGCGTTCAGCACCCATGAGAATAGGACATCTCATATTACAGTCATATTTTTTTACTTTGTACATGACTTTCCCAAATAAATCTGGGCCATTTACCCTCAAATTAGAAACAGCTAGATAGAATTTTACTGATCATTGTTAGATTGCAAAAAAGCTTAGTATAAAGCCAAATTAAGTGAAGAAAAGATTCTAAGCATTTTATAGCTTTAAAAAATTCCCATGTTCATGTAGGCCAGACAATTTATGAAGTACAGCTTATGAATTATTTATAGTTAAATAAATTTGAAAAAATGTTGGTTTCAATTAGCATACAAAATACTGGCATATTGCTCTGCAGATATATGCATTTCAGGAATAATTTCCTTCATCAACTGCTTTAAAATACCACCATCAAGCAATGCCAATATAACACCTACTTGACTTATAGTAATGCTGCAATGTTGATTTACATTGTATCAAAAGTTACAAATTGTGCATTACACAAACAAGTGAAACTCAATTTCAAGAGAATTATACAGCTGAGTGCTTTCAGGAATCTTTAGATCCCATATTCATAGCCTATCCTGCTATTCCATCTCTAGAAACTGGATTATATAAAAACATGGAAGAAATTTGAATAAATTACTACCCAATCTTTTAATAATCACAACTCAAACCAACACTTCTAAGATAGGCTATGATATGGGATCTAAAGGTTCCTAAAAGCACTCAGCCATATAATTCTCTTAAAATTGGGTGTCACTTGTTTGTGTAAGACACAATTTGTAACTTACTACTCAAAGGTGAAGTATAAACAGGAATTTTATTTCAATATTGTATCAAAAGGTGAATAGTTAATATCATCTTCACATATTATAAATTATTCTATTCTAACATAAATATATTTTAACCAAGACAAAATCAGATTCATAGTATTAAAAGCTTTAACAGAAAAATGCAACATCAAAATATATAATAAATAGATTAACCCACCTTGAATTAAGTACAAATAATTTTAAAAAGATGTCAACTTCATTCATCGTGCATAACAGCAATTTTACCACCTGTTGCCATAACAAATCACTTCTGTAACATGGAATGCATATCAAGAATGATTCATCAGCTAGCTTAGAGCACATCCAACAACCCATATGAATATAACAATTACCTGACTTAAATTAGTAGTGCAGCTCACAACTAATTTGGTATCAAAGTACAAATATTTAATACCCTTGGTTGTTTGTTAGTAGGCAGAATATGAGATTTATTTTATTAAAAATCTTAATTAAAAAACCCAACACTGAAATATGTAATAAATAGATGATATTATTATTTTCTTTCATTTCTATTTATAATTTTACTTGGCAAAACATTTTTAACATCTATGACTGAAAAAGTTTTATTATTTTCAATTTACAAAATAGTTACTTCTTAGATACAGCTGTGTCTAATAAGAAGTAACTATTTTATATGTTGAAAATAAAATATTTTTAAATTAGAGAGATTTGGTTGAAGTTAGGAGATATAAGAGTTCTGAAGAAGATTGCTGGGGCAATCAAAACTGTAAACTGTAAAAGAGGGTGGTAAATAAAGCATTGTGTAACAGCAGTAAAGTGCATGGATGATTTAGTATTAGAGAGAATATGAATCTGGTGAAATACTTGGAAAATGCACTCAGCTATATAAGAAGCTATTTCATAAGTTGAAAATAATAAAATCTTTTTGATCATCTGATGTTAAAAACATTTTGTTAAACAACATAAATAGATTAATGCATCTTGAATTAGATATAATGTTGAAGAGATGTTAGCTCCAATTGTTATGTGTAGTACATTTTTTGCTGCACAAAAAAATAGACCAATCAGTCTGCACATAGCATTCATTCAAGGAATAACTTGCTTTGCCAGGTGTCTTGGAGAACTGTAAACAATCTATGCAAATATAACAGCTGCACAATTTACATTATTACTTATATTATTATCCTTATGGTTGTAAACAGTGAAATGCTAACATAAACAGTGTTAGAGGGGTGGCAAATTAAGGGCAAACAGCTTCTAACTATAATTAAAGACTATTACTTACTGACAGCATCTTATTATTTAATTAATTTTACCTGCCTTCTTTCAAAAAACTCATCAGTAAAGTTGTTTAATTCATAACCTAAGTTTGCACAACTCAAAATAATGGAACCGCTGATAGGTAGATATCAGGGTTGTTTATAATCGAGACTGTGAAACAAGAAACATTGACAGTATTTTTTAGTATTCATTTGATTTTGCTCTTTTTTTTATTCTGATAGGATAAAATCATCTAATTCAATTTTCACCCATTTTCAAATTTCCGATCTCCATGAAACTTTGCATATACGTGAGGTCTCGATAATAATACACTTTTTTAAAGTATGAAAACAATTTTACTAAAAATTAGTGAAAAAGTAAAAAAAAAAAATTTTATATAAAACACTGATGATTCCCATGTCTAGAAGCACTTCCTGTAATTTAAAACTGAATCATTTATTGATAATTGTTTTTGATAAGTCATTGTTACATAAAAGTACATTGAATGGCATAAATGCACTAAAAAAATAAAAATTCAGCATTCACAAATAAAGATGCAATGTGAAAAATCATTTTTTGTATCCATGGCAACCTATTAGAGAAAAATTGACAAATAGAAATGGCATTGATTTAAGAAAATGGCATTATTTTCAAGTTTATTTACATGTTTTTTTTACCCCATGCTTTTATTTATGAAAGTTGAAGAAATTTTATTTTTTAGTCTATAATACATACATTTATTTGTGGGGGGGGAGGGGTTCTTAATCTTTTTGATTTTTAATTTAATGGCTATCTTAAATATCTCTAAATATTTAAAATTTAATACAAAGAAAATAACCACTACTTTTCTTCATATGTCATAGCATCGGCGGGACGCGAACCCACAACCGTCTGCAACCAACTACTTGCTTGCAAGGCGGTTGCGATGACCTCTCGGTTAACAACGCTTGACATAACCACTACTTTTAAAAGTGAATTGTTTAAATAAAGTATTGTAGGTATTTAAGAGAAGTTACATATATCTGCATTTGTTTTTTTTTAAAGTCATATGCTGTGTATATATTTCAGTAGCTTCTGTATGTTTGCTGTGTATATATTTCAGTAGCTTCTGTATGTTTTTTGTGTAATACTGTGGATGGATAATCCAAAGGAGTTTGTTTTTTAGAATATTTTTGAGAATTTATACATATGAATGTTTATAAAATGTCAAATCATCTCCCCTCACTTCAAATATGTTTTTTTTTTTTTTAGCAATGCTAACTTGTAAATAAAAATAAAATCCGAATTTCCAACAGCACTACCAAGTTGTTACCTCTTGATGTTTGCTGCAATCTAGCATTGCTGGAAAAATATAACTGGGGGGGGGGGGGTTGTTGACATTTTATATTTGAATTTTCAGCTAACAATATGCATTGGGTCTATAAATGTCTATGTATGCAAAGCAAGTATTGCTTCCGTTTATTCCTTCTCTATAATATTTTTATGTTTATATTATTTTTTAAATTTTCTCAATTCTTTTCATAAATTATGGTAAACTCAAATGTTTATACGTTATTCCTAAAAATCATAAAATAACTTTATTCTGGCATATCTTTGAAAGTTAGGCAACTGCTGCATCCAAACTGCTGTGCTCTGATAATATTTACTCACACGACTATATCTTTGTTTTATGGAAGATGTATCAAACTCTCATACAGTATTAAAAAAAACATGCCACTATTTGCCACCAGGGCAGTTCAAAGATAAAAGTAATAGCTATTCTTTTTATTTCATGTGGAAGCAGTTATTATCATGATTTTACTATGGAATGCAACACCTAACATTAACATAATAGTGCTTCAAAGATATTCATAATACTTACACTATTTATTTTTTCATGCTCTAAATAACTTATTTAATTTAGCACAGCACGTTCACTACTGTCATGTATGCAATATTATTAACATTTTTATTAAAGTTATGATATATCAGTAAGGTAAGAGTAATATTTAAATCTTTTCATTGCTTCATATAATGCATATATGTACCATATGTATGTGCGTATGTGCAATGAGATATATTTTCTTTTCTATTTTATTATCTGGCAGTGTACACTTTTGGTACCAAATACTATAGTCATAGCATTTGAAAATGCACTCAGTCAGATAATAAAATAGAAAGGAAATATATATCCCACTTTACTAAGCATCCACATATATGTTTACAAAGTATTACATAATAATAATACTACAACTCAATGTCTGTATTTCTTCAAAATAATATACGTAAACGTATAAATAACTATTAGAAAATACAGTAATTAAAATTTTTAAATAGAAAAAATATATACATTACTTAGGAGCACTTTCGACTATCCTCATAGTCTTTCTATGAGGATAGACAAAAGCGCTCCTAAATGATGTTTATATCTTCCTACGAGGATAGTCGAAAGCGCTCCTGAGTGACATTTATATTTTTTGTTCTATTTAAAATTTTTAATTACTGTATTTTCTAATATTTATTTATAAGTTTAAGTAAAGTATTACATATATGATGAAGTGAAAATTCAAATATTTATATATATTAGAACAGTTATAATTTTGAAATTAAGAAATTCATTAATAAATGTTGCATAATTGATTTCTTATTAAAATAAATAGCTGAATAGCTTCTTTGTTCAGAAATTCATAAGAAGTTTGAGTGCCAGAAGTGTCAGATATGAGGACCTTATACTCCATCAGATGATCACCATTCTTTATGCTTACACAGAGGCTAAACTCTCCATACAGTAGTGCCACTCAGTGCAAGCCAGATTAATCAATGGATGCAAGAAGGTTTGGGCATAAAATCCCTATCTAGTGTCTACACATCCAATATCCTCAGATTAGTTACTATCTTGTGGATTTCATCAGTGAGGAGCCTTGGATTTGAGAGCAACTGCACCTAGATCTTAGTAATAAAGTAAAAGGTGGCTTCTGGAGAGTTGCATTAGATCCTACAATCTAAATGTAGTATTCTCAGATTCAAAGCTCCTCACTGATGAAATCCACAAGCTAGAAACTAGTCTGGGGATATTGGATGCGTGGGCAATAGATAGGGATTTTATGCACATACCTTTCTGAATCCATTGATTACTCTGGCTCACACTGAGTAGCGCTACTGTATGGAGAGTTTAGCTTCTGTGTCTGGAACTAAATTAGGTAGACCAAAAAATAATAAAATGGCTTTATTGTCCAGGAATTTAATAGAGGGTCAAACACTGTTAGTACCAGAACTGGTCTTGATATAAAGGCCTTATGCTTCAGTGTCTGAAACTCTACTATTGCATTAAGTTGCTGAGAACAAAATAAACTAGTGGCTTCACAAGAAGTTTGAATATTGAAAGTACAGATCTGTGTAAAATCCATGGACCTTAAGCTCCCAAGTGCACTAGCCTATCATTAGGATAAAGAGGAGAAAAATCAAACACTACTATTGCTCAAGAATTCCTAAGACATTTCAGTGTAAGACAGTAGCAACTCTCTGTACAATAATGGCTGTGCTCTTAGATCCAAGGCTCCTCACTGATGAAAGTTATAAGTTAGGAACTAGTCTGGAGTTATTGACTGAATAGGCACTATATAAGGATTTTAGTGCACACAACTTGTAGCATCCATTGATTACTATGGCTTGCACTAGATGGCATTATTGTATGAAAAGCATTCCTACTGTTTTAACAGATTGTGTAAGCATGAAAAATGGAGGTCATGAGAAGTTTTAGTGAATCAGGAATGAGAGCTTGGCAAAAACTGTGAATTTAGTGATCCAGAATCTGCCACTCAACCACTAACCAAATTACACAGGGCAATTCTTTATTAACAAGATCATTTGGGTCTTTGAATTTTATTATAAAAACTAATAAAGGCAGAAACATCAAAATCAAATATAATAATTTTAAATAGGAAAATCAAAACTTGCATTGGAACTATTAACAGTAGTTGGTCTTAAGGATTTAAATAATTTATTTAAAGTTTAAAAGGAACACAAAACAATGCTAAATCTAAAAGTAATGTTTTCATTCCAAATGTCATATTTTGATAAATGATAATAGTTTATTAAACATGCAATTAAATTCCCACACAGAGCATGCTTTACTGGTTATGCAATGTTTTTTAAATTTATTTTATTTCAGTATCTGTCCATTTTTAATTTGCCTTGAGTTTTTTTTAAAATTAACCATGGTTGTGTTCAGGCTAAATGCTTCAGGAATTAGTCCATCCATATAATTTGTATGTTTCTGTAAATATTATTTACTGCTTCTTTTAAATATGTTAAAAAAAAGAATGTTATCAGATTGTTTTGCAGGAAAAAAAAGTGTTTCACATTAACTATATTTCTGGGCTATTGGTTTTATAATAATTTCTTTCAGTAGTTTCAAAAATTTTTAAATGTTACAAAATAAATAAAATTTAGAAGCATGTCAAATCACGTCACACGGTTATCTTCTTTTTTCATCTATATGTCTTTAACATATAACATCTTAATTTATAAAACACATCTAGTTGAAAGTGTAGATTAATTGTGATGTTTCTTCTAAAAATCCATTATTTTTGTTTACTTAGTATTCTGAAGGTATAAATAAAAACTAGAACAATAGCAAAACACAAGTTAATTTTATTTTTAAAATGTAGATGTAAATATTTTCTTTATTAATTTTATAATGAATAATTTACTTCGATCGTAATTTTATAATATGCTTTAAATGTATATAGGTGAAGTTAATAAAAAAATGTTCACAGATAACAATGTTTAGCTTAGCACTTTCAGAGAATGGTTACTTCATATTCATAGCCATTATTATGTATAAATGTAATGAATGCAAATTTATGCACATTATTATCCTGTCCATTTTTTTGATATTGTAAAGCAGGCATCCCTTTGATTGATATATGCTTCTTTTATTTTTCTTTTGGTGCCATTTTTTTTTTTTTTTGCAAACAATTTTGGTGCTAGAAGGGTCAAATTTATGATTAAATGGTTTTGGTGTTCTGCAAATATTGAGTTGCCTTCATTTTTGTTTACCACTCCATTGTACATATAAGTGTTGTGCTACTTATTGTTTACTGTGGCCCAAGTTACACCATAATATGTTGCCTTACAGCCAGTTTGAGAGCATATAATCTTATGTATCACTTGGGGGGTTTGGTCTGGCTCTATTTTGTCCTATGTGTTATTAATCATTCTATTTGTGTTTGGTGGAGTTCTGAAGCCTATTTTGAATTCATTATTATTTATATTTATATATTTTTACATTTTACTTTTGTTATTATAACAATAAATTGATTTTCCTTTCATTTATGTTTGTAATTCTCAATTTGCAAAACAGTTTTGATGTCTGTGTAATGAAAAGATTTTTAGTCTATGATTCTGGTGGACACCACCAAAAATGTTTTATTGGATTCAATACCATAAAAGAATAAATAAAAATGTTTTTTACAGATGTTAAACATTGTTTGCAAATTTTAAATTATAACTATAAATGCAAAATAAATGTGTACATTATGAGGAAATGAATTATTTACATATCTGCAAGGAAATAGCATGTGACTTCTCTAACTAACCTTTAACCTGTATGTAAAAACAGAATCTAGTTTTCACTGTCAATTTTCTCCACAATCACAAATATAAACATGAGTAATCATCAAGTTCTTAGAGATGGATTTAAATAAAAATATTGCACTTAATAATTGTAATATGATCAATTTTAGAATTAATGCCTTTCTCTGATCTCTTTATTTATTTATCTGAAGGACAATCATATTAAACAGTAAATGTATATATATATATTTGATAAATGGGAACTAAAGCAGCTATACTTTATTTTAATATATACTATACTTTTGAACAAAAAAAGATTACATGTCCACAATTAGATCATGACTACATATAATTAAATGGATTTATTGCTCAGGAGGTCACACAAAGTTTAAAAGAACTAGACATAATCCATAGAACCTAAGGTCCAGAATTTGTAACTCTCTCACTGTACTAAACTACACAAGACATTTCTTAACTAAATTCATTCAAAGTATGTCATTACTAACTAATATGCCAATATGTTCAAGCTACAATAAAATAATGATAAATTTCAAGTATAGTAGAAGTAATTGGTGGCTATTAAAGGTTATAAAGGTAACTATAAGTCCCAGTGCGCTGAAGTCCATATCATATTGCAATTGATACTAATCTAATCAATGCAAAAAATTTCAATGCTCAATTACCCTCTATTAAGAATAGCTTAGATTTTTGAAATATATGGATATCAAAAAATAAAAAAAAAAATGGATCTGGATTTAAACTTTAAACAGTGGGCATAGCAGAAAATATGGACCAGTCTCAAGGCCATAAAAGCTTTCTAGAATATCAATAGCATATACTATTTTATGAGAATGATAAAAGTTTTGATATTTTTTCACATAGTTTCTTAATGGGATTTTCTAAAATATCATAAATGTCTTTTATTTTTCTATAACATTTTTTAGTTTCTGATTAAGTAAAAAAAAGGATCAGTACATTAACAGTATATCATATTCTAGAAACTCATTATTAAAGAAGGATATTTTTAACTATAATACTAAAGAAGTATAGCTTTATATAATTTTTATCATTGCTAAAGTATAGATACGTAAAATGGTATGAATCTTCACACTTAGCATTGGCTAGACTATTAATAATAAATTCCTAGATGTATTAATAAGGTAAAGGTCTCCACTAATGTTGACCATACAATTCTAAAATTAAATCCCCTTAAATGTGTCAAAAGTGTGTCCAAGGAATAATCATGTGTTGTCAGGCAGAAGTCCTATCTATTTGAAAAGAGAATATTCTGACCATACTAACACATTCTTTTATGCAATTTATAGAATGCAAATACAATATTTTATAATTCCACATTTCCAAAAATAACTGATTTTTAATGATCCAATATCTTTTTTCAGAGCATCAATATATCCATATACATAAATATTAAAAGCCTAAAGCTAATCTAGTCAATAAAATAATTAAAATTGCCCCTAATTCAAAACTAAACAAGTCTATCCAAAGAAACACAACCATTCATTTCTGTACCAAATTCAAACTTCTTATCTGCAAAAGACTAAAAGTATATCAACAAATATATACTAATTATTACTCACAATTCCCAATTACATCCCACACATTCTTAATATTAAAAGAATTCTTAAACAAATTAATTGCTCCATAATCGTAAATTTTTAATAATAATAAAAATTCTTTAATCATAAATTGTTTTTTGTACATATTAAAAAGTACAAAAAATTAAATAATTTTAATCTGATTATTTTTAAATTGATGTTATATTTATATTATCTATGACTAAACATTCAATTTTAATTGGTTTTGATTTTAAAATTAATAAAATGCTTCATATGTAAGCTATATTTTTATAGATTTTACATTTACATATTATTATATCTTTATATCAATAGACCATCTCTATAATATTACTAGTTCTAAGCTTGCATTTTGTACACAATTAATGAAGCTGTATAACAACAAATAAATAAGCTGAGCACTTTCAGGAATTCTATGCTCTCATATTCATAGCTCTTTTCACTAATAGTTAGTAAATATCACAGTAATGTATGCAAATTTATGTAAAAATATTTAAACAGTCCACTTTTTAGAGATTGTAAAGCAGGCAACTCTTCTATTGATCACTTTAGTATCTTCTGTGATGAAACAAGCCTCCTTCACTTTGCATCGTTGCGCTCAGTGCAAATTATCTCAGCTGTCGGCTGGAAAGGATGACCAGTGATTCTCTCATGCTCTACAAATATTGAGTTGATAATGTGAAACTAGGAAGAATTAATTATTAATTATCAACTTTTCAGAAAAGAAATTTTATAAAAAAAAAACATTTGGATCCATCAATGTAAAAAATGTTTCTCAGAACTGTAAAAATCACAAACTTTGTTATAACCTCAGTAAATGCAATTTCCAAATCACAATATTATATGGTTAAGTATACCAACAACCATTGTTCCTGTGTTATAACAATATGCATCTTGATATTTGTATAACAGTAAAACGTCTACACAAACAGATTCCTATGCTTAACCTGAACTTGTTTAAAATACAATTTTTGGTGTTTTGATTGGCTTAATTATTGAATCTCACAAATGATAATAAATAAAAGTGGATTTTAAAAAGTGAAAGTTTTAAATTTTGCATTTAGAGAAGAGGAAAACATAGGATGGAAGGGTTTGGATTAGCAATGTTAAATAGAGTAAATGAAAGAATATGCTACTGAAAATTAGAGCAATAGACAGAAATACTTGAAGATATTTTGAGTTTGACATACAGAATATGTCATTCTGGAAGTCTTATCTTATAAATTGATGAGTATTGCAAATTATATATTATATTTTTTTAAACTAATAATTTAAATTGTTATATTATTTCTAGTATTTCTTTTTAACATCTATTATATAAATAGGTTATCTTCTCACTTTCATTTTAATTAGAACTTAACTATATTTTTATACCAAAAGAAGAATATGCTTCATTTAAAATTTCTTTCTTTAGTATTTTTACAATTTATTTTTATCTTTCTACTCCCATTTCCTTTGAGCTCTTTCTGATTTTCTGCATTTTATTTTAAATCAGTGTGAATTTCTTATAACTTCTTTCTGCCTTCTCTTACTTCTTTTAATCTTTACTTATGATGTTTATGATTATGATCATAATTTTGGTTTTTAATTGTCTCATCAGACACTGAAATATCTTATTAAGTTTTTATTATTTTTCATTTTTGCACATATATTTGATAGTTATATATTAAGTGTAAAAACAGTTTCCTCAAGATCTTTATTGATTCTTTAATTGCAACCTTTCCTTGACATCCCTTTAAAAGCCAAAGATTGTTCTTAATAGTCAATTTTTAACATGATGACTACTTGCTTTCTAACCCTCTGAATCATTAAATGGAATGTAGTTTTAATATTCATAATTACTTACACACATATACAATATCCTGTATAATTTGGTGCACTGGTAACAGAATCTCAAGTTCAAGGTCCTTTGATCACAATCAGCTCTACTGCTTTTGCACTTAAACTTCTTAAGAATCCTCTAGCAATAAATTCTTAAGATATTGATGATGATCAGTTCAGCATGCTTCTTAATAATGTTAAAAATATGTTGATAACATTGTTCTACACATTCTACAACACAGTGAAAAAAGAAATGTAGCAAGAAATGAGAAACTGTCTCTGGTCGCAACCAATAAGTACAATACTGCCAAATTAATCTCCTCTATCTTTTTGCAGAGCAATTAACATGCATGCATATATAATGATAAAGATTAAAGCTTCCAGCATAATACCTGGCCATTAAATTTCTAAATAAATTCATATGAATTTGAAGATCTTAAAACTACTGGTAGTGGGTTCCAAAGCAATTGATTTCGCAATTTATAATAACAGTGCTAATGTTAGACATTTGAGCATCTCATAATATTGGGATTATTATTTTATAATAAATCTTCAACATCAGATTCTATAATAATTAATAAATAACTTGTCCAGCTAGTACAGTAGTAAAATGGCAGATTCTGAAGCTCAAAGATCACAGCTTGGCTTTATCACTTTCGATATTTGAACATTAGGTCAAGGGAGCACAGCCGAGCTCTTTGACATTCAGCACTCGAGCAATAAAATCCTATGATTATTGTAAATAAATATAATGACTAGCAGTGACATATATACTACTGATGATGATGATCAAGCGATTAATGATTGATAACAATGCTTTTTAAAAGGCATAAAAGTTGCTCCCCGGTAGATTACATAACATACTCATAAGTTAATTTTAAGTTAAGGATAAAATAAAGGGGAAAAAAGCTGAACTTTTGCCGTCTAAATCTACAAGCTGTTTTTTGAAAAAACATTTTTAAAATTAGTATTTGTCAACATGTCTTCTGATACTAAGCAGTTGATAGACCGAGTAACAGCGCACAGAAATAAGAATCTAATTAAAATATTCTGCTTGTGGAAAGTCAACCTATTTATTTTTACTTCAAAAATAACGTAACTGAGAATTTTAAAAACATCAATAAATAGTTTTTAAAAAAAGATGTTACATAATATTTAAACCTGTTAACACAGCGATGTATGAGAGAGGAATAGGTTAACATTTGATGATATATCTGTTGTTTTTTTTTTTTAAATATATATATAGCGAGTAATAAATAAAATTCAGAATGCAAACATATTAGAACCTAGCGATAACATATTAAATATATTTATATATGTTCGTTAACCTAAAATGAAAATGGGCTGAACATATTGTTACAAGAGAGAAAAATAAATGGACAGTTGAAATTTTAAATTGGATTCCAAAAAAAATGTAAAATATCTAGAAAGAGGCCACGTATAAGATGGCTGTATAAATTAAGAAAGTTTGCTGGTGTGTTGTGAAGAAGAGAGACTAGGGATCCTATAATGGATTGATGAGTGAAAATGATGATGATAGTGATATTCACATAATTATCATCACTAATTGATATTCATAAGAAATTTGAGCCACCAATTATGGATATTGAGTTCTAGAATCCACCATTCTTCATTGCATTAAACCATCTATGAAATATATTCATTGAAGAACTGCATACAGTTTTTACTACCCTTAGACCTAGACAAACTATCCCTTCTTTCAGATTCTGTGACTTCATACTTTGAAGCTTACAAAAATATGGGGTTTTAGGCTTATGATTAGCATAACTCATGGGAGTTCTGCAAAATGGTTTGTTTTGGCCTGCAACACATTAACCCAAGACACTGTATAAAACTATTTAAATTAATTTACACTTTGAAATTTACTTCCATTACAATAGTTCCTCAATTACAGTGGAAAGCGACATCTGAGGCCAGACTCACATTTGTGCAGTGCTTAGAGCCTTGTTCCAATCAAGTCTGTAAATCTATTAGTTATTTGCAAGTACTTAATTAGCTATTTATGAGTATGTAGAGACTACTGCCAACGCAGTAACATTAATAACATCAATATAATAAATGCAATACTTATAGGCCAATGCAAACTGCAACAGATAGTAGACATATTACTAATTTTAAAAATGCAATTTATATGTTATTATTTTGAAAAGTCACATGATGTACTGGTAAGTATAAAACATTGTTATAACCATGATTTGAGACTTACTTTCTAGAATTTATAAATATTTCCAAATAAATGAGAATTTTTTAAGGTAATAAAGTCTACAGAAACCCCAACGTATCATCCAATTATATGATCAGAAAATGGTTTTTACATATTTACAGATAGAGAAAAATATAAAAATAAACATAAAAATGACCTCGAATAGCAATCACCTAATATCATGAGCAATGTATTTTTTTGTTGTTTTTTTTTGTGTAGTTTGAACAAACTTTTGTTAACAATGGCTCATTTAAAAAGTTTACTTATTGTCTATTCTTTAAGATAGTATCATTATAATATAATAATAAGTTTAATTATTGGATTTGTTTCAAATCATAAAAAAAAAATGTTACTGATCTTTTTGTGTGTGGAAGGTGTTTTTAGTATCCAATTTTTTTTTAATTTGATACAACACCTATTCCATACTTTTATCCAATTACCTTTCGAAGTCATCAAATCTTTTTTCTGGAACATAAAACATATATTTGACATATTATTTACTTAGGCAAATCCTGAATGATTTAAAGTAACATACCGAATGGTTAAATTAAATGGAATAAGTCACTATCAGCCTTCCATCTTAATACTTGATCGTAAGCCAATAAACATCACATGACCACCACCTCTTATACTTGTGTATAACTGTTGTTAAAACAGGCAAACTCACTATACATATTACTCACTATACATATTGCTACACACAGCAAGCTAGAGTAATCAATGGACACCAGAAGGCTTGTGCATAAAATCCCCATCTAGTGCCTACTCATCCAATATCCCCAGACTAGTTTCTGGCTTGTAGCCTTCATCAGTGAGGAGCCTTGGATCTGAAAGCACTGCATCTAAATCTTAGGAACTAATGCAACCCTTCAGAAACCATCTTTTATTTCTATTTAACTACAAAACTATGAGTCTGAAACTTAAAACACCTTAATGTTTTCAATCCAATCCCATTAGCTTATATAGTCATATGGGTTTGAACCCAGTTGCTGGAGGGTTGCATTAGATCCTAAGATCTAGATGCAGTGCTCTCACATCCAAGGCTCATCACTGATGAAAGCCACAAGCCAGAAACTAGTCTGGGAATATTGGATGAGTAAACACTAGATGGAAATTTTATGCACAAGCCTTCTGGTGTTCATTGATTACTCTAGCTTGCTGTGTGTGGCAATACATATAGTGAGTTTTGCCTGTTTTAACAACAGTTATAAACAAGCATAAGAGATGATGGTCATGTGATGTTTACTGGCTTAAAACCAATCCTGCCTAATAGGATAGTGGTGGCTATGGTTATTAAAGAACCAAAGACACCAAAATGTATGGGTACTGAACTGGTTTCAGACCCATATGACTATATAAGCTAATGGGCTTGGATTGAAAACACTAAGGTGTTTTCAGTTTCAGACTCATAGTTTTGTAGAGATAAAAGGTGTTTGCTGGAGGGTTGCATTAGATTCTAAGATCTAGATGCAGTGCTCTCAGATCCAAGGCTCCTCACTGACGAAAGCCACAAGCCAGAAACTAGTCTGGGGATATTGGATGAGTAGGCACTAAATGGGGATTTTATGCACAAGCCTTCTGGCATCCATTGATTACTCTAGCTTGCTGTGTGTGGCAATACATATAGTGAGTTTTGCCTGTTTTAATACTCCATCTTCCAAGTGATTCACTATATAATCTTTTTTTTTATATAAGTACAAATATAACAAGAATGCATAATGGACAGATGCACACTGGGTATCTTTTCACTCTGTGATATTTTTAAGAATATCCTTTTCTGCATTTATTATTAAATGCAAGCTTAGCCAATGACAGATAAAATTGTGAAATTTGTTCACATTGTCTCAAAATAAATTCTAGATACAATGGACGTAATCCATTAATTCTGGAAGATTTTTCTCTAAATGGGATAATATTATGTGTTGATACAGATTAGTACAAAATATCTCTTTTTTGCATTTTGACTTCTTGGTAATCAAAGCTCCTATCCCTGTAGCAAATGAGAACAAACTCTCATTAGTATTATCTTATAACCCTTCATGTTTTACATTCCTATGCAATTCTGAACTATTCTCAAGTTATTCCCTCACCTCACCTCCACCATATTGTAAACACCCACTAGCAGAATGTCAGACCATCCTCTCTCTCACTGCATTTTGTGAATACTATTACTCTTCAATTAAAGTAGAAATATCAAACACCAGAATAATGCCGACGTTGACAGCCAATGTTTATTCATTTTTGTTTTTGACTACTATTTATTTTTCTCTAATTAAATTATCTATTCTTCTCTCTTATACAAATGCATTATTGCCTATTACAAAATCTTTACATTTCTTTTTTTTAAATACCTCTCTAACTTGTTTATTTGTATCTAAACATTTTAATTTTTTTTACCATTGACTATTAAGCGAATCCCCTGCAAAATTTAATGCTGAAGATTTAAGATTCATGGGCCATGCCAAACGCTTCCATTTCCATAACTTGAACTTTTTATAAACTAACTGATCAAAATTAATAAAATAAAAATTATGTGAATATAGATACGAAAGGATCAGTATACTGTAAACAACAGGGATATTGAAAGAGAGGCTCAAGACTGGATATCACGTGGTTGCTGATGCTAATATATATATATATATTGACTTAATGAAAAATTATATAAATTTAACGTTCATAAATTTGAGAATCATGGGAAGAGACTAGACAATTGGCATAAGATGCAGCAGAATGGAAAAAATCTTTTGTGGGTGTATTCTCCGCTTAAAAAAGATAAAATTAACCCTATTAATGTACTTATTCTTAAACTTTATTTTTTTAATATAATGACCTATTTCCATCAAATAAACATTTTCTTTTATTTTTTCCCTAAACTTCAGATGTATTTAAAAATTTTTTTTTGATTCTTCAAACTTATCAGGTTGTAATGTGAGTCTTTTCTTTGCCCTACCTCAATTTTATCTGATCCTTTTGCTAGAAGATTTAATAGCAAGAATGGCTGAGAGAATCAAAATAATTTTCTGCCCTTTGATTCTGTTTGCAAACTTCTGAAGTGCTTCTAATTTTTATAATATAGAATCAACATTATTTTACCTGGTTACCATAGATATAAAAGTTGACCCATTTTATATATTCCTTTCAATTTATTCTATTTAAAAGCACTTTTATACAGACCATGTTCTGAATTAATTCGTGGATTTAAAAAAATAGCTTGCTTATATATATATTATAACAATGCTACCACTATTTTTTTTATAAAAAAAGTTAAAGAAATATTTTAATATTTTATAAGAGTGATTAATGGCAGTATTCGAATGATGATGACTAATACGCTAAACAATAGTTTTATTGATGAGACTACTAACACCCATATGTTGCTGTGCACTCCGCATCACAAAATGTGTCAGTTAAAAAACTGAAACAAGCTGATATTAGATCCCAATGAATTTTAAGACATGAAAAGTAACTAACTACCTGTGAAATAAATAAATAGGGATGTTTGTTTAATTAATTTGTCGAAATTAATAGATAAGTTAAGAAATGAAGATTGAAAAAACCTTTTTCTACAAGGATTGAAAAATATATCAATATATACAGCAAATAATCAAATGATTTATTGCTTCATAATTAATAAAATAGACAAGTGTCAGAGATAGAATCAATTCAAGAATCTTATGCTCCAAAGTCTGATATTCTACCCCTGCACCAAATCATAAAGACCACGCAGAAAATAATAAAATTCGTCACCTCTTTTTATTATTTGCTATTTTCATTGATGATTCGTAAATATATTTTTCTTTGAAGACTATCTATCAACTTCTTTCTTCTTGAATTCCCTCAATAAATAGCTTTTTTTAATTCACTTATTTTAATATTTTTGCATTCCTAATCTTAACCATCAACACAATTTCCAATTTCCTCCATATTAGCAATTCTCTATCAATTTTTTTTATCTCTTTTTAAATCCTTTAAGTTTCTCTTACAGTACAATTAACAAATATAACTTGTCTGATTCTAATGGCTCACAACTATTATTTATTTTCCTGAAAAATCTTTTACCCATTACAGTTCCTGATTTTTTTCTTATCCATCACCATTAATAGTTAAACATGTTTCTACATATTTAAAAACAGTTAGCAGATCTATCAGTCAGGTACTGTTTTTAATCTTTTTCGTCTATCCTCATGGCTTTAAATTTCAGAGATCACGTTTGCCACCTATAAGAACTGGTATCATGCAAGGAAGTTTCCCCATTTCTTAGTCCAACCTTATCAAAACATTTAGAATGCAAAAAGGCAAGTATTAAAATTCATGAATCTTGGGATATTACATATTTAAAATATTTAGCACTTGAAAATGTCCATAAAAGTAACTGGAAGTAGATCTCTATTTTCATAATTTTTATTATTTGTTGCTAAAATTTAATATTTTTATTTAATTGCTATTATTTAAAATTAAATACTGTATGGTTTAAAGCATTAATACAATGTCAAATTCTGGAGTGTAATTTTTTATATCAATTCCAGTTTGGGCTTTTTTGGCATTCAAACTTCTTATGAACTCCAGAGCAATAAAGATATTTGGTTACTTTTTATTAGTTGAGATAAGTAATATTTTCTTTGCCATTTGTTTTTAAAACTCTCAACATCATATACATTGAAGTAAAATTTTCATTATGACTTGATTCAAATTTAACCTTCCACTATTGTGAAAAGTACTTGAAAAGCAATGTAAACCTGAGGCTACATTGAAAACCTGTTACAATTTCAAAACCCTAAGGTTATATTGCTGTCAGTATTACTCTAAACTCTAATGAAATGATAAATTCAGAGTCATATGTGAGTTGCAAGGTTGACTTACTCCAAACATGCCTTGTACAGACTTGAAAGAGTGGTTCTTGGACCAAAACTTAACTGCTAGAAAGTGACATGATTTTTCAAGCAAGTAATTGTTCACTTATCTTTCCTGTATAAAACTTAACTTGTCACTTACTATACTAAAATATCACATGATTTGTCAAGCAATTATCCATCCAATTACCTTTCTTGTGCAGCTTAATGATAGTATTGAGGCATATGTTGATTAGTCAAGCTTACACTAGATGGCAGGACAGAACTAGAAGAATATACATGTAAATGGAAAAATATGGGTGATTTATTTTGTAAATTATGTAAGGAAGGAATTGAAAATATTAGGCATTTGTTAATTGAATGTAAATGTTTGAAAACAGAAAGGGTACATATAATGAAGTTGTGGAAAAATAAATATGAAAAGAGTGATTATACAGAAAGTGAATTATTGGTTTTTATGTTGGGTTTGGGAAAAGATAAGGGGGATTTAGATATAAAGGTTATAGAGTTGACAAAAATTATGTTGTGGAAATGGGATAGAGCAGATTATGGGTAAATTTAGAGTGGGGAATGTAAAAGAAAGTGGCTAACAGGTTTATCTGGGCATAATTGCTGAGATATTCTTGACTTCGTTTAAAAAGAAGCCATAATACATCACATCACATCACATCACATCACTTGCTACTTAAAAACAATATTTAGCAGAGACCATGTGATGATTTATTGGTATAAAATAGTAGCAACTCACTCTATACAGTAGTGTCACCTAATGCAAGCCATAGTAATCAACAGATGCCAACAGGTTTGTGCACTTAAATCCCTATCTAGTGCCTACTCATCCAATACCACAGATTAGATTTTAACTTATCACTTACATCAATCAGGAGCTTTAGATCTGAGAACAATGCACGTAGACCTTTGAATCCAATGCATTTGTGCAGAAACCACCTTTTACATATTTATTCAACTATAAAGCAATGATCTCACACTGAAAACACTATGTTTTCAATGCAAGTGAAATTGCCTGTATCATCTAGGTGCAAATGCTATCGCATCTAAGGCTCCTCAGTGATAACAGCCATACACTAGAAACTCATCTGGGAGTATTGAATAAGGAGATACAATGTAGGTATATAAATTCACAAACCTGGAATTATTCACTACTACTACAGCTTGCACTAGGGGGTGCTACTACATGGAGAAAGTTGCTACTATTTTAAGAGATTATGCAAGGAAAAGAAAGTGAAGTGATGTTTTATTGATTTTAGAACTGAAGGTTCCTGAAGTGAGGCAGAACCTGTCCTTTCTGGAATTTGAACATCACTTGATTTTTTTGAACAACTGATCATTTGATTATTTTTTTATGGCAACTTTAACTTTAACCAAAAATTTATATTAAAATTAAATGCTAAAAGCCAGCATGAAGATTACATAATTAGTACTAAAATCACTGCTGGTTTTAAAGAATTAGTTAAGTTGTCAAATATATATTAGTTTCTAACTTTGATGAATTTGATATATGTGAGTAGGTCCCAGTGAAGGGCAGACTGGTTCTTTTTCCAAACTGCATGCATGCCATCTCTGAATCAATGCTAGAGACAATTTAGCTATTCACCACAAAAATTTTAAGATACTAGTATATCTGAATCATGAGTTATAACATGAAATATGATAGTGTGTTGGGTACATTTCATAGGTTGTCTTCATTGCTCTTCCTATCATAAAAAAATATTGCAATCCACTTGAAAACAGTCATGCCACTTATGTTTTCACTGCAGTCCACAGTTTGAATCATTTCAAATATTTCAGAAAGTTTTTTCAATTTAAAACAAAATGTAATATTAGAGTGTTGTTCCATCATAAATGAATGCATCAAATGTACCATCACATTTCATGTTGTAACTCATGATAGATATGTTAGAATCTTAATATTTTTGTAAAGAATAGCTAACCTATGACACTATGTACATGTAACACTTCAGAGATGCCCCTATGGGAAGACTAATTAGAAAAATAGTCGCCAGCAAACTTTCCACTGGTGCACATTGTGTTTAACATTTTAATGGCAGCTCCCTATTGCAAACAAATAGTGTAACCATACTAAACTTAAAAAACTATTCTTCAAATTTAATAATACCAGAGAATTCCTCTAACAGTGCTGTGAATATCTAATAATCCTTATATAAGTTTTGATAATGATTTTACTCTTGCATTAATTAAAATTATAAAAAGTAGTAAGTAAATATGTGCTTCTCCAATATTTTATCACACTCCCCTCTCTGACCAAGAGACTTGTCAAAATTCAAGTCTTCAGCACAGTTCAATAATAAATTCTTAATTCTTTTTCTATTTCTATACATTTGTGAAATAAATCTATGATATTAAAGTTTTACTTCAAAATATTATCTAAAAATATCTAATGCAAGTGAACAGAATAAGACCTATTGCCTTCTCCACTGAAACAAACATGATTTGGCTTAAATTCACTACTTTCTTGGACAAATGATTAATAAGATCCTAGTATAATGATGAAGTGATTGTAAGATAGTGCTAAGTTGGAATAATGACAAAATAGTAGTTCAGGAATATAATTCTTCCATTTTAGTTTATATAAATTTAATAACATTTTTAAACACATTTTTGATCACCCATTTTATAATCTTTAAATTAAAATCAGGGCAAAATTAATATTAATTGTGAAAAATTTCTGATCCATGTGGTTCAATGGAGATATGTATCAGAGGTCAATACCAAAAAAATTTAAAAAGGCATGGCAAAAGCTTTATATATATATTGAGACAAAATTGGTCTTATATAACCCAATATAGCATGTGTGCATATATATATAAAGTTTAACAGAAAAAATAGAAATGAATGCAGACAAAATTAGATATATAATTATTTATAAAACCTGGAATAACAAAACATTTTTGATTAGGTAATGTTAATTGACATTTTGGAAATACTGCATTTATTTGAAATCATTTTATATAAAAATCATTTATTTGTATTGTATAGTCCATATTATATTTTTCATTTTTTATTACTATTTATGATTAAGAAATATATTAGTTATTATTTTAAGTTATTCCTGTGAAGTTATTTAAAACTAGGATAAATTGTTTTATATGTTTGTTCTTGTTTATAATCACTGTTACAAAAGTCCTTGTGATCCCAAGCTAGTTCAGACAATAATGGTATTGTGTGGACATCAAAATCATTTCCTGTAGAATTACTTGAATAACACTAATATAATATTCTCTTTTAAAGTTCACATATTTTATTGTGATAACTAATCTATAGATAGCTAATATGTCAAAGTACCAGGCAGCCCAGAGCATTAATGACAATCTCAGTGCTTTTTAATAAAGAATTATATATCATTGCAATTTTAGCACAAGGCATGCAGATGCAGTTTTGATTTGTTTTTATAATTTGCTCTGAGATGGCATGTGTAATATACATCTTTTAATTCCAGACACAACAGGCGATTGTTGATTCTTGCTGGAGATGTTACATTTATAACTTGTGTGATGCTGATGATAATGGCCAATGCTGATTTTTGTTTATACTCACTGATTGTGACATTTGAGATGATGAAGATTTGCAGCATCCTCTTTATGCTTCATTTTCATTCTATTGCAATGTATAAATAATTCACTCAGAGAATAAATATAGACCTTATTATATACCATTATCAGTCAACCCTCCAAAGGATCACAACATTACATCTCATGTTTGAATCTGTTTTCTTAAACTATATATTGAGGCTATTCTGTATTACTGTATCAACATCAGACATCTCTCTGAAGGACCACTTATTTTAAAGTGTACTTTTATATTATTATCAATTGTCTCTCCAAATGACCACTGCATTATTTATCATGTGTGGATTTTTATTAAGTGTGTAACATGCCTGTGTTATCTGCACATACTCTTAATGCAGTCTTGAATTTCCCATGATTAAGATTAATTAAATTTGTTATGCCTTCTTCAGTTATATCACAATCTGTAAAATTATACTTTTAATCCCATGGTACACCTGTATATAAACATATGCAACATATACTTATCAATTTTTTTAATTGTCCAATTATGTCAAACTCGTCAGTTTTTATTAGATAAATTTGAATACATTTTTGATGTAATGTTAAGAAATGTTTTTGAAAAGAAGACAGTTTGGGTTATTAATTAATTGAACTATTACTTTTTTATCCTCAGAATTTTAATTGCTTTATGTCGTACCCCCCTCTCCGTCTCTCTCTTTTTTGAGTTGGTTTTGTTTTTAATTTTTATTTTTTTTATTTTAAAATTAGATTTTAAAATTCTTCGCAGCGACTTTAATATTCTCTTTGTTATTAACTGCCTAGAGTTAAGAAAACTTATATCCATTCTTCAATAAACAATCCTTTTAATACATTAAAACATTTTGGTCTATTTTTTTAAAAAAAAAAAAAAGTTTATAATTAAATGAATAAGACAAAAGGTATTCTAATACAATGCATAGTACAAATAATTTGATAACTAATATTCATCTTACAACCAATCTTCTCATTAGTTATGTATATAAATATTAGTAATCAATAAACCCAGATATTAACATATAGCCAAACTAATTTACAACTATTGATTATCCTCAGTAAAAACAGTGTTCTCATTGTAGTTATTGATAGTCATTTTTTATTCTGCTTATAATGTTTAAGCCAAGTAGCTTAAATTTTGAAGAACAATAACATTTTCAACCAAAAATTCTTTTTTTAATGAGCCATATAAAACCAGATGCTATTAGATTATAATATACGTTATGTGCGTTGGGATGCAGCAACAGAGAAACTGAATAGAGCAACAATATTGTGGCTTAATGCTTTTGAGGGCTTATTATGCCCTCATGCTCATAGTAGAATGCTGGAATATATATATATAGACGGTTAGTATTCAAATTTATGTAAAATAAAATTCAGAGCGTCCATTTTTTTTGGAGAGATGGAAGCATGATTCTTTGCTGTTTATAGAGTGGGTATTGTTACCTAATAGATACTAGATTAATAAATATATATCTTAATAACATTAGGAGCTGCAATTTCTTGATAGTAAAGAAAAAAAGCAGCCTGTATAGAAGACAAAATATTTATTAAAATTATTTTTAAAAGATTGAATATATTTAATCAGCCACAGTAATCTTTAATCAACTCAGTGCTAAGCCGTCTATGAATTTGACATGTCAAAATAAAAATTGTATGGCTCTGTCATATGGTTTAATCAATTCAGTTATAAGTTAATTAACTACAGGCACCTTTATGATTTTGACAAACTGGTGTTTAAATCAAAAAACTTGTATGGTTTTTAGATGATCTTAAAAACTTTTACAGTTCGTAGATCAGCATTAATTTACATTAGATAGAACTAATGTTTCTATACTTTGAAGTAAAACCATTTAGTAATTCAATACACAGTGTAGTGCACTACAACGGAAAGATTAATAATAATCAGATTAACTGCAGCTTAGCACTGTTTTTGACTGGGCAGGTCATACTCATAGCACTACATAAAGTCAAATTTGTGAGCGAGAGGAAGTAGAAAACATAATACTAAAGCAGACCTCAACATAAAATCAGTATTGCTGGTGCATGAAATTGATTCTGATCACAACATGATCACAACTTTGATCTGTTTAACAACAAAGTAGTTTGCACTGAGTGCAAGGATCGAAAGAGAAAATTTAAAGAGTGTGGTTTATGGCCAATAACACCCACATGATAAATAAAAAGGATTCATGTGTTGCTTTAGCACATAAATGGAATATATAAATTTATCAATTTGCATATTAATTACTTTATATGTTTTTTTCTCTGCTTTCTCTCCTTTACATACAAATATAACTTCATTTAGTGCTATGGATATGACCTGTCTGATCAAAAGCAGTGCTAAGCTGTTATTAATTTGTAATATTGCTAGTCTTTCCTTTGTCATAAACTACCCTCTGTATTAAATTACAAAATAATATGGAAAGAAGTAAAGTTTATAGAGTTAAACCCATTTGAAGAGATTAAGTGGCCAAGGAAAATTATATGGCAGTCTTTATCTAATTAGTTCTGAAAGAAAGCACTACTTGCTTTATACAGTTTGTTTTCTAATCACACTAATAATTAAAATTTTGAATACAATAAGATTTAAATATATTAAACAATATCCACATCTCACACATCCATTTCAAATCATATGAAAGAAGATACACCAAAAGGTAAATGACCCTCAAGATGCATTTTTTGCTAAACTAGCACTCATCAGTTGGTCCAGGTCACCATCTCTCATATACATCATTATTATGTGGTGTTTTTCTGAAGGGTTGTGATAATGGTGTTCTAGTTGTATTTTAATATTGGACTATTTCCATCATCTAATATGTGTATTGAATGTCTTTAGTCTTTAGAAAAATTTAACTTTATGTAAATATTTCCAAATATATTCAACTGTTAGTAATAGCACATCAAACAGGTTAGTATATGCACAATGTTTTGAAAGGCCTTATTCTCCCCTTTTCTTCAGGTGTTGCTGGCCTGACCAGTGACAGTACTAGCATGGTATTTGAACCTGGACCTTTAAATTCTTGAGTATTGAATTTTAAGGTAATTCTCTAACCAACTGAGCCATTCCACCAAAGGCAACAGTCTGTAGTAATTCCTTATACTCCTGATTTCTCCACTTTTTTCTAAGAGCAAAGTTAATTATGTATAGTCATGCTAAGTTGACTTGTGGGATTGTTTGCCATTGTCATGTAAGCAGACTATGTATGTGCCAACATATGTTCAATTGGGAATATACAAAAATATTGGATAGAGAAGAAAAGGTACAAAGAAAAAAATTTAAAGAAGCTGCTTACATGACAATGGCAAAAAATCCCATAAGCCAACCTAATGTGATTATACATAATGTATGGAAACCACTAATCAACTTTGCTCTTAGAAAAAAAGTGGAAAAATCAGGAGGAACCTCATACATAAGTATATGAAATTACTACAGACTGTTGCCTTTGGCAGGATGGCTCAGTTGGTTAGAGCATTACTATCACTGGTCAGGCCAGCAACACCTGAAGAAGAGGGGAGAATAATACCTCTCGAAACGTTGTGCATATACTAACCTGTTTGATGTGCTATTACTAACAGTTGAATATATTTGGAATATTTAAATAAAGTTAAATTTTTCTAAAGACATTAAATACTCATATTAGATGATGGAAATAGTCCAATATAAAAATACAATCTTTATTATATGTACAGTATTATAAATTGTTACATTTTGAATTACAAGTATCAAACTTACTCCATCCACAACCTTGACACCATCCACTTGGATAAATACAGTAATGATTATCATTAATCATTTATTCAACTAGAGATTGTCTTTAGCCCAGATGTCTACTTTAAATCTCAGTAAAAGATTGACTTTTCTTTCAATTTAAACACACAGTGAAAAACTATATGTGTGTGTGTTTACATTTAAAAAAATCAGATATATTAATCTTTAACTGCGGTTTAAAGTATCTAATTGGGCTATAAATAATTTCTAATTGAATAAATGATTAGTCATAATTATTACTGTATTTATTCAGAATAGATGGTGTCAAAGTTGTGTGTGGAGTAAGTGTGACACTTGTAGTTCAAAATGTAAGATTTAAATTTTTTACTTGGGCCAATTACAAGAATCTGACATTAAGGGAATAAAATTTTTGGCTATTAATTTGAACAGTAAAAAGTAAATAAAAGGTGAACGTTAGATAAGACAGCGTTTTCTATAAAAAGCTTAATTAGCCAGTAAATGACAATGAAATATGCCTTAAACTAATTATCTAGAGTTCATTGATTACTCGATAACAGCATGGATCAAAAGAGATTAATTATAAAATCAAGGGCATACATACAATTCTTTGCTATCAAAAAACTAAAGATAATAAAGTAATAATTGGATGTCATACATTAAAAATATCAAACTAATGTTTGCATCAAACATAACTCATTGTTAATAATTTAATAGGGCTGTTTTACTTATTCTTTTAAAAAGTGAAAGGAAAAAATAAAAAATTCATACTGAAACATGTTTTTATGTGTTTCATATATTTAATGATCTTTTTGGTATATTTAATGCTTAAATCACAAGATATATCTTGATCTACCTTGCAGGTGTCACAAGAAATATCTTGATCGACCTTGCAGGTGTCGCAAGATATATCTTTATCTACCTTGCAGTTGAATTAACATCTGAGTGCTCACCATGTAAATGATATTACATAATGAGATCAAGAAATAAAGCGTGACTAAATATTTGATACTTACTGAAATGAAAGTGAGTTTCTAGCAATTCTGATGTCATTACCTTCTAAAAAATTAAATCTAAAGGCAACACGGACATTTAACTTATTATTGTCTACCCATAAAAAATACATCTTCAACTCAATTTGTAATGAATATCTATTAATTTAAGCATACAACAGTAATAATAAAATATTCTCAGGTCAGTCAGGTTATTTTCTAACTTGAGCAAATCTGAAAATTGTTTAGGTGCTTGAATTATCTCAATTTACTGTCTTTCTACATATTTGCTAGTGTTCAGCCCTTTCTTCTCTGTGACTTGCAGTACACTGCTGTACTATCAGTGTAACAAATAAAAGTGATTTTTTTCACACTTCATAATGCCACCTAGTGTAAACTTTGGTAATCAATAGAAGCCAGATGGCAGCATTTATTAAATCCCTATTTAGTGCTATCATATTAAAGATCATGAGACAAGTTCTGGTATATAGATTTATCGTGATGAGCTAGATATTAATATGGGAATATTGGACAGGACAGCATTGGAGATGGATAGGGATGCAATAGGCATGATGAAATGGAATCTATTGATTATTAAAGCTTACACTAGATGGAAAAAATGTGGTGAGATAAAAAGAATTTGCTCCTGAACAATATAATCTAAACAGAAGTCATGAAATGCCTTATAAGTTATAAAAGAAAAGAGATCAAAGATTATGTGAGAAATCTTCGTGACAAAAAATTATCACAGTCAATATTACCAAACAAAAGTAATGGCAAGTGAAATGAACAAGATCAATAAACATTAAATAAAATCATGGAAACATCTTGAAAATTCCAATTCTTACCATGAATTACCACCATTCATTCACCATTAATCCATTGTGGGATCTTTCCAAGGTTAATTCACCAAAACATCTCATGATCACCTTTGTCTATATGTACACAAGCTGTTATTAGCACTAACAAACTTTCCAGACAGCAGTGCCACCCAGTGCAAGCTGTAGTAATCAATGGTTGCAGAAAGAGTTTGTGCATAAAAAACCCCATCTAATACCTACTCATCCAATATCCCCAGATCCTAAGTTACTCACTGATTGAAAGCCATAAGCTAGAAATTAGTCTGGGGATATTGGATGAGTAGGCAGTAGATAGGAATTCTATGCATAAACCTTCTTGCATCCATTGATTACTATAGCTTGCACTGGATGGCAATACTGTCTGGAGAGTTTGCAACTGCTAATAAGATTAATTCAATTACCCTGATCCCTAACTCCTTTTTCCCACAACACAAAAGAAAATATTCTTATTTCATCATTCATCTCATATATGATTTTTTTCTGTTTTTTAGAATCTCTTGAGACCCACTTTAAAACTTAAACTGACCATCTATTGTCATCTTTTCTAGAAATATGTCTAGACTAGTTCTACTTCAATCTCATCTTAGTGATGTCAATGATACCTGATTTTCTCTCATCTATGTATTTCATTTGATCTCTTCTTATTACTCTTAATATCCCCTGTCTATACCTTGTTGAGTGATCTGAAGTTTTTTGTATTGTTCGTATCCCAGTCTCAGAACCATAAGTAAGGATTGGTAAAACACATTAATTAAGAATATTTCTTTTCAAACATATAGGTATATTTTTTTATTTCTATCAAAACCATTCCATCCAAATGACTATTTTATGATTAATTTCATCCATTATGTTTCCATCTGTATAAATAATTTGATTAAGATATTTGTAATTGTTAATTTTTCTAATTTATGATGAAAATCCTTCATTTTCTTCCTTTAACAAAATCTACTGAACACCATGAGTCTTTTTCACGTATATTATTCTATTTTCTTACTTTCATTTGATAACTCACAATATTTACTGAAGGTATAACTTGAAGACAATTACAACAGCTACAAAATCTAGATGACTTAAATAATCTCCATTTATTCCCTTAGCTTCCCAATTGTATTTATTCCATTTGCTTCAAATTTTAATCTACAAAATGTTTCTTGTACAACTACTATAAAATGTTTCAGAGATATGGATTCAATCTGTTGTTCTCCTTCTCAATGTAATCTTCATAATATAATCATGTAACCTATTCATTTCCATTGTGTTTTGATAAATATTTTTTGGAATATGACAATATTCTGAATAACTTTAATTATTACAAAAATTCTCATAGAATCAAATGCCTTTTCATTATCTACAAATACAAAGCATAATGATAAATCTATTTATTGGCATTTTTTACAACTTTCCTCAATACTTGGATGTGATCTAGTATGCTAAAACCACTTTTAAATCCAGCTTAATCTTCTGTTATTATCTTGACAAAGATTTTATATGAAACTGGTAAAAGACCAAAAGATTTGAAGTTTCTAATATTTTATTAATCACTTGTCTTAAATATCAATTGAATTCTTTTAATCAACTTTGACATGTTTTATATTGCTTCACCTGTTTCTTTTACGATATAAATTATAATTAATTTTTTTCTGGAGATTTTGCCTTCTTCATAGATTTAATTGCATGTTTTACTTCATTTAAATTGCTGAGCAATTCAGAAGATGTAATGATTGTAGGTGATATTTTGTTTTCTTGTTCTTTAACAACTAATTCTTCTTCATAAAACCCTTCCACAAATTAAAGACATCATCTTTTTTTTTAGTAACAATCTTTTCTTCTTAGTGGAGAAATAACTTTCATGCTATGATGTCGTTTTACAATTTTGAGACTTTTATCCTCCTCTACAGTTTTTCTTGACAACTCACAATTACATTTTCTTATATCATTAGTAACTCTTTTTTGTATCATTTCACAAATATTCAATTCTTTTTAATGGATCTTTTAAATTTTTTTCTTGTTTCTTTTTCTCCTTATATATTCTCTTCTCTCAGCAGCAACTTTACTGCTAAAATTACTGCTTTTTTGTATTTTTTTTTTTTTTTGGGGGGGGGGTCTGTCCTTAATATAGTGTGCTATCTTCTTATTGATTTTATTCAAATATGACTCATCTTTAAAATCTGATAATATATTAAAAATGATTTACAAGTTGTAATTTTGAATTCATTGGAGTATTTCTGAAGATTAGGAATATGAATTATAAATATTGTCTTTCTTAATAATTTTTGTCTCTCCAGTTTTGCATTAACGCATATTTTACATCTCACTAATTGATGATCACTTCCTGTGTTGAATCCATTAAGAACATTACAGTATTAAAATATGTAATGATGTTAACTCTTTATATTTCTTCTATAAAAAATGTAATAATTGTAATAAGTGAGCTTATATGCAACTATGGAGAAGCTTATTATTTCTATAAATTAAATATGGCTTAATGCTTTTGAAAACTTATGTTGTTCTCATATTCATAGCAAGGTGAAAAAGAATAATAATGGAGAGGTGAGTCTAATTGTATATATTTGAAGAGATTTAAATTTATTTAAATTCAATATTAAATATTTAAATTATGATGCCTATTCTGTTGTATCTTCATTTGGATGCTTCCACATCCATTTTTATTTATCATTTGTCTAAAAAAAAAGAATTCATAATATACAGTTGTTTTTTCTGCAAACTCTGTATGTCTGCAGTCCTTCTCATATCTATCACCATAAACAACTTTACTCCATCACCATAAACAACTTTACTCCATCACCCTAAACAACTTTACTCCATCACCACAAACAACTTTATTCCATCACTGTAAACAACTTTAGTCCCATCATCATAAACAACATTACTCCAACATCATAAACAACTTTACTCCATCACCATAAACAACTATACTCCATCATCATAAACAACTTTACTCCATCATCACAAACAACTTTACTCCAATACCATATACAACTTTACTCCACTACCATAAACAACTTTACTCCAATCACCATAAACAACTTTACTCCAGCACTTTTTTTTTCTATCATTTACCAGTTCTAGCATTAATGTCTCCTATGACAATTTTAAAATGTTATTTGATCTGATCAAAATCCTTTTGTACAAACGTATAAATATCCTCTTTCTTTTCATCATAATGAAAACTTGTTGGAGTATAAACTTGAATTCTCTGCCTTTGGTATCTTCCATTAATATGAATAATTAATCTTACCACTCTCTCTAATATACTATCAATCTCTGCAATGTTGTTTTCCTCTTTTTATTTATAAATGACTCCAATATCACTTATTTTTCCAATGTTTGTGCCTTTAAAAAAAATACATGTCCTCTTTTTAAATTAAGTTCATATTCATATTTTCTTTTAATATCAAAAAATTCAGCAGGGTTACATTTAATATTATGGCATTTCCATTACTAATTTGTGAAGTGTTCCATTTAATATTAGAACATTTTCTTTAGTAATTTGTGCTATCTTCCTTTACTTGAATGTGATCTATACTTATAAGTACCTAAATAAAAAGTCATCATCAGAATGCAGCCTGGGTCAGCATTCAAAGGAAATTCCTTAGTACTTTCTGCCTTCAGTTTCCAACTACTGACTTGGGTGGTGAATTTACAGTCTCCTACAATTAAGACCATAATTTACTTTTGTGTGTAAATGATTGTAAATATCTATTTTAAGAGATCATTCATACATCATTCTTCCTGCCTTCAAGAAATTTCAACTGATATTTCAGTTCAAAAAAATTCAGGCAACTGAAAAAATGATTAGTATTTAATGAATTTAAACTGGATGCTAAAAAGCCAGTAAACTCTCAATGTTGGTTTATACATATTGGTGGGCAGCCCATCCATGTTCATTTATTATATGAATAATCACATAGTAATAATAGCTGTAAGGAGAAAATTTATGGATTAAATATCCTTTTCAGTTAACAGCAAGCTCCTTTCAGGAGTCATTATAATGAATACTTCCAATTATATGTTGGATTATTTCCAATATCTAGAGTTGTTAATTATAAATTTATTTAAATGCACATTGATTATGTAAGAAAAGCATAAGCTTGTAGTTAAGACCTGTAGAGGTCCCTAATATCGCATTTTTACATGCATATTCTTGAGGTTAAAGCTTTAGTAAATATTACTAGAATTGTTAAGTGATTTTAGAAGTCAAACTTTGTTTAAATTATTCAAATGTATTAAACTGTTAAATTAATTCATAGTGCACTATTTCAATTGGTATTCTCTCTTCTTTAGGTGCAGTTGGTCTAACTAATGATACTACTAGGATTGGAATTAAACCTGGAATCTTTAGATTCATGAATATAAACCTATTATTATAAAGTGCTGAAAACTGAAATTATTCAAACAGAAGTCAATTTCTGATAATGCACCATTTCTTAAATATTATAAATCTATGCACGCTCTTCCACCATAGATTTATAATATTTAAGAAATAGTGCATGATTGAAGATTGACTTCCATTTGAATAATTTTAAAGTTTTCAGTGCTTTATAATAATAGGTTTACATTTATAAGTCATGTTTGTCTAATCATAGGTAGTTAAACATGAGACACTATCTTTCTTCTGCAATGAGTTAAATAAATTTGTATAATTGAATATTTGATTATAAAATCAGGCACATAATAGACTCAAGCCCTGATTAAAGCATGGTCTGGAAAAGTTAGTGTATATAAAATGTACGATCTAAACTTAAGTGATTCAGTTAAGTATTTTAAATTCTTACTCAGGGGAGAGTGCATGTAGATTTATAGTATTTAAAAAATAGTGGATTATCAGAGACTGACATCCATTTGAATAGCTCCATGAATAGTACACTTAAAGTAATGCTTTAAATATTCAGAATAATGTCAGATTCTGGAGTGTAAGATCCCTGGATTATTTTCATTTCTGACATTTCTGGCACTCAAACTTCTTATGAATTTCTGAGCAATAAAGATATTTTTATTATTCAAGTGTAATAAAATGTTTTTAAAAGTATATATATATATATATATAATTATTATCATTCATCTTTATACCTAAAATGTAAAACTACTATCATAACATTAATTCTTATACTTTTTTACAGAAATTTTCATCATCATTCAAGTGAAAATGTTTGATGAAAAACAACCAATCTCTTGCTAAATGTAAATACCAAATTAAGCAATGTATTTGAACTTATATAAAATCTGCATTGGTATTATGAATGGTTTATCGTGTAATTTTCAAGGGAGCTGATGATGTCAATTATTGACAGAAACATATGTCCAGCAAAAGATTGCTTGTTTTTTATTAAATATTACTGCTTAAAAGATCATAACAAAGTTTAATAGAGTTATAAGGTTGTTTGCATAGTGAAATAGAGTTTAATTAATTATATATGTATATATAAGATAAATCATGATCAACATTAATCTAATAACTATACTCTCTTTTAATAAAAGAGATATACATTTTTAATCATTAATTGGGTGGCTAACTGGGTTATTTATAAGCCATTGTGTGACTTAGAAAAAAATGTCAAGGTTTATCTAGCTTAGATTTAAATATTAGAATTATAGGACTGGCAAATAGGTTGGCTATTTTTATGTAATGTGGCCTAAGTTCTTATATATATGGATGTATTTGTTTATGCCTCCATTTAATAGCATTTAGATTTATATAAGCACGCGAAATATCACTGAAAACTATATATTTTATTATAGTAATTTCAATATATACTTTATTCAGATTTCTTTCTTTTCAATAACACATTTGTTTGGACGATTCAAAAGCTTCAGTGACATTTTAAGTACACTACAGATTCCTTACATAATAAGGAGTTAATTTGAAATAATTTAATTCAAAGATGATAAATGACTTTTTTTTTTACAATCAAATTACTTTTAACCGATAACCATCTTTAGGGACAAAATAAAAAATCTTTTTTTAAAAAAAAAATTGTTTTAATAGAAATATATGTTATATATAGTTAATTGGATTTATTTAGATATTATGCACAATCATCAGGGATTACAAAGATCAATGAAGCGATAGTTTAAGAATGTAATTAATGAATGAACTTGTTTATATGTGAAATATAATCCAAAATAGACAATTCATTAAAAATAAATAATTTCATAAAACATGATCATTAAGATAAATGTATTAATTTGATTAATTATCTATGAATGATAAAATATGAGAAAAGTTGAAAACCAAATAACTCTGCTTGCAGACTTGAAGTAATAATGTGGCTATTATATAAGTCAACCTAGCTGACAATAAATAAAGTTTGAAAACCACTGATGGAGAAACTAGGAGGACCCACATCTAAGAGTATAGGAAATTTCTATTGACTGTTGCCTTTGAACTAACAACTCACTTGATCAGAGTGTTACCTTAAAATTTAATATTCAATAATCTAAAGGGACAGGCTTGATTCCTATGTTAGTACTGTCACTGTTAGGCCAGCAGGACTTGAGAAGAGGGGAATAACACCACTTGAAATGAGTTATATACTCACCTTTGTGCTACTATTAATAGTTGAATGCAATTAAAAATTTTAAATAAATTAAAAATAATAGTCAAACTTATAATTACAATTAAAATGGCATCATCATAAACTATCAGGCAAGCAGCAATGACCTCTATCTTCTAATTTCAGAAGCAACTGTATTAAATAGAATAAAATCAATGGACAATAAATAAATACAATAAAATCAGAATCCTGTGTGACATAATATATACATTAATTAACATGAAAGAAATTAAGTTATTTGGGACCTTAAACAAGAAGTCATTTTATACTCTATAGTAACACAACTATTTATTGGGCCATGGTAGAGTAGAGTCTCCTAATTCAATAGGATTCTGAGAAACTTGACAACAACAATATATCTTGTTGCTACATCTCACCACAATAATAACAAACTGTTAATCAAGATATTCATTAACCAAATTTAACAATTTAATATTAAAAATCATTTTTATTCTGCATCATTCAATTAACACTATCATATCATGCCAAGTGACTAGCACAGAATGTCAATCATCTTTTCCCTTTGGGCATAGCATCGAAGACCAAAATTTCCATATCTATGTTGAAAGTAAAGGGACACCTCAGAAACTAGATTAAAAAAGATGGTGGTCATGCTTATGTTTAAAAATAGTCCACTTTGGATAATTTTAAAGGAAGATCATTAAGAAGAAAACACTAATGTAGAAAAGTAAGCTGGACAATATGTTCATAAGGAGAGACAGTCAAACAAAAGTGCTGTTATCAATCTATCTACTAAATAATGAGTAAAAACTCCAATAATTATAAAATTACATTTTTCCAATCAGAAAGAGTCTAATAGTTAAAACACTGACTTTTATTTTATTCAAATGATCCAAATGTTTGTGCTACCAAAGCCAATATCTTTTATCTTCAAATAATAAAATTGTTATTCACAGCAAGAAAATTGTGAGGAACTTCATAGGAATCTGTATTAATGACCAGATTAAAGGCTTCCCAATACCTAATCTTTATAGAAAAAGATAATGAAAGGCAATGGTGTGCATGAAAGTAAAGTCAAACAATTTTTTAATGCATTTGTTCTTGAAAAGGGATGATGTGTGTCTTGACATCACAGTGTGGTCTAACATTAAAATAGAAGATATAATCTAATTATTACACTGACGGTCCTTTGTATATAAAAGACTAAAATACATTGCATAGATTATTCAGTGCAATACATTTTTTTCATATTCATTATGCTTATAGTAATTCTTTTTATCCCATATTATTTGATACAAAGTGAATTAATAACTTTGTTTTAAAATATAATCTATAAATTGAATGGCAAGTGAATAGAAAATAATTTTGGGAAAAAATATAATAATGGAAACTTTTACATAAAAAAAGGTGTAAGCTTTTGTGAGAATTTTATATTGTTGTCCCCAAGATATTGGATGAAAAATAGATAAAGAAACTATGGAAAGAGATTGAAAATTGAATATATTTTATTTCAAGTATGTATGCTCTATGTTCATTAAGTTGAAAGAATAATCTACCAGAAAGGAATAAGATTAGGAAATTTCATAATTAGAAAAAAATATAACCAAATCCCATACACATAAGAGATATAGTTGGATAACTAATTAATAATACACATATAAGTTAAAAGCAGTCAATATTTAAATAATAACAATATCATTAACAATAAATAATCTCAATCTGTTGTCAAGGCAACCTCCATTAATCGATAAAGGTGGAAATTACCTTTATCATAGTCTAATATGTTTAGACATTAAAGACTTCAAATTGACTATAGACAGTGAAATTATTAATACAAAGAAGTTTAAATAAACCTCATTGAACAAGTAAATATAATCTATTCTGAAAGCAGACTAACAAATACTCAAGAATAACTTTCAAATTGCAATTATATTTTTCAAATTGCACTTCAACCAGCTAATAGTACATGCTCAGAGTGCAATTTACAAGTTATAATTACAATTTGAAAGTTATAACTGATTATCTGTCAGTCTGATTTTCAGACCAGGTTATATTTACTTGGTAAATGAAGTTTATTTAAACTTCTTTGTATTTACTTCCTGTAGTCAAATGGAAATCGTATAAACAGATTAAATATAATTATTAATAACAAATTGAAGAGGCACATTTCTACTTTTTTCTTCATTAAAAAAATAAGAATGAGAAAAAAAACTTACTGTATAGTATTTTTATTTTTTAGATAGAGCAACTAATAAAATGTCTGACTTCCATAACAATTAAGTATACTATGGGCGATATTCTTTTTTTCAATAACATTTTCTCTTGTAAAAGCATAATAATCTCATTGACAAGAACTGATGATCTCTTTAATTACTTTAATGTTTTTAAGTCTGTATTAACTCTAAATATGTTTTAAAATTTTGTAAAATTTTTAGCATTATGTTCATAAAATAATTTATTACATGACATACTGCATAACAGACTTGGAAGTCTTAATAAAGGAAGAACATAATATATGTACTTTCAACATTAACCAAAGAAAGTACTAATGAACATTATTTCTGGCATAATTTTAAATTTATTTACATTTTTTAAAAACTTGATTGCATATGGTATTTAGAAATGAAAAATGGCTGTTTGAGTTGTTTTTGTTTGTATGTTTACTTTTTTTTGGATAGCATATAATTGAAATTGTGTACTTGAATACTGCATAGTTTGTAGCTTTATTGTATACATAATTATGGTACTGTTACAGCTAATGCAAATTGTCAATTTACATCAGACAAGCAATGAAGTAAGTAAAGGAGTGGTAAAAGTTTATTATCAGTATTTAGCTCCTTAGTCCAGATTAAAAAATTCTTATCTTGTTGAAAAAAAAAAACATTTCATATACACTAGATAATTTGCTTCTTTGTTTTAAGAAAGAAGTTTATGGAGATAATATAAAATAAAAAGTTAAGGGGTGAATCTTGTGAGATAGAACTGAGAAAAGCCAGGGGCCACTGTCCCATTCAAAATTATATGTATTCTTATATTGTAAAGCAAATGATCCATTCTATAATATAAAGGAATTTTGAATAGAATAAAAGCTTGTACAAGATTGTCAATAATATGTACATTGAAAGTAGTCATTATGTCCAAATTAGGTGTCTGCCCTTCTCACTATCCTAATATCATATTAGACTGTTGTAGCAGTATAGAAGTGAAGTATCCTTTTTTGGGAAATTGAAACTGTGAAATGAAAGGACGGATAAAAAATTAAATTTTAGCTTTGAGAGAAATACAATGGCTTTTATAATTATGAATGACATTGACATTAGTCTCAAATTATCAAGGAAGAGGGGAAAATATTTTTGTTAATAAATGGTACTATAGACACTGGGTATAGTTTATCGGCAGTATAATTCTATTTTGATATATATATATAAAACATATTAGAACAGTAGCAACTCTCTCCATATGATGTGTCATCTAGTGCAAGCTATAGTAATCAATAGATGCTAGAGTTGCACTAGATGACAAACACTATCATATGGCAAGAGTTGCTATTATTTTAATAACTTATGCAAGGAAAAGAATGGTAGTTATATAATATTTTAATGGTTTATATAATATATTGTTGATAATGTAAATAGTGAAGAAGAACTAGTAGAAACTTGGGAATAGCATGCATTCCTATAGGAGTTGCTTTCTTACAAATAGACCAAGAAGACCTTAGCATTCTATTGATGTAGCAAAGACACTAACTAGAAAAGTTTTGGAATATTCTAATAATATAAATTGCAAGAAAACAGTACCATTTGCTATACCTTCAGCTTTCTAGATGTAATGATATTACCCATACTACATAATGTCATATCTTCACTAGTTTAGGAAATGAATGAAAAACTGGAATTTCTAAAAAAAAGTAACCAACCTTCTTTTATCATCAAAGCAAGATATTATATATATATATATTATAAATATGATCTCTAAGTCACTTAAAAGGTTAAGCTAATGTGTGTAAATTTTAAGCTGATAGTGCTAATTGTTAGTTAGCTATTGAGATGATAATCAATATCTGTGCATACCTTTTGGCATAGAAATGGGTCATAGTGCACTCATTGTGAGAAACATTTTGGCCAAAAAAATCAATTACACAACTGGATCATCCTGCCTGTTTACCTGACTTAGCTCCCTGTGATTTTTGGTTATTTCCAAAATTAAAAACTGTGCTGAAAGAATAAAGTTTCTACTATAACTGATATCCAAGAATATGAGATTGGTGCTTAACAGTATTCCTGAAACTGAGTTCCATGTGTGCTTCCAGAAATGGGAATGCCATTTTAATCAGTGGCTAGAAGCCCAAGGGAACTACTTTAAAGGCAACAGTAACCACTATTATAAACTTCTATATATATATATATATTTTATAAAGGTGCACTCTGGGAATTCAATTATCACACCTCTTATATAAGTCATAGTTAATTCAAATATAACAATATCTCAATTTCATGAAAGTCTGTTCCATAGCTATTACTCATTCCAGATTAAATGCTGATGAAACAGAAACCTAGAATATTGAAAAGCTCAACATGGCTAAAAAGCTTGAATATAAAAGTCACTATCAGTTTTATTTATAAAACTCCTGATTACCTAATATAATATGGTAAAATACCATACATAGCAAATTATAATAAAGTCAATCTGCTATTTATAATATTTTACTTTATAATATAGTTTGTCTATCCTCAACAGATCTCTGAACTACAATTTGATACCCCCCCCCCATTATAGTAGTGGACTGTTCATCAAAAGAACACCAACAATCAACTTTGGCAAGACTTAGAAATGTAATATGAAAATGAAAAAAATTACCTCATTACACCTCTGAAAGGGTGAAGCAAGGACAATACCACTTAATTGCATATTCTTAGGAATACAGCTTTGCAGATTGCAAATTATCTAATAGGACTCAGATAACACTTGGGATCATCAGATGTTTACATGTCACACTGATATATTGATATAGGGTTTCCTGGAATCTTCTTTTTTACCTGAATGAACTACTTAAGCAATTTTATTAGAAGTTAAACTTATACTTTCTTGATTAATAAATGGTGCATGCTCACATTATTTTTATTTAAATCTGTTTGGAAGAATCTATGAAGATATGTTGTTTCCGAAACAGTCTCAAAATCTAGATTTGGTAAGTTTATGATAAAAAATATGACCAATGCTGTTAAGTAGGAAATTTTGGATGTAAAAAGTACAAACTTTTGAGAAAAATAAATTACTGTTAAATTAGAAATTAGCAAGATAGCAATGCATCCTATTTCTACTCCAGAGCAACTATGCAAGTGAGTCGACAGATGCCAAATGGCAGTCGGTTCCAAGATCTAGCAGCATAATAAAGGCAGTTTAGTTAGTTTACACAGTGTGTTCCAATGAAAAGATAACGGGTTTGTACTCCAAGGAGCTTGCAGCGCCCTCTATGTGGTGAATGAGATTAGCTATTGATAACAAAAGTTTTAAATAGCAACTATGCCTTGGATCACGAGTTCATACCTTCATAAACATCTTCAATGTTCTCTATGTCATCATGAAATTTTGCAAATCATTTGAAAACATTCTTTCGATTCATGGCTTCACTACCAAATACAGTATGAATCATTTCAAATGCTTCAGTATCAGTTTTGCTCAATTTAAAACAAAATTTAATGATAAATGCAATGTTCCATTATGGTTTAAATTACAATATCTTAAAATGTTTTTGATAAATAACTAAACTATGTTGATATGTAATACATGCATTAATTCAGAGATGGCGCTGCAGGTAACTTGGACAGAAAAACAGTTGTCTTTCATTGGATACATTGTGTAGACAAGAGATGGTAGTAGTAGTTGATTAGAATATAGATAAGAAATGGAAAGTAGTAATTAATAAGAACATAGATAGGATATGGGTAGTAGTAGTTAATTAGAGTACAATTACATAGGTCATTAATGGTAACTGATATAAGCTTGGAATATCATGTGTTTGATATTGATATAAACTACAAATTCTTGAATATTTTATTTGCCATACTCATATTTCAATTTTTTATGATGGTCCCTTTTTATATATAAAAAACAAACCTATCTGTAATAAATTTAGATTAAAAATAAATTAGTTCCTTATGTTATACAGACGAAAAAAAATCGTCAGACTTATTTAAATATTATTTAAATGTTGTCATATTTAAAAATAGATATAAACTAAGGCTTAAAAAAATACAGTCCAATTAGCAGCTTTCAAGATCTGTACTGAGCAATAATTCACACATGAAGAGAATCTTCAAAGTGTGAAGCTTTCATAAAATAACAATTAAAAATGAGATGACCCCTTGAAGAGAAATGAAATATAGAAAAAGCAACAGTTGTCTGGAAACAGGGGGGGGGGTCCATTAACATCATGTAATAATCAAAATCGTGGGAGTATTTTTTTTAATATAATTTAGTAAACTTTCCCATCCCAGAACAAATATCATTTAAAGGGAAAATAATACTAATACAATTCTCTAAATATGAGTAAAGATTTGGCTGAAAATAGTATGTGGAGGTGGGAGAGTATACAGTTAATAGTAGCACATCAGATATTTAATATTCTCATCCACATAATCATATGATGGATATGTCAAGTCATCCTTAAATAAAATATGAAATTAAATTTAAAAAAATAATTCACTACATTTAATAAAGCATTTTCCTGTGCAGTTTAATATAGTTATAAAATGGTTGACTTCAGAGCTATAGCTGATTGAGTACTAGCTAAGCAAAATAAAAATAAAAATTCAGTCAGTTGAATGGAATGTTGTGGTCAATCTCTGCTTGGGCTCTCTTCTGACTTCCATAAAATGATTATGAGGCTGACAAAAAATAGTAAATGCCCAATAAACTTATTTTCATGCTGAATATCATAATTACAGAATGTTCTTTATTAGTAGATAATGTACAATTTTTAGATTATCTTTTCTTTATTTAATATCTTAATATTTGAATAATGTGACTCTAGATATTAAAATGCAGTTCGTTTCAAAGATACATTGCTCCAATATTTTGGTCAACAACAAATAAAAAAACTCAGAATGACTAACATAGACCAAATGAATAAAAACAAGTAAAAGAAAAAAAAATTAATGAATGAAATACAATAATTTTTTTAATAAGCATTTATTTTTATAGCGCTATGTTTTATAAATTGTAATACATTAAAGATCAGACTTTTCAAGCTATTGTGCATGCGCTTTTTACGAGTGTTAATAATAAATGAATACTTTCATTCCCAACACAAGATATAGTATTTATGAAAGAATAAAATGAAAAGGCTGATCTTTAATATATTACAATAATTTTTTTTAAGTGGAAAGAATTCTGAAGAAGTCTGTCAGACAGTCAAAACTGTCAATATTGAATTTGCATTGTATGAAGTGTATATTAATATTACTATTAATATGACTTGTTTATATTAGTATATTGATTACAAATTATACAAACAATATGTTATGATTTGTTTATAAAAGAAATATTATTCAATATCAATAAATCAAAATAATTTGTAAATAATATTCAAACATTACATAACTAAACACAAACATTAAAAAAAAAGTATTTAATATATATAAATTAACAAAAAATTATCACAGAATCCTCCATAATAATATAATCTCAAATATACAAACAGTATTTTTTATATTGCACACCTTACGTTAAATTTCAAATTATACTTTAAAACCTCCATATATGCAGGTACGTACATTTTGTTAAAAAGCTGCATGACGCACATATAATAATGTGTACTTTTATGATGGATTATTTCGTCATCTAGTTGAATTTTTAAATGTTTTAAGAAAAATTCAAACACTATTTATACTTTTCCAAATAAATTCAATTGTTTAATAAGTTCCATCATCATCCATCTTCAGATAAACACAAAAATGCGCATTTATACATTATGAATTAAAATGTAAACATTAAAATTGGCTTATTATTATTATTTTTTAATTATTATTACTATTATTATTGATTATTTGGTAATTAAGATGCAAATACAGAATATGAAAGATTACTATACGTTAAATTTGTACCAAAACATTGCAAAATATTGTCAATCTGTATAAGCTATATTTCCACATATATTTTTAAAAATCAGTCTATTTTGTATTATTAAGGAAATTTTAATGAACCTATAATATATAGATTCTTGTCAAAAGTATTTCTTGACCTCTATCTTGGTAAATCTGCTTATGTATCTTTTTTTTTTGTTTTTTGATTTTACCAAAACAACATTTTCGGTCTTGAAATAACCCACAGATCAAAAAATTATAAGAAAAAAAATAATAGCAAACACATACTTTCTATGATTGCATTAAATAATAAAATTATGGGGGAGGGGGATAAACATTCATAGTATTGCATATAAATAGAAAATAATTATTCATCACTTCCTTTTCGCTCATTTTACGATGACTAATTAAAAAAATTAATTACAGTATTAACAAAAATCATTATATTAAAAAACACATTTTGTAAATAAATATATGATTTTAATAAACATATAAAACTTAATCCCTCCACTTCCATATCTGAAAATTCACAATTTACAACTTTAGTAACATCACCTCATATATGTTTCGCTCCCCCCCCCCCCGCCTCAATAAAAAAAAGAAAACGGTTATTTTTATCCTACTCTAATACCATATATGGTAAACTTGAATGCTCAATACATATTAGAGGGCATAGTTTCTATAAAATCACGATCTCCAAATTAATCATTTTTTAGTTTTTGCCTCTGAAGATCAATATTAGAATTTAAAGCTAAAACTAATGTTTTTTTGTAATTAGTAGCTACCTTTTACTTCTTTATGTTATTTAAGGTAATAACCTGAAGTTTAAAGAAACCCAAGATTTCATATCCAGACTATTTCACTTGCACAGTTAGTTAGATCTGACATCAAACCAATCCAATTGCAGTATACTTCTGACACTTCAATTCTATAATTCTTAAACCAATAAGACATCACATAATTCTACAAACATCACATGATCTTTTCTATCTCATTTTGCTACTTTTTAGCAAATTTTCTTCCAAAGTCATTATGTTTATGCCACCTAGTGTGATGTTCAGTAATCAATAGATGCAATCTTGTAGTAATTAATAAATTGTTTCACATTATTGTCTTATCTAAATATTCCTTATATTAGTTTCTAAGTTATCATGGCTTTCATCAATGAGGAGTTTTGGGATATTGGACCTTTGGGATGTGGTATACCTTTCAACTAGTAGCCACTTTTTACATTTTTTTTTTATATTTTAATCTAAGCCATTTTTCTTGTATAGTTATATAGGTATGAATCCAGTTCAGATTCTATCTATTATCAGACTGGCAGTTTAATAGTATAAGAAAAAAAAAGTGACTGCTAGTGGAAAATAGCATTAGATCTAAAAGATCCGAGAGAATTGTGCATTATACTCAGTCCAAGTGCATTATTCAAAATCCAAAAAAAACCTTACTGATGAAAGCCATAAACTAGAAACTGGCCAGGGGATATTTCGATAGGACAACATCATATAAAGATTTATGAAGCACTAACTATAATATCGAAATTATTGGCTATTAAATCTCACATTATATTGTATAAATGTAATGAAAATGGAAAAAAATGCTGAGTAGCTAAAAGTTTAAGCAAAAATAATGTGATATTTAGTAAGTCATGTGATGCTTTAAAGGAACCTAAAATCATTAAAAAAACTGAGGTTACTATAATACATAGAAACAGAACTGAATACAGATGTATATAATTGTGCCAGCAAATTCATCTAGATTGAAAAAATTCACAGATTTTTCAATTTGGGCTAGTAGCTTACTAGCATAACAAAGTAAAAAGTGGGTACTAGAGGGAAAATGCAAAGGTCTAAGTGTACTGTTCAAAAATCCAAAATTGTTCTCATTGATGAAAGCCATAATCTAGAACCTAGCCTGGGGATATTTGGGTTGGAAAGCACTGGACATGGTTTTATTAAGCACTGGAATCTATTAATTATTAAAGCTGATGGCATAATTGTAATGAGAATAAACAAATTTCTAGTAAATAACAATGTGTATGCTAAAGTCATGTGATGTGGTTGGTCATGTGATGTCTTGGTTTACCAATTTAGCCAAAAAATACAGGTGTCTAAGGTTATTAAAAACTAAATCCATAATATATAGAAATTGAAGTACTTTCACATCTACATGATTATGCAATTAAATGAACTTAGATTGAAGAAATTAATAGTTTTTTAAATTTGGACTGGTAACTTCATAATATAACAAAAAGTAAAAAATGGCTGCTGAAGAAAAAGTGCATTAAATTGAAAAGATCTAAGAGTATTGTACAAAATTCCAAAAGCTCCTTACTGATGAAAACCATAACCTAGCAACCAGTCTGGGAATATTTAGATAGGACAACATTGTTTAAGACTTTATTAAGTACTACCAACTGGCATCTACTGATTACTAAAGCATACACTAGATGGAATAAATGTAGCAAAGTTCTAAAAAAATTGCTAATGTTCTATAACACTTGCCTTCTACTCTTTGGACAGGAAGTTTAATATCAATAGCATCATATGATTTCTCACATGCTTCTTTAAATGCTTCCACGAGCAGTTATCTTCATCCTACTTTAGAGTCATTTATTGTAAACTTGAGTAATAAATGATCACACAGTATAATGATGTAGTTGTTAAAGAACTGAAGTCTCAAGAAATATACAGAAACTGACCAATGTTAGATCTGCAACTGAATTAATGGGACATGAAATATTAAGAGCTTTTTGTTATTAATTTGAAGAGTATAAAGAAGTAAACTGGTAGCTTCTAAAAACATAAATGCAACAGTTTTCACTTAAAATTCTTGTCTTCACTGATGATAGTAAAATCCATAAGCCAGTTGATACCATCTGGTGTCCACTGACTTCTCAAGCTTAAAGAAGACAGCATTAAAATAGGGTGATGATATTAACAACCCAAGATTTGAAAAAAACTAAACGTTAGAAATTACATTTATACACTTCATATACATCCCTGCCTATATGAATACCATCATGAACCATCTTTCAGCAATGTCTTAATAAGGGTTATGCACACATATAGTAAACATCAGCTAACTCTGCATTAAGTAGTGTTACCTAATGCAAGCCTTAGTAATCAATGGATGCAAGAACATTTATACATAAAACCACTATTCATGTCCTACTCGTCCAATATCCCCTGACTAATTTCTAGCTGGTGAGTTATTGCATCTGTTGATTATTAAATCCATTTACTTCTGTTTCTAATCACGACTCAATCCTTTTTTCTTTTCAAAAATATACAGTACATATAGCCATATAATTCTATAATTAAAAATCACTTCTTTTCTTTTCAAAAACTTTATTTGATGTATATATATATATCCACTTATTTCCAACGTTTCGACTATCTTTACTCTATAGTCATTTTCAAGGATCTAGAAAAAACATTACATTATAAACAAACTTCACATAATAAAAACAAAAATAATCAAAAACAATATAAAGCATATAAACCCCATAAAATTTAAAAATAAATAAAATACATTAAAATCAATTAAATTAAAAACACAAAACATACACCACACTTACTTGACTCCCTTCTCAAAAAACTTTCCCTTTTTACATTTTTTATCCAAAAAACCAATTGTTACAATAAAAAAACTTATTTCCTTTTTCTTTCTTATATACTTCAAAAATGAATTTATTTCCAAAAATAATTCTTTATTCATGTCTTATCCAATTCTATTTAAAACAGGTTTATATCTTTTTATATATAAACTCTCTTTTACCATTCTTTCTTTATACAATCTAACCCCCTCCAACATTTTAATCTTAAAATCTATATGTCCAATTTCCTTACTATGTATATTTACATTAGAATTCCTATCTCTCAAATGCTGTTTCAATCTTGTCTCTAATTTGTTCTTTGTTGTACCAATATATGATACATCTTTATTCTCTTTTTTACAATCCAAACATTCTATTTTATAAATACCATTCATGTTTTCAACATTCCTATTTCTTATCATATTACCTAAATTACATTTCCTTTTATATACTGGTTTCAACAATAAACCACATTCCTTACCATATTTCTTATTCATATCCCTCATTATCTTTTTAATCTTAAAAAAAGTACTTTTTGACACTTTATACCCACTATACATAAATTCCTTCTTTTTTTCTTTCTTTTTTCTCAATTTCCTCTCAATTTTGTCTATATTCTTTTTTCCACATAATTTATTAATAATCTTAATTGGATAATCATTTTTTATTGCCTCATTTTTTATACACTCCATTTCCTCCCTAAATAACCCCTCCTCTGAACATAGATTAATTCCTCTAACTATTCTATTATTAACAATATTAATCCTATGTATGTATTCAATATCTGATTATTGACATAGGAATAAATTGTTAATAATCTAATCAATATGTAATTGGGAATCAGATATTGAATACATACATAGGATTAATATTGTTAATAATAGAATAGTTAGAGGAATTAATCTATGTTCAGAGGAGGGGTTATTTAGGGAGGAAATGGAGTGTATAAAAAATGAGGCAATAAAAAATGATTATCCAATTAAGATTATTAATAAATTATGTGGAAAAAAGAATATAGACAAAATTGAGAGGAAATTGAGAAAAAAGAAAGAAAAAAAGAAGGAATTTATGTATAGTGGGTATAAAGTGTCAAAAAGTACTTTTTTTAAGATTAAAAAGATAATGAGGGATATGAATAAGAAATATGGTAAGGAATGTGGTTTATTGTTGAAACCAGTATATAAAAGGAAATGTAATTTAGGTAATATGATAAGAAATAGGAATGTTGAAAACATGAATGGTATTTATAAAATAGAATGTTTGGATTGTAAAAAAGAGAATAAAGATGTATCATATATTGGTACAACAAAGAACAAATTAGAGACAAGATTGAAACAGCATTTGAGAGATAGGAATTCTAATGTAAATATACATAGTAAGGAAATTGGACATATAGATTTTAAGATTAAAATGTTGGAGGGGGTTAGATTGTATAAAGAAAGAATGGTAAAAGAGAGTTTATATATAAAAAGATATAAACCTGTTTTAAATAGAATTGGATAAGACATGAATAAAGAATTATTTTTGGAAATAAATTCATTTTTGAAGTATATAAGAAAGAAAAAGGAAATAAGTTTTTTTATTGTAACAATTGGTTTTTTGGATAAAAAATGTAAAAAAGGGAAAGTTTTTTGAGAAGGGAGTCAAGTAAGTGTGGTGTATGTTTTGTGTTTTTAATTTAATTGATTTTAATGTATTTTATTTATTTTTAAATTTTATGGGGTTTATATGCTTTATATTGTTTTTGATTATTTTTGTTTTTATTATGTGAAGTTTGTTTATAATGTAATGTTTTTTCTAGATCCTTGAAAATGACTATAGAGTAAAGATAGTCGAAACGTTGGAAATAAGTGGATATATATATATACATCAAATAAAGTTTTTGACAAGAAAAGAAGTGATTTTTAATTATAGAATTATATTGATTATTAAAGCTTACACTGAGTGGCACTATTGTATGGAGAGTTTGCTAGTTCTTTAACAGCTTGTGTAAGCATAGGTAATAATGATCAGGTGATGATAGAATAAACACCTTTAGTTTAATGAGTGTGGAAATAATTTTATTGCTTATCAAATATGTAACATTAAGAATATAAACCTATTTGATGGAGCAAGCATCTCACTGAGACAAGTTTTAAACCAGATGGTCAAACAATCATCTGTAAATAAATATCTTTTATTAAATCAATACCAATCTATTTTGCCAGTTGGATGAAATACTAATAATTTTCTTGCACCCATAAATAATTTTATAGCTCATCAGATATATAATGCTTAGAATATAGATCTATTTCAGGTGTATTTAAAGTGATGCTGTAGGATTCTGGTTTGAAAATTGTCTCACTAATATATTAGGATTTGTTGGTTTCATAAAATAGATTTGCATTAAACATATATATTGTAACAATACACAATGTCGAATGGAATGGAACAATTTAACAAGTACTACCACCTAATAAACATTTATTGATTATTATCATGGAAGGGTTCATGATTTCTCTTACAATCATCATTATATGTTATCATCCAGGTAGCTATTCTAATTTCAACTAAAAATAAATAAAACCTATTCAGGCGGAATATCATCAGCTATGGCTAGCTCATGGGATTTATAGATTTAAGCTGACAGATTCCCAAATGGTAATATACTGTATCCTACTCATATTAATACTTCCATTCCATCCAGACTTATGACTGTACAAATCTACTTGATATACTGATTTAAAGTTGAAATAATCATCTCAATAAATTACAAACACCTCTTATACTATAAAGAAAATATCTATGATCATCATCAACGTCTAGGTAACTGTTTGCCCATACATCAATAATTTCAAATAAATTTAAGGTGAGTAAATCTTTTTACAGAGTGATAAGGAAAACCAATTAAATACTTCAAGACCTATATGTTTCCTCAATAATCAAACAACATATACAATTTACATATGTATACCCAATTTAATTATGGATGACGGATTACAATCATAACCATAATATTTATATCTATCAAGCTAACCAGGCATGTATACTATGATCACTATTAACGAGGATACTAAATTAGATTGATGACAATTGCAATCAACCACCTTCCTGATAATGACCTAGTACATATACTTGTTATTAATTGATTAAATAATACAACTAAATAATAATAACACTAAAGCAAAAATATTATATAATTGTGTTTATTAAGATTCCTTTCTTTTGATAAAAAATAAACTTCTGATCATCTAATTGACTTCAATTTCTATTAATCACAATAATACATAAATACAAATTACAAAAGGTGTAACCAAATAAGAAAATTAAATATATATGCTCATATCCATTTAAGATAAGCTGGTTTAAAATGCAATATTCCATTAACAAAAAAAAAGCATTCTATTTAATACTTATTTAATATTTTCTCCCAGCTTCACTATATATGTTGTTAAATGCAATAAAAAAATATTTCCGCGGTATGTGTGTGTGTTCATTTTCACACTTGTACATCCATGTTCTACTAATTTGCTCACTTAATGTAAAACCTATTAAGCATTAAGATTTTAGTATAACCTATTCTAATTTATCCTAATTGACTTATATTTGTATATGCAGTCATCCACACACATTGTGTGATATTTTGAAATATATAATGTTAAAACACTTTTCCCTTCACATTATTAAATTACAAATGAATCATATAAAAAAATTATTTAAATTTTGAGCAAAATATTCAACTTAAATATAGAAATAATTTTTAAAAAACATTATAAAATATATACTGACAGATTGCTCGAGTATTTTTGGTTATCCTATTAATGGCTAAGTAAAACAATAAATGACAAAGACATATTTATTTATAGCACAAAAAAATATTCAAAGATAATAAAATTAAATCTCCTGATTTCAAAAATATATTTGCAGTGTTGTTATGCATGATAAATAAAAATAAAAACTTAATGTTTATGTATCAAAAGAAAAAAGAAAAAGAAACGAGGTTTGATTCATAGAAGAAGATTTAAAAGACTACTTTCAAATAAATTTTAAAAAAAATCATTAATAAATTTTCAGTTACCAAATTCATTATTCAATTTTTGAGAAGAATGTCTAAGCTGATTTTTCTCGATCACTCATTCAACTAAAAAAAAAAAAAAAAAAACAATTCAACAAGACTAGACAAATACTCTATGGGATTTCCCCCATATCCACCCCTAAAAACCTTCACCAAAATATATTTAGCTATATAGCTACTCCTTCCCTCACTCATCAAGCTCTCTACTTCTTCCTCTTGCCATTTGGGTCCCTTTTCTAGCATCTGCACATTCTCTATACCTATAAGGTTATTTTCATAAACCTCTGACTCTATACTTTGTGGCGGTCTACATGACCCATTACTAGACACTGCTTTTACTTGAGTTTCCTTTATTTCAGTCAATTTATCTTCCATCATGATTAAATTTTATGAATGATGTCTTGACATCAAAGGTACTCTCTAAGCTCTTCTACTATCATTCTTTTTTGACGCTCTAGCTTCTCACCAAAGTCTATTTGACCTATCTGGCGATTTACCTCCACTTCTAGTAAACTCTTCTTTATACTCTCTATTTCTTCTGTGGTTGTCTTTGTCACTTGGTCACCTATATTCTGTATTTCTTTTTGCACTTTCTTTAATTCATGATCAGCTTTGCCCTGTCTTTTACCCAGATCTTTATATTCTACTTTTAATTACTTTTGGACTGCTGCTAACCTCTAACTTCAAGGTATTTATTTCACTGCTAACATCCTCTCTGGAGCCTTTTGTACCATCTCTAGTTTTTCTTTTATAGTACAAAAATTATTATTCCACTTCTTCTGACTTACTATCAATTTATCTGCTAATTCCCTATACTTTGTATCACATCTTTCATTAAACTTTTCCCATCTATTTTTTAAATTCATTTCAATATTCTCTATTTTACTGTTAAAAAATTTAAATTCATTTTGCAAATCTTTCTTAAGTTCTTCTATCTGTTTATCCACCATACTATCTATTTTTTAATCTTGACAAGTTATTCTATTATCTATCTCTTTATTCAAATCATCTATTTTACTATCTATTTTCTGACTCATTTCTTAAGATTGCTGATCTATTTTCAGAGATTGTTTATTTTCTGAGATTGTTTATCTATTTTCTGACTCATTTCTTGAGATTACTGATCTATTTCCTGAGATTGTTTATCTGTTTCCTGAGATTGTTTATCTATTTTGTGATCATTTCTTGAGATTGCTGATCTATTTTCTGACTCATTGCGGATCTATGTTCTGACTCATTTCTTGAGATTGCTGATCTATTTTCTAAGATGGTTTATCTATTTTCTGAGATTGTTTATCTATTTTCTGAGTCATTTCATGAGATTGCTGATCTATTTTCTGACTTATTGCGGATCTATGTTCTGACTCATTTCTTGAGATTGCTGATCTATTTTCTGAGATGGTTTATCTATTTTCTGAGATTGTTTATCTATTTTCTGAGTCATTTCATGAGATTGCTTATCTATCTTCTGACTCCCTTCCTGTTTCATTTCTTTAAGTTGTGCCATTATAGTTTGCAATACTCCTGGTGGCCTTGCCTTTTGTCTGCCTTCATCCCTTTAGTGGCTACCTATTTATCCTGATCCATATTAAATTCTTTCTTAAACCTTAATTATAAATATATATATACCTTTAAAATATCTATCTATCTATCTTTGATTATCCTTTTTTTCTTGTTTTTACTTCTTTTCTTTTGTCCTTTGATCTCTAACACACTTAGAGTCAAGACCTTCATCCATCCACCAATACATTCCCAAATATTTTACAACCACTAGTTCTTAGGACATCTTCCTCTATATGTTTATGCTTATACAAAATTCCCTATTCACATCTTTTTTTTTCATTATCCACACAACGAGCTGTATTCTAAGTAACCTATATCCACCTCCTTAACCTAAATCACTACCTAATTTTTTCTTTATTTAATTGACAAAATACCATGTCATACTAGTCCACAACTCCTTATCTCAAAAACCCTATTTTGGGGTAAGCCATCTCTATAATAGGGTCCATATCAACTGAATCACAGTTGCCAATATGCCTTCGCATCCTCGCATTGGTGTGCCATTATGTAACAGTACACAACATTGAATGGAATGAAACAATTTACCAAGTACTACTACCAAATAAACAATTATTGATTATTATGGAAGGGTTCATGATTTTTCTTATAATCATCATTACATAGTATTAGACAGGTAGTTATTCTACTTTCAACTAAAAAAAAATAAAGCCTATCCAGATGGAGTATCTGTCAGCTATGGCTAGCTCATGGAATTTATAGGTTTAAGCTGACAGATTCCCAAACAGTAACATACTGACTGTATGTTACTTGTATTAATACTTCCATTCCATCCAGACTTATGACTGTACAAATCTAATTGATATACTGTTTTAAAGTTGAAATAACCATCTCATTAAATTACCAAAACCTCTTATACTATAAAGAAAATATCCATGATTACCATCAACATCTAGGTAACTGTTTGCCCATACATCAATAATTTCAAACAAATTTAAGATAAGTGAGTAAATCTTTTTACAGAGACATAAGAGAAACCTATTAAATACATCAAGCATTATATGCTATCCTCAATAATCAAACAACTTATACAATTTACATAAGTATACCCAATTTAACAATGGATGAGGTATTACTTCCATATATCTCTATAATCACTTAATAATTTTATGACAATCATAACCATATATTCATACCTATCAATCTAACCAGGTATGTATACTTCGACCACTATTAACTAAGATACTAAATTAGATTTACGGCAATTGTAATCAATCACCTTCCTGATGATGACTAGGTATACTTGTTATTAATTGATTAAATAATAAAACTAAATAACAATAATAACACTAAAGCAAAAATATTACATAAATTATGTTTATTAAGATTCCTTTCTTTTGATAAAAATAAACTTCTGATCATCTAATTGACTTCAATTTCTATTAATCACAATAATACATAAATACAAATTATTAAAGGTGTAACTAAATAAGAAAATTAAATATATATGCTCATATCCATTTAAGATAAGCTGGTCTAAAATTCAATATTCCAATAACAAAAAAAAAAACATTTTATTTAATACTTACTTAATATTTTCTCCCAGCTTTACTATATACATTGTTAAATGTAATAAAAAAATCATTTGCACAATATCGGTGTATTCACTTTCACACCTGTACATCCATGTTCTACTAACTTGCTCACTTAATATAAAACCTATTAAGCATTAAGATTTTAGTATAACCTATTCTAATTTATCCTAATTAACTGATATTTGTATATGCAGTCATCCACACACCTTCTGTGATATTTTGACATATATAGTGTTAAAACACTTTTCCCCTCACATTATTAAATTACAAATGAATCATATAAAAAAATTATTTAAATTTTGAGCAAAGCAACATTTATATCCAACTTAAATATGCAAATAATTTTTAAAAAACATTATAAAATATATACTGACAGATTGCTCAAGTATTTTTGGTTATCCTATTAATGGCTAAGTAAACAATAAATGACAAAGACATATATATTTATTTATAGAACAAAAAAATATTCAAAGATAATAAAATTAAATCTCCTGATTTCAAAAATACATTTGCAGTGTTGTTATGCATATTAATAATAAATAACAATAAAAAACTTTTAATGCTTATGTATCAAAATAAAAAAAAGAAACAAGGTTTGATTCATAGAAGAAGATTTAAATGACTACTTTCAAATAAGTAAAAAAAATCATTAATAAATTTTCAAAGTTACCAATCCATTTTTCAGTTTTTGAAAAGTATGTCTAAGTTGAGCCAAAAGACTTCTCTTTAACTATATTTTCAGGCTGATTTCTGGCACTTCACATTTTCTCTCTTTTTATAATTTTTCATAAGACAAATTTAAAACTGGACAAAGTTCCTGCCATTCATGTATCTCTTGAGAACTTTATATACATCAATTAAAACACTTTTGAATTTCTTGGCACTTCTAATGAAAATAAAAGAAAACTTTTAAAAACTGCTTAGTAGATTACTTGAGGCCTGATATGTGGATTATATACATCTTAGTTCTTTTCTTCTTTTTTCTTTTCCTTTTTTTTAAAGATTATAATTCTTTAATAAACCATGGGATATGAACTAGGTCTCCAAGACAAAATGAGTTTCTTGCATGGTTAATCAGAAATGCAGCCATTCTCTTGGTCTTATACATACATATGTGTGCAGACAAATGCTCAACTCATGGTGATTTTGATCTTGGGAGAAAACAAATGCAGCTAACAATGCATTATTTCTTTCCTAGCTGCTGAAAATATATATATACCAAGTCCATTTTTCTTTGAAGCAACAACTTATATATTCTCTTATAAGGCCATTTTACTTTTCATTCTCCTTTGGTTGGATCTTTATTGATCATGATAAAAACTTATTTATTTCTTCCACTAAGTTCCTTTTTTTAAAAAAAACTCTTCTCATAACTCAAATGCCATATTATTCATTTATCAACAGATCTCAGGCTATTTCATATAAAATAATACTTCAACATTTTGCTTCTTGAAAATCTTTTTTTTTCTCCCAATGGTATTTTAAACTTTTTTTTCTGATTTTCTTACGTCTCTTACTAGAACTTAAAAATAATAAAGCTGATTTCTTTCTGACTCAATCGTTTTTATATTTCATAATTTCTGTAATCTAACTGCAGCCATGCAAAGAGTATACATTATGAATGATAAAGTTTCTTCATAAATTAGCTCAGGATCTTTTCCAAACAAAATGCTCTAATCTTTTGATAAAAAGGCAAATAAACCGCAAGACTGATAACTTCGATTGGTGGTTATCTTTAAAATAAAAATTAATTTCTTCTCCTATATCAAAAATTGCTTCTTTTTTGACAATTTTACAAGTCAAAAATTATATAACAAAAAAAATCTAAATATATGTGTTAGTGAGATTTGCAAATGCGGTTATCATGGAATCACAGATTCATATCTTCATTTCAAACAGACTGGTGTCTTTCAGGCTATCTAGCTGCTAACCTATCTTACATTTAACAATTCAATAATCTATTTTAGCCTTTTAAACTAAAAATAAAATCCCTATATTATTTAATAAAATACCAAAAGTTTGAAACTAAATAACTATTTGTTTATTATATTCATTTTTTTTACAACTACACACAAAAAGAAAATCATATATATATAATACACACAAACAACATACAAAAAATCTGGGGCTGCAAATTTTCTCTTGATTTAATAATATATATGGGGAGATTGAATTTTATCTCTACAATATATATTATAAATATAAAAAGTTGGTTATTGTATGGACAATTGTTAGATTTATTGATTTATTTATTTTTTACTTTTTTATTTAGGATTATGGGGAAAAATATTTATATAAACAATTTAATAATACACTACCAAATGTGAATGTAAATCAATATTCCCCATATTGATCTGTAAAAGTTTTATTTCACCCCATATATGTTATATGAATGTAAATTTTGTTTTATATATTGGAAAAAAATGGTGTTAAAATTTTTTTTTTCCCAACTTTTATGCTTTTAAAGATAACATAAGTTATGTTTGAATTTTTGCACAAACACATATCACATTTCACTACAAATCAATATAACATCTCTTGAATGCACTTATTATGACACTATCATCATAAATACATTAAAAAAATTTTACTATTAGACTATAAAATATTAATTAATATGTTTAGCCCAAATATAACCTTAAAATTAATTAAAAAATTAATATGTCAATGTCAGCATGAATAATATTTATTTAATTCCATTTTTTTTCTATTCCCGTGTACTATATTAAATATACTATAATCTCAACACACATTTAAAACACATAAAGACATGAAAAATCACAAATGACCTCTAATATATATTTCTAACAAAATCAACCTTCAGTAAATGTAGATAACTTATTATGGACAAATTCTAAACTATTATGGTAATATGATGACAAGGGCCTAGGCTAGGGTTCCCATCATTCCCATTTTAATCAAGACATTTCTATTATCAAAAATCTTATACAGGTCATTCACAAAAACATAGCAAGATGGCAGATTGAAACCATATACTATAGAAGCTTTCAAGTGATATCACAAAAAAAAATTATGCTTATTTTTCTATGGAAGCCTTCAAGTGATATTACAAAAAAAAGGATGCTTATTTTTCTATGGAAGCTTCAAGTGATATCACAAAAAATTTGCTTATTTTTTAATATTTTATTTTGCATTATTGGCATTATGCAAGATTTGTGCTTACATTTGTTTGTGATGTATTTGCCTAAAAATATACTGTAAATCTTGACTTTTATTTTGAGACTTATCACTGAGGTAATCAAAACATACAATCCAAATGCTGCAAAAAACCATATACACATGTATATATCATTCCACATAATTTCCATTCTTATTTTAGCTTGTTTGTATGGTACTTTTAAAAAATTTTGAACTGATTTTATGTCAAATTATAAATGTAAATGAATTGACAGTTTGAAGTTGCAAAATGTTACTGCTGTGATAAATAAAATAAATGATCAAATGGTTTTATTGCTGAGAAGATTGTAAAAAGTTTGAGCTCTGGAAACATCAGGACTGGAATTGATCCGAGACATTATGTTCCAGGATTCTACAACTGCATCAAAACATACATTATTGGCATAATAAAGAAGCATTAATACCAGCAGTAAGATTGGTTTAAAACAAATTTTTATGACTGAGTACATAATGAATCCATCCTGGACATGTGAAATGGTGTAAATTTCTCACAGTGAAATTGAAAAAAATATTTGACTCTTACTTGTAGTTTTGTTAGAAATTAATTCACACTATCTATCATCCTTATTTTTTTCTTTGCAATGCCCACTTCAAGCAATGGATTGTGTTTTTATAATTTATATGTTTTTACTTTCAATACTTTTAAATTTAATCAATTATCATATCTTAATTTTTTTATATAATTCAAGTTGCAGTGGACAGGAAAAAATATACAACTTACATTTGCAGTGTCTTATTTTTATGTTATATAATTCTGGGAATGTAATCTAATCAACTAATAAAGACTGGTTCATCCAGTAGTGCATCATGGGAAATCATTTCCTTCAGTTATATGTCTTTATCCATAGGTATTAAGTATGCACAGAGTTGCATCCCACTTTTTACTTAGTAGTTCCCAATCATCATTTAATAGATATACTCATAATCAAAATGTTATGAGGAGAAGCAAAAGCACGAATGATACTGTTGCTTATGAAGTATTATAACTTTATCTTTCTTATTGCATTGCCAAATCCATATAATATTAATATCATCTATGTTTTTATTACTTTCTGCAATGCTTCTTTACAACCCACTATTGACAGTTTCGATTGCCTCAGCAATCTTCTTCAGAAATTTGCTGGGGAAATCAGAACTGTCAATAGTGGGTTGTAAAGAAACATTGTAATAAAGAATAAAGATGATATTGGTATCTTTTGTATATAATTCAATAAAAATGATCAATTTTATTCATTTCTTTATTATTAGATGTCAAGATGATGTGCTCCTTGGTATTTATTTATACAGGCAGCATTGTTTAAGCTGAATCTATTTGATTTTTTGTTTTTAAATGGTGAACACCATCTTATTAATGATTATAATCTTCTTTAACATCAAACAAAATATACATTTTTAATGAATTGGATCATTGTATAATCAAAATAATGCAATTTTAATCTGGTCATTTATAATTTAAAAGAAATGTTCAAATAAAAACTGATTGAAAAAAAAAAATTTCCATTCTTATTGCAATGTTTCTATTAAACTGTTCAAAACAACCACACTTCTCAAAATGTGCTTTTCACAACATTTTATTTAATTCATAAACGTTTCAAGTAACCAATGGTCTTCTTCAGATTTTTCAATCTACATGCAATTTAAATTGTTAGTTTATAATTTGAAAAGAGTTATAAAAAAGCTGCTAATCATTAGTTTTTTTGTGTGAAAGAGATTTGAAAAACATCGCAATCAAAACTGTCACAAATAGAGAACTGCTAAAAGTACATTGTGAGAAGTGTAGTGTTTTATTGTTTTTTTATAAAGATAATCTGATTGGATATTCAATCACTTGTTTTCCTGCTATTTTAAAAAAAATCTTTGCCAACTTCATCTTTCAGTGTTTAACATTCATTATTATTCATCATCATCATCATCATTATCAACCATTATCAATCCACTGCAGGATGAAGGTCTCTCCAAGTTTAATCCATCTTCTCTGATCTTTAGCTTCTCTTCTCCACATCACCACTGCACACTTTCTTATTTCATCCATCTCACATGTGGTCTCTTTCTGGGTCTTTTACAATCTCTTGGAATCCAGTTTAAAATTTCAATTGTCCATCTATTATCATCTCTTCTAGCAATATGTCCAGCCCAACTCCACTTCAATCTTTTAATTTTTTCAATGATGTCAGTAACACCTGTTTGTTCTCTTACCCATACATTGCGTTTTCGATCTCTTCTTGTTACTCCCAACATACACCTCTCCATACTTCTTTGAGTGGTCTGAAGTCTCTGTACTGCTCTTCTATTGAGTGTCCAAGTCTCAGATCCATAAGTAAAAACTGGTAAAACACATTTGTTAAAAACCTTCCTTTTCAAACACATAGGCATATTTCCTTTTAGTATCAAGTTATTTCTACCAAAAGCACTCCAACCAATTTTAATTCTATGATTAATTTCCTCCATTATGTTTCCATCTGTATTAATAATCTTACCAAGGTATTTGTAACTGTTAACTTCTTCTAATTCATCATAATCAATCTTTATTTTCATATTTTGAGCAAACCGATTAAACATTACTTTAGTCTTTTTAACATTTATCTTTAGTCCTACTTTCCTACTTTCATCTGATAACTCCTGCAACATTTCCTGCAGCTCTGAAGCATTATTTGCAAAAACAACTACATCATCTGCAAAATCTAAATGACTTAAATAATCTCCATTTACTTTCACTCCTTTAGTTTCCCATTTTAATCCACAAAATACTTCTTGCAGCACTGCTGTAAAAAGTTTTGGAGATATGGAGTCACCTTGTCTTACACCTTTCTCAATGTTGACTTTCCCAGTATCATTATGTAATCTAATTGTTGCTGTTGCATTTTTATAAATATTCTTTAAAATATGACAATATCCTGGATCTATACCTTGATGATCCAATGTTTTAATCACTGAAGAAATGTTTATAGAATCAAATGCCTTTTCATAATCTACAAATCCAAAACATAATGACAACTCATATTCATTTGTCCTTTCTATAACTTCTCTCAATACCTGAATATGATCTACTGTACTAAAACCACTTTTAAATCCAGCTTGTTCTCTTAGTTGGTGGAAATCCAATGTTCTCTGTAGACGAGTTGTAATTATTTTTGTAAAAATTTTATATAAAACTGATAAAAGGCTGATAGGTCTGTAATTTCTAATATCTTCTTTATCACCTTTTTTAAATATTAATATTATTACTGCATTCTTCCAATCATCCGGTACATCTTTATCATTTAGACATTTGATATATAACTTTGCTAAAAAAATTTCTGTTTCTTCATCTGCTTCTTTTAATATATCAATTATAATTCCATCATTACCTGGAGCCTTTCCTTTCTTCATACATTTAATTGCATTTCTCACTTCTTCATTTAAAATTCTGGGCAATTCGGAAGATGTAATAAATATAGGAGGTACTTGATCTTTATTACTATATAATAATTGATAAAAATTTTCTACCAATTTCATGATGTCATCTCTCTTTTTAGTAATAATTCCATCTTTTTTCCTTATTGCAGATATAAATTTCCTACCAATACCAAAATGTTGTTTTACATTCTTAAGACTTTTATTTTCTTCTACAGCTTTTCTTGCTAGTTCACAATTATATTTTCTTATATCGTTTTCAACTCTTTTCCGCACCATTTTACAAAATTCGAGATATTCAATTCTTTTTAATGCATCATTTTTGTATATCTTCATATTTCTTCTTTTCTTCATAAATTATCTAGTTTCAATAGAAATTTTGTTGGTCAATTGCTGCTTTTGTCTACCAGCTATCTTTGTTGCAGTTTTTAAAAGTGTATCAGTTATTTTCATATTAATTTCATTCAAATCTGAATCATGTTCAAAATCTACTAATACTTGAAATCGATTTGTAAGTTCTAATTTAAATTCATTAGAATGTTTCTGAAGATTAGGAATATCAACTGTAAATATTGTTTTTCTTAACAATTTTTGTCTTTCTAGTTTTACATTAACACGCATCTTGCACCTTACTAATCGATGATCACTTCCTGTGTTAAATCTATTAAGAACATTACAATCTTGAAATATGTATTTCCTGTTAGTCAAAATATAATCCAATTCTGCTGTACCTTCATTTAGATGTTTCCCTGTCCATTTTCTTTTAACATTTTTCTCAAAAAAAGAATTCATAATATAAAGTTTTTCTTTTTCTGCAAACTCCACAAGTCTATGTCCTCTCTCATTTCTATTACCATAACCAAAATTACCTACAGCACTTTCATCTTTCATTTGTTTACCAATTCTAGCATTAAAGTCTCCCATAACAATTTTAAAATGTTGTTTACTCTTATCAAAAGCCTTTTGTACATCCATATAAAAATCTTCTACTACTTCATCACTATGAGAACTTGTTGGGGCATAAACCTGAATTATCTGCATTTGGTATCTGCTATTAAGTTGTATAACTAATCTTGCCACTCTGTCTGATACACCATCAATCTCCACAATATTGTTCTTCCACTTTTTATTTATAATGAATCCTACTCCACTTATATTTCCAATATTTGTGCCTTTATAATAAAATATATGTCCACTTTTTAAATCAATTGTCTCTTCACCGATATAAAATTAAAAAAAAAGGTTACATTAATTGACATACACATTCATGTAACTCAATTGCGACTTAACTCAATGATTCTGTCAAAATTCTATGGACATTAAACAGATAATTAACAAAACCATTGTAATTTATATGAAAAGTGCTTCTGCATTTCAATGTTGAATCAAGATTAATTTTTATTTTTACACCTATATAATTTCAAAACTAATTCAATAGTACACAATTTGATGACATGCATTTTAAGCACAATTTATATGTAATCGAATTTGAAAGTCATTCAGTTTATATAAAATCGTACGGTTAAATATTTGACATTAAACAATTAATACCTAAATAACCAGCTGGTGAAAACAGAGATCAGCACTTTATAGAGTGAAGATGAAGTTGGCTAACAGGTTTTCCTAGTCATAATGACTGAGAGATTCATGACTTTGATAAAAGAGAAGCACATCACCGAGATCAATACTTACTTATATGGGAAAGTCAGCAACAATTTAATGTTGAATAGTTAAATTAATACTTGCACAATTGTCTCTGTATGAACACAGAAATCAGTTGTATCATGTGAAGAAACTGCACAATATTTAGAAAAAGGATTTACAGTTTGAAATATTAAACTGAAAATATAAATTACAAGGTGGTATTCAAAAATAACTGGATTTTTGTAATAAAAAAATGTGTACTTACTTTTAGATGTTACAAATTGAATCTTCTTCAAAGTACCATCCATTTAATGCAACACATTGGTCTAAATACATTTTACATTTTTTGAAATAAATTATTGCAAAGTGATGCCTTTTAATACCTGAATGAGGGGAATATCCCATGGATTGAGATCAGATGACTAAGACTGATGGATAGCTGGGTCATGTTGTCTTTAATTAAAATTGTACCACACCCAAGGCTTTGTATGCTGGTGTGTTGTAATGGTAAAGCTTACACCATTAAGCCAAAAACTGGGATGTTTTTATTTTACCATATCACACAAACTTTTTAGAACTTATAAGTAAAACATTCAATCAGTATGATTGAGTTCTGAGTGAACAGTGCTGTTTGCATCCCTCCAAAAAATCTGCACCATATTTACATTGGACTTCATTCCTAAACTTATTTGGTCGGGTGGGGGGGGGTATGGTGAATTTGGCACTTCCATTAAACCACTCATAAACTCATATTTTTCCTAGAGCAACTTTCTACTAAGCTCCTACATGGGCTATAACTATTTCCCCTGCCATTTTCTCTACAGAAAATAATATTACGCATTGTTCCAACTTTTTAGTTCTTGCAAAAATTGACAAATAAGCAAGTCACACTTAACAGAAACATTTATTATGCCACAACATGACTTTTCTTGATAATGACAATTGACATAAACTGGTGCAGGAAAGTCCCTGGAAGAAGGATCTAACAGCTAAAGCATGTATTAGAATGCACTCACCCTCCCAAGAATAATTCTGGTTTCTTTTGTGTATCCTTCATATTTTATCATGATTAGCGTAATTATAATAATGTAAATTGTTATTATACAATAATAAAATCAAAAATACAGTTTGCAATATGATCTTTAAAACTACATTATGTTCAGAGGAAGTGGATGAGATAGTAAAATACAACCACTAAGGATTAATTGTTTATAGCTAAATTATATTTGCATACTGACTAGACAAAACCAACTTTCAGCATAATACTACATATATTCCAGCTCAAAAAAAGCTTATTCATTCAAAAAAATCATCTAGATCAGGGGTTGGCAAACTATGGCTCACAAGCCACATGGGGCTCTTCCTTCAATAATGTATACATTTTTCCACAAGACCTAATTGGAACACACATTAAAAAAAAACATTGCAAATACAAAATAAAAAAATCATAAGAGATAAAAAAAAAAACAGGGCAAATTTGGGACATATAGATCCCCTACTTTATAATAAAATTAAAAATAAAACCATCATAGTTTCAATTTATAAAATTTTTAAAAGATTTTATTAAAATAATCATGATTTGTGATTAATAAATGAACACGTTTGCCCTCTAGTGGACAAGACAATGTTTGCAATGGTGGAATGTGAATATGCAAAATCTAGAAGAGGAATATATAATTATTTTTTGTGTAGTTGTGCAAATGTAAATATAATGTAATAAATAAATACAATATTTAAAGTATTTTTTAACATGACTACAAAGAAAAGATTAAGAAAAACATTACATGAGCATCGTGATTTTAAAACCAAATGGACAGATTCTTTCATGTTTATAGTGAACTCGGAGAGCCTTTCAACCTGTCTTATTCACTAAGAAACACTGGAACAAAACAATAAGTCTAATTTGGAGAGACGCTTCATGACAAACATGTTAAATTTGCCATAAAATATCCTGTCAGTGACATGAGAAAAAGAGCAATTGAAGAACTTCCGAAAAAGATTGAAAAATCAAGTTCTGTATTTGATTATTGGAGACAGTCTGCCAATGACATTACTATTGCAAGCTATGTAGTAAGCAAGGAAATAACAAAGTGAGAGAAATCACAGATGATGAGTACATAAAATGTTGTTTTGTTAAAGCATCTGAAGAACTTTTTTGTGATTTCAAAAATAAAATAGATTTTAAATAAAATTAAAATCAGGCCATTATCTGCCAAAACAGTAGCAGATAGGACCATTAAAATAGACTTGAATGTGAACAACCAACAAGTTGAGGACATTAAATTATCTTCAGCTTTATCAATCTTGCAAACTTGAGAACACAATCCAGATTTCCCTTTACATGTGTTATATATCATCTGAGGGTCCATGAGAAGAATTTTTAGGATTATTGTCCCTTGAGGGCCAAATGTGAGTAGAGGATATAGCAAATGTTGTCATTGAATGCAAGGAAAAAAACCATATCGTATTTGATAAAATTGTGTCAATTGCAACTGATGGGGCAAAAAGTACGATAGGATTGAAAAAGGGGTTTGTTTCAATTTTAAAAGAAAACATTAATCATGAACAGATTACTTTCCATTGTATATTTCACTAGAAAGTACATTGTGCACAAACATTTCCAGAAGAAATCGGTAAAGTTATGGATTTGGTAATTAAGATTATTAATTTTATTGCAGCAAGAGGTCTTAACCATTGACAATTTAAAGAGTTGCTATATGAAATGAAGAGTGAGTATTCAGATCTTCTCCACTATAACAGGGTTCGATGGTTTTGCAGATGAAACATGTTAAAATGTTTTGCATTTTGCATAAATAAAATCAAACTATTTTTTGACAAGGGTGTTCAATATTTAGAATGAACAGATCAGTTGTTACAAAAACTGTATTTTATGGTGGGTGTTATATCACAACTGAAGCAGCTCAATCATAAATTACAAGGTAAAGGAAATACTGCTTTTACAATGATAGAAGAAATTGTTTTGTTTGAAAAAAAATTAATTCTATTTGCTGAAGATTTCCCAAACTTGTCTCAATATTGAGAAAACAATGTCCTCATTAACAACAGCAATTTTAAATATGAGAGAATCTTTTCATCAAAGGTTTCAGGAATTTAGAAATGATAAAGCAATTCTAGCTTTTATTACAAATCCTCTTAATGCCAATGTGAGAAAATTAAAATTTTCACCATTTAATATTTATGAGGGTAATTTTGAAGTACAATTGCTGGACTTGACAAGCAAAGATTTATGAAGCTCCAAATTTGTTCATCTTGGTATTGAAATGATGAAGAACTGGAAAAATAAAAATGTAGTCTGTTTTCACAGAACCAGCAGAGTGCTATAAAAAACCTACAGAAGTAAGGTATGATTTTTTACTACTTGGAATAGTCTTCCAGGTTCATGTCATAAGTTGAAAAAAATTGCATTTGGGTATTCTCCATATCTTTGGATCTATATCCTTATGTGAACAACTATTTTCTAACATGAGTTTTATTAAATGTAAATTGAGGAACCAAATTACTGATACCAACCTGTAATCATGCCTTACATTAAAAACCACTAGTTACTCTCCGGACATATCGAAACTTTCTAAGGAAATGCAAACTCATTGTTCACACTGATTAAAACCAATGCTAGCGATTTTCCATGTGATTTAATCTACATTTTACTTGTTGTAGTATTTCTTTAAATTTCCTTATTTGTAGAAATATATTCATGGTTCTCGAATAATTTTTAAATTGTTGTGTCAGATTTGGCTTTTCCCTCTCAAAAATTTGCAGACCCCTGATCTAGACAAAAGGCATTATGTTAATCGTCACTCATTCATATATACACATATTGCTGATGTGCAAAGGTTCTAATTGCATTTCCTATTTACTACATATTTATCTAATATTGGATATTTACTTGTTTTTGTATATTGCAAATAATATAACTATTTTTGACTTGCATGATGTATATTTTTTGTTATATTATTGGGTTAAACATTATATATAAGAGAAACCAGTCAACTTATATATATATGTATATGTAATGATATTCTTATTCGATGTCTGTATTTCTTCAGTTATATACGTAATCTTGTAATTGAATATTAATAAATACAATAACCAAATATATATATATCAAAGTTATATATATAATCTTGTAATTGAATATTAATAAATATAGTAACCATATATATGTGTGTGTGCGGGTGTATACTCATGTGTGTCATTATATATTAATACGTTCATATTTTGAAATCAAATAGATGGCTTAAAGATACTTATATATGAAGGCTAATCTGCTAATCTAGAGTAGCTGAATGATATTTAAAATCTCTAAAACGCATATTGCGGTTGTGTTTAGCCAAAACATATGTATAGAATCAAAGATCTAGTATGTTAATTTATTTTCAATAGCAGTTAATGATTATAAAGCTTACATTTGCAATGGGGTGTATTAAAACCCATTTTTGCTTGTTTACAAAAACTCTAATCACATTTATTATTTATTACATATATAAGTGTAAAATTCAGGCACTTTAATATAAAAACTTCTACATGTGAGTATAAACCTTCACTATTCTTCTGAATAAAGCACCGCCATTTTACTAATCAGATTAACATAAATTTGACTTTACATATATATTAATACATTGTACAGGTTTAAACCTGCATTTATATATGTAATATATGCGGGGTTCGAACTCAGACTTTCACACGACCCACCATTCTCAGTGCCATCTCATATTGCTGACCCATCTGATCACACATATGTTAAAAAGATAAATAATCACCAATATACGTATTTCATGATAAACCAGCAATCATCAGTTGGTCTAGATTACTATGCTCACACATATATATAATCAGTACTCAGCTTTATATTAAGATAGCCAATCTTTATACTTTAATGGACAGGCTTCAAACCATTCCAACTCACAACTCTTTAACCTTCCATTTCATGGAAAATCTGATGATGGAACGTTCAAAGCCTATATAAGCAGTAGTAATAATTATTTATCAAAGAGCTTTTCTTATACGCTAATGTCGTACATACATTAAATTAAATAAAAAAGAAAATGCAACTTTTGCCTTAGCCCTAACAAAAGGCAAGTTAAAATATAATTTATTTCCAAAATGTAACATTGTTCAAGCGTTTTTTAAAAATGTATTTTAAACAGCACCAGTTATCAAATCCGTACCTTATTTTGGTTCAATAAAATCATTTCTAAAGTATTGTTATATCTTTTCATGGTATATGTATACAAGATGTTTTTATTATACTTTTTACAAGATTCAATTTTATACTTAAATTATGAATATTGTTTGGTGAGGGGAGGAGAGAAAAGTCTCAAACTGTGACCGATGTATTTAAATTCATAACTGAAATTTCTTCACGTTAATATATAGGGTATAGGAGCACAGACTTTCACATCAGATTTTCCATTGGATGGACGGTTGAAAAGTTGGAGTGTGGAATGGATTGAAGCCTGTCCATTAAAATATGAAGATTCGCTATCTTAATATATATATATCTGAGCACTTATTGCATATATGTGTAGAGATGATAATCTGGACCAACTGATGATTGCTGGTTTAGCATGAAATACGTATATTGGTGATTATTTATCTTTTCGACATATGTGTTCAAGTGTATCAGTATTATGAGATAGAGTGGAGAGTTGTGTGAAAGTCTTTGCTCATATATCCTATATATTACATATATTGATACAGGTATATAATAAGCCTGTATTTCAGTTAACTATTATGCCAACCAGCTCTAGGGGAATATGTAAATGAATAGTTGTCCAAGATTATATGAAATAAAGTCTAGGTAAAACTGTGCTACAGTTAAGCATCAATGGAACAATATATTACGTGACTTTTCTTGATAGTTTATGCTTGTGAATATTTCTAACATGATTCAAAAATAATCAGTATTCCAATAAAATATTACACATCCTATCACATGATATTAGCTTACATATTGCTATTTTAGTAATATTTTTTCACCCTTTTTATGCCACTTATTATAAGCAATGATAATGGCCATATAACATTGTTTAATAAATTCTTACCCTGTGCTTTCCTATCCAAAATCCAGACTAGTTTCAAGCCTATGGCTTTCATCAGTGAGGAGCTTTAGGTCTTGGAACACAATTGGATCATTATGATCTAATCCATCTGAAATCCAGCTCATATTATTTATCTCTATATTGTATTATTAAGCTGTCAGCCCAAACTGAAAATCATTTAAATGTTTTCAGTCTAAATTACCTTAATTATATACTCATATAGAACTGGATATAATTCAGTTTCTGTATATTATGATGTTTTTACTTTTTTAATAATTAAAGTCACTTCTATCATGTGACCAGAATTTGATATACACCAATAAAATATCACATGGTCCGTCATGATTATATTGCCATTTTAGTAACATACTTTTTCAAATTCTTTATACCACAGAGATATATGATAAGTGCATTAGATCCTAAAGGTCCAGTTATGCTGCTCTAAGATCTAAAGCTTCTCACTGACAAAAGCCATAAGCTTGAAACTAATATGGTGATTATGGATAGGAAAGGGCAAGATATGGATTTATTAAGCCCTATTATATGGCATTGTTTTCTAAACCTTACACTAACTGCACAAAGAAGATAAAATGTAAGCTAATGTTATGTGATAGGTCAAGTGATATTTTATTAGTGTGAATCCTAACCACAGGGTAACTTTAGTTATTAAAAACTTAACAGCACCATAATATATAAAAACTGAACGGATTTTATACTATATGACCATACAAGTAAGTTGTCTTAAATTGAAAATATTTATTACATTTTTTAGTTTGGATTGATAGTATAACATAGAGGTAAATGATAGGAGCTGGAAGAAAGGTGCAGTAGATCCTAAAGGACCAGTTGTACTGTTACAAGATCAAAAGCTTCTTACTAATAAAAGCCATAAGCAAAATTAGTCTGGGGATTTTAGATAGAAAAGCACACAATAGGGATTTATTAAATACTGTCATGTGGTAACCAACATTGCTTTCTAAAGCTTACTATTAGTGGCATCAAAAAGATGAAAAAGTAGGTTACAACGAATATTATTAAATATAAAGTTATATATCATAAAAATACAGCATAAATTAAAAGATTCCAATTTTATTCATAAACAATTACATGCTTCCATGTGTTTATAGGGATAGTATTTGGTTAGAATCAAGTGGCTTAAAATTCTGTCTTATTCAAATATCCTTTTCAGAGAAATTATCATCAAAAAGTCTTTTAAGATTTTAAAGTACATACTTAAATATGCAAACACGCAAATACACACACACTATACACAAAAGCCATTTAAAATTAAGATTATATTTTTATAAAAATGAAAATTAAGATTATATTCCGGGGTTAGTGTAATTAAATGATTTTCAAGCTACTGATTATAATATATTTAAAAAAAAAAAATAAAAATAGGGACTATTTCTAATTTACAAAAACGCAGTAGATTTAATCTCTCTAATTAATTAGTTTTATTAAGAAGTATTTGAAGAATTTGGATACGATAAGAAAAGCCTGCAGTGATAAATAAAATATATTAATGTGAATAATTAATTACATAGACAGAACTCTCTTAGATATATATTCAATATCCCCTCTCTTTCTTCTAACTCCCTATTGAGTTAGTATTTTATGAAAAATATTTTTAAAAAATAATTAAAAACTTAAATAGAAATTTATAATTTAGAGTTTTGAAGAGAGTATAAATCACATAAGTTAGTTAAGATTCAAAACAAATATCAGTTGCCACGAATTTTTCTCCACTATCAACCTTTAAAAAAATAATGTGTTACAGGAGGAAATCAAGTACGCACGTAGTCGCTTACACACACATTTATATATACAATATCACACATTTACACATATTTAAAAAGAAATTGCAAAGTGGTTATAAAATTCAATAGCTTATAGTTAAGTTGATATACATTTTTTTTCTGCATGATACCAATTAGTTTACTTAGTTTACTACAGTATTGTAGTATTACAAATAAGAGCAACTCTCTATTCTAGCGCCACCTATGTAAGCTTAACTAATCTGTGGTCACCACATTGTAATAATTGCAATTTAATCCACATAACTGCTTTAATCCCAGTTTTGAATCCCAAATACACATTGTTTAAAGGCTAAAGCCAAAAACTGTCAGGAGAGAAATTGCAGGCACTACCATATGATACCCACAGAGTACTCAACTTACAATAGATGGCACGTATAACTCTTGGTTGCATTACTGCTATGGCATTCTATGCGATTTTATAATCTTGTAGACACTATTTTTAGATATATTTATAATGTTTTCTGGATATTCTCCATAACAAAATGTATTCTTGATCTACAAATAAACATGCATAACCTTTACAATTTACTTTTAAATGATAAATCTGGTAGCAGTAATCCATGGCAATGCTCCGCATTTGAGTCATATAGCAGATAATGATGTAAATCAAATCTTCAATACATTCATGTCTGTTGGCTTCCTCAGGAGAGATTAGGGTTACATATTATGATTCATGAATCAGGTATTCTGCTTTACACCTACCACATGTTCTCACTATTAACATACACCATGCGTCCATAAAAAGGATTGGACAGATTAAATTTTGGTTAGAATAAAAAAATACCAAAAGCAAACTTCTTCAATTAATAATCAGACATAAAAGATCTAGCAGATGAAACTAGTAATCTCATACCTGCAGCTTGGCTCCAGTATAAATTAGCAGAGAATGGAAAGTGAGTTTAAGTTTTCATTTTATGCTTTTAAAAGTTTTACTCTAATTTTCATTAAACTCTGAATTATGACTGTTGTGTAACAAATATTCTTAATATAAAATAATGAATATAATAATATATTATAAAAAGTACTACAATCTACAGAAGTACTTTCAGTTAATCACTTAGCCATCTTCAATTGTCATTTTAATTCAAACAAAATAGAAGTAAATGCCTTCAAATCATATCCCATGATTTTTGAATGGAAATGACAGTTGAAGAAAGGTAAGTGATTAATTAAGAGTGCTTTTGTCAATTATAATAATTTTTGTAATATATTATTACCATTTATATTCATTATTATTTTTTATTACACTATTTACATTTTTTAAACAGAAGGTAATCAACCTTTTACAGATATGTTGTACTGATATATTAAATCAACATTGTTTTTGTTGAATGTGAGGAAACTCTCAATCCAAGGCATAAGATAGCATCTTGGAGAAGATAAATGTGGCCGTCTTATCTAGTACTTAAATTCAACTATAATAGTAAATAAAATCAAGTCATATATCACATGACTTAACTTAATAAGCTTGCATTACAAAATAAAATAATGAGGGTTCTAATAGCTCCAAACAAGCTTTCTCAATAAATGCTGCAAGAGAAGGCATTTAAAATCTCTCTCTAGAATTGCCCCAACACCAAATCAGTTTCAATCTATTGGCTCTTATCAGTGAGACACTAAGATATTTAGACACTAGAGCTAAAATACTAACTCAAGGCCAGAATTTATCTAATGCTAGGTCAATATTGAATATCTTGGAATGAAAGTATGAAGATTTTATATTTAATTTTTTTTATTAAATGCATTAATACTCACAATATTTCAATATTTACTGTGTATTATACATTTACTTAATAGAAGTAAAGTGAGGTGTATAAAATCTTCACATTCTCATTTCAAGATACTTAAGATTGGCCTATATAATTGAATTTAGGTGCAACAATAAAATGGTTGCTATTATCTTTTCAAAGTCTATCTTGCATCTTGGATCAAAAGTTTCCTCACATTCAACAAAAAACATATTGTAACGATATATAAATATGTCGTTACATTAATTTAAAATAAAAACTTAAAAGTTCGCAAATAAAAGGAAAAAACTAAACGCTAAAATTAAAATATTGTTAAACGTATACATTCGCACAGATGCTAAACTTTAAAAATTTTTTTTTTTCATAAACAAGAAAAAAAAAGTATTTGAACGTATTTTTTTTAATAAAAAAATACAAGATTGAAATATAAAAATATTTTAATAAAAAAATAACGTAAGTTAAAATAAAAACAGGTATTAATTAATTCCTGTAATCTGTAAATGGAAATGATTGTTTATTAATTATCTAAAAGCTGTTTAATTAAAAAGTCAGATGAAAAGTTAGATAAGAGAAGAAAGAGAAATTAAATGACCAATGCAAACACCAGAAATTCAGCACGGACCGTAACTGAAACACCAGAGGATTAGTGACGTATTGCCGATTGAATCCTATGATCAAATGATAAGAGGCTAAGAAAAATATAAAAGCCAAATGATTATTAAAATTGTTATCTTAGAGCTGACTATGAATAGATCGTTATAACTAGCTATATTGCAGATTTTCACGATGTGGAAATCTGCAATAAATTTAATTTTCCGGACAACCAGCTGAGGCCTCTGGATGACAGTTCCTGACCAAATGCATGGCAAGTCGCAGTTTCATTTCAAAGAAGGACAAAATCTACTAAAGTGATCACGAAGATGGACTTCTCAATCTATTAAATCCGTAAAGTATGAACTATTGTATCTATCTAATAACTTTCCTAAAATTGCAAGTAATTAATAACTGAAAATAAGAACTCTTATCTGACTTAAAGAATGCAAATTCAATTATTGATATTTTTTATGTAGATGTTTAAGCAATCATTTCCAGTTCATTTTTTTTTTTTGTGTGTGTATTATATTTTAACTAAAATGTATTAAATTAAAAGTTGTTTATAGACGCTTGCATGGATTCGTTTGCGGTTAATTATATTTTGGTTTCATATTTGATCAAAATATATAGACATTCGATAAATAATGACACCTTATGGTGAGTATCTAAAATGTATTTATTCGGATGTCTTTTAAGTTATTGGTGACAACCCAAGTATCTTATGGTGAATACTATTGGGTTACTTATAAGTTTCCCTCTGCGATTGTCGGTATCAATAATTTTGTATTTTGATCGTTTATGTTTATTTTGAAATGTTTTTGACCGTGGAATCTATGTAATCGATCTATACCCAACATTTTTAAAAAATCTGTGCGAACGTATTTAAATGTTAAAATTAAGTCGGGCGTGAATGGCTATATAGTTTTGTAAAGTTGTATTAAGGGAGGGTAATCTTAGGTTATTCATTTTGTAGTTGAATTGGTTCAATGGATTGGATATATTTGTGTAATTAGTAGATGTAGTATGAGGTCCGCTACGGGCAGGATTATAGATATACGCCACACACCCTCTGTTTGCCTATGGATGGGTTTGTAAGTCGGCAGAAGACCGCAGTCCATTCCTGTGGAGTTTTTAGTTTATTGATCTACTTGCCAACAGATGTCACATTCCTGTTGCTGGAGAGTCAATATCTTCTCTATTTCTACTTAATGTTCAGATGCACATTCCTGACAATATGGTATTTTGTGTTGTTGTATCATGCTACATTGAATACATGAATGTATCAGATGGATTGGTGCCAGTTGATTGCGAAATTTGTTGCCTAAGGTTAAATCAGGGAAGAATATTTTCCTTTCAAATGCAGACCTATATAGTCCATTCATACTCAACCCTCTAAATAAATAGTAAACTCATTATTTGAAATCTACTTAAATTTAGGATTAAAGATCAATATAAAATTATAAAGAAATTTATTCCTCAAAATTTAAATATTATTTTATATGTGCGTAAATAAATATTTTTATGTGTTAATTTCTGGCAGTGGCTTTTATTCTTTTATATTTAAGATATAAAATTTATAGATTTTTATCTCTGCATCTCCACTGAGCTAGTGACAATGGGCTAACGATCTAAATATGTAAATAAAGTGGAATCCTAACAGCGCGTATCTGCCTACTTTATAAATTTTTCTAGGCTCAAATGCCTAGATGGCGCCCTTGGTATGCGGTGCGGTGCGATGCGATCTCCCACTTCGTTTGGATTGTTATAATATGGATTTATTATAACAGTACAGCACATGTGCAAATGGTTGATTACCTTTTGTTTAAAATTACAGTTTGAAACCATGCTAGTAAATCTATTAGTCAATATTTACATTTATATTATAACGATCGAAATGAAAGTGAAGATCGAATCTAGCCGCAAAAACAATATCTGCAACTACCAGGGTGCCATATAGGCATTTAAACCTAGAAAAATTTATAAAGTAGGCAGATACGTGCTGTTAAGATTCCACTTTATTTAAATATTCCGATCGTTAGCCCAAGTCACTAGCTCAGCGGAGACGCAGAGATAAAAATCTATACCTTAATTTATATCTTAAATATCAATAAATAAAAGCCACTGCCAGAAATTAACACATAAAAATATTTATTTACGCACATATAAAATAACATTTAAATTTTGAGGAATAAGTTTAACATTTTAGATTTTTATATTAACTTTTAATTTTACATTTAACTAAGTTTCAATGAGTTTAATATTTTATTTAGATAGTCAAGTATGAATAGACTATATAGATCTGCATTTGAAAAGAAAATATTCTTCCCTGATTTCACCTTAGGCAACAAATTTCGCAACCAAACTGGCGTCAATCCATCTGATACATTCATGTATTCAATGTAGCATGATACGACAACACAAAATACTATACTGCCAAGAATGTACATCTGAACAGTAAGTAGATTAGAGAAGACATTGTCTCTCCACCAACAGGAATGTGACATCTGTTGGCGAGTAGAACAATAAACACAAAACTCCACAGGAATGGCCTGCGGTCTTCTGCCGACTTACAAACCCATCCATAGGCAAACAGAAGGTGTGTAGCGTATATATGCAATCCTTCCCGAAGCGGATCTCATACTACATCTACTAATTACACAAATATATCCAATCCATTGAGCCAATTCAACTACGAAATGAATAACTTAAGATTACCCTCCCTTAATATAACTTTACAAAACTATATAGCCATTCATGCCCGACTTAAATTTAACATTTAAATACGTTCACACAGATTTGTTTAAAAATGTTGGGTATAGATCGGCTGCACAGATTCCACGGTCAAAACATTCCAAATTAAACACAACCGATCAAAATACAAAGTCAATCGATAACGTCAATTGCAACAGGGAATACACAAGGCCCCATGGCATTCATCGTAAGATGCCCGCATTAACATCGTTGACCTATATATTCCAATCGACTGTGAAAACCACAACCTAATCAACCGCTAACGAATCTATGCAATGTCTATACCCAACTTAAATGTAATGCATTTAATAATTTCTACAATAAATATTACTACAAATAAAAATAATAAAATGGAAATGATTTTAGCAAAACTTAACTATATAAATTTAAACAATCAATTATTAATTTGAAAATCAAATAAGAGTTCATTTTAAAATTTAAATTAGCTGAATCTTTAAAAAAAAATCAATGATGAAAGTTCTTAATTACTTTTTTTTGGTTGTTGTTAATTTGTAAAGTTCATAGCTCATGGTAGAAGAGTCCAGGTTTCTGTTTTTAATTCCCGTGACGCCTCCATTGGAAGATAATGTTCTGGAGATGGCAATAGCTGGTTCAAGGTATCACAGTCTTTTCATTTTTCCTTTTTAAATAGAGAGTGTGGTATGTGTGTCCTACCACCTCTCAAACACGCCACGCTGGAACTCAATATTTCTCTTTTTATAGTAAATCTCCAGATTGAATGAACAAAGATGTCACTAATCCAAATTTTCATTCGGGTCCGAGCTGAGGCTTGGTGCTTCCATTGGTCAAGCTAATTTCTCTTTTTTTCTTATCTATCTTTCATCAGATCATTTTAATTATACAAGAGCCCACGGCTAGCTTGCTTTTCAAACAATTTATAAACAATCATTTCCATTTACAGATTACATTAACCCTTAAACCGCTAATTTTATCATTGGTTGTATCAGATAAAAATCAAATCTTTTAATTGGCCAACTCACAAACTGAAGACAAAGCCTATTGTTAAAACATATTCGCCTATAATATTAAATTCAACTCAGATACATTTATAAAAAGTATATAATTAATTTTTCAGGTCATGAAAAAAACGAAAGTTCTTTCAAAAATAAATTGCTATTTATTTATTCTAAAATATTCAACATCGGCAACATAAAAGTTATAATGTAAACAAAAAGATCGACTTTTACGTTATAGAAAAGTAAATATTTCTTTTTACTACAACTTCAATATTTGGACTAAAATCTTCAATATTTTTCGAAAATAATTTTGTTTTTTTATTATTCTCTCTGAAAATTATGTTTAATTTCCATAAATATTATTTAATAATAATTTAAATCGTATTCGAAATGAAAATCTCAGCGTTTTTCTTTATTTTCTTTGATCAGGCAGTTTCTTTGTTCTTTCCAGCCAATCAGAATGCCTTTTTCGGCTGAGAGCATGCTAAGAACCAATCACAAATAATGTTCCTTCTTTGTTTAGGTTTAAATGCATTTTTTTTCTATTTTTTACTTCTAAAATAAATCGGAAGATGTCACCATCGTACAGAACTTTTAAAAACGAATTCAATACGTATTTAACGAAAATTTTCGTATGAAAACGAACTGAGTTAGAGTGATTTCAGATGTCGACGAGGAGCCTCGTCGGACGCGGGAAAAGGGTTAATTAATACCTGTTTTTATTTTTAAATCTTGTACTTTTTTTTTTTATAAAAAAAGTACATTCAAATACTTATTTATTTGTTTTTTAAAAAAAAATATTTTTAAAGTTTGGCATCTGTGCGAATGTATATACGTTTAACAAACCTTTTAATTTTAGCGTTTAGTTTTTTACTTTTATTTGCGAACTTTTAAGTTTTTATTTTAAATTAATGTAACGACATATTTATATATCGTTACATATCAGTAAACTTCCTCAAAAAACAAAAACATTAAAAAAAAAAAAAGAATTTACTTAGTGTTAGTAATTACGTTACACAAATTGATTATATATGAAAATTTCAAAAGGACAAAACTTTTTTTTTACAAGACAAAACAGTAATTACACACAAATATAATGATTTAAAAAAAATTGACTGTTGATTCCCTATTACCAGCTAAATTTCTGCCCCCTCCCTTCCAAGTTTCATTTCTCCTACCTTTAACTATTACTTAGGCAAGTTGAATGATTAGATTTTAATTTATACAAGACTTTTTTTTTTTTAAAAAAAAAATGATTTAGATTTATTATTATGTTTTATTTATTAGTTTTTATTCCTCGAATTTCTCTTTACATATGCGCAATTTTTCTTACTGGCAGTACCTTTAAGACAAAATTTCAAACTGTAACTCCACATCAATACAACAAATATATTTATACAATTTCAGAAAAAAATTTACAGGCATGATTCACTTTTAAAATTCTCAGGGCACTCGTGATTTATTAAAGATAGAAAATTTCATCATCATCAATTCCCCTTCTCAGGGTCAATCTCTGAGGTAAGGCCACACTTGGGACGCCAATTATAACGATCGAAATGAAAGTGAAGATCGAATCTAACCGCAAAAACAATATCTGCAACTACCAGGGCGCCATCTAGGCATTTAAACCTAGAAAAATTTATAGAGTAGGCAGATACGCGCTGTTAAGATTCCACTTTATTTAAATATTCCGATCGTTAGCCCAAGTCACTAGCTCAGCGGAGACGCAGAGATAAAAATCTATATCTTAATTTATATCTTAAATATCAATAAATAAAAGCCACTGCCAGAAATTAACACATAAAAATATTTATTTACGCACATATAAAATAACATTTAAATTTTGAGGAATAAGTTTAACATTTTAGATTTTTATATTAACTTTTAATTTTACATTTAACTAAGTTTCAATGAGTTTAATATTTTATTTAGATAGTCAAGTATGAATAGACTACATAGATCTGCATTTGAAAAGAAAATATTCTTCCCTGATTTCACTTTAGGCAACAAATTTCGCAACCAAACTGGTGCCAATCCATCTGATACATTCATGTATTCAATGTAGCATGATACGACAACACAAAATACTATACTGTCAGGAATGTACATCTGAACAGTAAGTAGATTAGAGAAGACATTGTCTCTCCACCAACAGGAATGTGACATCTGTTGGCGAGTAGAACAATAAACAAAAAACTCCATAGGAATGGACTGCGGTCTTCTGCCGACTTACAAACCCATCCATAGGCAAACAGAAGGTGTGTGGCGTATATATGCAATCCTGCCCGAAGCAGATCTCATACTACATCTACTAATTACACAAATATATCCAATCCATTGAGCCAATTCAACTACGAAATGAATAACCTAAGATTACCCTCCCTTAATATAACTTTACAAAACTATATAGCCATTCACGCCCGACTTAAATTTAACATTTAAATACGTTCGCACAGATTTGTTTAAAAATGTTGGGTATAGATCGGCTGCACAGATTCCACGGTCAAAACATTCCAAATTAAACACAACCGATCAAAATACAAAGTCAATCGATAACGTCAATTGCAACAGGGAATACACAAGGCCCCATGGCATTCATCGTAAGATGCCCGCATTAACATCATTGACCTATATATTCCAATCGACTGTGAAAACCACAACATAATCAACCGCTAACGAATCTATGCAATGTCTATACCCAACTTAAATGTAATGCATTTAATAATTTCTACAATAAATATTACTACAAATAAAAATAATAAAATGGAAATGATTTTAGCAAAACTTAACTATATAAATTTAAACAATCAATTATTAATTTGAAAATCAAATAAGAGTTCATTTTAAAATTTAAATTAGCTGAATCTTTAAAAAAAAAAATCAATGACGAAAGTTCTTAATTACTTTTTTTTGGTTGTTGTTAATTTGTAAAGTTCATAGCTCATGGTAGAAGAGTCCAGGTTTCTGCTTTTAATTCCCGCGACGCCTCCATTGGAAGATAATGTTCTGGAGATGGAAATAGCTGGTTCAAGGTATCACAGTCTTTTCATTTTTCCTTTTTAAATAGAGAGTGTGGTATGTGCATCCTACCACCTCTCAAACACACCACGCTGGAACTCAATATTTCTCTTTTTATAGTAAATCTCCAGATTGAATGAACAAAGATGTCTCTAATCCAAATTTTCGTTCGGGTCCGAGCTGAGGCTTGGTGCTTCCATTGGTCAAGCTAATTTCTCTTTTTTTCTTATCTATCTTTCATCAGATCATTTTAATTATACAAGAGCCCACGGCTAGCTTGCTTTTCAAACAATTTATAAACAATCATTTCCATTTACAGATTACAAGAATTAATTAATACCTGTTTTTATTTTTAAATCTTGTACTTTTTTTTTTTTATAAAAAAGTACGTTCAAATACTTATTTATTTGTTTTTTTAAAAAAAATATTTTTAAAGTTTGGCATCTGTGCGAATGTATATACGTTTAACAAACCTTTTAATTTTAGCGTTTAGTTTTTTACTTTTATTTGCGAACTTTTAAGTTTTTATTTTAAATTAATGTAACGACATATTTATATATCATTACAATATATTTGATTTTACAAAAAATAGAGCCAGTATATATCACTAGCTGACATTCCAAATATATCAATCATCCTCCCAATGTTTGTCCAAAAATGATTATAAATATAAAGTCTGAATTTCAAACAGCATGATCAAAGAGTAACTTCTTGATCATATGCTGCAATGCTAAGTATACTGAAATACAGATCTATTCACGATCCTTGTTTGAATAAGTCTGTATTTCAATATATTTAACCACAATTCAGCATACAATCAAGAAGTTACCTTTTGATCTTGCCATTTAAAATTTATTCACAAAATGTCACTGCTGGAAAAGCATAGCATTTGGAGGGGGGGGGAGTAGTGATTGACATTTTATATTTAACTTTGTATTCTATTTTTCTTGCTTAAGTGTTCATTTTGGATGGGAAAGTAAATCACAGTAAAAGAATATAAAAATGACCTGGCAGCTATTAGTTAAGTATAGCAGGCCCTACCATGTTCATATGAAGACTCATATTTTGACCCTATACTGAATTATGAAATTGAATACTGGATTATTTAATCATGTCATTGAGTGGTTTAGTGTGGTGGAAAAGGGATAGACTCTGGAACCTAAGGTTCTACATATAGATTCCAATACTGAAACTTCCAGCACTTAAATTTCTTATGAACTCTGGAGCATAAAGCCATTTGAGTATTTATTTTATTCTTTCTTTCTTTTAAAAAAACCACCAGAATTGATTTCATCCCTATGGAAGAATCCAATAATTGGTTGAATCAATAACAGTAGAACTCATCTTGATTTGAACAAATAATTTTTTTTATTAATTTCATCTTTTTTTATCCTTGGAAAACATTCTGAATTTTTATCCCAATCAGTTTAAAAAAAAAAAACAAAATCAGCATTTAATACAATCTTTCCCAAACTTTCAATTAAACATAAACAAAAATATTTACATGTACATCGATTCATCTTTTTTCAATATTTATGAACATTTGAATTTAAACTATCATGCAAATTCTATAAAAACAGTAGAGCCATGAACTCCACTATCCAAGCCTTATTCATGTTCAAATGTATAATAGTTCACATTTGTTAATAAATATTGATTATAATAAAATACATATTGTTTATTGAACTGCAAATGTACAATATTTTTCAACACCATATATAATTCAAAACTAAAACAGAATAAGTCAAATAAATAAACTCTAAAACACAACCACTGCTACAAGCAGACTTCTCAAATGTAAAGAACTAAAATATAACAACAAATTGATACTAAATTTTACCCACAATTCCCACTTACATTCCACACACCCTTAATATTAAAAGAATTTTTAAACAGATTAAGTGCTTCAGAATCATAAATTTTTAGTCATAAAGATTCTTGTAATCCTTCTTTTAATTTCATTTCTTTCAAAGAAAACAACCATAGTCTCATTAAAACTAATAGTATGGCCTGTATCTATTTCGTGGATATATAAAGCAGAACTGAGAGTTATAAATAAATATTATCCATAAAAAAGATATAGATCACACTACTAGTTTTGATAAGACTAAGGTTATTTTCTTTGAAAGAAATGAAATAAAAAGAAAAATTAAAGAATTTTTATTATTAAAAATTTATGATTCTGAAGCAATTACCTTGTTTCAGAGTTTTTTTAATATTATGATTGGATGGGCTGGATGTGGGAATTGTGGGTAATATTTAGTATCAATTTGTAATGTTTTAGTCTTTTATACTTGAGAAGTCTGCTTGTAGCAGTAAAACCATTAGTTATGTGTTAGAGTTTATTCTTTGGCTAGTCTGGCTTAGTTTTGAATTTGAAGTATTGATTATTTTGTTGACTAGTTTAGCTTTAGGCTTTTAATGTATATATATATAATCAAAATTATCCCAAATTAACAACTCAATCAGACTAGCCAATAAAATAAACTCTGAAACCCTACCAATGGTTTCACTGCTACAGTCAGACTTCTCAAGTGTAAAGAACTACAAAATAACAACTTATTTAAACTAAACATTACCCACAATTGTATTTACTTTCCATATACCCTTAATTGCTTCAGAATCATAAATTTTTAATAATAAAGATTCTTTAATTCTTCTTTTTATTTCAATTCTCTCAAAGAGGACCTTAGCTTCATCAAAATTAATAGTGTGGCTTTTTATATGTATAATACATATATATATATAAATCAAGATTGTAGAATGAATTTTAAAAAATAGCAATAATATAGTTATTAATACTAAATTGAGGAGACACATTTATATATTTTCCTGAGTGTGTGTTCACTCGTGCATTCAGTGAAGCCGTGAGAATAAGAAAGAAAAATTAACTATCATATTTTTATTTTTAAAATAAAGAAAATAACAAGATGTCTGATTTTTGCTGCTAATAAATATATCCTGGATGATATATATATATATTTCAATAACTTTTTCCTCTTATAGAAACATAATAGTGGTCTTGTTATCAAGAAATTAGGATCTCTCTAATTATTTTGATGTTTTTAAATCAGTATCAACTTTTAATACATTATGAAATAATGTAAATCTTTTAACATTACGCTCACAGAATATTTTATTATGCAAAATACTGCACATCAAATTTGTAAATGATAATAAATGAAGAATAAAATGTGTGCTTTCAACATAAACTGAAGAAATTTTAATAATATATAATCATGTATGGCATTCGAGATGGAAAAATGGATACTGTTTTGATTTAAATTTATTTACAAAATGAATTTTTTAAAAAAATATGACTGCTTATAGCGCTCAGAAAAAACCAAAAAAAAAATACTGTCAAATATTAATGAATTTTAATGGGTTTTTTGTTTGTTTATTTACACTTTTATCTCTTTGTTTATATTTTTTGTTTGGATAGCATATGACTGAAGTTACATAGTTAGATATGCCATAGTTCTCAACTCCACTGCATATAAACTTTTTAACATGTATATTTCTATGATACAAATTAATTTAAAAATTAGACATGTTAGACATTAGCAAAACTAATTAATACAAGAATAGAATAACATAATTATGAAGTATATAATACAGTAATATATACAGAGACGTATAGATGTAATCATATCTAAATGAATAAATACATGTGTGAGTATGTATACTATAATTCAATTTTATTGATACTGATTAGAACAGACATTCTACATAACAGATTCAAGTTTTACATACCATGTCAAAACTCTCTGGAAGATACTAATTGATAAAGTTAACATTTTCAAAGCAAAAAACATACCCAAAGGAAAACAAAGTGTATGGGTGTGTAATATATAATTTTAAAAAAAAATACAAAAATAATATCAACATAATTATAATAAAATTAGAAGCATGTGAGATGCTGGAAAGAGAAGCTATAATAATTATTCTTATAAGTCTATACAAAAGTTAATGTCTAAGCGCTTTCAAGGTGTGTTGACTCATATGTAGTTTTATAATAATACAATACAAATTATAAAATCTTGTGTAAATTAGCAAAAAAATAATACATCACTAAATAATACAAACTTTGGGTAATTTAATAAAAAATATTACAAAACAATGAAGCTGTAATTTATTAATAATTTTTTAACACACAATGCAAATTGGTGTAATTTACCAAAGATAACATAATCTAATAAAAATGTATTTAAAAAAAAAAAGAATCAAATATTATTTCCATCAATAAATGACATAATTCTTTAAAAAATAATTAATAAATCACAACTTAATTATTTTATATTATTTTTTACTACATTATATATGGTTACACATCATACCAATTCCAACCTTCTTATATACTTAACAATATTATTTTTTTACATTAAAACTTTACTCTTACAGTTTCCACTTTCCTGCAGTCATCATCAGAGCTTCAATATCCAAATATATAATCATACAATTAATATATTTTATACACATATTTATATACATAATCAAAACATACATCTTAATTGACCATTATTGTAGTTCTGATGATGACTGCAGGTCAGTTGAAACTATAAGAGTAAAGTTTTGGTGTAAAAATAATATTGTTAAGTGTATAAGACGGTTGGAATTGGCATGATATATAAATATAGAAATCAATACATAAGGAAAGGAGGAAGAACAAGAAAATTGGGTTATATAAGATTGTATTCAGCAATTATTTTTTAGCAAATCACACAAGTTTTCATAGTTTGCAATATATTATTAAAACTACTGATTAAATTTTATGATTACGTTCAACATAACAAGATCTTTTCCCCATCAAGTGACATGCAGTGTCCATTTGCGAAATTTTGTGAAAATAAGATGCCTGCTCAAGGTTTACTTTGAATAGAAATTGACAATTTAAATTCCTATCAAAAATGGTTAAATTGTTTCAAAAATTATAATAAATAGTAAAAATTGTTTGAATTGTTTTTTTTTAGTCACAAATTCTAATAAACGGTTTAAAATTATTTTTTTTTTTAAATTACAAATTCTAATAAAATTGAGAAAATTGTTTGCATCTTTTTATTTATCAATTAACATCTTCGGTGTAGCTTTGGTGGCTCTACCTGGTATGTAAAAATCAAATTTTTTATGTCAAAGGTCTACTCCATTTATGTCATTGAATGTACAAAGTATATATAATAAGCTATCAACAAAAATAATTAATACAAGAATAGAATAACATAGTTAGGAAATATGTACTTATATCTAGGCAAGTGGCTATGAGTATAAAAGTGGTTGTACAGTCTACAATTTTTTTTCATTATTAAATCAATTTTGATTTAATAATTAATAACTACAATATGACAGGTATAAAATAATGCATTCATTGTGACAGTAATCCCATGATTAAGAATTCAAGATAAAAAAATGGCTGACAGAGAAAATTTGTGATATTGTTCATACAGCTGACAGTATTCAAAATTTACAAATTTAAATTTAGAAATTTCTAATTTTATTTTATATTTTCAAACTACAAATTACCAAAGTCGCACATAGTGAGCCTGTAGACATTGCAACACTACTGAACATAAATTTGAAGAATTAGCCGACTAGGTCCACCTAGAATTCAAATGTGGATAAAAGTTGAAACCATTTTCAGGTTTCTAGCAAGCTTAAGCTATCTTTTAGTAATGAGGAATTTAACTGTTAGTGGTTGAGGAATGATCTAGGTTGGATGGAGGCCTTTCCAAACACCTGACTTTACAACAAAAATAGAATTGTAAAATCAGCCAGCTTTCAGCACTGATGAGGAGGTAACATATTTCATGAAAACTGACCCCATAGTTTATTTTTTATTTATTTACCTGCAAGAATGTTAAATTTTCTGTCTACAGACAGACGGAGGTAATACGCGTAACGACGTTTAAATATTATTGCTCAATAGTTTAGTTTCAAGGCTCCTGCTTAGTTTTATTCACACTTTTGGGCCTAATTTTATTCATGGCTATTGTCTAGTTTGCTGTTGCATCCCTTATTGCAGCTATCTATATTTACAGCGTCACCGAAGATTTTAATAAGCGCTTTAATGCGCTAAAGAATAAATAGCTCAACAGTTTGCCTGAGGTCACGTGTTCAAATAACTCGACTAATAATAATGAAATTTATTTGAAAGAGCAATAAAGATGACCCAGTAGGATGATGCACGTATTCTTAATTTAAAAATATGCGTTTCTCCACCACCTACTTGCCGTAGGTAGAAAAAAACAACAGATACTTCACATATATCATAGAAAATGAAGATTGACAAAATTTTACAGTTTAATATTTATTACGGGATTGCGCACAAGCATTTATTTATTATGATACGGTCCCCAGAAACTATTAATATTATTTATATACAGTTGCACGCACATACAAAGAATCACTATTTTAAGTTGTAAACCGCGGTACTAGAATTAAATATCGTACTTCGTTTTTTGCAAAATACATTCGTAAGTTTAATTGGAATTCCTGGCAGAAAGCCTAAATTTTCGGAGGCCTCTCACCTGGAGCAAAAGTCTGACAGATGGGGGAGAAAAAATTGCAACATAAAATAACACGACTTTTCTTTTACATTCTTCAGTTCTCATTAATATTCACATTATATTTTTTTTTCCACCCTTCTTTAAAAAGTGAAATACAGTAGTACTGTTATCAGTTAACTCTAAGGATGTTTCATTAAAACGTAAAACTCTAGGCCTCCAAAATAAACTCAATTAATTAAAGAAGTTATTTTTAACTGGTACATTTTAAATATGGCATTCAAGTCTGCATATAGTCCTACAAAAAGCACGCTAGAAATTAAAGACGATAATTTAATAACAAACAAATACAAACCCTACCCCCTTTTCATTCTTTCCTGAACCGGTCAAATTGAAATATTTCAACTACCCCTCACTTGCTCAACAAAGCACAGCGGTTTTATTTATAACTTGCGTCGGCTCAAAAATAGCCTATAATTACATGGTTAAAATTGAACAGGGGGAAGAAGGAAGTCCGAACAGACAGTTATTTAAGCTGGTGGTTCTTTTTATAGTAATGTTCTCTCTCTGTACAATCCACAAATTAAACTCAATATTTGTAGAAAATCATTTATTTGAAATCGGCATACTTTACGATTACGATTCGACATTGCCCCAGGCCTAATCGGACTAAAACAGCAAGCCCCTCCGTATTACATTCAAACCATTAATATTCATATATACATAAAACACAGTCCAAGAAGTGAAAAAAAAACTTCAATAAACAAGTCAAAAAATTAACATAACTTATTTAGATAAGAAGAAAAAGTACCATAAGCTAAATTAATTAACTAATTAATTTTCCCGTTCTGATGACTTAATTTTAAAATGTAAATAGATAAATTAGAATACTTACATGCCAGCCGATAAGTTCATTCCAGAGGCGGCGAATGCTTCAGATAATGTTATAAAGGGAAAAGTTGCAATATGCAACAACAGAATTGTTAAACTTTCAAACATTTGACAAGTAGGTTTGAGCAACATTATATAAATATTATATTTCAATAAAATATCTTTTTATCTTAAAAAAATGTCACACCACGTAAAGGTTAACTAACGTAAATACTTCTAATAGGACATCTCCACATGAGGGTCGTAGTATGAAGCAGGCGGGCCCAACACGCGATCTTGTTTAGTAAAACATTGATACCGCTAACTCAAAAGTTAAATAACACTCGCCACCAATCGAAGCCCCCTACCAGATTATATACATATATTTTAAAAAGTAACAGGAGGTAGAAATACGTTTCCAAATACAAATGCTTTTTTTTTTTGTTATCTTTCAACTTTTAAAATAAATAAATAAATAAAAAAAATCCGGCGTGGTAAAACACCTTTAAACGAGTAATCCAAATTTTCTTGCTAGCATTAGTTTCACTTTGTCGATCTAATCCACTAGTGAAATATATATCTACATAAATACACTTTGTTGTGAAATGCCCAAGTTGTTCCAATCAGCGATTGCTTAACTGAAATAGATAGAAGAGGTTAGCCTGTGCAGGAAACTTTCAAACATTTCAAGAGAGGAGAAAGTACGATTTTAGTGACATCTGTGAGAAATAAGCAAACTAGAAGAATGGAGTAGTAAAGATAATGCACAAATAAATCTTAAACTTATCAGTATTTTTTTTTCTCGCTTTCGTTTTATCTGCATTCAGAAGTAATTATGAAAATCAAGATTTTTTGTTGTTGTCGTTTTTAATAAAAATTAAGTAGTAATTTATTGTGTAACAACATCAAGTCTAAAAAAAAAAACGTGGTTATGGATATATGTATTTGGATAACTTTTGAATACCAGAAGCGTGGTCATGTTCTAATATTGACCAAATGCTATATTTATAAGTAAATATATGAGCGCAAAGCAGCAGAAAGGAAGGTGACCTGATTCACAGATAAAGCAATTTGGATTTAAGTTCTTATAAATATTTTTTTCATGATAAGACCAAATGTCAAATTGGAGAGGGGGGGGGTGTTATTAAACATTTTATGAGACTGCTACTTACTGCTGTGAAATCCAAATCAATTAACTTTCTAAGGTGCTAAATTTAGTGTGAGTTAAAATTGGGTGATATTCAATTATAATGATTTATAAAAATAATTTAATTTAGGCAAAGTACTCACACAGACCAGTTGTGCCATTTACACTCCTTGCACATCATGACATCATATAACATCTAAATGTTATTGTGATGGAATGTACCACATCTCAGTTTAGTTTTGATAATTTTTTACTTTAAAAAATGTTGCCTTTTAAAGATGGAGTAATCATAAGAGACTGACTTCGTGGAATCATAGCACCTGATATTTAAAAAATAAAAAGATATATGACTTAAGTGCTTGGGAGTTCTTAAGAAGTTTGAGTACCAGAATCTTTTTTGGGATCTCCAAATCCCAAGTCGGACCCTCTATTAGCTGCAACAAATAGAGCAAGGTAGACTTGGCACTTTAAAGAAAAGTAGATTGTGATTAAAAAGTAAAAAAATAGAGTTTTTAATGTAAATACTTTTTAATGTTTTTACATTTCTTTTATTTAATTACATCTTTTTGTTTAATCAAAATAAAACAAACGAACAAAAAAACTTTTGTTATGCTTTATTGTTATTTTAACTTAGTAAGCAAATTGATATCCATACTGAGATGAAACTGAACTGGGAATTATAGGGAGCTGAATACTGCAAATTTTCATCTGAATGCTGTATTCACACTAACTGCAGCCTACAATAGTTATCAACTATAAAGAAAATAAGGTACTGATTTAGTACGTGATCATGATAGCTTAAATAACTGTCTATTCAGACTTTCTTCTTCCCCCTGTTCAAGATCTAGGTGCAGTGCTCTCAGATCCAAGACTGCTCACCGATGAAAGCCACAAGCTAGAAACTAATATGGGGATATTGGATGAGTAGGCACTAGATAGGGATTTTATGCACAAATCTTATTGCATCCATTGATTACTCTGGCTTGCACTGAATGGCATTACTGCATGGAGAGTTTTGCCTATTTTGAGTTCTAAGAATTGCCCCAAAACCCCACTTACACCTCCAAGCAATAAATGGCATTGATTAATATCATGGCCATTTTGAATTGTAGAACCCCCCCCCCCAAAAAAAAGTCAGTATTAGACAAATATTTATAAAACATAAAATGCTGTGTAGATAAGAGTTAATATGAATAGCTGCATTAAACAAAGGGTCCCTACTCCAACACATTGTTAGAAAACTTAATGCTTGTTTTTCAGAAGCAACTTGTGTTAAATTTCTATAAATGATAAACACCAAAAATGGTAATTTATAATTTCAAAGTTATAGTTTTTATAAGACAAAGAATTATTGTGGATTGAAGTAAGTTTTCTCTTTCCTGAATTGTCTTTTCCTGACGATGATTATGCATATTGTTGGTAATTAATATAAAAGTTTGTTAAAATGCATTTGACTTATAATTATACATTAGACTGTTTTCATCATCTAGAATTAATTATTAAATGTCTTGAAAAAAAATTCAAACATTATTTAAACATTTCGAATACATTCAACTTTTAATAATAGCCCAAAGATAGTACTAGGATAGGAATCAAACCTTGAATATTTACATTTTTGAATATTGAATTTAAGATGTTTTAACCAACTAGACCAGATGTGGCGAATCTTTTTATGTATGTGTGCCAAAAATTTCCCAAAATATTTCTTGAATGATTGGTGTGCCATACAGTTATTAAACCAAAATATAAACAACTTAATTATTGCAGTTTTATAAAAGTTTATAAAATAAAATAATAATAACAATAATAATTAAATAAAATTTCTAAATAAGCTAAATTTTAAATTGCGCTTTACACAAAAAAGTGAGGTTTATTATTAGCAGAGAATTATACGGCTGAGCACTTTCAGAGAACTTAAGTCTCCATATTCGTAGCCTACTTTAAGTGAAGTTTAGCGGTAATTTATGCAAAATTTATGCAAAGTTTTTTTTCATAAAGACCATTTTCTGGAGATTGCAAAGTACAATATTGCACAGATGTCATTTGCAATAAAGCATGCCTCCTTAATTTCGTTTCATATCATTACATTCAATGCATAGTACCCTTAACATAATGGGTTCAAACACATGATCTGTTGTTTTTTGGTGCTCAAAGAATATGGATTTGTTTTTAGTATTATTTAGAGCTCTCCTGTATAAATAATGATGTTGAGATTTTCTGGTTGTAATAAGCTAAAATACAAGTGACGATATTTATTTAGAAGAGCACAAGTTGAATAAAATGTAATAGCAAAAAATTAATAGTAATTAAAACACACTTTTGGAAATAAACATATAAAACAACATAAACAGGTATTATTTTTTGAGATTTTTGCTATTGTACATTGGATGCCAAATATTTTATATCTGGTTCATATTTTGTCATTTTTAATAATGTACATGATGAACTAGATTCATCTGTCATTCTATTTCTCGAACTGTCTAATTAAATTTGTTTCTGAAAACAATGATTCACATACATATGTAAAGGAAAAAATTGATAATATAGCAGTCGCTAATTTTTTTAAACAATTAACTGTTTCAGAAATAGCATTCCAGGCAGTCAATAGTTCTTCTTCAACATTCTTTTTACATATATCCAATGATCGATCATGTTCCATTGTGTCTAACTCATTCCATCAACAAATTTCTGTTTCCATATAGAACTGGATTGAAAATAGACTGATTGCATTTCCATATCTTCCAAATTAAGCCACTCAAAAATTTCTAACATGAGACTATACATTGATATTATGTCTGGGTATAAAATAAATTTTGATATTTCTGAAAATTATCTAAACTGTGTAAATCTTTAAAAAAATTCATTAATTATTGATTGAATAACAGCACAAAAGTTTTGCCTCAATTTTACTATATCTGTTTTCTCATGAAATTCTAAATCAGTCAAGAACTTTTTTAGATTTAGAAAATATTTGAAGGTGTAAAAAATAACATCACAGTTAAAAAGTTGTAATTTAACTTCAATTGCTTTGATCAAATCAAACATGATAACAATCGTCTTATTATAACCTTGCAGTTTCACATTTAATTCATTTAGATGTTAACACATATTAGTAAAAAACATTAATTTTGAAAGCAATTCAACATTCATTATTTCATTATATTTTTCAAAGATTTTCTCATTATGTAAAAACAGACTAATTTCTTTTAAACACTCAATGAATATTTGAAGAACTTTTCCTCAATTTAACCATCGGTCATTGTTATATATAAGTAGACCATAGTATACTGCGTTTACCCCACTCAATGTGTAGATATAAAATTGATTAACTTAGTCACAATGTTCATAACATCATCCAGTGGCTTAAAGCTGACCTTCATGCATAAAACTTTCTGATGTATAATGCAATGAAAACCCAAAATTAAATGTCCAATATGGGTGGTAAATAAACTGAGAAATATTTTTTTCCCAGTCACAAGCACCATCTGTAGTTACTGATACAATTTTAGCAATATCTATGTTGGAAATATCTATTCCTTTTGTTGTTGTTACTAATGAGGTTAAACAGATCAATTCTCCTTTGATTTTATTTCCAACGCAACAGCAAATAAAAATAGCCAAATGACTGATCCATTTATGACTGTACTTTCATCATGGTAGAAAAAAATTAAACTAGAAGATTTTTTTTTTTTATTGGTAAGTTATGTTGTTAGCCATTTGCTGGATTTTTTCTTTAATTGTATTTCTAGTCAATGATAAGTCTTTTATGTTCTGAATAATTTTTGCTGTATTTTCAAAATCTTCAAAAAGAACTGATGCATATTTCATCCAAGCTTCTTTCATATATTCTCCATCATTAAAAGATTTCCCATATTTAGCAATTACATTTGAAATATAAAAAAAAAACTAGCAACAGTAATCTTTAAATAATTTTTCAATAAATTTTATTATAAATGTTGATTGAATACTTCTAGTTTTAAATGCCTGAGCAATATATTCTTTTTGTTCATCTTTACTTTTTTCATAGAGTGATTTAAGATTGCTCTTATAATGTCATTTTACAGATTATGTTCTTAATACAACTGTTCCAGAATATAAAACACATACAGCCCCGGTGCCTTTGTTAATCATTCCATATTCATCAGTCCACCAATTTTGAAATTCTCTACTGTTTGATAATTTTTGTTTTTTTATTTTCACTAGTCATATTAAAATGGTAATAAATTTATTTAAAAGTAAAGTTAAATGAGCTTTAATAATTTTATAAATCAAAGATTTATCATTTCACTTTTACTGCAAAACTTCAAGCAAAAAAAAAGTCAAATGATGGTGTTGATTACGCATTTCATTCTTTTGTTGGCGATTTTGATTTCATTAAAAAAACGAATGGGGTCAACCTGTTTAGGTGAAAAAAATTTAGGACAGAAAATCATTTGATTACTTCTACTTTAGATTTGAAAAAATTTACTTCAAAGATTTATAAAATATTTTATAGAGTTTGCTATCTAGTTTTATTGGAATCATTTGAAAAGTTTATAAAATATGATACCACAGTATTCCGGGACCATTTTATTTGACCTAAAATATAAATTTATTGCTTCTAATCAGAGTTCAATTGTAAATTGAATTCTAATATAATATAATATTTATTTATTTTACCTTTAGTTTACAGTAAATTTTTATTTTAGTACAGTGTAACAGTATACAATATGCTATTACATTAATTTAAAATTAAAATAAAAACTTAAGTTTGTAAATAAACACTAAAAGCTAAAAAATTAAAGAGTTGTTAAATGTATATATATTCACACAGATGCAAAACTTTAAAAGTATTTTTCTTTAAAAAAAAGTATTTGAATGTACTTTTTATAAAAAATGGTAAAGATCTAAATATAAATATTTTTAGTAAAAGTAACATAAATAAAAAAAATTCCTATGTAATCTCAGTAAATGGAAATGATTGTGTTATTAATTATTGAAAAGCAAACTAGCTCTTGGGACTCATATAAAAATTTCAGATGAAATATATAGAAGAGAACAAAAAAATTAGATGTCCAATAGAAGCAGCAACCAACACTAGGACCTTAATGAAAATTTGGAACAGGAAACCATGTTCACTGAATCCGGACGATTGGTATAAAAGAAAAAATATTCAAATTAAAACAGTTCCAGCTTGATTTTTTTTTGAGGTGGGTGATAAGACGCACTTATCACCCTCTCTCTTATTTCAAATGAAATGACTGATGAATTATGAAGGTCCTATTGCAGACCCCAAATCATATGGGTTCTGCAATAAAGTAGTACCAGGATTGAACCAGCTAAGGCCACCTCCAGAACAACAGATCGGTATTCCAATAAAGACTTCATGGGAATTGGCACCAGGAACCGGGACTTTTCTATTGTAAGATATAAACTGTAAAATTTAAAAGTAATTAAGAACTTTCATCAAGATTTGACAAGCTTTTAATAATCAACTAAACCTAATTTTTAAAATGAACTTTTATCTGACTTTTAAGATTTCAAAATCAATTAATAATGTTTAATTTTATATATATGAGTTTGCTAATTTAATCATTTCCATTTTTTTATTGATATTTATTGATTAAATTATATAAATATTAAATTTAAGTCAGGCATGAATGGCTGCATAGATTTTAAAGTTATATTAATTAATTAAGGGAGGGTTAATCTTAGGTTATTTGGTTTGTAGTTAAATTGGGTTAATCGATTGGATATATTGAGGTAATTAATAAATGTAGCATGAGATCCACTATGTGCAGGATCATATTATATGCTGCACTTGGGCAAAGTAAGTCCCATTTCTAACTGACCATCAGAAGCAGACAGTATTCCCTGCTCCTTGGATCACCCCTTTAGCCTAAGGAATGGGATAGTAAGATGGGAAACGCAGTCCCTTCCTATGGAGTTTTTTTATTGTTCTTCTTGCCAGACAGATGTACCATTCCTGTACTGGACGAGAGTCAATATCTTCTATAACCATGCTGTTCAGATGTGCATTCCTGACAGTATGGTATTGTGCCATCGTATTCATGCTGCATTGAATACATCGATATATCAGATAGATTGGCATTAGTTTGAATGTAAACTTTTGGCCTAAGGTTAAATAAGGGATGGAATATTTTCTTTTCAAATGCAATCTATGTAGTTTATTCATACTCAACATTCTAATAAAATATTATTACATTCATCCACGCAGATTGTTTAAAATAAAAATTTAAATTTAAAAATTAATAACCAATCTAAAATAATAAATTTTATTCCTCAATTTTATTTATATGTGTGTTAATTACTGGCAGTGGCTTATTTCATTTTTTTTAAATATTAATATATTTCTTTTAAGTTTTATATTAAATCTCTGCGTCTCCATGAGCCAGTGGCATGGGCTGATGGTCAGAATAAAAAATATATGTAAAAGTTAGATCTTAACAGTGCATACCTGCCTACTCTATAAATTTTCCAGATTCAAATAGCCTGGTGGCACCCTGTAATGCAGATATGGTAAGACTCTATGATCACCCCGACCGTTATAACAGATTTTAGCAATTATGATATGTAAAAAATAGTTTGTGTACCAGTAAAAAATTCAAGCATACCAGAGACTGGCACATGTACGATAGATTCACAATCACTGAACTAGACTATCAGGGTCCTGATTTTTCCTTCTGTAAATAAAAAAGCAAGGTTAATTAATTGTTTTTCATTGGCTTATGAATTTATGTCCCATTATCATTTAAGTAGGCCAATGAATAGCATAGTTCAGGGAAGATGCACCTATGGCACACATGCCAGAGATGGCACACTCAAATTTTTTACTGGCCTGTGAACCATTTACATATAATGTTCTATATTTTAAATTATTCAATATTTTTTTTGTTGCTAAAATCTGTACTAATAAAAATTTACTGTAAACTAAAGGTAAAATAAATATATTACAATTGGACACTGATTAGAAACAATAAATTATGATATTTTAAATCAATTAAAGTAGTGCCATTATACTGTGATATTTTATATACCTGAGAAATGATTCCAATAAAACTAGAAAGTAAACTCAGTAAAACATTTTATAATTCTTTGAAATAATTTTTTTTCAAATCTAAAATAAAAGTAATAAAATGATTTTCTGTTCTAATCCTTTTTTATTCTAAACTTGTTGACACCATTCATTTTTTTTAACATAATCAAAATTGTGAACAAAAGAATGAAATATGTAATCAACACCATCAAACGACAATGTTTTTTTTTTTTTGCTTGTAGTTTTGCTGTAAAAGTGAAATGTAAGGATAATAATATATTTTACCATATAATAAATCTTTGATATGTCTAGTGAAAATAAAAAAACAAAAATTGTCAAGCAGTAGAGAATTTCAAAATTGGTGGACTGATGAGTATGAAATGATTAACGGTACTGTCCTATTAGCGTGTTGAAACTGCTTGATGGCATTGTTTCTAGGAAAATGCACATAAATATAACATTACCAGGCCCACCACTTATTTATGAAATAATAATAAGAATAATTGTAAAGGTTAACATAAGTAAATTACTGTAATTCTTTTTGCAATTTCTTTTTGTCTCTGGATATAACTATGAAAATTTTTTTATACACAGACATTTTATCATGTGGGTTAATGTAATTCATTGATTGATTTCCTTAATAAATTACTGTCAAATTTATTCGATTAACAATTTTACAATGACAAATTTAAACTTTTAACAAGTGCCTACAAATTTCATCTTAGTCCTACAAGGTAGGGGGGGTGGTATGCCTTTTCACATCAGATAAGCAAACAAAAAATTTTATTTTAATTTGTTTAGTCTGAGAGCATTAATATTTATTAATTATTATTGTGTGTGAAAGTATAATTAGTGGTTAAGAGTATTTGAAAGATTGAAAATTGTGTTTTTTATTTGTTTTAAAGTTTTTTCAGTTTGTTATTTATATATATAGAAATTTTTTTAAAAAGTTATTATTTATTTTTTGTTTTGTTTTATTATTTATATATTGTTATTTTATATATAGAAATATTATTATTTTTTTATTTTTAAAAAGTTATTTTGTTGATTAGTTTTTTTTGTAAATTTGTTATTAAAAGATTTACTTTTAAGAAAAATATAACGTTCGAAAAACGTTATTTATATATAGAAATTTTTTAAAAAAGTTATTATTTATTTTTTGTTTTGTTTTATTATTTATATATTGTTATTTTATATATAGAATTATTATTATTTTTTTATTTTTAAAAAGTTATTTTGTTGATTAGTTTTTTGTAAATTTGTTATTAAAAGATTTACTTTTAAGAAAAATATAACATTCGAAAAACATAAATTAAAAAAATGGATTATATTTGTATTTCAAAATGTTTATATAATCGGGAAAAGGAAATTAAGCGTGCTGTTGTAGAATGTACTATATGTGATGGGGTATATCACTTGAAATGTTTAAATAAGACTAGGAAGGATGTAAAAGGTTTATGGTTATGCAGTCAGTGTATTAATATGATAAAAGAGGTGAGAAAGTGTTTTCAAAGTGTAGATAGTCGAAGAATAGTGGGTGGAGAAAGTAATAGTGTAATGGAGATGATTAGTCAAAGAATAAATAAGATAGAGGAAGAATTGAAGGATGTAGAAGTAAAATTAAAATCATTAGAGATAAAATGTGAGGAGATAAAGGAATTATTGAGTAGGAATGATAAGGAAGAAATAGATAAGGAGGACCAGAAGGTATTAGAAAATGTTTTGGATAGAGCAGAAAAAGTAGATTATGAAACAGTATTGATAGGAGATTCACTAATTAGAGAATGTGGGGATATAATTGCAAGGGAAAATAGAAGTAGGTATGTAAGAGTATGTTTGCCTGGAGCTAGAATTAGGGATGTAGCAGATAAAGTTAAAAAACAAGGTAGTAGAGATGTATATGTTATGGTGGGGACTAATAATTTATTAGAATCATCAGAGAGAATAATGGATGAGTATGGGGATTTGATTAGGAATTTGATTATGATTAAAGGAAGAGTAGGAATAGTTGGATTATTACCAAGATTTGACAAGAGTTATTTGTTAGATAGGGCATGTTCTATAAATGAGAGATTGAAAAAATTGTGTGAGAGAAATAATGATATGTTTGTGGATGTGTGGGATTGTTTTATTGGAAAGAGAGAGTTATATAGTAAAGATGGGTTGCATTTAGGAAAACAAGGAAGTGAAGTTTTAGGGAGTTTGATTTATAAAGAATTTTTTCGGGAAACTTATAAAGGGGGTGGGTTTTAAATTGTAATATTATTAAAAAGAATGGATGCAATATAAGAAGTAAGCAAAAGGAATTTGATTTTGATATAAATATAGATATGGAGAAGGAATGGGTTTGTAAAATTAATGGTAAGAAAGTAATTTATAAATGTAATGGAGAAGAAAGAATTAAAAGAATTTATAAAAGAGTAGTTAGGAAAGAAGAAATTGTTAAAATTGGGTTTTTGAATATGCAAGGTGGTAGGAAACCAGAAAAATGGATGGAATTAAATAAAACAATTGAAAATGAAGAGCTTGAGGTATTAGCAGTAGTGGAAACACATTTAAGAGAAGAAGAAGAACCTATTTTGGAACAGTTGGTATGGCAGGGTATAAATAGAAAAGAAAAAGAAAAAAGGGGTGGTGGTATAGGTGTTATATCAAAAAAATATTTAAATATTGTTAAATGTCAAGAACACTTGTGGTTTAAAACAAGAATGGATGGTGGCTATAGTTTATATAGCTACTGGAGATAGTCAAATTATATTGGAGTGGAATAGTAATATATACGAATGTTTAGTTAAGGATATACAAAGTTTTAAAGAAAGGGGGAAGAGAATAATGGTTATAGGGGATATGAATGGACATATTGAAGAAATTGATGATGTAGATAATAAAAATGGACAGCTTTTGAAGAATTTTTGTCAGAAAGTGAATTTGAGTATTGGAAATTTATTAAATATTTATGAGGGACAATAATCGGAAGAAATAATATATTTCACACAATAGATTATGTATTGGTAGAGAAAGAGGGAATAAATAAAATACGGAAAATTAAGGTATTTGATAATGAAGAAAAAGTATCACTAGTGATCATAATTTCATTGTAATTGAAATGGTTAGTAATGTGATGGAGAATAGAAATAAAAGTAGAAATAATAGTAAAAGATGTGGATGGAGAATAAATGATAAGAATAAGTTGGAAGAGTATAAATACAAGTTGAAGAAATAATGGAAGAGTGGGTTGGGGATGAGTATAAGGATTGGTGTAAGAAGTAGAAAAGTTGCAAATAGGGTTTTAGGTGAGAATATTGAAAAGAATAAAAGTAATAAAAAAATTAAAATTAGTAAAAGTGAAAAGAAAGGAAAGAAGCATGTAGAGAATATAATGTCTATTAAGAATAAGGAAAGTGAAAAAGATATTAATGCTAAATGGGAAAAGTACTTAGAAAAGAAGAAGTTGGCTAAAATAGATATTTATAGAGAGATAATGAAATTGAATAGGAAATTGTTGGAGGATATTAATAAAAGTGGAAGAGATGAAAGTAAAAAATTTTGGAATTATATTAAAAGGAGAAATGTAGGGGAGAGAGAGTTAGTATTACTAGATGATGAGGGAACTGAGTGTAGTTCTAGAGAAGATTTAGAGAGAATCTTAAATAGTTATGTAATGAATATAGAAAAGATGTTAGATGTGAATGATAGAATATTAGAAAATATGAAAGAATATAGTAATAGATCGGAATATTAGTTTTTCAGAAAATGAACTAAATGAGGTAGAGAAGAAATTGAAAAGTGGGAAGGCAAGAGGTTTAGATGGATGGGCAGCAGAGATGGTAATGAATTTAGGATATAGGGCAAAAGTAAAGTTATTATCCTGTTTTAATAAAATGCACAGAATAGAGTTTTCCCAAGTAGTTGGAGTAATACAAGAATAAGGTTATTATTTAAAGGAAAGGGTAAGGATCATAGAAAGTTGAATAATTATAGACCGATAGCGGTAACATCAGTTTTATATAAAGTTTTCTCGTATATGGTGGCTAGTAAAGTTGTAAAATGGATGGAAGGGAATAATGTAGTGGGTGAAATGCAAGGAGGTTTTAGATTAGATAGGCGTATAGGAGATAGTTTATTTGTAGTTACACAACTTATGGATATGAGTAGGAATGCAGGTAAACAGTTATATATGAGTTTTATAGATATAGAGAAGGCATATGATAGAGTAAATAGAAATAGATTATGGATAAGTTTAGCAAATTTGGGAATGGATGAAGCTTTAATAGATATTATTAAGAAATTATATGAAAATAATTATTATATATATCAATTAGAGAATATAGAATCAATTAAAGTTAAAAATGGTGTGGGACTAAGGCAAGGATGCCCTATGTCACCTATTTTGTTTGTGTTGTATTTGAGTGAAATGGAAAGAGCAATAGAAAGATTAGGAAGAGGGATAGAGATACCGTTAATAGGTAGTAAGGGAGTATATATTTTGTCAGGTCTTTTTTTTGCAGATGATATATTTTTGTGTGCAGAAAAAGAGAAGATATGGAAGTTATGTTGAGGACATGTGCAAGGGTGGGTAAAGAGATGGGGATTAAATTTAGTGAAGAAAAATCAAATATAATGATGGTTAATACTGAGGAAAGAGAAGATGTAGAATTTTTATTGGGAGATATTAAGTTAAGTGTGGTGAATAGATATAGTTATTTGGGAATTATTTTAAGTAATCAGAAAAATTATTTGGATGAATGGGAGAAAAAATTGATAAATGAAGCAAAGAAAAGAAAGGGATTGATAAAGAAATTAACAGTATTTTCATATAATAAATATGATGTAGCTAGAATTATATGGAAAGGAGTTGCAGTAGCAGGGTTAACATATGGTAATGATGCATTATATGTTAGTAAAAAGATATTAGATTATTTAGAAAAAGCTCAAAGGGAAGTAGGAAGACATGCATTGGATGCAGAAGTATGGACAACAAGGGAGGCAATTCAAGGAGAAATGGGATGGTCAAGTTTCATATGAGAGATGCAAAAAGTAAAATGAAAATGTTTGGTAGATTGCAGTTTATGGATAATAAAAGAATAGCTAAAATAGTATTTAATTGGGTTATGAGTAAAGGGCAGGTAACAAGATGGGTGAGAAAGGTAATGCGGTATGCAAAAGATTTGGATAAAGAATTTATATCAGTATATTTGTACAAAAGATGGGATGATTGTGTTAAGAGGATTATTGAGTGTTATAGTAGTAAGGAATGGGATAAAAGAATAAATTTATTAATAAAGACTAGAGAGTTAGAGAGATGGAGAAATAGTATGGAGAGTAAAAAGAGTTTAAATATATATAGAAATAAACAGAATATTAGGTGTGAGTTAATATATGATAATAGTAAGGAAAGTAGTTTATTGTTTAAGGCTCGAACGGGATCTTTAGCTACAAAAGAATATACATGTAAATGGAAAAATATGGGTGATTTATTTTGTAAATTATGTTAGGAAGGAATTGAAAATATTAGGCATTTGTTAATTGAATGTAAATGTTTGAAAACAGAAAGGGTACATATAATGAAGTTGTGGAAAAATAAATATGAAAAGAGTGATTATACAGAAAGTGAATTATTGGTTTTTATGCTGGGTTTGGGAAAAGATAAGGGGGATTTAGATATAAAGGTTATAGAGTTGACAAAAATTATGTTGTGGAAATGGGATAGAGCAGATTATGGGTAAATTTAGAGTGGGGAATGTAAAAGAAAGTGGCTAACAGGTTTATCTGAGCATAATTGCTGAGATATTCTTGACTTCGTTTAAGGAGAAGCCATAATACATCACATCACATCACATCACAAGAATTAAAACTTATCAATTAACAGATGTTATTGCAAATATTCTATTCTGGTAGAATTCCCTGTGTGCACCAGCAGTTCGTGCTTGGATCCCCCCTCCACTCCCCAAAAACTTTAAAAAGTCTACTATCATTGCTTGTCAGATAACTAACTACATCGTGGTAGAAGAAATGAGAATGCTTTAATTACTGAACTGTATTTGACTCTTTTTCTTGGGTCATTTTTGAAAAGAAAAATTAATCTTTATTTATTCCAATAGCTATCTTTGAAAAAATATGTGACTAAGGTATGGTGGACAACATTAATGGCACACCTATTAATAATGATTAATAATTTCCAACTCGATTTTTTTTTTACGATTAAGAAATGCATTTTTTTTTTACAATTTCTTTTTATCTCTGGATATAAGGTGAGAAATTTTACAGTCAGAAATTTTAATTCTCATAGGAGTTCTCATGAACAGTTACTTTTTTCAGAAGAATAGTGAAATTGTGGTTTCCCCTAACCTTTTTTAATTATTTACATTGTACATGTTGGGTTCGGAAGTGGGGTAATGGGCTTATAATTATTACTTTTTAATACTACATTAGTTAAGTTGTACTGTAATTATTTTTGAATGCAGATTGCAATAGTTCTGAAAACTTTAAATCCACCCACCCTGAAATGATACAGTAGCAAAGTGTTAACATTGCTAAAAGATAGTATTGTGAGAACTGACACAAACTGCACAAGTCAAAGCTAAGCCATTAATTACAACAGAAAAAAAGTTGTGGTTATTTGCTTTGACTGCAACCACTAAACAGCATGTTTGAAAGCATTTGGATAGGAGCAATGGCATCAGGTGGTTTCAGCACACTAATAGAACAGTACCTGACTAACAAAGACACCAAGGCAGCATGTATTTTATGTTCCAGAACAGTTGTATTGTGAACATCATTGGTAAAATGGCATTATTAGACCAATCATAAATTGCTCTGTAAAAAAAGTAAAGATGAACAAAAAGAATATATTGTCCGAGCATTTAAAAATATAAATATTCAATCCACATTTATAATAAAATTTATTGAAAATCATTTAAATATAACTGCTGCTAGTTTTATTATTTCAAATGTAATTGCCAAACATGGGAAACTTTTTAATGATGGAGAATATATGAAAGAAGCTTGGTTGAAATGTGCATCAGTTCTTTTTGAAGATTTTGAAAACAAAGCAAAAATTATTCAGAGAATAAAAGATTTATCATTGGCTAAAAATACAGTTAAAAAAGATTTCTTCAAATGGCTAACAACTTAACTTAGCAACAAAAAAGAGATATAAAATATTCTAATTTAATTTCTCTCTGCCTTGATGAAAGTACAACATAAATGGGTCAGCTCGTTCGGCTATTTTTATTTGCTATTGTGTTGGAAATAATATCAAAGAAGAATTGATCAGGTTAATCTCATTAGTAACAACAACAAAAGAAATAAATGTCTGTAAAAAGTTTCAAATGTACTTGCTGAAAAAGAAATAGATGCTGCCAAAATTGTATCAGTAACTACAGAAAATGGTTTTTTCAGTTTATTTACCAACCATATTGGTCATTCAATTTTGAGTTTTCATTGCATTATACATCAGTAGGTTTTATGCATGAAGGCCAGATTTAAGCCACTGGATGATGTTATGAACATCGTGACTAAGTTAGTCAATTTTATATCTAAACAAGCTCTAAATAAACGAAAATTTTTAAATTTATTGAGTGAGGTGAACTCGGTATACTATGATTTTAATTTATATATAAATATATATATATATATGTGTGTGTGGGTACAACGATGTCCGATGGTTAAGTTGAGGAAAAGTTCTTCAAAGATTCATTGAGTGTTTAGATGAATTTAGATTGTTTTTACGTAATGAGAAAATCTTTGAAAAATATAACGAATTATTGGACGTTGAATGGCTTTCGAAATTAATGTTTTTTACTGATATGTGTTCACATCTAAATGAATTAAATGTGAAATTGCAAGGTTGTAATAAGTCGATTGTTATCATGTTTGATTTACAAATTTTCAACTGTGATGTTATTTCTTACGCCTTCAAATATTTTCCAAATATAAAAAAGTTTTTGACGATTTAGAATCTCGTGAGAAGCCAGATCAAGTAAAATTGACGCAAGAGTTTTGTGCAGTTATTCAATCGATAATTGCTGAATTTTCTTTAAGATTTATACAGTTCAGACAATTTTCAGAAACATCAAAATTTATTTTATACCCAGACATAATATCAATAGATAGTCTCAAGTTAGAATTTTTTGAGTGGCTTAATTTGGAAGATATGGAAATGCAATTAGTTGATTTTTAATCCAGTTGTATATAGAAACAGAAATTTGCTGATGGAATGAGTTAGACACAATGGAAAGTGATTGATTATTGGGAATATGTAAAAAAATGCTGAAAAGAAACTATTGACTGCCTGGAATGCTATCCCTGAAACATTTAATTGTTTAAAAAAAATTAGCGACCACTATATTATCACTTTTCTCCTCTACATATGCATATGAATCATTGTTTTCAGAAATGAATTTAATTAAAGACAGTTCGAGAAATAGAATGACCGATTAATTTAGTTTAGAATGCACATTATTAAAAGTGACAAAATATGAACCAGATATAAAGAAAACATTTGGCATCCAATGTACAATAGCAAAAATCTCATTAAATAATATTTATTTGTGTCGGTTTTATATGTTTATTTTCAAAATTTTGTTATAATTACTATTAATTTTTTACTATTACATTTTATTCAACTTGTGCTCTTCTAAATAAATATCGTCACATGTATTTTAGCTTATTTAGAAATTTTGTTTAATTATTATTGTTATTATTTTGTTTTATAAACTTTTATAAAACTGCAATAATTTAGTTGTTTATATTTTGATTTAATAATTGTATGGCACAAATCATTCAATAAATATTTTTGGGAAATTTTTAGCACGCTTGGTACGCACACTCTGACAAATTTCCATGCTAGGGTTATCATTGATCAGTCTAACAATGGCCAAACAAGAAAACAAAGTAATATTTAGTACAACACTGCATTATATATAAACATTTAAAAAAATTTTAATGGGTTTGAATTTTTGTAAGACATTTCACAATTAATATTAAACTTTAAAATAATCAATTTAAAAAAAAATAAACAGACTACTCTCTATAAATAAAAAAAGTACAGTATTTAATACATCAACTAGGTTTTTATTCTTTATTGGAACCATATGAAGATGTTTTTTTTTTTTACAAAATCATATGTAATGTGATGCACTGGGACTTCTCCTTATACGGAGTCAGAAATCTCTCATTAACTATGTCCTGAGAAACCTGTTAACCACCTTACCTTCCCTTTCCATTTCCCACCCTAAGTTTCCCCATATCCTGCTCCATCCCATTTCCACAACATAATATTTGTCAACTCCATGACCTTCATATATTAATCCTCCTTATCTGTTCCCAAACCCATCATAATAACCAATACCCCACTTTCTGTATAATCACTTTGTTTATATTTAGTCTTCCATAACTTCATTATTTGTACCCTTTCTGATTTCAAGCATTTACATTCAATTAACAGATGCCTAATATTTTCTATTCCTTCCTTACACAATTTACAGACTAAATCACCCATATTTTTCCATTTACAGTGATGTGATGTGATGCACTATGACTTCTTTTTATATGGAGTCAGGAATCTCTTAGCAACTATACCCAGAGAACTCTGTTAGCCACTTTACCTTCCCTTTTCATTCTCCACCCTAAGTTTTTCCATAATCTGCTCCATTCCATTTCCACAACATAATCTTTGTCAACTTCATGGCCTTCATATCTAAATCCCCCTTATCTTTTCCAAAACACAGCATAAAAAACAATAACTCATATTCTGTATAATCACTTTGTTCATATTTATTTTTCCATAACCTCATTATTTGTACCCTTTCTGCTTCCAAGCATTTACATTGAAGTAACAGATGTCTAATATTTTCTATGCCTTCCTTACACAACTTGCAGACTAAATCACCCATATTTTTTTCATTTATGTGTATATTCCCTTGTTGCTAAAGATCCCATTCAAGCCTTAAACAATAAACTACATTCCTTACTATTATCATAAATTAACTCATACCCAACATTCTGTTTACTTCTATATATATTTAAACTCTTTTTATTCTCCATATTAGTTCTCCATCTCTCTAACTCCTTATTCTTTATTAATACATCTATTCTTCTATCCCACTCCTTATCACTATAACACTCAACAATCCTCCTAACACAATCATTCCACCTTTTATACAAGTATACTGACAAATTCTTTATCCAAATCTTCTGCATACTGCATTACCTTTCTCACCCATCTTGTTGCCTGCCCTTTACTTGTAACCCAATTAAATACTATTTTGGATATTCTTTTATTATCCATAAACTGCAATCTACCAAACATTTTCATTTTGCTTTTAGCATCTCTCATATAAAAACTTGACTATCCCATTTCTTCTTGAATTGCCTTCTTTGCTGTCCACACATCTGCATCTAATGCATTTCTTCCTACTTCTCTTTGTACTTTTTCTAAGTACTATAATACTCCTTTACTAACATGTAATGCATCATTGCCATATGTTAACTCTGCTACTGCCAATCCCTTCCAGACAATTCTAGCTATATCATATTTATTATATGAAAGCAGTGTTAATTTCTTTATCAATCTCTTTCTTTTCTTTGCTTCGTTTATCAAATTTTTTTCCCATTTATCCAAGCAGTTTTTCTGATTACTCAAGATGATCTCAAATAATTATATATATATATATATATATGTATATATATATTCCCCACACTTAAATTTATATCCCCCAATAAGATTTTCTTGTCTTCTCTTTCCCCAGTATTTACCATCATTATATTTCATTTTTCTTCACTAAATTTAATCTCCATATCTTTACCCACCCTTGTGCATGTCCTCAGTTTAACTTTCATATCTTCTCTTCTTTCTGCACACAAAAAGATATCATCTGTACAAAAAACCTGACAATTTATATACTCCCTTGCCACCTATTAACAGTATCTCCATCCCTCTTCCTAGTCTTTCTATTGCTCTCTCCATTTCATTCTACCACAGCTTCTCCCAATGGGGATTATTTACATTACATTACAATAAATATAATTATTGAAATACAAACATGTATATAAAAATGATTAAACTTATTACAATAATCCTTTTATAAATTTTTATAATATATACAAAACAATCTAAAAACATATTTTAAATTATAACTCTAAATGTTTGCACTAATCTACCAATTAATATTAGATAATGAAAATATCTAACATATAATTACAAATATTATTAATGACTTGATTAAAGGTAGACATGAAATATTTTTTTCTTGGCAAAACAACAAATAAAAATGAAGCTTCGTAAGTAATTTGAAAATTTGACGATTAGAAGACTTAAAAAGTCTTATGAAAAAAAGAGCACATGCCTTTATTTCTTGGGAGTTTATAAAAAATTTGAGCATAAGAATTGATCCTGGAATTACCCAATCCCAAATTGCACTAATTTTTGGAGAGTATCTAATGAAAAAAAGATTTTTAGAAATGATTGATAGAATAAAACATGTACAGAAGTTACAATCATTTGCTGTTTATCTAAAGAAAAATCAATTTTACAGTACATTGCCTGGTAAATATAGGGCTAACAAGATCTCCATTAAATAACTCATGGGTAGACATTTCTAATTTTATCTTAAGAATAAGCTATTTTACACCAAAACACATCCCATCAGATTAGTTCGTAGTAAAAGTGCTAGACTTCAAGGCTAGATCAATTTAAAAAGAAATTTCAGTTCAGTTATTTATTGATTTTCTGAACAACTTAATAATAAAGTAAAGAGTTCAGGTATAAAAAAATCAGAGTGAGTACTCTTGGTGGAAGAATAAGCAATATAACATTTTGTGAGAATAAACAAAATTCCTAGTATATGCCAGTGAAAAGGTGATTAGAGTCGCCGAGTCTCTCCCAAACTGCCTGAAGCTCCATTTTTTAATTAGCACATGTATAACATAGTGACCTAAATTAACTATTCATCACAAATTTGGGTTACTACTGAATCTGATTCACAAATTATGGCATAAAATGTGGCAATACATTTTCTACATTAATCAATGATAAAACAATTTGTTAACATTTTGTTTTAAATAATTCAGAATAGCTAATGAGCCACTTAAAATGATTCAAACCATGTATGGAAATAAAGCCATAATTCCCAAAACACTTCCATGTATTTGAAAGATATTATGATGGCAGGGAGACTACTTAAGAAGATTTAGGTACAAACTATATTGTAATATTTCATCTCCTAACTTGTGTCCAGTCATTATAGCATCTTAAAATTTTTGTGCTGAATAGTTAAGCTATGTTATGTGTAATACAATTATTAATTCATAGATGTTACTAGAGGAAGTTTGGAGAATCAGATATTTTTTCACCATTAACACATTGTATATATTACTGACACATCATGAGAGAGAAGAATAAGAAATGGAAGTTAAGACATTCAAGTTTAAAATTTGTAGATACAGTTACAAGTGAAGGAAGAAAATATATAAATAATTGACAAAATCTTTGAAAATATATTAAAACATGGAAATAAGATTATATCCATGTAAACAGAGATAATTTTGCCCTCTTTTTACTTCAACAAAAAATCTTATACAGATTAATGGAGAAAACATGTTTTTTTTTACTTCAAAAACCCTCCAAGAAAAGAGCTATTATAGGTTAATGGAAAAAAACTTGTTTAGCCTAGTGGGATCAGTTAGCAGTAATTGATACTTTCCTGTCAATATCAAAGGCAAAAGTTATCTCTGTTTACATGGATATAATCTGGTATCATTTTATATTAACAATCCATGAAAATATATAATTCAATATATATGATTAATTAAACACTATGCAATTATGTAATATTTTGGAATAATGTTAACTTGTGCTTAATTTGACATAGAGAAGTTTATGGAGAGATAGTATTAATTAAATATTCTTTTAACATTGTGTTTTTATTCTTATTTGATGAAAGATATTTTCTACCTATTCTATAAAAGAAACATTGCAAAATTGTATAGTAATAATTATTGACTTTTTAAATTAAAAAATATTTATAAAGAAGTCAGTATTTTTGATAGATGTTAAGGCCGAAATATTTTGATCATGTCTCCATGTGCCTGATGGCTTTCATTCTTTGTATTTCAATCTTGAGCATCTCTGAGATCACTTTGAGAAGATTTTTACACAATAGCTGTATTAAAATTATTAAAAAAAAAACAAAGTATGCATGATTATAGTTTTATTTTAAATATATGTCTTCCTTTTTCAAATGGAAGTTAATAAATTCTAGCATAATGATAATAAAAAAGCTACAGTTATTACAATCACCACAGCTTGTTACATAGGTTACTTAATGTCATTAAGTGTCATTATTAACATTGTGTTAAAATCTTTTGAGAGATTCTAAAAATTATAAATCAATATTAATATTTTAAAGCAGAAAATGATAGATTTATCAGTGATCAACATTTATTCATTTGTGTTTTAAAAATAAATTTTAATCAAAGATGATTTTGTTGCTTTTCTGGAGTCACTCTCTTAAGCCACTCTTCTACTGGCTATTGAATGACAAAAGTGTCCTTTGTTCTCATTACAAACTCATTTTTTTAATATCTGCAAAATTCAAATGTCATTTTTAAAACTGTTTTTCAATTGTAAATGTATATTTTTACTAAATCAAGTTCAGTTTATTGGATTCTGATATAGAATAACAGTTTAATACTGAACTCAAAAATGAAAAGATTATAAAAGGTGTCACCAAGAAAAAACAATGCAGAATTCATCCTACAAGAGGGTTAATTTAATTTAAGTCATGTGTAGATATTTCATGATCTTAAAGTGGCAATATTTCATAAAAGAAATCAACTCATCTCTGCTGGGCATGTTTTTGTTATAATAACAATCATCAGCCACCTGAAAACCAGTTAGCGCACCATCAAAATTAGTAATGCAATCATACAATTTAATATTAATGTTCAAACATAATTCAATTATAATTTAACTGAAGCTTTTTTTTATATTAGTTTATTGTTAACAAAGAAGGCAAACTTAACTCTTTTTATATAAATATCCTAATTTAAGTTAATATTATTCAATATTGTCACATGTTTATGTGATGCTTGATTATTTACAACTAAAAGAAAATTAAAAAAGAATTTGATTAAAAACTCTGCCTTCTATTAACACTGAACTAATATAGAAATGACAATTTAAATTACCACTAAACCATGTTTAAACTTTATATATCACATTGAATGTTCATAAAAGTGTTTAATAGAAATTGTGTTGCTATGTTTATTGAGATGTTAACTTATTTTCAGGCTGTTGCTGATGTCAATTATCATGAGAACATCTGTCCAGCAGGGATTGTTTTATTTTTGTAATAAACATAGCCATTTGAAAGATTGTATAGATCAGTGGTAATCAACCTGGTCCCAACCGCCCACTAGTGGGCGTTCCAGTCTTTATGGTGGGTGGTAGGGGTTTTGATACTGAAGCACTTTCTTTTTTAAAAAAATTTAATTGACTTTTTAAAAAAATTCATAGCATTATTTAAAAACATTTTCATTAAAAATGCCTGTATTGTATTCAAATATGTGTAAAGTGATATTCAGTTTATTAATACCTTTTTCTACCTCATATCTTGTGGAATCAGACTTTAATACTGTTAATCATATTATGACCAAAGAAAGAAACCGCCTGAATATTTCTGAAAGAGAAGACCTTTGTTTGTTCCTTACAAAAATTGAGCCAGATATCCAGTATTTAGTTTCGGTGCATCAGCCTCAGGAATCTCATTAATAATTTAATTAATTAAATGTGATTTTATCAGACTTCATGCTTCTATGTATACAAAGTATAAATACAAAGATACATTTAACTACAGAAAGTTGTTTTATAAAGATTAATTCTGACAAATTTAGCGAAAGTCCAACATAAAGTATTTGGTAAGTAATTATTATTATATGCTTTAGCTTGATGTAACTCTGCTTTATAAATTTTATAAAGTAAAGTTACTTTCCTACTTTATAAATCACCATTATTGTGAAACCTGTGGACGGTTAGAAAATTTTACTACTACCAGAAATACAAAAGTGGGCAGTGCGTATAAAAAGGTTGACTACCCCTGGTATAGATGGTATAAACGAAATTAATATTATTCAATATATATAACTGTATATATGTAATTATAATCAAAATAAGATATCAGTAAGTATTCTAACAAGAATAAAATTTAGAATTTTTTTCCATTCTGACTACAATTTCACCTATTGAATGCATAGACTTTATCAAATTGAAACTGAAAATAAAACTGAAAAATATATACACACATATAACTATTGATAATTCAAAGGCAAGAGCTAATCACATCTAATATTAAAATAAATTTTGGCAAAAACATTTATTTAATATGAAAGATGATAGGCAGTTGTTTGTGGATTGTGGTGGAGTTATAGGAGTTATATTTATGGATTTGTAGTTCTTACTTGGAAAAGTAATCTATATGGTTTACCATGATAAAAGAGAGTTAGATTTTGAAGTGCAAGCTCTTTATATCAATTCCAGTTTTGCTAATATTTGTTTTTTGCTTGGTATAATTGATGTGGTGATAGAGTATTAGACTCTGGATCTACAATCTTCAGATTAATTTCATTTCTGGTACTTCTAGTGCTCAAATTCTTATGAACTCTTAAACAATAAAACCATTTAGTTACTTTTCACCCTGTGTGGTTGGAGCAGTACAGAGTGTAAGATTGTGAATCTTAGATCTTCATACCAATTCTGGTAAGTTCTGGTACTCAAATTCCTATGAACTTACAAGAAATAAAGCTATTTGGTTACTTTTTATAAAGTGTGGTTGGTGTAGTGGTACAGAGTCAGACTCTGGATCTAAGATCATATCGATTCCAGTTTTGGTACTTCTAGTATTCAAATTCTTATGAACCCCTGAACAATAAAGTCATTTGCTTATTTTTTGCCTTATATTGTTGATACCTTATAGAGTGTCAGAATCTGGATCTAAAGTCTTCAAATCAATTCCAATTCTGATATTTGTAGTATGTAAATTCTTATGAACCCTTAAGCAATGAAGCTATTTGGTGTTGTTTTGTCATCATGTTGATAATGCCACAGTGGAGTATCAGATTCTGGATCTTAAAAACTTTAGATTAATTCCAGTTTAGACATTTCCTGTATTTGAACATTCAATGAACTCCTGAGCAATTATGCAATTTGAGTATTTGTTTATTATTTGAAAAGTTCTCTTTATGTAATATGTGACATTATAATCACAATGAAGTTTGATTTTTTTTCTAGTATTGGTATTATTACTTTATTTTAATATATATATATATATATATATATATATATATATATGTATGTATGTAATATACAAATCAATATATATATATCAAAATACAGTACAATTTATATAAATTATATTCTTTTAGAAGTACTTTCGACTATACACTTTGTAGTCTTTATCGACTATATAACGTTGAATAATCAAAATGAGACAACCCTTAACAATACCCATAGTTCAATTCAGATTTCCCACACTTCTGTTATCTTAACATTTGATGACTGGCGATTCATTAACATTTGACGATTTCTTGAAATCAACATAGCCTCTTTTATTTTATGTTTATTATGACAACGTTCAATTTGAATAATTTTCATATTTTTATAATCAAATTTAAATCCATATTGACAAGATTTATTATGATCAAATATAACAGATGATGAAGGTTTATTTACATCTGTTCCATATTGATTCTCTTTTTGAATTCTATTATATAAAAGCATATGTTCTTTTATTCTCTTCTCAAATGTACACTTAGATTCACCAATGTATTGTACGCTGCATCCACATATCAATTTATATATAATAGAATTTTGATTAAACTTTGAATTTTGAATTTTAGAATTATTAAGCAATCTATTTATGTTATTTGTAGAGAAAAAAGCAATATGACACAAACCATTATAAATTTTCCTAATAAACTTGACCTGCTCATCTGATATAAATGGCATTGAAATCCATTTTATTTTGATATTTTTATTTTTAATTTTATTATAGTGTTGATTTCTTTTAAATCCTTTAATAATATTAGCAATTGCATTTTTATAATAACCAATTTTCAACAAGTCATTAACAAATAAATGTACATTTTTAATTTTATCACTAGAATATTTGCATAATTTTTCATTTCGAAATAAGAATGATTTCAATCCAGACAGCTTATGACACATAGGTACATGTGATTCATATGGAATAAAACCTCTAGTTTCAATTGGTTTAATTAACATAAGATAATCCAAACTGTAATCATTTCGAAATGAAAAATTATGCAAATATTCTAGTGATAAAATTAAAAATGTACATTTATTTGTTAATGACTTGTTGAAAATTGGTTATTATAAAAATGCAATTGCTAATATTATTAAAGGGTTTAAAAGAAATCAACACTATAATAAAATTAAAAATAAAAATATCAAAATGAAATGGATTTCAATGCCATTTATATCAGATGAGCAGGTCAAGTTTATTAGGAAAATTTATAATGGTTTGTGTCATATTGCTTTTTTCTCTACAAATAACATAAATAGATTGCTTAATAATTCTAAAATTCAAAGTTTAATCAAAATTCTATTATATATAGATTGATATGTGGATGCGGCGTACAATACATTGGTGAATCTAAGTGTACATTTGAGAAGAGAATAAAAGAACATATGCTTTTATATAATAGAATTCAAAAAGAGAATCAATATGGAACAGATGTAAATAAACCTTCATCATCTGTTATATTTGATCATAATAAATCTTGTCAATATGGATTTAAATTTGATTATAAAAATATGAAAATTATTCAAATTGAACGTTGTCATAATAAACGTAAAATAAAAGAGGCTATGTTGATTTCAAGAAATCGTCAAATGTTAATGAATCACCAGTCATCAAATGTTAAGATAACAGAAGTGTGGGAAATCTGAATTGAACTATGGGTATTGTTAAGGGTTGTCTCGTTTTGATTATTCAACGTTATATAGTTGATAAAGACTACAAAGGGTATAGTCGAAAGTACTTCTAAAAGAATATAATTTATATAAATTGTACTGTATTTTGATATATATATTGATTTGTATATTACATATATTGTGAAACGAATACAGATATCAAACTTTATTTATTATATATATATAAATTAAAAAAAGATTTATACTATTTACTTATAGTAAGCATAAAATGTATTAAATTTTAAGAAAGTATATTGCATTTCTTGCTTGACATATTGTTATAAAGTAACTTGTTTGTAAAATTACTAAAAGTGCAGGTGCAGTGAGGAGTGATAAAGAAATTGAGTTTTTATGAGGCAGGTAAAGTATAAATTAATAAGAAATCACATGACTCCACCATCTGACTTTAACTTACATATTGCTACTATAGCCAATATTTTTTTACCATTGACATGTCACTTACTGTAGGCTTTAGTAAGAAATAATAGATGGCAGATTATAGTGATTATTAATCCCTATACTGTTATATCCTACCCAATATCCCCAGGTTGGTTTCAAGCTTTTGGCTTTCATCAGTGTGGAGCTTTGGATCTTGGACCATTGCACCTGGAACTTTAGAATCTAATGCCCCCTCCTTCCCAAAAGTTTTTTTCACTTATATTTTTATTATACTTCCAAGCTATCAGCCCAAACTTAAAAACATATAAATGTTTTCATTCTAAGCCAACTTGTTCGCGTGTGGTGACCCAGTTTGTTAATAATTATGAATATTTTTATCATCTGGTGCTTATTATTACTTACTAAAACTTATAGTAAGTGGTATATTAGGTGAAATTGATATTCAATATATTAATTCTCGGGAGCAAAGATAAAATAGAAAAAAAAAATTAACTTGATAATTTGTAACAAAAAAACTTGGGAAACAGGATGAATTAAAAGAGTATTCTAGAATAGTTTATTTTAAATGGTTTCTTTGTAGGTATGCAGAATATAGAATAAAAAGGAAAAGTCAGAATAGAAAAAGATAAATAGGAATATATTAATTAACATGAGAAAATATCTTATAAAAATGTAAATTAGGAGACTACGCTGTTATATGAAAACAAACAAACAAGAAAACATATCAGAGTTGAAAATAATGTGTACAAATTAAGGGAAAAAACAGACAAAACTTCATATAGTAGTGCCCCTCAGTGCCAGCCAGAGTAATCAATGGATGCCAGAAGGTTTGTGCATAAAATCTCTATCTAGTGCCTATTCATCCAATATCCCCAGGCTAGTTTCTAGCTTGTGGCTTTCATCAGGAAGGAGTCTTGGATCTGAGAGCACTACTAATATGGAGAGTTTTCCCTGTTTTAGTGGTGATCATTTGATGTTTAGTGGTTTAACAAAATAAAGAAAGACGATAAATGCAAAAATAAATTGGAAAATGTGAAACATATAATTATAGAATGTGTGTTTTTAATTAAAACAGATAATATTCATTTATTGGAAAAATGAATTTAGGCAACATATTGCAAATAATAACAGTTAGAGGAGGGAGAGGGTCTTAGTAAAATATACATTTGGATTTGAGATGAAAAATATAAATGAAAGTTATCTTCGATGATTTCAGAACATGAAAAAAAATAGACTCATTTATACTATAGTACTTCACCTTATAGTATTCTGTCCATCCCTCATATATGTATGTAAAATGGATTATGTTCTGTACATGAAGGATTAGATTGACTTATGCTCGACATGGGTAGGATGAGAAAGTTGGCACAAAGGTGGGCTTTGAGCATTCCATCATCAGAATTTCAATGGAATGGATGGATGAAGAGTTGTGGGGTGGAGTGGTTTGAAGCCTGTCCATTAAAGTATGAAAATTGGCTATCTTAATATAAAACTGAGCTTTGATTGTATATATGTATGGAGATGATAATCGGGACTAACTAACAAGTGCTGTTTTAACACGAAATACATATCATCATCATCATCATTATCAACCATTATTAATCCACTGCAGGATGAAGGTCTCTCCAAGTTTAATCCAACTTCTCTGATCTTTAGCTTCTCTTCTCCATATCACCCCTGTACACTGTCTTATTTCATCCATCCATCTTACATGTGGTCTCTTTCTGGGTCTTTTACAATCTCTTGGAATCCAGTTTAAAATTTCAATTGTCTATCTATTATCATCTCTTCTAGCAATATGTCCAGCCGAACTCCACTTCAATCTTTTAATTTCTTCAATGGGGTCAGTAACACCTGTTTGTTCTCTTACCCATACATTGCGTTTTCGATCTCTTCTTGTTACTCCCAACATACATCTCTCCATACTTCTTTGAGTGGTCTGAAGTCTCTGTATTGGTCTTCTATTGAGTGTCCAAGTCTCAGATCCATAAGTAAGAACTGGTAAAACACATTTGTTGAAAACCTTCCTTTTCAAACACATAGGCATATTTTCTTTTAGTATCAAGTTATTTTTACCAAAAGCACTCCAACCAAGTTTAATTCTAAGATTAATTTCCTCCAGTTTGCTATTAACTGAAAGGAGACCCTTTGATTCCTCTTGAAGGCCTTAAAGGAACCAAGCAGGGCAAATTCCTAATGTCCACTCCATACGTTCTTGTCGTTGCAGCTGTTATTACTATGTGTTTATTCATGTAGTATACGAACATGGATGGGCTGCTCACCAACATGCATTAGCCAGCGTGGTGAGTTTATTGGCTTTTTACCTCTGAGTTTAAGATCAAAAAACACCATGGTCTTTCTTCTCAGTGCCTGATAAGGCAGAATGGATGTTTATGTAAATGAAATACATATATTGGTGATTATTTATCTTATCAACATGTGTGTGATGAAGTATATCAGCAATATGGTTGACAGTTGTGTGAAAGTCTGAGTTCAACTCCCCTCTATATATTACATATAGTAGTGCAGGTATAATCAATCCTGTACTGTAGAAAAATATATATTAAAATAAATCTTTATTATATTTTCATACCAAACTCTTTTATTAATTTCTAATCACATTTAAATTTCTTTCGTAAATGCATAACTTTACATTTTATTTTTAATGAATAAATTTTTAACAATACATATAAACATTACATATTCTTTAAATCTAAAACCAACAAAGTTCATATCATGTAATGTGATATAAAATGTTTATAAAGTCAGATTTCGTAGCAGAGATCATATCCCCCAGAAAGCCTTTTATCCGAGTTCAGTATTAATAACAAACAATCAAACTAATAGCTTAAACAATATATGAGTAACTCTTTACTTTAGCACCATCTAGTGTGAGTTTAAGTAATCCATGATGACCAGATGCAATTAAAATCCTTATCTTTAGTATTTATATCTCTGGGCCAGTTTCTGGCTCTTGCTTTAATGAATGAGACTTGAAATTCAAAGTTGGAAGAAATGCGCACATGAATCTAATAATCATCTTTAGTTCCACTTTACTGGATTGATAAAGATAAAAATCAGATACTTATTCTGGGAGTGAGGATTAAAGTACTACAAATATATTTTTTATGCATTTGATAATCGTTAATTTTTCAAGTTTATACAAGATGACACTTGAGTAAAGAGCTGCAATGTTGGTGAAGAAGACTAATTTTGAAGATTACTCCCCCCACCCCCAATGGATAATTCTGAAAGCCATATATTTTTATAAAAGATTTTATATTCTTTTTAATTCTTTATAAAATGAAATTTGATAAAGTAATTAATTCAATTTATCATTTGATAAAAGGTTAGCTTTTTTTTCTCAAATAATTTATCACAATTATGTTATTCCATTAACAGTTATGATATATTAACATATAGTTTTAAATTTAATTGTCCAGGCTGATTATGTTATCTTTTAATCATCAGTCTCTTTATCTTTTCACCATTGGCACAGATGCTGTGTAGATCTTTAAAGATATATTTTATTTCATGTGGTTTCATTTCCCTTCATTTGAAATTGCTGAACTTTAGTCTTTTATTCTTCCCTTCCCCCTTTTAGGAGCATCCTACCATTGGTTGTGGACATGGTGAGTCTAAATCGAACCTGTCCCATGTCATAGAGAAAATGATCTCAGGGGTTATCAGTTCATCTCTTGTTTTTGTCTGTTTTAATTTTTTTCCACATGAAGACAATGTGATCAATTTTATCAGGATTAAATATTAGCTTACATCTAGTAAGCCATATAAAATGATCTAGAATTAGTGTCAGTCTAATTTCAGGGTAAGGTCCCTTTCTGATACTGTCTTTCAGATTAGATAATTTAGCTTTATCTACCTTGATCCAACTCATTAATGTTTTTGAGCTGCATTGACTGAACACATCCAAACCTGAAAAGGTTTATGGTTCATCTTCTCTTTTACAAATTATGCAGATTGATTCAATTCATGAGTACCCTCTTTTATTAACTAAAAACTCATTAGTAGGTAATGCATCGACATTGATTTTTATTAGATAATCCAGATACTTGGATTCCAAGCTCCATCTATTGAATTTCTTTATTAATTTATCATTCAAGAGGCCTAGACTCAAGAGGTAACCTTTTAATTCAGTGAACTTCATACCAAAGGCCTGCCAATATGTTAACTTGTTTTGGAATGTGTATTTATCAATTGTTATCCATTTTATGAGGTCATTTAATTAAAGATCCAGCCAGTTTTTTCTCTGTGATGGTGGAGGAGAGTCTGTTGGAATAATGAATTTAGGAATTTCTTCATTCTCTTAATTAATTTTTTAATTTATGGAAAAAAATTGTAAAACTTTTGAAACCATAAGGTAGATATGTCATGAAGAACCATTCCATTAATGACCCTGGACTGTTGCATCCATCTGTAGCTTATTGCTACTGGTTTCCTTCTCCGGAACAATCCAGAACATAGGAATGCAATCCTCGATATAAACCGTTAGGTAGGTTTAATCACAGGAAGATAGTAATTTATCTTGGTCAACACAACCATATTTAGAAGTGTGACTTTACCATAAATGAAAAGATATATTACAGATAAAGAAGTAGTTATCTTTTTGGTTGTTGAGGATTGTTGGATATTGCTCCTCATTTAGACTGATGACAAGTGCATTGGAAAACTGAGGAATTTCTGTGGCTTGGCCACAAATCTCGAGGTAACGATGTCTCTTGAGATCAACTTCCAAGCTGCAGACTTTCTCAGATTAAATTTGAGGCCATAAGATTTTGAGTTTTCATCTATCACCTCTTGTAGTCTCAGTGTGTGTTTTTCAGATGGGAGAATCACTAGTACATCATCCATGTAGGACAGATGTTTAAGTATTTTTTTAATTGGAGGAATATACAATCCTGGGAGATTTGTTTCAATACTTTCAAGAATAGGGTTTATGTATACAATGAACAGGAGAGCACTTAGTGGGGAGCCTTGTGGGATAGAAAGAAAGGGCTTAAATCCCAGGGCAACCTTTTCATTGAGCATCAGTAATATTTCCCTGATCATCAGAAGGTTCTCTATGATCGTGATAAACACTTTAGGAACTGAGCAGCTTGTTAGGATTTCTAGCAGGGTATTTATTTTGACTGAGTCAAATGCCACTGAGATATCTAATTGGATGGCAATTGCCCAGCCTTTCTTGATGTTCTGATATAATCAATTTTAAGCTTAAGTTGGGATACCACATCCGCAGTTGAGGAACCCTTCTTGTCAAACTGCAATTATGATATATGCTTGTATATAACTTCCTGTATGTGGTCTTTGATTAATCCCTCGATGACTTTGATCAATAACTGGGTCATTGAGATAGGTCTCAAATTATAAGTATCTGCGGGGACACCATACTTTTTCACAAAAGGCACTAGTGAAATTGGATAAAGGCTTTGTATATCCCTGCATCCCTTAGATAGTTCTTCAATCATGTTTTAATTATTGGGATGGTGAAGTGACTGAGGCACAGGAACATGAATTTAGGCACCACATGTGATTCCAGGTGCATCCTATCAGGAATGGATTTTAGCTTTTGGAAAATCTTTGCTTCTGTAATCCCATGTAGTCCAATACTGTTTATGCTGTAATCATGTCTTACTTGTTGTACTGTATCTTTCTGTAATTTCTCTTTAAAGTGATGATGAATTTTCATCAACATTGTGGTGCCTGTGTAAAATTGCCCTTAAATGCTGTTGTAATTAGTTTTTCTCTGCACTAACCAACCACTAAATATAGCTTTTTGTCCAGCAGTAATGGTTGGCAAGAATAATTTTTGTTCTTTTGATTGCAATAAATTGTGCTAGCACCCTTTGTGTTGCTTTGTATTTTTCTTTCAATTCTAAATTAATTTTGTGTTTTCCATTATACTTGGGTATGAATTCATCCTATTTTGTATATTGTTTAAATCTTGCATGAGCTTGACTGGTCCTTTTTGGTTTCTTGTGTGAAATTCAATGATCGATTTTATTATTTCAATAAATTCGATTCATGCTTCAACTGGCAGCAGGCTTAAGATGTTAATTTTTATTTTTTACTTCAAAAATATTGTACATACATTATTTTAAGTTTAGATTATTCTAGGAAATTATTTTAAAATAGATTACGGAATATTCTGTAATTACTGAATATATGCATTAGCAAAACCCTCCATACAATGGTGCCATCTAGTGAAAGACATAGTAATCAGTGGATACTATGGCTTGCTATAAGTCTTACTGCTGTATGGAGAGTTTTTTATTTGAGAGATGCAAAAAGCAAAATTTAAAGTGTTGGTAGATTGCAATTGATGGATAATAAGAGAATAGCCAAAATAGTATTTAATTGAGTCATGAATAAAGGACATGCAACAAGATGAGTGAGAAAGCTAGTACAGTATGCAGAAGATTTGGATAAAGAATTTATGTCAGTATAGGTTGAATAGGAGGATTGTTGAATGTTATAATGGCAAAGAATGAGATTGAAAAATAAATGCATTAATGCAAAATAGAGTTGGAGAATGGAGAACTAGTATAGAGAATAAAAACAGTTTAAATATATATATATATATATATATATATATATATATATATATATACAAGTAAAAATAATATTGAGTGTGAGTTAATTTGCGATAATAGCTATGAAAGTAGTTTATTGTTTAAGGCTCGAATAGAATCATTAGTCACAAGGAAAAATATACATAAATGGATAGATATGGGTGATTTAGTCTGAATGTTATGTAAGAAGGCATAGAAAATATTACACATCTGATAATTGAATGTAAATGCTTACAAAAAGGGTACAAATAATGAAGTTGTGGGAGAATAAATATAAAAATGATTATACAAAAAGTGGGTTCTTGTTTTTTATGCTGGGTTTAGAAAAAGTTAAGGAGAATGGATAAAGACGATGTTGTGGAAATAGGATGGAGCAGGATATATAAGAATATAAGAAAAACCACCTAGGGTGGGGAATGGAAAAAAAAGGTAAGGTGGCTAGCAGGTTTCTCTGGGCATAGTGGATGAGAAATTCCTTACTTCAGTAAAAAAGAACATATAATGCATTGCATTGCATGTTTTATTAAGTTAAACATTCCCTCCCTCTAAAATCAATTCACACTACTTCCTTCTTTTTTTGTTAAATAATTTTTCCATCATGATTTGATTTTAATTCTACTATCCCATTTTTATATATTCCGATTTTTTGTTTTAAAAACCTAAACAAAAAAAATATATACAATTTTCACCTCTTTTACTTTCCTGATCTTTAAATTTCTTCCAGTCTCTATACAATTTTTGAACCTTTTGAAACAACCTACTTCGCATAAGTAAATATTCAGTATATTCCCTCCACATCCCATGTCCACATAACTATACTTATTATGCAAATGCTTATTATATTTTTGCTTTTCACCACAAACTTCTTCCACTCTCCATTTAATATTTTTTGTTGTTGTTCAATATATTCCCCTCCTAATGTCCACATAACTATATTTATTGTGCAAATGCTTACTACATTTTTACTTTTCACTTCCTGGTATCTTTGCATCAAATAACAATAAGTTCCTCTTAGTGCTTATATATATATATATATATATATATATATTTATATATATATATATATATTTTCCATATCTCAACCTTTTCTCTTTTTCTCTAATCAATTTATCTATCCACTTTTTCCTCTTCACTTAATTATGGACCTATAATACTTTTCATTTTTCATATCTCAACCTTTTCTCTTTCTCTCTAATCAATTTATCTATCCACTTTTTTCTCTTCACTTAATTATGGACCTATAATACTTTTCATTTTTCATATCTCAACCTTTTCTCTTTCTCTCTAATCAATTTATCTATCCACTTTTTTCTCTTCACTTAATTATGGACCTATAATACTTTTCGCCACACATTATATATTTTTAGATAAAATAATATAAAGTGTTATTTGTAACATCCTATTTTTACTGCTTAAATAATAAATTCTCTTATTAAAATTCAAAATTGGATATTGCTTTCTGAAATGTAAAGAAGGTATATTAATTCATTTGTTACATTTATTTTTATTAAATGAAATAAAAATAAGTTTGATAATACTGATGTTAAACATTAAGTTATAATCTTTTAATTTGTAAAATTGAATATAAATAAATAAGCAACAAGAATTAAATTTAGATTGTAAAACACACAGTCGCAAACAATCTGTTGATTTATACTTATTTTGAAATATTATAAATTTGGAAAATATTGCAATGTCAAAATTTCTAAAAGTAACGAAATTAATTATTGAATTTGAATATTTAATTAAAAAACAGTAAACAATCCAAAGAAAACAAAACAAGCTTATTAACATCAACAAAACAAGATTGAAAGTGAGATACATACTATGAGAGAACAAACAGCCACAAAACATTCTGGTCTCATAAACAAAAAACATTGTAATGAAATTTGACCAGATATATGTCTAGAAAATATAAAAACACAAAAATCATAAAATGGATGATCAAAAATATTAAGATACCTAGAAATAGACCACAAGAGAGATGGATGAATGAAATAAGATGTTGACATTTTTAGAATAACATGTAGAAGAGAACCCATGGGCTAAAAGTCAATAATAAATTTGGAAAGATATTTACCTGCTGCAAATCAACAATAATTGAAGTTATGGTGATGATTATAAAAGACTAGCATATAAAGAATTTTCCAATAATATACATGTGTACCAAGATGACCTAGAGTAATATGTACAAGAGAAGTTATATTTGGAAAAATTTTCATCTGCTGTGGATGAATAAGAGTTAAACTGATGATGATGATGATAAATGGTAACTATCTTATAAATAATTGTTAATGATAAAATACATCTGTATATTAAGCTATTTATCACTTGACTCAGCTACCAAAATTTACTTCATTGCATGATTCAGTGATATCTTTTTACTTATTCAGTCATTAATTGAAGACTATTCAGAGAACAGAATAATGGCAACAGAATCTTGCAACAAGATTTTTCATTAATTGACTTCCATATTTATTGATTAATTGATTAATATTATACTACATATAAAAAAATAACATAGAACATATCAAAACCCTAGGAGTTTTAAATCGGTTTACTTGTCCTGATATACAACATCTTTCAAATGATTCATAATGAATTCCAGTTAATTTATAGTTGAAAGCACTTAATTAAAAGGTAAATATTCAGTTGCAAGGCAATACTCCTTCTCCTTAATAATTATCCTTGGTGAATCATGGAAGCTGAACACATTACACATCTAATTTTCTAATTGGTAGTCTGATAATAGCTTGTGCATTTTTCTATTATTTTGCACTACAGTTAAGAATAGTTAGAGACCCATTTATCTACCAATAATAGATGATTAGCTGAATTTGCCTATGGGTGACTATTTAAAAAAAATCCTAAACCTAATTATAACTTCAACTTTTATCTGGCTGGGATTGAAATCTATGATATTCATATACCATGCTGCTAATGTGTTACACATCTACCATAGATATTCATGCACAAACATACACAATAGGTTTATGAGTACAAGGTCCATGCTCATATCAAATTCTTGCAGTAAGATCTTGAAGTATGAAGGATGGATTTTTAGTGTTACACCTAAAACCATTTTGTCTTCTAGAGCTTTTACACAGTATGCATACAAATTTTTCAAAAATAAAAAAGATGGTCTTATAAAAAGAAAGATTAGAAGTTTCATAGTGCAGAAAAAAGTAATCACTGAATAATATGGTTAAAGAACTATGTTATAATTAAAGATTATTTTAAAAAAAAGATAAAATATATATACATGACATATGTATATAAATAAACTGTATAGCTTTTAATATATTACATTTATATATAATTGATGATTGAATGAGTCTTCTGAGCTTTCTTAAAAAAATTTTTTAGATGATATGTTATGATATCTGAATGGCAAAATATGACATTACAATATTCATGTAGCACTTTTATTGATATATTGTAAATTATGTAAATGATTATATATATATAAACAAAAATGCAAGTTAAAAAACTTATATATATATATATATATATATATATATATAATGAACTTAAACTCGGACTTTCAAACTCCATACAGCTATCCAATCCATTTTATACAACTGATACACATGACCAAACTCATGTGAAAAATATAAATGATCTCCAATATACATATTTCATATTGAAATGGCACTCTTCAGTTTGTCCAGATCACCATTTACAGCACTTATATAAAATCACTGTTCATTTATATAGGATTATTTCCAATATCTAATATGAGTATTGAATGTCATTAGAAAATTTTAACTTTATTTAAATATTCTAAATACATTCAACTGTTAGTAATAGCACATGAAACAGGTTAATATATGCACAAAGTTTCAAAGGTATTATTCTCCCATTCTTCTTCAGATGTTGCTGGCCTGACCAATGAGAGTATTAGCTTGGGAATCCAACCTGGACCCTTAGTTTCTTGAATGTTGAATTTTCATCCATCCTTCTAAAGGCAGCAGTCAGTAGAAATTTTCTATAGTTATCTATGAGGTTCCTTCTGATTTCTCCCCCTTTTTAAGAGCAAACTTGATTAGTTGTTTTCATACATAATGTATAGTCACACTTGGGTGATTTATGGGATTGCTTGCCATTATCATATAAGCAGCTTCTTTAAATTGTCTTCTTTTTACCTTTTCTTTTCTATCCAGTATTTCTGTGTTTACCCAATTGAATATATGTTCATTGGTACATACATGGTCTGGTACCTTAGACAGATGTTTTCTCTCTTCTAATCAACAGTTTCTGCTCTTACAAGTGCTTTTCAATGGGATGATTGGTCTTACCAATATATGTTCTTCCACATTTACAATGTATTTCATAAATGCAGTTTTTTCTTTTCAGCATTTCATGTTTAGGCTTTGCAGTTGTTAGAATTCATCATAGTGTAGTATTGCTCTGAAAGGTTGTTCTGATGTTATACTGATTGCAGATTTTCCTTAATTTGTCTGTTATTTTTGGTATGTATGAGTACACTACAGTATCAATAATTATTTTTTTATTTTGATGGTTCTTTTTGTTGTCTATTTAAGGTTTTCTTAATAATAGCTAATGGATAGACATTTTTCATAAAAAAAAACCCTAATCAAGTTTAGTCTTAAAAAGTGGAGAAACCAGGAGGAATCTCATAGACATGAATTTCTACTGACTGTTGCCTCTGGCAGGATGGCTCAGTTGGTTAGAGCATCACCTTAAAATTTAATACTCAAGAATCTAACAGTCCATGTGTGATTCCCAAGATACTACTGTCACTGGTCAGGACATCAACATACTGTCACTGGTCAGGACATCAATACCCAAAGAAGAGGGGAGAATAATACTTCTTGAAACATTGTGCATATTCTAACCTGCTTGATGTGCTATTACTAACAATTGAATGTATTTGGAATATTTAAATGAAGTTAAAATTTTCTAAAGACATTCAATACATATATGAGAGGATGGAAATAGTTCAATATATAAATACAACTAAAACATCATCATCACAAACCTTCATGAAATCACTGCTCACTTTATATTAAAATATCAAATTTTTAAACTTTAATGGACAAGCTTCAATCTCCACCCCCCAATTCTTTAGCCATCCATAACATTGAAAATCTGAAGATCAAATGCTCAAAGCTCTTGTTGATGCCAATATTATGGTCATACTCATGTTGAACTTAAATCACTTTGACCCCTCATATATAGGACTTTAATATATCCACTTAATTATACAGAAGAGGGATGGGCAAAATATATGCTGAATATGTAATATTTAAATACATGTATATTGTCTATACTAAACTTAATGTAATTATAAGTCCCTTATAATTACATTAAGTTTAATATAGACAATATATATGTTTTTAAATTATATATATATATATATATATGTCCACAGATGGCGTTTCTACCAAAAACACCAATCAAGCGTATATTCTGTTTACATAAACGTCAGAGTAGCATTCACTATCTCTAACTATAATTCCACTTTCAGATCATGATTTCAAGCTAGTTAGAGATAGTGAATGCTACTCTGACGTTTATGTAAACAGAATATACGCTTGATTGGTGTTTTTGGTATAAACGCCATCTGTGGACATAAATACAAGCGTTAGCAAGTTTTTTAACTTGCATTTTTGTTTATCATATATATATACTAATAAAAATAATAAATGTAACAGTAATAAACTATTATGAATAGTCTTTCAATCCACAGAAGTATATTTTGATTAATTTCTTAGGCAGGAATTAACTGAAAGTACTTGTAGAAATTGAAAGACTGCTTATAATAGTTTATTACCGTTACATCTATTATTTTTATTGTTATTACAAGTTTTTTAATTAATGGACATTTTATTAGTATTATATATATAATATTGTGATAATGATGATTGAAATGATATCAGCACTAAGAAAGCTAAATTCAGTTAAACATTTCAAAATAATGTTCAATCTTAATTAGCCTTAGGTGCTACTTTTTTATATAGAAAAAATACATCTGGATAAATCATTATCTATGATCATTAACTTCTCAATGTAAATTCGGTACCCCAACATGTTCCCCAAGTAATTGTATGATTTCTCAGGCTAGATTAATTGAATATGTTTAGAATGAATTCAAACACTTAATAATATATTCGAAAACATAATTTATTTATGATAATCATAAAATAAATAAATAAATTTTTGCTTATATGTTTGCAAATAACCATACCATCTTATTATAGTAATAGAATCTCATTGGTATATACAAAAAATATTTATAACCAACAAATAGATATAAAAGCTTTAAATGTAATTATGAATAAATATATTCAAACTCATATTCATAACAACACCCAATTTTTTTTATATTCAAACATAAAAAAACTCTTGCTCATATAATAAATGGTTTTAACCACAAGTTCATGGATATCATAAGCTTACAACTCTATTTGTTATGCACATTTTGGATAATAGTCTTACAAATTATCACTTCCTCTATTGCACTTAGCCTTCTTGGGCATTACTGACTGTAAACAAAGAAAGGAATTCTCACTATAGGCTAGCACATGATAGATTTTAAGGTGAATTCTGTTTTTTTTTTGGCATAATTTTTATTGTAAGCAAGTTAATTTGTATCTTATGTGGGATTAACATCCACACCTGGATAGAACTACTTAGTTTCAGATCTTGAAATGATGTGCTTCCAGTTTTTTAGCTGTATAAGGCAAATACCTTCCAGGTAGCAAGCATTGACATAATCGGTGTGTATGATTTACTATTGAAAAATGTTTTAAACCCTTATGAAAGCTGCCATTTTCTTTTGTTCCACCTGGTGAGAGTTTTAAAAATGTTTAATCTTTTACTTTGGTATAAAATCATTATTTTACACTAAAACTCAATAACTTGGACTTGATAATCAATTTTATAAATGAATAGTATTCTAAAAAATCACCTTTGATCTCTTCAAATATGTAAAAACTTACTTGTAAATTAGAACAACAGAAGGTAAATATCATTTACAATGTTTGTCTAACCACTTTCAAAAAATGAATAAATTCTTTTAAATCTTAATTTTTTAATCTGAATGAATAAATGAATGTTGATTTATGATAAATCTATCAAATTCTGCTTTAAATTTAATATTGGCTTTATAATTATTAAAATATTGGAAAAATTCTAACACTGTGTCAATTTTGATGGGTAATGATATTAGCAATGAATTTCACGTGAAGTATCATTAGCAATGAGTTTCACATAAAGCATAATTAGCAATGAGTTTTACATGAAGTATTATTATCAATGAGTTTTTCATGAAGTATCATTAGCAATGAGTTTCACATGAAGTAGCATTAACAATGAGTTTCACATGAAGCATTATTAGCAATGAGTTTCACATGAAGTATCATTAGCAATGAGTTTCACATGAAGTATCATTAGCAATGAGTTTCACATGAAGCATCATTAGCAATGAGTTTCACATGAAGTATCATTAGCAATAAGTTTCACATGAATTATTATTAGCAATGAGTTTCACATGAAGTATCATTAGCAATGAGTTTCACATGAAGTATCATTGGCAATGAGTTTCACATGAAGAATCATCAGGAAAAAGTGAATGCCCTTATAATAAAATCTTTCTTAAAGAACAAAAGATTAAAGCCTTTAGATGCTAACAGCTGTTCATAAGATACCACTTCTACAGATTTTTTTCCAATTAAAAAATAAACAAAAGCATTATTAGATAATCTACATTATAAAAAAATCCCCATGTTAATGTCACTTGTGATAACTTTAAAACTGCATTATAAATATTCGGAACTACCTTGCTTTTTCTAATGGAAACTCTGAACAATTCTCAATGAATATGAAAGTTATCAAGTTAATCAGCTAGATATTAATCAGAAATCTATTTTAACTAGAACTCTTACTCTTCTAATAGAGATAGAGTTACAACAGCTGTTATATCAGTTATATTCTTTGACATGATTATAATCCATAATCTGTTTTGCTTTGTTGCTAATAAGATTATTCAACCTCTCTCTGAGTTTTCTCTCTTCTTTTCCTGGATCAGTCTGCACTGCTACAGATTCCAATTCAAGACTAATATCACTATTGACCAGCAGATCTATGTATACTTTTGCTCAAGATTACAGTCATTACATCCTATCATTCTAAGCGTTTAATGTTTTTTTTAATAAACATGTTTGGCATTTTTATCAAGCTAACTAACTCCATATTAAATTGTATTAAAATGTTTTTCAAAACACTTTTAATCCAAATTTAAATATATTTTAATTGTACAAAACATATTTCTTTCCCCATTATAATTTAGTAATATTTGTTTTCCAAATAATTATAAAATAAGAAGAGAAAAAAAATATCATAACCAATTTTTGAAATCTGTTCTCTAGTTATCTAATTTTAATTCTGTATAATTTCCCACATAGTATCTGGATTTACCATCAAATTTGCCACAAGAAAAAAGCAACTTATTTTTTTATTTAGCTCTTCTCAAAATTAGATCTGAAAGGTTCGTAAAATATAGTATCCTTTCTATTAAACTACACAATCATTTGCATGTCATATAGTAAACTTAAATACATTAATTATTTTCTTTTTCTTCCCCTCAATTACAAGGGTTGCAATTTTACTCATTTAAAATTTTATACAATACGCATATAAAACACACACACACACACATATATATATATATATATATACATGTATATCAAAATAAAACATTCCAATTACTAGTGTTTTATTTTCATATTCAGTGTATCACCTCATACAAAAGAATGTTTTACAATATCAAAATATTTTATAAATTTATTAAATCTATATTCCAATTTCTTTTTTTGAACTAATATAACTGCATGTTATGCATATATATATGTGTGTGTGTGTGTAATTTTCAAATTGCACTTAATGTATCACTTAAATAATAAGTATAACTATGCTCAAGGCTAAATGGGCTTATAAGTAATCATTAAAATCAGTCAACACTTAGACAATCCTAATATCAATAACAATCAACAATCTCAAACTGTTGTCAAGGCAACATCTTTTAAACAATAAAGATGGATTGTTAAAAGGAGTTTGCCTTGACAACAGTTTAAGATTGTTGATTGTTAATTAATGCACTCTTTATTTTGAGCAGCAAGTGCTTAGAAGTATAATTAATTGGAAACTCATGAATCTACCAGAAGTGTGAGACTCACACTTGACAGTTGAGGGTACCTCAGCTACTATGTCAAACCTAGACATGTGGCATGCTTATTGCTTACTCTCATCAAAAAAAATTTCCTATTCTTTTCGTTTTTTTAAACCACCCTTCATAGACATGGACACACAAAAAGGGACTAAATGAAAACTCATCACTTTGAATATTGAACTTGATGTTATTAAATGATTTATAATGATGAAAGCAAAGCTAACATTGGCAGAACACTAGGCTTAGGCAAGTCAACAATACATGCCATTTTAAACAAAGCAAGCAAGAACCAGGAAAAAGGCAACATGGAATCTGCATCAGTAAGTATGCAATGCCCTAGAAATATAAGTTCACTAATGATTGAAATAGAAGATTTACTTTTCATATGGTTGGAAGATTGTAATCAGAAGTGCATTCCTATTGATGGAAATAAAATCAGGATTAAAGCTTTAAACCTTTTTCTTCATTGAAAAAAGACAAACATCAAGGGGATACTTCAACATTTTCAGCTAGAAAAGGCTGGCTATAAAATTGTAAAGGTTGATCTGGCATAAGAAATATTAAATTAATATCGGAAGCAGCCAATGCTAGATAAACAAATTGATTGTTATTACTAAATTATGGATGAAAAAAAAAAGTTATGACTGTTCAATTGACATTAGATAATTTTTTTTCAAAAAAATAAAATTTAAATATATATATTTTTTCCAATAAACCAATTAATTTTTCATTAATTGTGTATTTTAGTATATCTATATACATTATGAGCAAATAAGAGATTCTTTTTTACATTTTTCCCAGGATTCATTATAATTATTCCCATAGGTTTTTAAGTTGCATTACTGTGGTTTTAATATATGCAGTATAAATGGCGAATTCATTAACCGCACTAATCAAGGGCTTATGTGCACACAAACTATGACCTATGCAATTTACAAATCAGTTTATTGTGTTAGCTACTTTACAACATTTATTAAGTTGTCCTTAATATTTTGATGAGAGTGCAATCATGTAATGTGAATGTTGCTGCTTGCAGTCAATTCATATCATTATAATATCTTTAACACAACCACTGGTTTCCCTTCCAAAAGCAAAGTTCTCAAGTGCAAAGGACTAAAAACATATCAACAAATATATACTATTACCCACAATTCTCAATTACACCCTACAAACCCTTAATATCAAAAGAATTCTTAAACAAGTTAAATTTGGGTTTGTTTTAATTAATTTATTGACTAGTTTAACATTAGGCTTTTGATTTATATATATATATATATATATATATATATATATATATATATATATATATATATATATAAATATATATATATATATATACACATTAAAACATCTTCACTCCATTACTTGAAACATATGAATAAAGACACTTTACAAAGACAATTAATCCCCAAGATGCATTTTATGCTAAACCAGCACTCATAAATTGGCCCATGAATTTATCAAGTCAAATTATTACAAATTTAATTTACATGTGGCAAATTTTTTTGCCAAGTTTTTATGCTTAATTTAAAAACAGATATATTAATCTTTAATCAAGATTTGAAGTTAATACTAGGCTAGAAATGATATGATAATCTTTAGCCAATTAATTAATTAGTAATAATCATTAATATATTTATCTGAAGTGGGTTATGTCAAAGTGGTGAGTGCAGAAAATCAAATTGTAAGAATATATATATATTGTAACGATATATAAATATGTCGTTACATTAATTTAAAATAAAAACTTAAAAGTTCGCAAATAAAAGTAAAAAACTAAACGCTAAAATTAAAACATTGTTAAATATATATATTCGCACAGATGTTAAACTTTAAAAATATTTTTTTTTCATAAACAAAAAAAAAAAAGTATTTGAATGTATTTTTTTTAAATAAAAAAATACAAGATTGAAATATAAAAATATTTTAATAAAAAAATAACGTAAGTTAAAATAAAAACAGGTATTAATTAATTCCTGTAATCTATAAAAGGAAATGGTTGTTTATTAATTATCTAAAAGCTGTTTAATTAAAAAGTCAGATGGAAAGTTAGATAAGAGAAGAAAGAAATTTTAGCTTGACCAATGGAAGCACTAAGCCTTGGCTCGGACCATGGCGAAAAAACAGAGCAGTGACGTTTTGTTCAGTGAATCCTTGTGGATGATATAAAAAGAAAAAAATATTGAGTTCAAGAAGCTTTTTCAACTTGGTTGGTGAGACGAGCGATAAAGACGCGCTTTATCGTTCTCTCTCACTTATCTCTGAAATGGAATGACTGATACCATGAACCAGCAAATGCCATCTCCTGAACATTAGATCGATCTTTCAATTAAAGACTCCGTGGACATTGACACCAGGAACCGGGAGTTCTGCTACCGTAAGCTATAGGAAATGAACAATTCTTAAAATCAATCAAGAACTTTCGTCAAGTTGAACAAATTAATAAACAAGCTGACTTATTTAAAATGGACTCTTATCTGACTTTTGTAAGTTTTAAATCAAATTAATAATGGTTAATTTTATATCTTTCCCAATTGTTAAAAGAATCATTTCCCTTTTAATATTTTTATGTGTAGTAATATTTTATTGTAGAAATTATTAAATGCATTACATTTAAGTTGTCTATAGACGCTTGCATGGATTCGTTTGCGGTTAATTAGATTTTGGTTTTCATATTTGATCAAAATATATAGACATTCGATAAATAATGATACCTTACAGTGAGTATCTAAAATGTATTTATTCGGATGTCTTTTAAGTTATTGGTGACAACGCAAGTATCTTATGGTGAATACTATTGGGTTACTTATAAGTTTCCCTCTGCGATTGTCGGTATCAATAATTTTGTATTTTGATCGTTTATGTTTATTTTGAAATGTTTTTGACCGTGGAATCTGTGTAATCGATCTATACCCAACATTTTTAAATAAATCTGTGCGAACGTATATAAATGTTAAAATTAAGTCGGGCGCGAATGGCTATATAGTTTTGTAAAGTTGTATTAAGGGAGGGTAATCTTAGGTTATTCATTTCGTAGTTGAATTGGTTCAATGGATTGGATATATTTGTGTAATTAGTAGATGTAGTATGAGATCCGCTACGGGCAGGATTATAGATATACGTCACACACCCTCTGTTTGCCTATGGATGGGTTTGTAAGTCGGCAGAAGACCGCAGTCCATTCCTATGGAGTTTTTAGTTTATTGATCTACTTGCCCACAGATGTCACATTCCTGTTGGTGGAGAGTCAATGTCTTCTCAATTTCTACTTATTGTTCAGATGTACATTCCTGACAATATAGTATTTTGTGTTGTCGTATCATGCTACATTGAATACATGAATGTATCAGATGGATTGGCACCAGTTGATTGCGAAATTTGTTGCCTAAGGTTAAATCAGGGAAGAATATTTTCTTTTCAAATGCAGACCTGTGTAGTCCATTCATACTCGACCCTCTAAATAAAATATTAAACATTATAGCAAGCTATTTTAAATGTAAAATTAAAAATTAAGATAAAAATCTAAATGTTAAACTTATTCCTCGAATTTAGAATGATTTTATATGTGCGTAAATAAATATTTTTCTGTGTTAATTTCTGGCAGTGGCTTTTATTATTTTATTCTTTTATATTTAAGATATAAAATTTATAGATTTTTATCTCTGCGTCTCCGCTGAGCTAGTGACAATGGGCTAACGATCTAGATATGTAAATAAAGTGGAATCCTAACAGCGCGTATCTGCCTACTTTATAAATTTTTCTAGGCTCAAATGCCTAGATGGCGCCCTTTGGTAGTGCGGTGCGATGCGATCTCCCACTTCGTTTGGATCATTATAATATATATATATATAATTTTAAGGCAGTATATAATATTCTTATATTTAATGTTTCTTACATATGTAATTAAAAAGATATGCACTAGAATTTTTCAGTCTGCTCATCCTCCACTTCATTTCAAGCAACCAATACACATGACCACACAAATATGAAAAAGATACATGATCCCAAATATACATATTTTGTGCAGAACCCACACTCATTAGTTGGTCCAGATCATAATATCTCACACATATATACAATCAGTGATCGATTTATATTAAAATAGCAATTGTGCAAACTTTAATGGACAGACTTCAATCTTTCCATTCTTCCAACTATTCAATCATCCATTTCATTGAAAAACCAATTATGGAATTCTCAAAGCCCTTATTGGATTTGATATTGTAATCATACCCATGTAGACATTATATCAATTTAACCCTTCATATTATCGAACCATTATGTACTCATATATATTAATAGGAGGGTGTATATATATTGTAAAGGAAAATATGTTTTAATAATGAATAAAATATGAAAGATAAAAAAAATGAAAATGAACATGACTGTTTTCGTTAGCTTGCAGATTTGGATGTTGTTTCATGAATAAATATGTCAAGTCACTAAACAACACATGATCACTGAGTGGCACTACTGTATTGAGAGTTTCACCTGTTTTAATAAATATGTCGGTCCTTTTGGATAAACCAAAATTTATAATGGAGAATATAAAATAATAAACTGCTCATCATACTAGATAACTAATATCAAAAATGGAACTGATTATTCAATAAATGCCCTCAGATTATGTACCCACCAATGTAATAAAAATATTATAACTGAACAAGGATAGTTGGCCTGGCAATGAATGCAGTGCATATTTGGACAACTACATTCAATAAACATGCCTATAAACCAAATGGCTTTCTCCACTTATGCATTACATATTTGGACAATCTAAATAGACTGAGTAAATGTCATATTCAGGCAATTAAAAATATAAGAATAAATAAATATGTTGATCACAAATGACTTTATAATAGTCTATATCTACATGTGCAAAGAACTCATAAATATATAAAGAGTACCAATGGGTCCATAATTAATCCCCTCTCTTGGAAAAGATGATAGAATTTATTAAATAATGTTTTATTTGATAGTGAGATATAACATGGAATGTACTATAGAATAAGATAAAGTAGTTATATAATGGTTCATGCAATAGCAAATTAAAACTATTTTTATTAGTGGTAAAAAGTAATAAATACTTTATAAGAGTAATTAACAGCATATAATGTTCATTTATAATATTTATTTATAGTTCATCTTTACTATAATATAATTAGATGTGTTATATAATTTATAATTAAAATTATCAATGCATATAATCAAGAAAGGGTTAACTATAAATTCTCTTTCACGCAAATTAAAAATATATAGAGAATTCTTAATATTATGTTTTAAAAAGAATAACAATCAATAATTTTTATGAAGTTATTTATAATTTTAAGCTAAGTTATGCAAATGCTATTTATGTTTTAATTAATTTTTTACTTGATTATTATTATTTAAATTATTGAATGACAAACCTAAATTGCATGCTAATTAATACTATTAATTTAGAAGAAAGATTTCATAAGTATTACTATTTTAGTTTTAAGTGTTTTTGATAACTAATTTTTTTATGAGCTTCTATTACTATAAGCATAGATAAAACTTTGATTTTAATTGTTTTATCTTGCAGCAGTTTCTTTAGCATCTTCACGCTAGCACACACATATGTAAGGCTCCCTAGATATTTTAATCCCTGAGTGTTATCCAAGAATTATTATACTATATCAATATTACAATCCAAGTAGATTTTTTCCTCTTAGATCCATGGTAATCAGCATAAACATTTTGTGGTTAATCATTTCATTTAAATCATAGATGTCAAATGGGGAGAAACCCATGTCCCTTCCCTCCCATGGTTTTCTACTCATAATACATTTTCTTTACTGCAAGTGCAGAATCTATTTATACAATAAGATAAGGTTAAAACACAAAACTCTTTTAAAGGAAAGTATGTGTTCTTCCTTCTGAAATCATTTTTATCTCTATAGAAACACAAACAATGCAGTCTATATCTTTAAACACTACTTGAATATGTGATTTCTTGCTTCTAATTTTAATAAATCATTGTTGTCATCCAATATAATTTAACAACATATTTTTTTAATTTTAATAAATAAATGACTCATTTATACCAGATTTATTCAAAACAAAAATAAACATATTTTTATTAAACGTGATTTTGAATTGTTCTCTTTCTTTAATTACCTATAAGCAAAGAAAAATAACAAATGAAGATATGTGTATACCACAATATATTTAGCATTAAATAATGAGACTAAGAATTATATCTATATAAAATTTTATTAAAAAAATACTTTTATTTAATTGATTGTGTAATGCATTAAAAACTAATATATATATATTCTTTAATCCCAATAATATTATATATATTATTTCTTATTTTTTAGTATTTAGATTTTTCAGATTGGTCTTTTTGTAACTATTCACATTCAAATTTTAGAAATAAAATTTAAGCAGTTTCATCATATTTTCAGTATTTGAAATAAAATTTGTGTATACTAAAAACTGTTAATAAGATTTTGTGTTTAAGAAGTCAATTTAAGGCAAAGCAAGTTTTAGTTACATATTCAAGAAAAAATAAAATTTAAATCTTTATTTATTTTTCCTTCTGTTTTAACTAACTGTAAAAAGCTTATTAGTGAATTAATCATAAATGAAATGAAAGTGCAATTTTAAACAATATACATCATTAGAAACTTACTAAATTGTTATCAATGTGATTAGAAATTCAGTCTGCCAAAACTGTTGGGCTGGGTAATCAACTGGATATCTCTGAAAATTGTGTTGTTATACCACGTTGTCATTGATATGTAGTGCAAACAAATTTTGATGAAAATCGGTTTGATAGAAGTAGGTTTAAAATTAGTTACAAAGATTTGACCCAGTCAAATGACCAAGCAAACAGAATTTCTAAATTAAATAATAAATAAAGAGCACATTTTAGTAATTTCTATATTAGTACAATTTTAGATCAATTTTAAAATGGAAAAATTACATGCCTATAGATAGGAATACAGTACTGAAGAATTTATTAATTCAATATCTCAGAGCTTTCACATTTTTTTACATGTGTTAAAAGTTACAAGAACTTTAATAATTATATTTTTGTGGGCTGTTTACCAATGATCATCATCCATAACCAGATATGATTGATCTGCCAATACTACTTAGAAAATTTTCAGCTACCTAAAAAAAATAGAATCTCAGGTCATAAATATGGCAGGCTAGCATGCCAATCATTACATATAAAAATTTAAAATTAAAAGTAATGTTTGGAAATTGTTAAAAAATCAGACTTCATAGCACAATGATTAGCTCCACTGCTATTATATCCATATTTTAGTCTTCTAATCTAAGTAAAGCATTCATTTAAAAAAAACTGAAGATTTCCAAGCTTATTTTGAACTTTTATCAAATATCTGATTCATAGCTATTTTTTCTATCTACCTGATTATTGGTTGGTAAAAGAGTATCTAAACTTTCTAAAACCTTCATTATCTGGCTATATTTTCGGTTTTTTTATCACTTCTGTACAGAGAAATTTGAAGAATCTTTCATTCTTCAATAGGCACTTCATTTGTACTAATTTTTATAAAGAAAAGCTAAGGAAAAAAGAAAAATTGAGAAATAATTGAACCATTATATTTAAATTTCTCAGTTTTTAAAATATCTCAAGAAATTTTACATTTGTTGTGATGAAAACAAAACATTACTTTATGTTAAGTTGTTTGTGGTATTAATTGAGACAAATTGATAGAACGTAGGGGTATTGTGTTAATTATTCAAAGTTATTATCTGATCAGGATATATAGATGATGCTTATTATTATGTAGTATTAGCTTTATTATTCTCACTTTTGATTTTGGTTTTTCTACTTTATTCTATTGTTACTTTATCTTATTATTAAGAGATAATTTGCGTTTAAACAATAATGTAAATGCATATAAAATTCATAAAAATTAAATATATTTAAAAGGTATAAAAATAATTTTAAAGAGTTTATTTTTGTTTGTATTATTTTCTCTTTTTTTAGTTACTGGATTGACTACTGTACACTCACTTTTTATTTTATTTAAAAAAAAAATACAAAATACTATAGTTGGCAAATATGTAAAAAGTGTCAGGAGATCATGTGACCTAAGAGTCTTAAAAGCTGTCTTTGATAAAACTCTGTCACTTATCAATCATTCTCATTTTCAACCACCGAAATCAACAATATTTTAAAAAATAACATATTTTATATGTATATTTAAAAATCCGAAAAATATTTATTATACTTTGGTATAATATCGTTATTATTAAAGAACGCAGAATAATATATAATAATTTACTTTATATAGTGCTCGCGAAATGTGTAGCTACATACACATATATATGTGCTCTATTTCCTTTTTTGCATAGGATTAATGCCTTAAAACCTAAGAAATAATTCAGTATTCATAAGTACGATTTAAAAAATGCATTTATTTTTAACTCATTGCAAAGACAAAGCAACAGATTATTAGAAACAAATCACACTAGTAAGTACTTGGCATATACACATAATCACACCAGAAACATAAAACATGGAATTATACTATGACTGTGGATCTGAACAATGGAGGTTTGTTCAGAAACCAGTGATTTGTACAATGAAAAGATTTACATAGAACAAACACTCATGAAGAATGGTTATCCATCAGCAGTCATCAAAAAATCTTTAATAGAGCAACAAAAAGAGACACCAAAAGGAAAACAATAATAACTATAGTGTATCCATATATACTAGAAATAGTGGAGTAATTAAAGGATATCTGCAATCAATATAACATTAGAACAGCTTTCCAAAGCCTTATTATGCTTCAAAAAATTCTAATTTCTACAAAACCTAAATTTGGAATGCTGAAATACAAAAAAAAATCATCTGTGAAATACCATGTGAATGTGGAAAGAAGTATATTGGGGACTAGTTACTGTGTTCAACAGCAACTGAAAGAATACAAACTATTGGTTAGAAAAGGAAAAAATATATGTATCTACAGTAGTAGATCATGCATGTACTAATGATCATGTGTTTGATTAAAAACACAAATATACTGGATAGAGAAGAAATGGTGCAAAAAAGAAAATTCAAGAAAGCAGTTCATACGACAATTACAAATAATCCTATAAGTCAACCTAGCATAGCAATACATAATGTATGAAAACTTCTAATTAACTTTTCTCTTAAAAAAGTATTTTAAAAAAGTGGATAAATCAGAAAGATTTGAACCAACATTTATAGATAAGTATATGAAATTTCTACTGATTGTTGTCTTTGATAGAATAGTGTAGTTGGTTAGAATGTTATCGTAAAATTTGGTATTCAAGAATCAAAAGGGTAAGATCATTTCTTATGCTAGTATTGTCACTTAACAGCCAGCAACATCTGGAGAACAGTATTAATCAAATTCTGTGTAATCTATCAATCTGTATTATCTATTTGTGTGCTATCACAAACAGTTGTCTGTATTTAAAAAGTTTAAATAAAGTTTAAAATTTTCTAGATATTCAACATTTAATGATAGATGTTGGAAATAGTCAAGCATATCATCAGATCATTGTAGAGGAAGCTATTTTTATGATTACCAGTAATCAATATCAATTTGATTTCATTTAAACCATTAAAAAATAGAAATCCACACTAAACAATTGAATTATATACCAAATAATGTCATTCCATATTGGCGCTATTGTAATGCGATGTGATGCACTATGAACTCTCCTTTTTTTGGAGTCAGCAATCTCTCAAGCACATGCCAGAGAAACCAGTTAGCCACTTTATCTTCCCTTTCCATGTTTTTTCCATATTCTTCTCTATCCTGCTCCATCCCTTTTCAACAACATAATTTTTTTTCAACTTCATAAGCTTTATATCTAAATTCCCCATATATTTTCCCAGCTCCAGCATAAACACCAATAAGTTACTTTCTGTATAATCACTTTGTTTACATTTATTCTTCCACAACTTCATTATTTGTATCTTTTCTGCTTTCCAGCATTTACATTCAATTAACAGATGTCTAATATTTTCTATGCCTTTCTTACACAGCTTGCAGACTAAATCACCCACATTTTCTATTTATGTGTATATTCCCTTGTTGCTAAAGATAGTGTTTGAGCCTTAAACAGTAAACTACTTTCTTGCTATTATCATAAATAAACTCACATCCAATATTCTGTTTACTGCTATATATATTTGAACTCTTTTTACTCTCCATACTAGTTCTCCATCTCTCCAACTCCCTATGCTTTATTAATACATCTATTCTTTTATCCATTCCTTGCCACTATAACATTCAACAATTCTCCTAACACAATCATCTTACCTTTTATATAAGTACACTGACATAAATTCTTTATCCAAAATTTTCTGCATACTGTACTACCTTTTTTACCCATCTTGTTGCCTGCCCTTTACTCATAACCAAATTGAATATTATTTTGGCTACACTCTTATTATCCATAAACTACAATCTACTGACCATTTTCATTTTGCTTTTTGCATTTTTCATATAAAAACTTAATCCCATTTCTCCTTGAATTGTCTCCTTTGTCATCCACACATCTGCATCTAATGCATGTCTTACTACTTTTCTTTATACTTTCTAAGTAAGCTAACATCCTATTATTAACACATAATGCATCATTACCATAAGTTAACTCTGCTACTGCCACTCCCTTCTGTACAATTCTGGCTATATCATATTTACTATACGAAAACACTGTTAATTTTTTATCAATGCCTTTCTTTTCTTTGCTTTATTTATCAATTTTTTTTTCCATTCATCCAAGCAATTTCTCTGATTCCTTAAGATGATTTCCAAATAGTTATACCTATTCACCACATTTAATTTTATATCTCCCAACAAAAATTCTTTGTCTTCTCTTTTTTCAGAATTAATTATCATTACTTTTGATTTTTCTTCACTAAATTTAATCCCCATCTTTTTACATATCCTTGTGCATGTCCTCAGCATAATTTTCAAATCTTCTCTTCTTTCGGTGCACAAGAAGACATCACCAGCAAATAAAAGACCCGATAATGTATATACTCCCTTGCCACCTATTAATAGTATCTCTACACCTCTTCCTAGTCTTTCTATTGGTTTCTCCATTTCTCTCAAATACAACGAAAACAAAATAGGTGACATAGGGCATCCTTGCCTTAGTTCCACCCCATTTTTAACTTTAACTGATTCTATATTCACTAATTGATACATATAATAATTATTTTTATATAATCTCTTAATAATATTCACTAAAACTTCATCCATTTCCAAATGTACTAAACTTACCCATAATCTATTTCTATTTACTCTATCATATGCCTTCTCTATATCTATAAAAACCATATATAACTGTCTACCTGCATTTTTACTCATAAATTGTGTAACTACAAATAAATTATCTTCTATATGTCTATCAAATTGAAAACATTTTTGCATTTCTCCCAATATATTATTTTCTTCCATCCATTTTGCAATCTCCAGCCACCATATATGTGAAAACAGCTTAAACTCTTATGTTACTGCTATTGTTTGATAATTGCTTTACTTTCTATGATCCTTACCATTTCCTTTAAATAGTAGCCTTACTGTTGGAGTATGCAACTATCTGGAAAATCTCTTCTCTGCCATCTTATTAAAACATTATAACAGGTTTAAGTTTGCTCTATGTTCTAAATTCATTACCGTCTCTGCTGCCCACCCATCTAAACTTTTTGCCTTTCTACTTTTCATTTTTTCTCTGTCTTATTCAATTTATTTTCTGTAAACTTAATCTTTTCATTACTATATGCTTTTATGGTTGTTATCACTCTGATTTTCACGTATAACAACTTTTTTTATATCCATTACATACTTATTTAGATTGGCTTTAATTATTCTTTAGAGCTACTCTCTATTCCCTTATCATCTGGTAATACTATTTCTCGCTCTTCTACATTCCTTTTTTTAATGTATTTCCAAAAGTTTTTACTCCCATCTCTTCCACTTTTATTAATATCCTCCAACAATATACTATTTAATTTCATTGTCTTTTCATAATTATCAATTTTAGCCAACTTCTTTTTTAAATACTTTTACCATTTAACTTTAACATCTTTTTCATTTTATTTGTTCTTAATAGCACACTTGTATTCTCCACATGCTTTTTCTCTCCCTTTTGCACTTTTACTAACTCTCAATTGCCTATTACTTTTATTCTTCTCACCAAAACCTCTATTTCCCACTTTTTCTACTTCACATTAGTTGTTATATTCATCCCCAACCAACTTTACCATGGTTTTCTCAACTTTTATTTTATATTCTTCCAACTTATTCTTGTCATTCATTCACTATCTACATCTTTCACTATCCTTTCTACTCTTACTATTATTTTCCATCACATTACTAATCATTTTTATTATAAAGGAATTATGATCACTATTACATAGTCTCTCTTCATTATCAAACACTTTAGTTTTTTATTTTTTATTCATCTCCTTTTTTTCTACTAATACATAATCTATTGTATGAAATATATTATTTCTAGATCATGTGTATTGTCCCTCATAAATATTTGATAAATTTCCAATATGCAAATTCACTCTCTGACAAAAATTCTTCATAAGCTGTAGATTCTTGTTGCATACATCATCAATGTCTTCAACATGTCCATTTATATTCCCTATAACCATTATTCTCTCCCCCCCCTTTTTTGAAACTCTGCATATTCTTAACTAGGGATTCCTATATGCTACTGTTCCACTCCATTATAGTTTCATTATCTCCAGTGTCTATATACACTATAGTCACCATACATTCTTGTCTTTCTAATTATATCAAACCACAAATGTTCTTGACATTTAATAGTATTTAAATATATTTTTGACATAACTCCTATACCACCACCCCTTTTCATGTTTTCTTTTCTATTTATACCATGCTATACCAAATTTTCCAATATAGGTTTTTTTTCTTCTTGTAGATGTGTTTCCACTACTTCTAGTATTTAAAACTCTTCATTTTTAACTGCTTTGTTCAGTTGCAGCTACTTTTCTGTTCTCCTACCAATTTGCATATTCAAATATTCAATTTTAACAATTTTTCTTTCCTAACTACTCTTTTATAAATTCTTTTGACTCTTTCTTGTCCATTAGATTTATAAATAATTTGCTTACCATTAAATTTATAGACCCATTCCCTCTCGATATCTACATTTATATCTAAATCAGCTACCTTTGTTTATTTCTTGCATCCTGTCCATTCTTCTTCATTTTGGTAACACTACAATTTAAAACCTCACCCTCCTTTTTAAGTTTTCCAAACTATATGTTCTTTATAAATCAAACTCCCTAATACTTCACTTTCTTGTTTTGGTAAGTGCAATCCATCTTTACAATATAACTCCATGTTACTAATAAAAAAATTCCACACATCCACAAACATATCATTTTTCTCACACAATTTTTTTAATCTCTCATTTACAGAACATGCCCTATCTAAAACATATCTACTATAAAATCTTGGCAATAATCCAACTATTCCTACTGTTCTTTTAATCTTACTCAAATCCCTAATCAATTCTATGTACTTGTCCATTACTCTCTCCGATGGCTCTGATAAATTATTTGTCCCTATCATAACATATACATCTCTACTCCCTTGTTTTTTTACCTTCTCTGATGTGATGTGATGCCTGTGATTTCTTCTTATACAGAGTCAGGAAACTCTCAGCAACTATGCCCAGAGAAACCTGTTAGCCATTTTACCTTCCCTTTCCATTCACCACCCTCCTGCTCAAACCCATTTTTATAACAATCTTTGTCAACTCCATGGCCATTATATCTAAATCGCTCTTATCTTTTCCCAAACCCAACATAAAAATCAATAACCCACTTTCTGTATAATTACTTTGCTTATATTTATTCTTCACAACTTTATTATTTGTATCTTTTCTATTTTCAAGCATTTACATTCAATTAACAGATGCCTAATATTTTCTAAGCCTTCCTTACACTACTTACAGACTAAATCACCCACATTTTCCCATTTACATGTATAATCTCCTGTTGCTAAAGATCCCATTCAAGCCTTAAACAGTAAACTACTTTTCTTGCTATTATCCTAAATTAACTTACATCCAATGTTCTGTTTACTTCTATATAGATTTAAACTCTTTTTATTCTCCATACTAGTTCTCCATCTCTCCAACTCCCTAGTCTTTATTAATGCATTTATTCTTCTATCCCATTTCTTACCACTATAATACTCAGAAATTCTTCTAATGCAATTATCCCACTTTTTGTACAAGTATACTGACATAAATTCTTTATCTAAGTCTTCTGCATACTGCCTTACCTTTCTGACCCATCGTGTTACCTATCCTTTATTGACAACCCAATTGAATACTATTTTGGCTATTTTGTATTATCCATAAACTGCAATCTACTGAACATTTTTATTTTGATTTTTGCATCTCTCATATAAAACTTGACCATCCCATTTCTCCTTGAATTGCCTCCTTTGCTATACATACATTGGCATCTAATGTATGTCTTCCTACTTCTCTTTGTACTTTTTCCAAGTAATCTAATACACCTTTACTAATACATAATGCATCATTACCATATGTTAATGCTGCTACTGCCACTCCCTTCCATACAATTATATCTATGTCATATTTATTATATGAAAACACTGTTCATATCTTTATCAAATTTTTCTCCAATTCATCCAAGTAATTTCTCTGATTACTTGAAATAGTTATATCTATTCACCTCACTTAACTTTATATCCCCAATAAAAATTCTTTGTCTTCTCTTTCCCCAGTATTATTCATCATTACTTTTGATTTTTCTTCACTAAATTTAATCCCCATCTCTTTACCCACCCTTGCATATGTCCTCAGCATAACTTTCATATCTTCCCTTCTTTCTATGCATAAAAAGATGTCATCTGAAAATAAAACTCCCAATAATGTATATACTCCCTTGCCACCTTAATGGTATTTGGTATCCCTCTTCCTAGTCTTTCTATTGCTCTCTCCATTTCTCTCAAATACAACAAAAGCAAAATAAGTGACATAGAGCATCCTTGCCTTAGTCCCAACCCGTTTTTATTTTTAACTGATTCTATATTCACTAATTGATACATATAGTAATTATTTTTCATATAATATTTTAAAAATATCCACTAAAGCTCCATCCATTCCCAAATTTATTAAATTTACCTATAATCTATTTCTATTTACTCTATTATATGCCTTCTCTATATCTACAAAAGCCTTATATAACTGTCTACCTATATACCTACTCATATCCATAAGTTGTTTAACTACAAATAAATTATCTCCTATATGCCTATTCAGTCAAAAACCCCTTTGCATTTCTCCCACTATACTATTTTCTTTGATTTATTTTGCAACCCTTCCAGCCACTATATATGAAAAATCTTTATATAAAACTGATGTTACCACTATCAGTCTATAATTGTTTAATTTTCTGTGATCTTATCCTTTCCTTTAAATAGTATCCTTACTCTTGCATTACTCCAACTACCCAGAAAATTTCTCTGTTGCACCATTTTATTAAAACAAGATAACAATTTTACTTTTGCCTTACAACCCTAAATTCATTACCATCTCTGCTGCCCACCCATCTAAATCTCTTGTCTTTCCAATTTCTTCCCTGCTTCATTCAGTTCATTTCCCATTACTATATGCTTTCATGTTTGTTATCAGTCTGTCCTTCACATATAGTATCTTTTCTATACCAGTTACATACTTATTTAATATAATCTCTAATTCTTCTCTAGAGCTAGTTTCTACTCCCTCATCATCTAATAATACTATCTCCTCTTTATTTCTTCTTTTAGTGTATTTCCAAAATTTTTTATTTCCATCTCTTCCACTATTATTAATATCCTCCAACAATTTACTATTCAATTTCATTCACTCTCTATAATTACCTATTTTAGCCAACTTCTTTTTTTCTAAGTACTTTTCTCATTTAATATTGACATCTTTTTCACTTTCTTTGTTTTTAATAGCACACTTTTATTTTCTGTATGATTTTTCCTCTCTATCTTCTAAATATTCTCATGTTTAAACCATATTTGCCACTTTCTCTATTTTACCAGACCAGCCATTATACTCATCCCCAATCAAATCTTCCATGGTTTCTTCAACTTTTATTTTATATTCTTCCAATTTACTCTTATCATTCACTCTCTAACCACAGCTCTCACTATCACTTCTACTTTTATTTCTATTTTCCATTACATTACTAACCATTTCCATTATAAAGAAGCTATGATCACTAGTAAACACTATCTCTTCATTATCATACACTTTATTTTTTTGTACCTTATTCATTGCCTCTTTCTCTACTAATACATAATCTATTGTGTGAATATATTATTTCTAGACCATGTGTATTGTCCCTCATAAATATTTGATAAATTTCCAATGCTCAAATTCACTCTCTGACAAAAATTCTTCAAAAGCTGTCCATTAGTATTACCTACATCATCAATTTATTCAATATACACATTCATATTCCCTATACTATTATTCTCTTCCCCTTTTTTTTGAAACTCTGCATATCTTTAACTAGGCATTCATATATACTACTGTTCCACTCCATTATAGTTTGACTATCTCCAGTAGCTAGCTATATACAATATAGCCAGCATCCATTTTTGTCATTTTAATCTTATCTCAAGCCACAAATGTTTTTTGACAGTTAACAATATTTAAATATTTTTTGACATAACTCTTATACCATCACACCTTTTTTCTTTTCTATTTATATCCTGCCATACCAAGTCTTCCAGAATTTGTTCTTCTTCTCTTAGATGTGTTTCCACTACTGCTAATACCTCAAGCTCTTCATTTTTAATTGCCTTGTTTAACTCCAGCCACTTTTCTGGTCATCTACTACCTTGCCTTTTCAAATACCCAATTTTAACAATTTCTCTTTTCCTAAGTACTCTTTTATAAATTCTTTTTGACTCTTCCATAACATTTATAAATAACTTGCTTACCATTAATTTACAGACCCATTCCCTCTCCACATCTACATTTATATCTAGATCAGCTATCCTTTGTTTATTTCTTACATCCCGTCCATTCTTGTTCTTTCTCATAACACTGCACTCCCCTTTATAAGTTTCCCTGAACTGTATTCTTTATAAATCAGACACCCTAAAACTTCACTTCCTTTTTTTTCGAAGTGGAATACATCTTTACTATATAGCTCCCTCTTTCCAACAAAAAAATCCTACACACCCACAAACATAACATCATTTCTCTCACACAATTTTTTCACTCTCATTTATAAAACATGCCTTATCCAACACATATCTCTTTTCAAATCTTAGTAATAATCCAGCTATTCCTACTCTTCATTTAATCTTACTGAAATTCCTAATCAATACTATGTACTCATCCATTATTCTCTCTGATGCTAACAAATTATTAGTCCCTACCATAACATACATATCTCCATCCTCTTGCTTTGATGTGATGTTGATGTGATGTGATGTATTATGGCTTCTCCTTAAACGAAGTAAGAATATCTCAGCTATTATGCCCAGATAAACCTGTTAGCCACTTTATTTTACATTCCCCACTCTAAATTTACCCATAATCTGCTTTTGTACCTTATCGACAGGTAGCGACATCCTGCCTTAGCGTTTAAAACAAGCAATGAAAAAAGATAATAGTAATAAATTACATTATTAATTAGAAGTGTGTATAATTTCTAAATTTTTATAAATCAATACACACAATTTTTTATAGTAAATATTAATAATAAGAAATCTTAAAATAAATAATTTTTTATATATAATTAAGATAATACTTCAGAGCTTTCATTTTATTAATTATATTTGTTAATTATCTTAAATAGATTTCTCAGTTTCTTAAATTATAAGTATCGTATTAAATAAAAGCTTACTTTTTAACTCTTTTTTTTTTTTTACTTATTTAACTCAAGAAATTCTAGAAAAGACTCACAACTGTTTCTATTTCATTTTTTATTTATTTTCCTACTTACTTATTTATTTTGATTTACTAAAAACAAAAAAAAACTGATTTTCGTCATTCATCCATTTTAAAAAAGAATTATTCTAAGAATTAAATTTCATAAATTTTTCAAATTCCTACAGCCTTTTCGACAGTCTTGTTTTCATAGTTATTCTACATTGACAGCGATAAATGTAGAAAAGATATCTTTTTAGGAAAACGTATTTACCTATTTGATCTGTGTTAGGTTTAACTAATATTGCTATACAGTTAATATATATAATGTATCCTTGGGTTGTCTTTAATGTAAACTACTTTTCATTTATACATTGCTTAATAATGCCTTTGTAAAAGATATATATATATATGATTGCTTATTTTAAAATTGGCTTTTTTATTAGTGCATTTGTTATTTAAATTTGACCATACCACGACCATCTATTATTAAAGATACTAAGACTTTCGTCTCTCTCATAGTTTTTTTTTGTGTTTTTAACAGTACATTACATACCTCATCGCAACTCTATCATATCACAACCATCTTTTAGCACAGAAACTCAGACTTTCCTCTGTTATAATATTTTGTCTTCTTTTTCAGTACATCTCTCATTTCAACCCAACCATATCACAAACATCCAACAGTGATTAACTCAGATCCCCATTTGTCAAAATATATTTTTAGTCAGTGCATCTCTCATAATCAACCTCTCCTAGTTTTTTCATTTATATCCCTCATCTTAACTCATTCTTATCACAACCATCTACCAACACATAAATTTAGATTTATCCACATGCACAGATTTTTTTCAATGTATCCTTCATCTTAAATCTATCATATTACAACCTTCTACCAATGTAGAAATTCAGTCCTTTATTTCTTATAGTTTTTTGTCTTTTTACCAGTGCAGACACTCAGTTTTCCTTCTCTCATAGTACTTTGTTTTTTATCTGTGCATTCCTCATTTCAACTTAACCATCTCATGACCCATTATGAATATGCAAACTCAGATCTCCCAGTGTAATTTTTTTTAATGTGTATCTTTCATCTCAATCTCTATAGTTATTTTCAGTACACCCCCCTCATATCATCAACTCTACCATCTCTCAAACAGCTACCAGTGCAAAAATCCAGTCCCCTTCTCTTATAGTGTTTTGTTTTTTTATCAGTGCATCCCCTCAACTCAACCATATCACAAACATACATAAGTGCATAAATTCAGATCTCCCTCTGTCATAATATTTTGTTTTTTTAAATAGTGCATCTCTCATCTTAACTTTTCATCATTTTTTCAGTATATTCGTCATTTCAACTCTATGATATCACAGCCATCTACCAGTGTACAAACTCAAAACCTCATCTCAATTCTATCCTATCACAACCATCCTTTAATATAGAAACTCAACTAATAAATTTTGTCCTCTCTCAGAGCATTCATCATCTCAATTCTGTCATATAGCAATCATCCACCCACATCAAAACTTACTCTTCCTTTTTTTATAGCTAGTTTTTGTCAGTGCATTTCTCATCTCAACTTTACTATATGAAAGTATTTACCAGTGTAGAAACTCAGATGCCACTCTCTTGTAGTATTTTTTAGTTTTTAACAATCCAGCCCTCATCTTAATTTCACTGTATTTACCCATTCATTGGCAATGCAGAAATGCAGATCCCCTCACAAGATTCACACATTCAATAAAAATTCCCACATGTTGACATTTTAATATCTTTCCAATACATGATTCACATGGACAGTTAAGCTAAAAGTATAAAATATTGGAATTCCCACATGTTGATATTTTAATATCTTTCCAATACATGATTCACACACAAACTGGAAACTGATTTCTATTCACTTAATGAATAATATTTCTGTAGTGTATTTTTCACTATACCACTCTCACACAAGAGGGACTGGTTTCTATTTGCTTTCAACACCTTGTGGAGAGGTGTAATCATAAACATATGGCCATAGACATGTTAAAATGTTGTATGATTCCCAAGATGCACATTACATGTTGAACTACTCGTCAGTTAACCCAGATCACAAACTCTTACACATATCTTTATCATTGTTCAGTACATATAGATAGCCAATAAACATCACATGACCACCTCCTCTTATGCTTGTGTATAACTGTTGTTAAAACAGGCAAAACTCACTATATATATTGCCACACACAGCAATCTAGAGTAATCAATGGATTCCAGAAGGCTTGTGCATAAAATCCTCATCTAGTGCCTACTCATCCAATATCCTCAGACTAGTTTCTGGCTTATGGTCTTCGTCAGTGAGCAGCCTTGGATCTGAGAGCACTGCATCTAGATCTTAGGATCTAATGCAACCCTCCAGCAATCACCTTTTCTCTCCATTTAACTATAGATCTATGAGTCTTAAACTGAAAACACCTTAATGTTTTCGATCTAAGCCCATTAGCTTATATAGTCATATGGGTCTGAACCCAGTTCAGTACCCATACATTTTAGTGTCTTTGGTTCTTTAATAACCATAGCCATCAATATCCTATTAGGCAGGATTGGTTTCAAGCCAATAAAGATCACATGACCACCTCCCCTTATGCTTGGTATAACTGTTGTTAAAACAGGCAAAACTCACTATATATTGAAACAGTAAGGTCTGCTTTGCAGATCTTTGTTTCACCTTTTCTCACCTACTTCCTACCCTCATACTTTAGTTTGAACCCTAATCTATCGTAGTGTGTCTGCAATACGCTTATATACCAAAAATCCCACCTAATTTTAAACCACGAGTACAATGCTCGTATTATATATATATATAACTCATTCCCAAATAAATAAAAGATTATAGATTATGTATTTGTTCACATAATTTAGATTTATTTAAAAGTAGATTATATCGGTCATAATTGCGCACACACTATGATATGCATTTTAAAACATATCAAAATTATAAATTGTTAAAGTTATTTTGTTCGAATCTATTTACAAATATATATTACCTTCGTAATATATTTTTGATTTAAAATAAAATTCATTTAGTAAATATTCGTTTAGTAAATAGATTCAAATATTGCAATTTAAAAGTAAAATAATTTTCGTTTAATTTAATAAAAGTCATTCCAAATATTTCTGTTAAAATAAATGAGGGACAATAGTTTAATTAGTTAATGTTATATAAGTTTATCTAAAAACAGCAGATGTCCACTTAAGGTTTTCTTTAATTAGTAAAAGTAATTTTTAATTAGATCTAGTTTGTAATTCGAATGTCAACAAGAAAATTAACAAAAGAAATTAATTAAAATTTTGTTGAATTTCTTTAGACATTCAGATAGATTTAATTACAGCTGATAAGTCTGATATATTTTTGTAATGCTGCAGGGCAGTTCTATTGTTAATTTCTACTATAAAAAGGAGGGTTTTCTTTTGTTCTCCATTCTAATGTTTCTAAGAGAAATCATTCTGAGGTCCAATGTTTCTAACCAAAATTATTTTAGTAATTTGTAAATCTTGACATGACAGAGTAGGGTGCAAGAAGGCTATTTCTCTCTGGAATGGCCATATGCTGCCATAGACCATCGGAAGCTATCACCCAAGGAACCCCGGAACTGCTGCTGCTGCCAAAAATATGAACATTTCCAGATTTTGCTGTTAATTCATATAAAAACGTGCCGACCATCAATCTACCTAAAAATGCTTTTCCAGAGGTAATCCTAAATTAGCCCAAGAGCTCTTGTGATAACTAACATGCTATAGCTATTTTAAATTGTTTTTCTTATATTTCACATAACTTCATTATGTATTTCTTTAACGTGTTTAAATATACTCAACATTTTTGCTCTCTATCCTTGGGTTAATATTTTCTATTTATTAAGCTTTCTATTATTTTATTATGATAATGTGTCAGAATCGTCTTTGACTGAGTGAATTATTCCTTTTGTTGAAAATAAGACACCACTAGGAAGCCATATTTTTAAATTTCTAAATAATTTCCAATTTTATTATCTTGCAAATCACTCGTTCGAGGGCGATTCTATTCTTTAATATATAATATAATCACATAGTTTAAAATCTACATGTTATTGATTTTAATCTAATATGAGAGTATGTGCGAGGTCATTGATTAAAATGTGCCACTAATGCATGATTGTGTATATAAATCCACAAGCATGCATTTTCCTATGTCAAATAATGCATTCTACTTTAATTACAATGTTCATCATTGACATCAAGAATGTGTGGACCCTTTTAAATGAATTTTAGGAATTTGATTGGGCATTTCTCTTAATCCAAGTAAAACCCATTTAGTATGTTGTATATACACAAGTCTCATATTGCTGGTAAATGAATTGGTTGTTGAGACCACTTTGTTTTATTTTTGCAAGGATTCTTTACACGGCCAAGTCCGTTCTCTTCGCTTCTTGCAGTTTCCAGGCAGAGTGTGTCCACAAATGACACACCTGGGAATTAAACGCAATCATCACCCAGTCGCTAAGTTTCAGCTGTTCATGAAAATACTTTCCTATGGGTTAGCAGCGAGATGCCCTCCATAGTCATTCCGGATCTTCAATATTGTTTTATTTTATATTTATTTTACAAAGCATCCGTGACTTAAACGTGTCACACCCTCCATCTTTAATAAATTCATTATCAGCAATACTGACCTCCCAATGTAACTCTATTCTTATTATTCTCAAATAAATGCTTTGATCACATTCCCACTTTGTTGCTTAGTAAGCTTTTGTCCGTGCTATTCTCGAAATCAATAAATATTTTATAACACTTAATTTCAAATATTTTCTTAAACTTGTATAATTACTCAAAGCACCTCGCACATGTTCCTATCTCTTCAAGCACATTATCGTAATGCTATTAGCCCGAGGAATAGAAAATATCACTTTGCTTTAAAACCTTTTTGTCATTTAGTGGAATATAATGCCAACAATTATTTAATACGCGTCCCTGTCTCATATAAGCAGACAGTGGCGTTCTATATATATTTTATATAAATAAATTTTGTGAAATTATTTAAAACTAAATTTGATCTCTTATTTTATTGATTCCTATCATTGTCTTGGTCTATATATATATTTTCTCCATTTCTATTGTAAATCCATAGACGTTAATTAGCCACCCAAACTTCTTTTAGTATAGAGTCTTTTGTTTCTCCCTGACCACCAGGCACTGGTAAAAGTTATACAAGTAGTAGCATCAGATGCATTATCATGTAGGGGGCGCTGTGAAATTTGGGCTTTAGATTCGAACTTAGTATATCTAGAAGGCAACCCCTCCTAAAATGTTCAGTTTGTGTCTGGGGTTTGAATTCTGCAGTGTGTTAGCGAGATAGAGAATTCTGACTGTTACAATATATTACCACAGCATAGTTTTGTAGTTAAATGGAGATAAAAGGGCTGGAGGGTTGCATTAGATCCTAAGATCTAGATGCAATGCTCTCAGATCCAAGGCTCCTCACTTACGAAGGCCATAAGCCAGAAACTAGTCTGGGGATATTGGATGAATAGGCACTAGATGGGGATTTTATGCACAAGCCTTCTGGAATCCATTTCTTACTCTAGCTTGCTGTGTGTGGCAACATATATACTGAGTTTTACATATAGATAGCCAATAATTATATTTTAATTGATAAGTGTCTTACTCGATGCTCTCACAACCTTGATACAAACTGCCTGATGGAAGTATATTAATAATTTTTATTAGTCATTCATTAGATTACAGACTATTTAGTTAATGAATAATATTTCTGTAGTATAATTTTCACAACACCACTCTCACCCAAGATAGGGAATAGTTTCTACTTGCATTTAACAGCATGTGGAGAATTGACTAATTATAGTAGTGCATAAATATTTTCAAGCTTTCTGTTTTTATAGATATGTTTCTCATATCAGTTCTGTCAGATTGCAATTATCTTATAAAATGCAATGATTATTAATCATTTCACAAAGTTTAAAATTGAATAAAAAATAAATATCTAAGTTGGATGTAAATGGTGTAATGGAATAATATTGTAACATTAACACGGACATGGAGATAATTCAGGAGATTGATACTTCTAACTCATCTGACAAGCTAAAGTTATTCATAAAATTCTGAATATTAAGGAAAGATAGTCTAAATTTCTTCACTAACAGATGAGTGTAATATGATATGGTTGAGATCACTATGCAGAAATGAAAATTAAAGAAACTTGAAAATGTGATGCTTAAATTCATAATGCTAAGACAGTAAAATGTAATAAAGGATGTGCTTATTTAAATTACATTAGCTTAGATAGTTTACCAGTAAAATTGGTTTTATATATATATATATGGCTGCAGAAAGGAGTTTGCTATTAACTGAAAGGAGACCCTTTATTCCTCTTGGAGGCCTTAAAGGAACCGAGCAGGGCAAATTCTTAATGTCCACTCCATACGTTCTTGTCGTTGCAGCTGTTATTACTATGTGATTATTCATATAGTATACAAGCATGGATGGGCTGCTCACCAACATGCAGTAGCCAGCATGGCGAGTTTATTGGCTTTTTACCTCTGAGTTTAAGATCAAGAAACACCATGGTATTTCTTCTCAGTGCCTGATAAGGCAGAATGAATGTTTGTGTAAATGATAAATATTTTTCCAATACATATATACAATTATGACAGACAAAAATAAAGCATGGCCCCTATTCCCAGGAGGCTGTAAAGTCACCAACCAAGGCAGCGGTTGGTGGCCGAAAACAGAGGCTGCTAAGAATCTCCCGATTGCGGACCCAGGCTGCCATTTGATGACGACTTTATTTAGGTACTTACAACTGCAGATCACTTTCAAGTGAAGGAAGATTGCAAGAATTAGAAGAAAAACTGTCTTATATTAAATGGGACATTATTGGACTTTGTGAAGTTAGAAGAAAAGGAGAAGAAACAATTGATTTAAAAAGTGGACATATACTCTATTATAAAGGCACACATATTGGAAATACAAGTGGAGTAGGATTCATTATAAATAAAAAGTGGAAGAACAATATTGTGGAGATTGATGGTGTATTGGACAGAGTGACAAGATTAGTTATACAACTTAATAGCAGATACCAAATGCAGATAATTCAGGTTTATGCCCCAACAAGTTCTCATAGTGATGAAATAGAAGATTTTTATATGGATGTACAAAAGGCTTTTGATCAAAGTAAACAACATTTTAAAATTGTTATGGGAGACTTTAATGCTAGAATTGGTAGACAAATGAAAGATGAAATTGCTGTAGGTAATTTTGGTTATGGTAATAGAAATGAGAGAGGACATAGACTTGTGGAGTTTGCAGAAAAAGAAAAACTTTATATTATGAATTCATTTTTTGAGAAAAATGTTAAAAGGAAATGGACATGGAAGCATCCAAATGAAGGTACAGCAGAATTGGATTATATTTTGACTAACAGAAAATACATATTTCAAGATTGTAATGTTCTTAATAAATTTAACACAGGAAGTGATCATCGATTAGTAAGGTGTAAGTTACATGTTAATGTAAAACTAGAGAGACAAAAATTATTAAGAAAAACAATATTTACAGTTGATATTCCTAATCTTCAGAAACATTCTAATGAATTTAAATTAGAACTTACAAATAGGTTTCAAGTGTTAGGAGATTTTGAACATGATACAGATTTGAATGAAATTAATATAAAAATAACTGATACACTTTTAAAAACTGCAACAAACATAGCTGGTAGAAAAAAGCAGCAATTGACTAATAAAATTTCTACTGAGACTAGAGAATTTATGAAGAAAAGAAGGAATATGAAGATATACAAAAATGATGTATTAAAAAGAATTGAATATCTCGAATTTTGTAAAATGGTACGGAAAAGAGTTGAAAATGATATAAGAAAGTATAACTGTGAAATAGCAAGGAAAGCTGTAGAAGAAAATAAAAGTCTCAAAAATGTTAAACAACATTTTGGTATTGGTAGGAAATTTATATCTGCAATAAGAAAAAAAGATGGAATTATTACTAAAAAGAGAGATGACATCATGAAATTGGTAGAAGATTTTTATCAAGAATTATATAGTAATAAAGAACAAGTACCTCCTATATCTATTACATCTTCCAAATTGCCCAGAATTTTAAATGATGAAGTGAGACATGCAACTAAGTGTATGAAGAGAGGAAAGGCTCCAGGAAATGATGGAATTATAATTGATATATTAAAAGAAGCAGGTGAAGAAATAGAAACAATTTTAGCAAAGTTATATACCAAATGTCTAAATGATAAAGATGTACTGGAAGATTGGAAGAATGCAGTAATAATATTAATATTTAAAAAAGGTGATAAAGAAGATATTAGAAATTACAGACCTATCAGCCTTTTATCAGTTTTATATAAATTTTTTACCAAGATAATTACAACTCGTCTACAGAGAACTTTGGATTTTCACCAACCAAGAGAACAAGCTGGATTTAAAAGTGGTTTTAGTACAATAGATCGTATCCAGGTATTGAGAGAAGTCATAGAAAGGACAAATGAATATGAGTTGTCTTTATGTTTTGGATTTATAGATTATGAAAAGGCATTTGATTCTATACACATTTCTTCAGTGATTAAAGCATTGGATCATCAAGGTATAGATCCAGGATATTGTCATATTTTAAAGAATATTTATAAAAATGCAACAGCAACAATTAGATTACATAATGATACTGGAAAAATCAACATTGAGAAAGGTGTAAGACAAGGTGACTCCATATCTCCAAAACTCTTTACAGCAGTGCTGCAAGAAGTATTTTGTGGATTAAAATGGGAAACTAAAGGAGTGAAAGTAAATGGAGAGTATTTAAGTCATTTAGATTTCGCAGATGATGTAGTTGTTTTTGCAAATAATGCTTCAGAGCTGCAGGAAATGTTGCAGGAGTTAACAGATGAAAGTAGAAAAGTAGGACTAAAGATAAATGTTAAAAAGACTAAAGTAATGTTTAATCGATTTGTTCAAAATATGAAAATAAAGATTGATTATGAAGAATTAGAAGAAGTTAACAGTTACAAATACCTTGGTCAGATTATTAATACAGATGGAAACATAATGGAGGAAATTAATCATAGAATTAAACTTGGTTGGAGTGCTTTTGGTAGAAATAACTTGATACTAAAAGGAAATATGCCTATGTGTTTGAAAAGGATGGTTTTTAACAAATGTGTTTTACCAGTTCTTACTTATGGATCTGAGACTTGGACACTTAATAGAAGAGCAATACAGAGACTTCAGACCACTCAAAGAAGTATGGAGAGGTGTATGTTGGGAGTAACAAGAAGAGATCGAAAACGCAATGTATGGGTAAGACAACAAATATGTGTTACTGACCTTATTGAAAAAATTAAAAGATTGAAATGGAGTTGGGCCGGACATATTGCTAGAAGAGATGATAAAAGATGAACAATTGAAATTTTAAACTGGATTCCAAGAGATTATAAAAGACCCAGAAAGAGACCACATGTGAGATGGATGGATGAAATAAGAAAATGTGCAGGGGTGTTGTGGAGAAGAGAAGCTAAAGATCGGAGATGATGGATTAAACTTGGAGAGACCTTCATCCTGCAGTGGATTGATAATGGTTGATGATGATGATGATATATATATTATTAAAAAGAGGTTACCTTGACAACAGTTTAAGATTGTTGATTGTTGTCTATATTTGGATTATCTAAATGTTGGTTGGTTTCTAATGATTATATACATGGTGTCTATAAAGTCCATGTGCAATTTTAAAATTTTATAACCTTATTAGTATTTCTAATAGTGAAATTATGTAGAGTATATTGGACATATGAAAATCTATATTTTTTATTGTTTTATTGTATTTCATTAAGTTTCCACATGTCCATATTCTGCCATTCTAAATATTAATGTGAAAAAATAGTTATATAGAGTTTAAATATAAAATTTAGTAATATTTATGGTACAGAGTGTACTTTCAACACTTCACATCATATTCATGGTCTGACCATGAATATGATGTGAAAGTATCAAAAGTATACTGGGTATAATAAATATTACTAAATTTTATATGTAAACTCTGTATAAATATTTTTTCACAATAATAAATAATATGTAAATTATATAATTTTATATATACAATCTTACTAAAGATAGTTGGGACCACTTTCATATATCTGAAAAAAAAAATGTATATGATTTGTTGATATCTATAAGAGGTCAAATTTTACACAACCTGAAATTCTTGAATTTGATTTTATGTGATTCAAGTTCAACAGCTACTTGTTAGAAAATTACATCACAAAAATGCGTTTCAAAACAGGATCTTATGTTGACACAAAAATATTTTAAAAACCATATGTATTTAACATTTAATTATTAAGAGCAAAAATATTTTTTTATATTTTTAAATGCATGAATTTATTGATTAAATAGTTATCATCTGGATAAATAAGATGCTCTCATACATTATAGCATAAGACATATTGGAAACAATACTGAAATGTAATTTTTAAAATAAATTTAAGACTGGTATATTATTGTAATGAGAGTATGTGTTCATTATTCAATTAAGATTTTAAATTTTGTATACAGAGTGTTCCATTGAAAAGGCAACTGATTCTCTTTCTACAAGTAAGCTGCAGTGCCATCTTTGAATCAAAAAGTGTAATTTAGCAACATAGATTAACAATTCATTACAAAAATTTTATTGTTCTACAAAATTGGGGTCACGAGTAACAAGGTGAAAAGGGATACTGAGTTTTGTACCTTAACTCATGATGGAATAATGTGTTAACATTAAATTTAGTTTTAAATTAGGTAAAGCTGCTACTATAATAGGTTTTAAATGTCTTTCACTGCTCTAGAATTGTGACCATTTTGTTTTACTTGTCTGTAAGCTTTTGATAGTAATTTTAGTAGTCAACTGTGTATTATTGATCAGAATATAATAAATTTGAATTTATTTGATAAATACTTTTTGAGAATAGCAAAATGATCACACCGTAATCAAAACAATAAATGTTTTTAAAGTATTCTGTTGGGAGGAGCAGTATCATTTCAGAAAACAAACAAAATATTTATTATTTGTATTTAAAATGTAAATAAATAAGTATCAATAGTTGATGAACCTTCTACCAAATTATTTTTTAAAAGTTAAAAAAAATGTCCATAATTTTTATAGTATTACAATGTATATGATGTGATGTACTGTGACTTCTCCTTATACAGAGTCAGAAATATCTCAGCAACTATGCCCAGAGAAACCTGTTAGACACTTTAACTTTCCTTCCCATTTTCCAGCCAATGTTTTCCCATATTCTTCTCTATCCTGCTTCATCTCATTTCCACAACATAATCCTTATCAACACCCAGCATGAAAACCAATAACCCACTTTCTGTATAATCACTTTGTTTATATTTATTCTTCCACAACTTCATTCTTTGGACCTTTTCTGCTTTCAGGTATTTACATTCAATTAACATATGCCTAATATTTTGTATGCCTTCCTTATAAAACTTGCAGACTAAATCACCCACATTTTCCCATTTACGTGTATATTCCTTTGTTGCTAAACATCCCATTCAAGCGTTAAACAGTAAACTACTTTCCTTGCTATTATCATAAATTAACTATATATATTTAAACTCTTTTTACTTTCCATACTAGTTCTCCATCTTTCCAGCTCTCTATTCTTTATTAATGCATCTATTCTTCTAACCCATTTCTTAATACTCTAACACTCAACAATTCTCCTAACACAATGGATCCCACCTTTTGTATAAGTATACTGACATAAATTCTTTATTCAAATCTTTTGCATACTGTACTACATTTCTCAGCCATCTTGTTGCCTGTCCTTTATTCATAACCCAATTAAATACTATTTTGGCTATTCTTTTGTTATCAATAAACTGCAATCTACTGAACATTTTCATTTTGCTTTTTGCATCTTTCATATAAAAACTTGACCATCTCATTTCTCCTTGAATTGCTTCTTTTGCTGTCCACCCATCTGCATCTAATGCATGTCTTTCTACTTCTCTTTGTACTTTTTCTAAGTAATCTAATATCTCTTAACTAACACATAACACATCATTACCATATGTTAACCCTGCTACTGCCACTCCATTCCATACAATTCTAGCTACATCATACTTATTATATGAGGACACTGTTAATTTCTCTGATTACTTAAGATGATTCCCAAATAGTTATATTTATTCAGCACACTTAATTTTATATCCCCAGTAAAAATTCTTTGTCTTCTCTTTCCCCACTATTGATCATCATAACTTTTGATTTTTCTTCACTAAATTTAATCCCCGTCTCTTCACCCACTCTTGCACATGTCCTCAGCATAACATCTACAGATTCCCTTTTTTCTGCATACAAAAATATATCATTTGCAAATAAAAGTCCTGACAATGTATATACTTCCTTGCCACCTATTAATGGTATCTCACCCCTGACAATGTATATACTTCCTTGCCACCTATTAATGGTATCTCTACCCCTCTTCCTAGTCTTTCCATTGCTCTCTTCATTTCTCTCAAATACAACAAAAACAAAATAGGTCACATAGAACATTCTTGCCTTTGTCCCACCCATTTTTAACTTTAACTGATTCTATATTCCATAATTGATACATATAGTAATTGTTTTCATATAATTTTTTATGTGATGTGCCATGACTTCTCCTTAAATGGAGTCAGAAATCTCTCAGCAACTATGCCCAAAGAAACCTGTTAGCCACTTTACCTTCCTTTTCCATTCCCCATCCTAAGCTTTCCCATAATCTGCTCCATACCATTTCCACAACATAATCTTTGTCAACTCTATGGCCTTTCATAAAAACCAATAACCCACTTTCTATATAATCACTTTGTTCATATTTATTCTCCCATAACTTCATTGTTTGTACCCTTTTTGCTTTCAATCATTTACATTCAATCAACAGATGCCTAATATTTTCTATATCTTTCTTACACAATTTGCAGACTAAATCACCCATATTTTTCCATTGCTAAAGATCCCATTTGAGCTTTAAACAATAAGCTACTTTCCTTACTATTATCATAAATTAACTCACATCCAATGTTCTGTTGATTTCTATATATATTTAAACTCTTTTTACTCTCCATACTAGTTCTCCATCTCTCCAACTCCCTTATCTTTATTAATGTATCTATTCTTTTATCCCATTCCTTACCACTATAACACTTAACATTCTTCCTAATCCAATCATCCCACATTTTATACAAGTACACTGATATAAATTCTTTATCCAAATCCTTTGCATACCACATTACCTTTCTCACCCATCTTGTTGCCTGCCCTTTATTCATAACCCAATTAAATACTATTTTGGCTATTCTTTTATTATCCATAAACTGCAAACTACCAAACATTTTTATTTTACTTTTTGCATCTCTCATATAAAAACTTGACCATCCAATTTTTCCTTGAATTGCCTTCTTTGCTGTCCATATGTCTACATATAATGCATGTCTTCCTACTTCCCTTTGTACTTTCTCTAAGTAATCTAATACCTTTTTACTAACACATAACACATTTTTACCATATGTTAACCCTGCTACTACAACTCCCTTCCATACAATTCTAGCTACATCATATTTATTACATGAAAACACTGTTAATTTCTTTACTAAATCCTTTCTTTTTTTGCTTCATTTATCAATTTTTTCTCCCATTGAACCAAGCAATTTTCCTTATTACTTAAGATGATTCCCAAATAACTAAATCTATCCACCACACTTAACTTTATATCCCCCAATAAAAGTTCTACATCTTCTCTTTCCCCATTATTAATCATCATTATATTTGAATTTTCTTCACTAAATTTAATGCCCATCTTTTTACCCCCCCTCCCGCCTTGCACATGTCCTCAGCATAACTTCCATATTTTCTCTTCTTTCTGCATACAAAAAAATTATCTGAAAAGAAAGACCTGACAAAATATATACTCTCTTGCCACCCATTAATGGTATTTTATCCCTCTTCCTAGTCTTTCTATTGCTTTCTCCATTTCACTCAAATACAACAAAAACAAAATAGGTGACAAAGGGCATCCTTGCCTTAATTCCACCCCATTTTTTTACTTTAACTGATTCTATATCCCCTAATTGATAAGTATAGTAATTATTTTTATATAATTTTTTATTAATACTTACTAAAGCCTCATCCATTCCCAAATTTGCTCAACTTACCCATAATCTATTTCTATTTACTCTATATCTATAAAACTCATATAAAATGATCTACCTGAATTTCTACTCATATCCATAAGTTGTGTAACTACAAATAAACTATCTCATATACACCTATATGATGTAAATCCTCCTTGCATTCCCCCCACTACATTATTTTTTCCCATCCACTTTACAACTCTTCCAGCCACCATATATGAGAAAACTTTATATAAAACTGATGTTATCGCCATTGGTCTATAATTATTTAATTTTCTATGATCCTTACTTTTTTTTTAAAAAAAAAATCTTACTCTTGTATTACTCTAACTTGTGTGCCATCTTATTAAAACATGATAATAACTTTGCTTTTACTCTATGCCCTAAATTCATTACTAACTCTGCTGCCCACCCATATAAACCTCTCACCTTTCCACTTTTCAATCACTTTTTGCTTCATTCAGTTCATTTTTGTGAACCTAATATTCCCATTACTAAATGCTTTCATGTTTTCTATCACTAAGTCCTTCACATCTAACATCTTTTCTATATCCATTACATATCTATTTAAGATTCTCTTTAACTCTTCTCTAGAGATACACTCTATTCCCTCATCATCTATTAATATTATCTCTCTTTTCCCTACATTTCTCCTTTTAATGTAATTCCAAATTTTTTTTACTCCCATCTCTTCCACTTTTATTAATATCCTCCAACAATTTACTATTCAACTTCATCCTCTCTCTATAATTGTTCATTTTAGCCAACTTCTTTTTTTCTATGTACTTTTCTCATTTAGCATTAATATCATTTTCACTTTCTTTGTTCTTAATAGCACACTTATATTCTCTGCATGTTTCTTTCCTCTTTTTTACACTTTTATTAACTCTCATTTTTTTATTACTTTTATTTTTCTGTATATTTTCAACCAAACCCTATTTGCCACTTTTTTATTTTACTATACCAGTCCATATACTCATCCCCAACCAACTGTTTTATGGCTACTTCTACTTGTATTTTATACACTTCCAACTTATTCTTATCACTCACTCTCCATCCATATCTTTCACTATTGTTTTTACCTTTATTTCTATCCTCCATCACATTACTAACCATTTCTATTACAATAAAGTTATAATCACTATTACATACTCTCTCTTCGTTACCCAACACCTTATTTTTCCATATTTTATTTATTCCCTTTTCTCTACCAATATATAATCTATTGTGTGAAATATATTATTCCTAGACCATGTGTATTAACCCTCATAAATATTTGATAAATTTCCAATGCTCAAATTTACTCTTTGACAAAATTCCTTCAAAAACTGACCATTCTTATTATCTACATCATCAATTTCTTCAATATGTCCATTTATATCACCTATAACCATTATTCTCTTCCCCTTTTAACAGATAATCAGTAGTGACATCTAGTAAGCAGGTTGTAACCACTGCCTCCATAATTTGCATTGTTAACATTACACAGGTAAATATAATCTTTTATTTTAAAAAGTAAAATATTTACATACAAAATATTGTGAAAAGCACAAAACAATCCAAGTTTTTATACATTCAAAATATTATTTCAAAGTTGTAGACTGCCAAGGCCATCAAGGTGGAATTTAAAAATCTATCACATCACCACTTTTTCAGTTTTCTGACATCTATAGATTTGTTTTGGAATTCAAATATTATTTTACAATTTCAATGATAATTTAAAAAGCTTTCAATTTCTCTCAATAGGTGGTGAATTGAATTTTGTGATTTCTTGTACTGAGTTGTGGAAAAAAACTAAGAAATTTAAGCTATTATGGCAATACAGTACTGTGCTATAATAATGTTTTCAAGTGATTTTCAAGATTTCATAATGGCAGAAGAACTATTAGAAATGATCTGTGAAAGTACAAAATATATTGGATACATTTTATGACCTAGACATGTTAAGATCTTAACATTTTTGTGATAAGTAGCTAAACATGATATTATGTAACATATGCATTGATTGAGAAATGAAACTGCAGACGGTTTGAAGAGAAAACCAGACACCTTATAAAAGACCCATCCCCCTACATAAATTAGTTAAGCTCTAACATCTGAAAATTAAAAGAGGTTTGAGTCTTATTTATATTAAGCAAAATTTATTTGTTTTATTTTAAAGTGTGAAATATAAAATACATACAATTATTGAATGTGATGCTTTCTTAGTTCATAAGTGTTGTATAATTATATTCTGGGAAGGCAGAAATATTATTTTATTTTCCCCCCAAAACATAATTATAAATATATGTAAATATATTTGTGAAGAAGATGTTAATTACTTTATAAAATTAACAATTATTAATGTGTTGTTATTTGCAAAATTAATAATTACATACATAAACTCTAGTAGGTTAGAAATTTCATTCTTTTCTTTATATAAACTCACTAATTGAATTAAATATGCTTCTAACAAAAGGTTTATTTAAATAATATACATTACAGAACTATGTAATAACTGAAACACACGCTTATTATATACCTGTGTCTATATATGTAATATATAGGGGTATATGAGCAAAGACTTTCACACTATCCACCATTCTCCACACTATCTCATAACACTGATACACTTGAACACATATATGTCAAAAAGATAAATAATCACCAATATACGTATTTCATGCTAAACCAGGAATCATCAGTTGGTCCAGATTACCATCTCCACACATATATGCTGTAAGTGCTCAGATATATATTAAGATAGCCAATATTCACACTTTAATGGACAGGTTTCAATCTGCTCCACACTCCAACTCTTCAACCATCCATCCAATTGAAAATCTGACGATGGAACGCTCAAAGCCCACCATGAGACCACGATTCCTATCACACCCATAATATAGTTCTGTATACAGAACTATATTATATGTATAATATATAATAATATCTCATATTCTAATTAGATAATGAGATAATAGAATATATTGAAATGTTTTTATTATAATAATATTATAACGAAGAACTTTGTAATGTATTAATTTCAAATTTTACTTCTATTTACAGTTTCTGGAATTAATTATCTTCATGTTGTAGGCAATTAATCAATGTATAAAAGGCCAATTCATTAATAATTGCTAATTTTGTAAAATAACATGTTCTTCACAAGTATATACATAATTCAAAAGCTCCAATAATTAGTGGACTCATTCTATGCTTCATTTATTGTCCAACATAAAAAGAGCTATGTACCTAGTCTGAGGGAGAGCGGCTTTGTCTTTTTAATTATATATATATATATACATTTATTATGTTCCATTAGATTATTATAATAGAGCGGCTTTGTCTTTTTAATTATATATATATATATACATTTATTATGTTCCATTAGATTATTATAATATTATTAAAAGAGAGATAATATTTTTGTCTTTGTATAATTCATTATTATTCTAATTTACATTAAATGTCATGATCCATTTCAATGGGAAATTAATCTGTTGCTAAATATTTATCAATATTGGCAACGGTAAACATATAAACATCAAAAGATTGAAGAAGTGGATTCTATTTTTGACCTTTCATTAACATATAGAGTTCTACTTATCCATAGACTGAAGAAGAGTAGTTTTTTCCCTCTTAAATATATTGAGCTGGATAGTTTATCCGATTCAAAAGTCCCTTCACAGAAATAAAACTAGCTTTTGGTTTTATTAAATTTTTAACAAGAAAGCTATTTAAAAGTTTGTTTATAAGAGTATGTGTATTAACACATATACTCATTTATGTTTAAAATGTCATTTTTTAAATATAAATTTGATTTCTAAAATAGTTTTCTTTTATGCTTGTTTTTACTTTTTTTATCAAATTGATTAAAAACAAGCAAACTTTATAATTGCATTCCTGTTTCTGTTATTTTATTTACAATCCATTTTTTAGTTTAATTCTAAAAGTGGAGATTTAATTTTGTGTTGTTGTTTTTTATTAGAAGTTAATTCCTGGTTAGAATTCTTAATTAAGGTTGAGTGGGAGATAAAGATTTGCCCTCGGCTAAGGCTTATAATTGAAAAACAAGAAAGTTTACATAGGAGATAGAGAGAGGGTATAAATAACCCCAAAATTTCGGACATTTTAGATTATTCTTGGCTTGACTAAGCTAATTCTGCTTCACTGTGATTCATTCAGCATCTTATAATTTTAATATTCATTTTCACACAGTTAAATTAGCTTGCTGAGATTTGTATTGTGTTGGCAGTTCAGACATTTAATTTGTTTTTAAATTTGCTGGTAATAAAATATTATATTCTGCTGCTTGTCATTAAGTGGACTTCATATTACTGCTTTGCTTTTGCAAGATGTCAAAATTCACTCCTATATGTATGCTAACCTACATGCCTTGCTAACTTAACTAAGGGCAGACCTCTGATTCCAGGTTGTTCTTTCTCATGCCATGAAAGTCTGAAGTAAAAAGGATCCCAAAATATGCCTCTACACTTGTTGCCATGAAGAAAAGACACCTGAAAGATGAACTCAAACATAAATGTGCACACTTTTTGAAAATTATGTGAATTCTGCTTTACTGTAAGGTAAAATATTTATTCTTTCCAGGGTATATAACTTTAATTAAACCTCTGCTCAATATAAAAATAAATCTATAGTTTTAATAGTTATTTAACCTTATAATTATCATCTGTATTTGCTTTTTTTTGTATTTATAGTGTGTTTTGGAATTTTAGGTTTAAGATTCAAAATTTGTTTTCAATTTTAGTTATTAGAGAGTGTATTGTGAGATTATACTTTATATTTTTAATATGTCTCTCTGTATTTTGCTAACTATTGCTAAATGTTCTGGCAGTTTTTTGTAATTTTAGTTTGCTCCTGTTCCTATTTTAATGTTCAATAATCACCACAATATTTAAATATCTGCTACTGGAGCCCAAACTTTTGGATTATCTGATCAAGATGAATATGGCCTCCATGCCAACTAATACATTCTTATACTACAAGCAGTTTCTAAATAAAATAGACCCAATTTGTCATGCCTGTTCTAGAGGAGAGGAGACCTTTAGTCATCTGTTAAATATATGCCCAGGCTATAACAGTATTTGAAGTGTCATCTCTCATCACTGCATTATAGCAGTGGATAAAATCCTGGACATCAGGGGTTGTCTCTTCTCTGGAGATTTTACAGTTATCAGGTTATCTATCTTCCTAACATACACTTTTTGGTACACAAGGTGCAGGACAAAGTTCACACAACCAACATCGGACCCCAATGCTATATTTTGCAATAAGCTCAAAGCTCTTCAAAACAAGGACAAGATACTATCCTCTAAATTTTTGTTTGATAATACATGGAGCCTACTAGTATGGCCCACAGACTCTACATGAATTTTGGACCTGATATATCCACATTGTAGTGTATCGTCGAAGAAGTAGTCTATGCTGCAACATGTCGGATTCTACTGGAGAGACATTGATTTCACACTACATGTATTCCAGCTGATAAGTTAGCATTATTGGGTCAACCTCAAAAGGGATGGGCAATACCAACAAAATAGTACGTATTTACTCATATATCAACATGCTAGTGCAGAGAATGGCTTTGGCATACATTTACCAGACCAATGGCATGCAATGGATGAGTCAACATTAACAAAGTGTATTTATTATTCATCTGTACAATTTTATTATGTCAATAAATATATTTTTAAATAAATAATGTATTTTAAATATATTTAGTGTGCATTTCTTGCAAACTGCAAATCTTTTGGCTGGTAGTTTATCACATTTGTTATTCTAGTTTTTTGAAATTGGAGATTTTGTCTATTCATTTCTAGGTTATGTAAGATCATAATCTTTTCTTTCTGTCTTGTATGTGAAATCAACCATGAATTGCTTTAAAGGTAGTATATCATGAGCTGTCCTACTGGAAATATGGCTTTCTTGTCTAGATGCATTATCCCCGGGCAAGAAATGCTCACTGGTGCTGTTTCATTGATTTCCTACAAGACAGTATTGTTTTTATATCTCTGAATTAGGAAAGTAGAATTGTTGTTCTTTTATAAATCACCAGCAGGAAGATACTATTAATCCCCTTTTAAATTGTAGGTGAAAGAACAAACTTTGCTGCCAAGGTATTTCATTTGTAATATGCACTAGAATCATATACACTCTCTGATGAATACACTTATAAAAAAATCTAGGTCAAACTTTAGTATTCAGTTTGATAGATTTAATTTAGTTTTTTTATTGAATTATAATAAAATTTTTAAATTATTTAAACTTAATTTGGCTGATGTTTGTCTTAGTGCTTCTATTTTCTTAATTGTCTGAACAATATTCATGAGCTCTTGCTTCTCTCTGAGTCTAGTTGGCATAAACCATTATCACTAACCAATTTTGATCATGGTAAACAAATTTTCCAGATATGTAGTGATCTGGTGGTGCCCTCCATGATTAAGGGTAGATTGAGTGACCATTACACTAAATATATATTCCCTTTTAGGGATATTTATGCAAATTGTAAGGTAAAAAAACCCTGAAATAATAATTTTTGTTTTTCCATGAAGAATGTAAATCCAATAACGTATCTCATGAGCCTCACCTTGCACAATAACTTTGGTGAGAGAAAATAAATTTGCTATTGAGCAGAACAATAATACTTTAAAAACTTCAAAAAAACATCATATTTTATAATTATGTCTATTTAAACTTTCAGAATTTGAAATAAAGCAAATAAAATGTATTTAATGCCAGTAAAATTCAAATCTATTATGATTTGTCATTACTGATGATAAGATTTGGCATAGCTGATGAGGGATTTTTTTTTGTTCCTATGTCAGTGAACTTTATACTATCATAAATTTGGCTATCACATATATCACTTTATATTTATTATAAACTAAAAGAGAATGTTTATATGCTTGTATTCATCATAAGGGTATATTTAAATACAAGTATAATTCATATACTTGAAGTTTAGATGTAATTATATGGGGTTGGAATGCAGACTTTCAAGCTCTCTTCAGCTATCCACTCTATCTCATAAAGTGGATACACATGATCTCACCCATGTGAAAAATATGAATGATCTCCAATATATGTATTTTATATTAAACCAGCACTTATCATTTGATCCAGATTATCATCTCCCACACATATTTATAATCAATGTTTGATATAGACTAACTGATGAGTGCTAGTTCAGCATGAAGTATTTATATTGGAGATTATTTATCTTTTTCATTGAAATAAATTGAGATACTGCTGAACCTCACTGCACTCATTAAAATATGTATACGACAGCCAATCAGAATGTCATGATAGCTATATAAATGACAAACAAACCTAAACACACAATAAATATTTTACGAGAAAAGAGCAGGGCATTTCTCATAAAATCTTTCTTGTGTGTTTAGGTTTGTTTGTCATTTATATAGCTATCATGACATTCTGATTGGCTGTCATATACATATTTTAATGAGTGCAGTGAGGTACAGCAGTAGCTCAATTTATTTTAATTTTCAACTATTTGTGCTTCACAAATTAAAATATTATTTATCTTTTTCATATGTGTGTAGTCATGCATATAGGTTATATGAGGTAGAGTGTCTAGCCTAAGAGAGCTTGAACATCTGTGTTCAAATCTCCTATAATTTCATCATAAGGAATACTGTGTAAAGTTTTAGTTGTACAATTGATTACAAGTATATGTATATATATATAAAATGTTGACAGAATATGCAATCAGAATTGCTTTCATTAATACAAATCATAATAAATTCAATAGTAGTAATAGTAAATTAATATCAGATAAAAAACATTTTTTTCCTCTTTATTTATCACAAGCAAAATTATATCTTTAAATGATATGCTACGTAAAAAATATTTTTTTGTGCATGATGTTAAGATCTCTCAATTTATTTGTAACCATGATTGCTTTTAACTAATATTAGAATCTTTTTCACTATAACTAGGTTCTTTTTTAAAAAACTTTGTTATCATCATATCCAACATTATTTACAATATTGCTTCAATATTAGAAAAAACTACACAAATCAAATCGTAGAAAATATTTATGGGAAAAATTCAAGTACTTTTGTTTAACTTTTTCTGTTTTTTTGTCTGTCTGTCTGTCTGTCTATCTGGATAAAATTTGAAATTCAATTTTCATCCAATTCTGTATTTCTAATATGGATGGTATTTTGCATATATATGCATTGTTAATGATAATATATTTTAATTAGAGTTGGCAAACAATTTTAGCAAAAAAAAATAATGAGAAAATTAAATTTTTAATTTTATGTATAATGATTGCACCATGGCTTTTCCTTTACCAGAGTCACAAATCTCTCAGCCACTATGCCCAGAGAAATATGTTAGTGACATTCCCTTCCCTTTCCATTTCCTACCCTACATTTTCTCCAAATACTTCTCTATCCTGCTTCATTTCATTTCCACAACATCATCTTTGTTCACTCTATGGCCTTTATATCTATAACCCCCTTATCTTTTTCCAAATCCAGCATAAAAACCAAAAACCGACTTTCTGTATAATCACTTTGTTTATATTTATTCTCTCACAACTTCATTATTTGTACCCTTTATGCTTTCAGGCACTTACATTCAATTAACAGATGCCTAATATTTTCTATGCCTTCCTAACATAACTTGCAGATTAAATCACTGACATTTCCCCATTTATATGTGTATTCCTTTATTGCTAAAATCCCATTTGGGCCTTAAACAGTAAACTACTTTCCTTGCTACTGTCACAAATTAACTCACACCCAATATTCTGTTTACATCTATATATATTTAAACTCTTTTACTCTCCACACTAGTTCACCATCTCTCCAACTCCCTATTTATTATTAATGAATCTATTCTTTTATCCCATTCTTTGCCACTATAACTCTCAACAATTCTCCTAACTCAATCATCACAACTTTTATGCAAGTATACTGACATAAAGTCTTTATCCAAATCTTCTGCATACCATACAACCTATATCATGCATCTCGTTGCCTGTCCTTCACTCATAATCCAATTAAATATTATTTTGGCTATTCTCTTACTATCCATAAATTGCAATCTATCAAACATTTTCATTTTGCTTTTTGCATCTTTTATATAAAAACTTGACCATCCCATTTCTTCTTGAATTGCCTCCTTTGTCATCCATACATCTGCATCCAATGCATGTCTTTCTACTACCCTTTAAACTTTTTGTAAGTAATCTAACACCACTTCACTAATACATAGCACACCATTACCATAGGTTAACCCTACTACACTCACTCCCTTCCATACAATTCTTGTTATATCATATTTATTATATGAAAACACTGTCAATTACTTTATCAGTCTTTTTCTTCTCTTTGCTTTATTTATTAATTTTTTCTCCCATTCAACCAAGCAATTTCTCTGATTACTTAAAACAATTCCCAAATATTTATACCTATTCATTACATTTAACTTTATGTCATTCTTTATTTTTTCCTTTCCCAGTGCTTGTCATCATTACTTTTGATTTTTCTTCATTAAATTTAATCTCCATCTCTTTTTCCTTGCACATATCTTCAGCATAACTTCCATATCTTCCCTACTTTCTGTGCACAAGTAGATTTCATCATCCAATAAAAAATCTGATAATATATACATTTTTTCCCATCTATTAATGATATCTCTACCCCTCTTCTTAGTCTTTTTATTGCTCTCTTCATTTCTCTCAAATATAATAAAAACAAAATTGGTGACATAGGGCATCCCTGCCTTAGTCCCACTCCATTTTTCACTCTGATTCTATATTTACTAATTGATATCTATAGTAATTATTTTCATACAATTTCTCAATAAGATCCACTAAAGCTCCATCCATTCCCAAATTTACTAAACTTCCTTATAATCTATATCTATTTACTCTTTCATACATCTCCATATCTATAAAGACCATATATAATTGACTACCTATATTCCTACTCATATCTATAAGTTGTGTGACTACAAATAAACTATCTGCTATATACCTATCTGATCTAAAACCTTCTTGCATTTCTCCACTATATTATTTGGTTCCATCCATTTTGTCACCCTTCCAGCCACCATATATTCAAAAACATTATACAATATTGATGTTATGATCAGTTTATAAGTGTTTAACTTTCTATGAGCCTTGCCCTTTCCTTTAAATATTAGCCTCTCTTGTATTATTCCAGTTATTTGGAAATTGTGCCTTCTGTGCCATCTTATTAAATATGATAATAGATTTAATTTTGTTCTATTTCCCAAATTCATCACTATCTTTGCTGCCCATTTATCTAAGCATTTTGCTTGTCCACTTTTCATTATCTTTCCTCTCTCATTTAATTCATTTTCTGTAGCATGAATATTTCCATTACTATGTGCTTTTATGTTTATTATCATTCTGTCCTTCAAATGGAACATTTTTTAAAAATCCATTACACATTTATTTAAAATTGTTTCCAATTCTTCTCTAGAGCTACACTCTTTTTCATCAACATTTAATAATACTATTTTTTTCTCCTACATTCTTTCTTTTAATATATTTCCAAAATTTTTTACTCCCATCTCTTCCAGTTTTACTAATATCTTCCAATAATTTATTATTTAATTTTTATTCTCTCTCTATAACTGTCTATTTTAGCCAATTTTTTTAAAAATTTTCCCATTTAATATTAACATTTTCCCCCACTTTCTTTGTTTTTAATAGTACATCTATATTCTCTGCATATTTTTTCTTTTCTTTTACACTTTACTAATTCTCATTTTTCTATTACTTTTATTCTTCTGAATAAAACTCCTATTTGCCACTTTTTCTATTTCTACACATCAGTTTTTATATTCATCCCCAGCAAACTCTTTTATGATTTCTTCTACTTTTATTTTACATTCTTCTAACTTATTCTTATCATTCATTCTCTACCCACATCTTTCACTATCCTTTCTACTTTTATTACTATTTTCCATCACATTACTAACCACATGTATTATAAAGAATTTATGATCACTATTACATATTCTCTTTTCAATATCACTTTAATTTTCCATACTTTATCCATTTTCTCTTTCTTTAATAATACATAATCTATTGTGTGAAATTTATTATTTTTAGACTGTGTGTATTGCCCTCATAAATATATGGCAAATTTCCAATGCTCAAATTCATTCTCTGACAAAACAAATTTCAAAAACTGTTCATCCTTGTTATCAATATCATCAATTTCTTCAACATTCCCATTCATATCTCCTATAACCATTATTTTCTTCCCTTTTTTTTGGAAATTCTGTATATTCTTAACTAGGCATTCATATATGCTACTGTATCACCCCATTATAGTTTGCCTATTTCCAGTGGCCATATACATTACAATCACCATCAATTTTTGTCTTCCTAACCTTATGTCATGCCACAAAACTTCTTGACATTTTCAGTATATAAATATTTTTTTGATATAACTCCTAAACTAACACCTCTTTTTTTCTTTTATATTTATACCCTACTATACAAAATCTTCCAGTGTAGGTTCTTATTCTCTAAGATGTATTTTCACTACTGCAAATACCTCAAACTCTTTGTTTTTAACTGTTTTGTTTAATTCAAGCCACTTTTCTGGTCTCTTACCATCTTGAATATTTAAATATCCAATCTTAACAATTTCTTTCTTTCTTACTACTCTTTTATAAATTCTTTTGACTCTTTCTTCTCTATTGCATTTGTAATTAGCTTGTTTATCATTAGTTTTACGGACCCATTTTCTCTCCAAATTTCCATTTATATCTAGTTCATATACTCTTTGTTTACTTCTTACATCCTGTCCATTGTTAACTTTTTTGATAATACTGTAATTTACAACCCTACTCTCCTTTATACGTTTTCTGAACTATATTAAATCAAACCCCACAATGCTTCACTTACTTATTCTGCTAAATACAATCCATCTTTACTATATAACTCCCTCTTATTAATAAAAAAATCCACACATCCACAAACATAACATTATTTCTCTCACATAATTTTTTCAATCTCATTTATAGATCACGCTCTATCTAACATATACCTATTTTCAAATCTAGGTAATAATCCAACTAATCCTAGTCTTCCTTTAATCATTTTCAAATTACTAATCCATTTTTTGAACTCATCCATTACTCTCTCTGATGGCTCTGGCAAATTATTTGTCACTACTATAACATAAACACCTCTACTCCATTGTTTCTTTAACTTATCTATAATATCCTTAATTCTAGCTCCTGGCAAATATACTCTTACATTCTTATTTCTATTTTTTCTTGCAATTACATCTCCACATTCCTAATTAGTGAATCCACTATCAAGACTGTCTCATAGTTTACTTTCCCTACTTTATTCATTTGGTACTCTTTATAAAGCTGCCACCTAGTGATATTAAATTAAATATCAATTTTATTCTTTTCTAATTTCTGGACCTACATAAAACTAAAGAAATAAAAAATAAAATTTTTTAAAGAAACTATTTTACTTGCACAAATGTACATGGAGTAAAAAATGTTTTCTTCAGCTTTCACAAATAAAAATGTCAGGTAATCATTTTTAAACCACTAACATCACATGATCACCATTTCTTATGCTTGGACATAACTGTTATTAAAACAGGCAAAATTTTCCATACAGTAGTGCCATTCCAGAACTAGTCTGGGGATATTGGATGAGTAGGTACTAGATGGGGATTTTATGCACAAGCCTTCTGGCATCCATTGATTACTCTGGTTGTCACTGAGTGGCACTACTGTATGGAGAGTTTTTCCTATTTTAATCATTTTTATTTACAGAAACAAATCCCCCCCCCACCCAAAATTTAAATAAATTTCAATTAATACTCATTTTCTGGTACCAGAGGCAATATAGTCATCAGATTTAAAAAAGATAAATAGATTAGTGCATTTATGCAAATAAAAGCTTTTCTTTATTTTTTATTCCTGTATTAGCCAATAAGGTTAATATTAAAATTTTATGCCATTTCCTCAAAGTTTATACTGTTTCATCTTATTGGGTCTTTGAAGTTTTTAAATGAAGTAAAAATGTAATTTATTTACACAGTAATGGTTTCAGTGACATCTATTATAGAAATGAAGATTTCTATTCAAAATCTGGTTCTTAGAAAAAGCTTTTCATCATCATCATGTGCAATTTTATCATTGGCTTGATTTTTTTATCTTCTCTGTTTTTCTCTGAATATTTATATTTTATGCCAGGCAGTTTGTGTTTGTTTTCTTGTTTAATATCATCACAATTTTTTTGAATATTTTTCATGAAGCAGAAAATGATGATTCATAAATCCAGTAACTGTTTTTTATGACTTGTGTAGAGTTTTTTTGATTTTTGTGAAAATTTTCCAGAAAATGAATTCTGTATTTAAGTATTATCTTCTTATTAAGCTTGATATATATATATATATACTTATGTTTCATGGATATACAAGTATTGGGTTTTTTTCTATTTGATTATACCAACAATGTGTTAATTGTTAATTTTATAAAAATTAACAAATCAATTATCAATTCCATTCAGATTCATTTCAATTTGTTTTTTATTTATATTATAATGTGCAAGCACCGACACATTCCAAACCTTGCATATGCAAACTATCAAAAGACTATGATGGCTGGTCAAATTGTGAAATAGAAAACACTGAGGAACCAAGCAACAACATATGGATTTCCATTTAGGTGAATTTATGTGGCATTGTTTATAGAAAAAAGTAGATTCATTTGTGATTTTGCAAATGGATTTTAGGCTGACAACATGCATAATCATCATTATTATTTTTTTTAAAAAAATAACACATATAAAAATATTTATTATGTATTTTTTAATTTTATATTGATAAATTGACTTAATACAAAAATATAATAATAAATAGTGTAAATATTATAATTGATTTTTACAGAAATTTGTTTTAAAAAATAATAAAAATGTAAATATTAAATATGATAGCTTCTTGTCAACCATTTTGCTTTAAATACTTGTTATAGGCCCAAGAAACTGTGTAAGTAAAAAAAAATGGCTGTCAAGCTTAAGTTCCATTAATTCTTAAATGGATCAAGAGAATAAACTTTATTGTTTTTAAATTTCTTCCTAAAAACACATCTTTTTTTTCTGTATCATATTTTTATTTATTATTCTAAAAATGATCTACAGAATCCATGATTAATCTGTAATTCATTCTTATTAAAAGCACATGCCAAAGGAATTACATATTTTGCACAGGTTTCCAATTTAGTGGATACATTGGCACTATGAAATTACTTTCAACAATTATAAAATACAACATATATCTTTCTGGAGAATGAAAGTAAATATTTAATAGAAAATTCTTTTCTCACCTTAGTTGTACCACCTAGTGTAAACTTGAGTAATCAGTACTTGCTAAATGGTAGGTTTTAATAAATTCCAGTCCAAAGTCACTGTTTTCTATTGATTACTCAACCTTACTTTTGTTCACATAATTGAGGTGAGAGAAATGTGATGTTTTCTTGCCTTCAAATAATATTTTTTACACAACAGTAAAATCCTTAACTATATCTAAACAGTAATTTGTGATAAGGTTTAGTAAAAGATTTAGAGCATAAAATACACATAGCTTGCTTGTATTTACTATCCATATTTTGTGGTTTATATGTCTGCAATACAGTACCATTTTGTTACATACCAATACTACATTTTTTTGAGATAGTATCTATCATAACTGAAATTCATTCTTAGTTAAACTATCTTTGAGATAGACAGCTTCCTCTTTGTTAAACTTTTCTGTGAAACTTTCAATTACTTTTTCACTAATCACTAAAAATAAACAACCCAACATTGATCACAATTTGTATTACATAAGCAACTTCATGGATGATTTATTCATCTTCACAATAGGAGTTGTAAGTTGTGGAAGGTGTACTATACATTTAAATTATTGAACTGCTTTCTTTGTTAGTCCATTTGAATGAAGGTAAGTTACTCATGATTTATTCTCTACTCTCTTATAAAAATTTTAAAAAATTAGATTAACAATGCATGTCATTGTTGTGTACAGACATCTCTGATACCCATACATATCAATATATTTCCATCTTGTCAGATTTATTTAAGTTTGCAATTTTTATTATCCAATATTTCATTCAATCAGAACATGTGTCAACTGCAATAGCAAATATAAAACCTATGCGCAGTTTGGTATGACTAGATAGGTGCATTTTCATAATCTTGTGGTTCTAGGTTACATCTTATAATTACTAACTAGCTCTCTTGCTATTAGTTATTATTTTTCACAGCAATCAATATATTTTTCAATCTTTTTATTGATTCCAGGTCATCATACATAACTGCAAGCCAAAGTTCTTAACTCTCACAATTTCCATATAACGTTCATGAAGTAATTCTCCATGATTTACCTCACACGGTGATCCATTTACACACAACGGAGTGTTCACTTGCATTCCATACACTGTTACAATATTGGAGATTGCTTTTTTTGGCCAAAAGTTCCTAATTTATTACCAGTTTGCCTTCATTTTGTTGTATCTAAGATTCTACTAGCTAATTAATCTTATTGAATTTAGGTAATATAATTAACACAGATATCCTATAATCCACTTATGATAGCAGAAGCATGTTTAACTTGTTTGCCCATTACATGTATCACCTGATAATTATATGCAGACACCTTGGCTATCTCTAGTGGATCAAACTACTTCTTTCACAAGAATGTTTTATCTTATCTTTTACAATGAATAAAAGCATTAGTAACTTCTGTAAATACTTTTATTTTTCCTTTCAACCTGAGATAGTTCCCATTTGCATCTAATGCTCTTAAAATATTTTTTCAATAAGTAGTGCAGTTTAATATAGTAGTAGGGTGTCAGACTGTGGAGTGTATGTTTCTTGCATTGTTTCTAGTTCTGAAACTTCTGGTACTTAAATCATTTATGAAATATCAAGTGATAAAGATATTTAATTATTTTTAAATAAGTAGTGCCATTTTTACTTTCCCAATGAGTGCTTTCCATTAACACTCACTTTAAAATTTTAAGCCCAACTGCAGACAAGCTCTATTTTGACAAATCAATGAGAAATTTTGATTAAAAGTAATATTTGTGTCTCTCCATTAATTTCAGTATTATTCACATACACTTTCTTTCGATTATTTTGTAGTAATTTTTTCATGGACATTTTTTATTTTTGCCTTTTTTAGAGATTTTCATTTATGTTTTTTCATTATGACTTTTAATTTCATAAAGTTCTACAAGTCTGCATCTTCTTTTACAATTCATGGCAGTGTGATAGATTTTGCCACAGGAATAACACTATTTTCACTTTTTTACCTCAGGTTATTCATTTCCTCAGTGATACCTTCAGTAGGATTACTATGTCAATCAGGCTTTTAATATTTTTTTCAGGGCCAAAATACTCTCTAGAATGCATAGTGCTAACACTTTTGGACTATCCTTCTTTTAATTGCTAATGTATAAGACAATTAAGCATCAACTAGTAATTTATTAAGCTTCACATTAGTCAACTTTCATAGGAATTATTCCAGCAACATATCCTCCAAAACATCTCCATATTTTCATGTTCTTTCCAACTATTGTATATTTATATCATAATTTTTTATTTTCTCTTCAATGCCTGGTGACAATAATGCAAATATAGTCTATCAATGTGTCTAAATGAAAAAGGGTTAAATGAATTGCAAATTTTTAAACTAAGCAATCATATATAAGATCTTTGATTTATCAGGCTTGTACAATCTATTTACAATCTTGATGACACTTTTACCATTGAAATAAAATGGCATTATTTTTTTTCCTATCGATTATCACAAAATATCTTGAAATGAGCCATGTAAAAAAGTCAATCATTGGCATTATAATTATGTGATTCTACAGTGCAGTTTTGATCCAAGACAGTCATCTTATATATTTTGAGCAATTTACTTATACCCTATGGAGTCATCTAATTTCATTCCATTACAATATGATGACACCTTGAATTGATAAGTGTTGGTATTATGTTTTACTACTGATGGTAACCCTATCATTGTTTTAGCGATTCCCAGATATACAACTTAAAATTTGTTGTACTTCTCTTCTAATTATTATGTCCTATTTGAACAAATTGTTTATCAGTCATAACTAAAATCCTTTCAAATTACACACCCCTTAATTAATATGCTCTAGACACAAGTTAGATTGCACTACCTTAATTCAATAACCTGACGATAATTGTGACTATAATTCTATACAAAGTAATTGATATATAATTAGTCTCATTAAATAATAATGACTATGATCGCATCTTAACCCTGTAGAAACTGCTCCTGTGACTTACAGCTTTTCTCAAGGAATCAAATCTACTGAGATGCACCATATTATTCTAGTCCATTGCTAGAAACTGATTAGTATATGTAATCTTAATTCCATCTAATAGTGAGAGTTTGATGAGTTTCGATTTCTTTTTACTGATCTAGCATGTTCAAGAACATGAATGAAAAGTGTGAATTAAAAAAACTAAACAACATTTGGAAAATGTTATTGAAGAATAAAATATTTTCTAAAACTTCTCAATCAATAGATCTTAAGTTTGAGAAATAAATAATAAAAGGAAAAAATAACGATTTTAAATCTCACACACATTCTTATGATTTAAAAAAAAGTTTTGAAAAAGGCATGTCATTGTACTGAAATGTCAGATGTTTAGCTATTTTATTTACTATATGGAATATGCCAAAAATAATAGTATGAAATTATCATTTATCCATGAGAATATTAGGATATATATAGATATATCATTAAAAAAACAGTCAAGACATAAACAATCCCAGTATCAATAACAACCAACAATTTTAAACTGTTGTCAAGGCAACCTCCTTTTAACAATAAAGGTGGAATATATGTGTATTATTCATGAATTCTATGCAACTGTCTTTATAAATTTCCAGCTGATACTATTAAGTCATTTCACTCTTAACATGTCTACATTAATTTCTTTATATGGGTTTATTTTAATTTTCACACATCAGATATTCAATCTTCTTACTTTATTAGTTATTGATCCAAAAAATAATTAATCAAATCTTGAAATAATTTATAATTATTATACAACAAGTTCTAATAATTATTTTCTTAATATTTAAAGACAAATACAGTATATATATATTTAAGTGAGATGTAATTAGAGGAAATTTAAGCCCAGACTTTCAAGCTCCCTTTAGAGTGGAGAAGATTGAAGCTTGTACATTAAAGTTTGAAGATTTGATATCTTAATATTAACTGAGCACTGATCATATCTATGAATGAAAGAAGATGATCCAGGTAGACTAATGTGTACTGGTTCAGCATGATATATATATATATATATATATATCATGCTTTATATATTATATATATATATATATATATATAATAACATTAAAGATCATTCATCTTATTCACATGTAAGTGGTCATGTGTATCAGTTATATAAGATGAATTGGATGACTGAAGATAGCTTGAAAGTCTGGGTTTAAATCCCTCTAATTATTTTCTTAATTATATAATAGGCAAATAGAGCAGATTTAAGAACCATTATTCCACGAACTCTTTAAAATTTAAAACCCAATATCTAAATAATGCAATTGTAATAGTATGAATGTTGTATAATTTTATTCTTTTCTGAAACCAATGAAGTGTAGCCAGGAACTAATTTGTGTTGAAACTGGCCCTTCAAAATATTTAATAGATCATAGTTGTTTTACCCCCCAAAAAAATAATGATTAGTCTAAAAGAGATTCATGACGTAGTTTTTTTTTAATAATTACTATTTCATTAACGTTTCCTGATAGAAAGACAGTTTGACCATTTAAATTCTTGTTATCCACATCCGCTCAGTCATTCAATAATTGTCAGCAATAATGTGATCTTTTAGTTGTTATGATGCAGTGTTGTTATGAAAATTGTGCTACAGTCATTTGTTGTACTGTGGCTTTATGATTTTTTTTGAACAATCTTTTGTAATATCTATCTTTTTTTTTTCAAAAAGCCTTGATAGTCTTGCATTGGTGCTCGAGAAGTCAGCGCGACTGCCTTGCACTAGTAGGCAGTTGCCCGGGTTGCGGGTTCACATCCTGGCCAATGCTATGACACAAAAAAGCCTTGATATCAAAGAACATCTGATATTAGCATATGTTGTTTTAATTTAATGCATATACTACCTTAAGACTGTTTGTTTGAATGTCAAACAATTCATCAGTTTTGTGCACTAATGCTTTATTCAATGCAGCATTTGCAATTTGACTTTTTTTAAACTCAGATCAATTTTTTTTAAGAGACTTCTGACACTTATCCACCTGAAAAATACAATTTATCACCTCCTTATTATATTTTTCAGTCTGTTAGCATTATTTATAAGATGCAAATATAAGTGTTTCTTGCTAGATGATATAAAAAAATGGAAAGAAATATATAGAATTGAAGATCAGGTTGATATTTAAAAAATGCCAATGATATTGCGCAGAAGTTTGTAAGAAGTTCAAGCACCAGGACTATCATTACTAGAATCGATCTTGAGCTTCCTGACCCCAAGTTGAACACTCTATCTAATATGCCAAACTGTGAGAGTATCTGGGCAAGGAAGAGAACAGACTGGAAAAATGGATGAACTTGGTATATGACAACTCACTTGACCTATCCATAGGCCAGAATAGTATCAAATAATGATTTTAATTTATAATAGCACTGTATTTACAGCAGTTAATTGAAAAGGTTCACCACCCATTAAGGTTGGCATAATTACACATGTAGACGAGTTAGGGGTAACAGCCAGCAGCTTGGGAGGGTACCGTGATTTTTTAAAATAAAGTCTGACACTTTCAAATACATTGGCTTTCCTCACAAAAGGTAAGATAGTATGTATTATGCTACTGCTTTGCACTCTGGACTTGCGAGCAGAGAAGTTAGCAATAACAGCCAGCATGTTGGTGGGAATCACGTTTCTTTCTTAATAAAACGTGACATTTCCAGTGCATGCATTGACTACATAATAAATATGATAGTATTTACTAGTAGCAGTTTTTCACTCTGGGCTTGAGAACACACTACTAAGATTAATACAAATCTGGTTAATAGAAGTCCCTAATGCCATTAATCACCTACCTGTACAAATTATGTCAATGGAATCATATTTTTTTGCAATCCCATCTTTATCCTTTAATTATAAGAAATCATACTTTTAAACTTATCCTTTTTTTTTTTACAAAGTTTTTTTCTTTCTACAAGTGTTTTTTTTTTATTCTTATAGGGTTAGAGTGGCTAATGATATGATTAGATAGAATCTGTTTAAAAAAAAGTTATATGAATATGTACTTAAATTTAAATATAAAAATATAGTGCTAATGTGACAAATGTCTCCATTATTTTGTCCAATTCTTATCTATCATAATTTACATTAGATATACTTTATGTTGTAACATTTTAATTTAAAAAAACAATTTACACTAAGATCAACGTATTAATAATTACGAGTGCACATACAAAAAAAGATTAATGAGTTCAATAAATTTTATTAAATAAATACTGCAGATTAGATAAACCAAGATAATTTTATTTAGAAGTGAAAACATTTTAATGAAAGTTGCGTAAGTTATATATATATATTATCAATAATTATGCGTTTATAACGCTCGTTAAAGAAGTTATATATATTATTAAATTTACTTAAAGCTTAGCGCTTTCAAAGCTCTATGGCTTCATAATCATGGTTAATAATGCCATCTAATCGAATAATTCACACCATGTGAAGCAACGATACAAGGTTTTTTTTTTTATATAAGCCGGAAATTCCTGAAACCATAATCCCAAGAAAATCTCTTTATCCTTTATACTTCTTTCTTTGCTTTTCATTAATCTGCATAATCCTTAAAATTTAAATCTATCTCATTTCCATACTATTTATTATCTTTGCTCGTTCAATAACTTGAGTTAGTCAATCTTCTTCTCATAGACTAATTCCAAAATAAAAAAAAAAAAAAAAGCCCTACGGTTATATATTGGCTTAGTGTGTGCTTATTTCCCCATAAATTCATATGTAATATGGTAGTATCTAGAAAGTCATCTAATGATGATTTTTTTAAATAATTTAAAGCAAGACTATTCAAACTTAAATAATCCGAAGGCCACATAAACAAACAAACAAAAAAAAATCCAAGGACGGCATCCAATATAATAAATACTATATTTAGTACATATATTAAATTATTGAAGTCTTATCGTTAGTTAGGTTAAACAGGAATTTCAAAACTACCATAAATAGTACAAGTTATAATGTTTATAAAAGTTTTTATTGAAACAATAGGAAAAATACAATAATTCCAATAATATATTATATTTTGGCAAGAGATTTGTGATAATTCAGCTTTATTAGCTAAGCTATTTATATCAATTTTGATGCTTGTAATTGTAACTCGTAATACCAAAATTTCTAGGTGAGCCACAATAACTCACACCATGATCCATATGCAGTGATGATCATTATCATTTTCAACCCTCATCAATCCACTGCAGAATGAAAGCCTCTCCAAATTCAATCCATCTTCTCTGATTTCTAATCTCTATTTGCCATATCACCCTAACATATTTCCTTATTCCATCCCTCCATCTCACATGCAGTATCTTTCTAGGTTTTTTACAATCTCTTGGAATTTCCAGTTTAAGATTTCAACTGCCTATCTATTACCATCTCTTCTATCAATATGTCCAGCCCAACTCCACTTCAGTCTTTTAATTGTTCCAATGATATCAGTAATACCTGTTTGTTCTCTCATCCATGTATATATATATATTCTTGTTACTCCTCTCCATACTTCATTGAGTGCTCTCGTGTTAGGTGTCCAAGTCTCAGATCTATAAGAACTGGTAACACACATGTATTGTAAATTTCCCTAGGTATATTTTCTTTTAATATTATTTCTATCAAAAGCACTCCATCCAAGTTTAATTCTATGAATAATTTCATCCATTATGTTTCTATCTGACCAAGGATATCTGTAGTTATTAACTTCTTCTAACTCATCATAATCAATCTTTATTTTCATCTTTTGATAAAGTCCATTGAACATTACTTTAGACTTTTTAAAAAAACATTTACCTTTAGTTCTATTTTCTTACTTTCATCTACAACTCTTGCAACATTTCCTGAAATTCTAAAGCATTATTTGCAAAACTAATTACATCATCTGCAAATTTTAAATGGTATAAATAATCTTCATTTATTTTTATTCCTCTAATTTCCCATTTTAATCCACAAAATACTTATTGAAAAACTGTTGTAAAAAGTTTTGATACAAAATTTAAATGATTTACTACCAACAAAATACGATAACTCAAAAGATAAAAAAAAAAAAGAAAAAGTAATAAGTAAATTATATAAGGTCAAACTTAGTAACACCAATTTCCAAATTTACTTTACTAGAAGTTTATATTCAACTTCAAACTCCAAAAGGTCACACAGATCTTGACCAGCTTGACACTCACAATGGTCAGTCATAAAACAGAATACATTTATCAAAAATAAAGACCAACAAAAGAAAAAGCAATACAAATAATAAAATAGTAAGAATAATTAAAACCCATTACACTAGATGGCACTGAAGTAAATTACTACATTTAGTACATTTAAGATAGAAGTTTAATGAAATAAGTTATATGATGCTTTAATTTATATTATTCCTTGCCAGTGGTTCATAGATGTGCAACATTTTGCCTATAACTGATGACTCTAAAATACATTTTCTTACCTAACATCAGATCTGTATGGAGATACAAAGAAAATAAGCCTGATGTTTTTCTGAAGGTTTGTAAAGATGGTGTTCTAGTTGCATTTTTATATTGGACTATTTCCATCATCTAATATGTGTGTTGAATGTCTTTAGAAAAGTTTAATTTTATTTAAATATTCCAAATACATTCAACTGTTAGTAATATCACAGCAAACAAGTTAGTATTGAAATGGTATTATTTAGCCATCTTCCCATTTCTCCTACTGTTTCATAGTAGTATCTTTTCCCTAATTCAAACCCATCCCAGTCCACATATATAAGCTAATAATTTATCTAATATGTAATAAATATATTTGTGCATGTGCATGTAATTGTATAGGTGCACACATACAATAGCCATATTAATGTCCATGTGCATATAATGCATATGCTGTTATAAATTCAAAATTTAATAAAATGATATAATTTAAATTAAGTTGTGTGAACATTGTTGTATGTGTAAGTACTTACATATATATGTGAAAGAAGCTGTAATGCAATAGATTTAAAAGCATTACACTCTTTTAAATTAATTTAAAATTGCATTATTTTAATTAAAAACTCTTTATTTAAAGGCATTTATATATAAAATTTAATTTCTGTGGTGGTCACACACATATATATACTAAAATGTTTACAGACTTAAAACTCTTTTAAAAAAAGATATCTGTTTTCATAAAAGATGTAAATTCTTAAAAAAACATCTGCAAGTAATTAATCAAACTGGTAATCAAAATTTTAATGTCTTTTACAAATATTGTTTAGCCAATGAAATGACCAAAGGTTTCATTTTTATGCATTTTAAATTACTTATGAAAGCTTTCAAAAGATGTAAACAGGACAGTCAAATTACTGATTTCTCTGGTATAAATAACTTTGAATTTTGTGTAGGAGGTTCACTCATTAATTTTTCTACCATGAGAACTATAGGGTAAAAGCAACTCATGCCATCTCCCTTTCCTCACTGAAAGTCAGTCTGTGCAGATAGAAGAACGGAGTTCAAGACCCTCAGCCTGCCCAGAAGTCATCAGAAATGGATCAGCCCAGCTGACAATGATGGTTATCAGCTACAGAGAAGCCTCAACAATGAAGATGCACTAACAAATTTTTCCTGCAGAGCTCTTAAAAATCAATTCTCATAAATTTATAAATGAATATCTAAAACTCTTAAGGTAGCTAATATTAATCGTGCACAAACTTCTAAATTGTAATAATGTTTTGATAGACTAAAAGCTAATTTTAGTCTGTAAATTATAATTTAACTTTTAAAATAATACCTGTAAACTTGTTGCCTATTTATGAACTTAAAATATCAAATTTTAAATGCTTGTTAATAATAACTTATTCAGTTATTATTCTATCTTCTAATCTGCAGTCATGCCTTTTTTGTTTTATATGTATTTATTTTATAATTTATGCTATGCCTAATTCAGAATGGAGATTGATTTTATGAATAAAGTTGAGGGGAGAGATGATTAGATGCTCTTTCCAAATTAAATAATTTTGATCTTTAGCACACACACACACACAAATCTCCACTCTGAAAACCTAAATATATTCGTTAAGCTATTATGTTTAGCTTATTATTATTATTGTCATTATAATTAGGTTTGCAAGTTAATAAAGTAACTAGTTATTAAATGTAAGAATGAGTTATACAGCATATTATACGTATTACTTAAGTCCCAGATATGCTTTGACCCTCTTTTTAGTTATATTATAAACTGTGCAGATTGATTAAGAAATTAGATTACTTTAAGTATTTCTTTTTAGCATGTTTTAATAATGCTAATTATGAATTAGCATATGGTAGTTTAATGGAACGAAACTATAAAATTTTGCATATTTTTAGTTATCAATTAATATTATATTTAGCATGGCGAATGTGTCTTTAGGAAGTACATACATGCATTTACACCTTGCCATACATTTTTATATGAATACGCTTCTGGTTTTAATGGCCACCCCATCTCCTTAGTTTGGACAGCTCTTCTTTAGAACTAGAATATGAGAGTCCAGATGATTTATAAGCTGCTCCAATCACCAAACTATATGTTCTTTTTATTTGCAGAAAGTCATAGGTCCACAGGAACTGAGTATTTGGTACTGAATCCCCTGAGTAACTACACAATTGAGATGCACACCTCTCTAGTTATATATATGCCATAGTATCTATAAAGCTCCAGTTCATTCTCCATAATGTTATGTAATATTTCAGCATTGATCTGAATATGTAATCTGATTTTTACATATATGATCTGCATAGAGAACTTATTGCAGCTCATTAAGTATTATTTAATGACTTTTATTAAATATTATAGTGATAAATAATCATTCTTGCACCAACTTAACCATCGCAAACCTAATAGGTTGGGCTTAGTAAAAATTAAGGCATGATTAGAAACCATAGATTATAAAAATTGTAATAAACTCTTTTTAAATATAGTGCATCAGATGAGATTATGTTCTTAAACTTGCTCATCATTGTTACACCTGCATGTGTTGTTTAATGCACTCTTGTTTATTTAATTTATATTAACCTGTTTGCTGTGATATTACTAACAATTGAATGTATTTGGAACATTTAAATAAAATTAAACTTTTCTAAAGACATTCAGTACACATATTAGATGATGGCAATACTCCAGTATAAAAATACAAAATAGGCATGAGTTCAAAATTTTTGAGTGTTTGAATCTAAAGTCATTGGAATGGGTAGTTTTTTTAAAAATAAAGATAGTTGCTGCATGTATGGATACAAATCCAAGGCTCTTTCTTTTATGATAAGAGCCAATATCTACAATCTAGTCTGAATGTTTAAAAGTAGCACTGCCATCCTGTAACTTGATATGAAGCATAATAGAATGAATCATTGCTGTTAATGCAAGTATCAAAAGTCACATGACATTTTATCTGGTGAATACTCAGGTTAAAATTGTCTCATTGGTACAACTTGCAATGAAATGAGTAGACTCCATTTTAATATCAATGTAACATTGAGAATCTTGAAAGTACAAACAATTTCCAAATGGTTGAAAAGATAAATAGTGTGAAAAAAGAATGACTCATAGTGAAATAAATGAACTCCTTCATTTTGATAAAAATGTAACATTGAGAATTTTGAAAATAGAAATAGATGATACATTATTTTCAAATGCCATTTATATAACAAACAACAGTTAATATTGACTTGATAACTCTTAATAAGTATCAAAGAATCTAAAGAATGCACAAATGTAAACCCATATATCTTCTCCACTCCCAATCTTGCTCTTGTCAATCTCCTTTCATATATGTACTCCATAATCATGCCTTTGATTAGTGGTTTAGATGATTTTTTTAGCTTAAGTGTATAATTTAAAGCAGAAATAAAATACAAATATGAAAGACAGCAAAATATTATCAAATAAATAAATTACCACAACCATCTCTTTTCCAAATTTCTTGGCCTGCAAATAAGAGTCTACTTGAACCATATATTCACTTTTATTCTACTTTTTATGTTTGGAAATGGATATTAATGCAATTAAAACAACTTTCACCACTCTCAGTACTTCTCCATGTTTTGGTACTGACCATCATATAGATTTCTCAAATGTCAGAATCATATTCATATAAAATAACCGTAATCAAGGAATATTTAGGGAAACCATGGAAAATTTGAAAAGACTAAAATACATTTAACAAATATGATAAAGCAATAAAAGTATTTTCACATGGAAGAGTTGTTTCACTCAAATGAATATATAAAAAAATGTCAGCCAAATTTAAATCAAACTGATCAAAAACCATGTGATCCAATTCTTATTACTGCAACAACTACATGATTACTAACTATCGTATCGAGTTAAGAGCAAGTGTTATCTCATATTATTCAATACAGTCACTCTCAAAAACATAATTATGAATTACAAAACATATTTTGCTCATAAAAATGTTCAATATATAGTTTATTCATGGGATAGTTTGTTTGGCTGATGTTGTAAAATATTTAATCATTAATTCACCTTCAGAGTAGTTTGCTAAAAATTTCTGAATAGTTTATATATAGTGCAGCCACAATATTGGTTGTACCTTGTTCCATGCCTACCTTATATAGCTGTTAAATAAGCATTGATTAGAATGGAATACATATTATTTATTGAACTACAAATGTTATAGTTTTCAAGATGCAACTATGTACAACACTATCTTAATATAAACTGAGCACTGATTATTTATAGGTGTGGGAGATGATAATCTGGACCAACTGATGAGTACTGGTTTAGCACAAAATACATATATTGGTTTAGCTTTTCTATAAGTGTGGTCATGCGTATCAGTTATATGAGATAGTGTGGACAGTTAAAGGGTGCTTGAAAGTCTGAGTTCAAATTTTCTATATTTACAATTTAGCTCCAGGTTTGTGAAGAGTGCCTGGTTTTTAAATATTTACATATAAAGCTTGTATCCTTCCCATCCCTCTTCTATGTATTTAAAAATGGATAAGGTCCTATACATGAGGGGTCAGAGTGACTTGAGGTCAACATGGGCATGGCAATAATATTAGCATCAGCATGGGATTTGGGTTTTCCATTTCAGATTTTCAATGATATGAATGGCGGAAAAGTTGGAGGTTGGAGTAAATTGAAGCCTGTCCATTAAAGTGTGAAGATTTGCTATCTTAATATAAATTGAGCACTGATTATATATATATATGTGTGGGAGATGATAATCTGAACCAAATGATGAGTGCTGGTTTAGCATGAAATATGTATATTGGTGATTATTTATCTTTTGTACATGTGTGTGGTCATGTGCATCAGTTGTATGAGATAGTGTGGATAGTTAGTGGGTGCTTAAAAATCTGAATTCAAATCCCCTATATTTTCAAAGTTTAACAGTAATTTTTAAAAAAATTTGAATTTAGCATTGAGGTTAGGAAATATTAAAGGTGCTTAGAATTATATTATATTATAAATTAAAATAGATTATAAGTTATTGAATGATTGTTAGTAAAGTGAATAATAATAATGTAATAATATAAAATATTTAGAATTATATATTATGAGAATAAGATAAAATAAATAAAAATAGGATACATATGTATATATGTGGGAGATATATATATATATATATGTATGGTATATGTATGTATGTATATATATATGTGTGTATATATGTATAGGAAATATTTTGTTTAATAAATATAGAAGGTAATAAGAGTAAGAAATGAATAATAATAATGTAAAATAAAAGATATAAGATGTAAATTATATGTTCATGTATATTTATATTCATATATTTGTATTAAGTTGTAGTTCTGAAGAAAATTGCTGGGGCAATCGAAACTGTAAATGGTAGAAAAGGGTGGAAAATAAAGTATTGTAAAAATAGTAAAGTGTTTGGACAATTGAGTATTATATGGTATATCTATAATATACATATATAAATTAACATTCTACTATAATGAGTTTTAAAAATAATAATAGTAGTAGTACTAATAGCAGACTTTTTAATAATAGAGAGAACACATTTACATATATTTTACTGATTGTGTTTTCACTCATTCATTCATTAAAAAAAAGAAGGAAGAAAAATTACTGAATAATATTTTTATTTTTTAAATAAAATGAATAGTGTAATGTCTGATTTTCATTGCAATTAAATATACTCTGGCTGATATTCCTTTTTTTTTCAACATCTTTTTCTCTTATAGAAATGTAATAGTAGTTTTGCTATTAAAAGACTATGATCTCTAATTGTTTTGATGTTTTTAAGTCAGGGTCAATTTTTAATATCTTTTTAAATTTTGCAACATTTAATTATGAAACATTTTATTGTGCAAAATGCTCCATTTTAAATTTGAAAAGGATAAGAAAGGAAGAATAAAATATGTGTTTTCAGCATAAACTAAAACATTTTTATTAACTCTTGATATGTTCAATTAACTATAAAAATTCCTATTGGTAGATTGAATTAAAGTTTTAAACTTTTGATTGGTCAATTACAAAATCAGCAGAAAAATTATATGTTTTTTAAAATTTGTTTTAGTTTAGTTTCTAAAATGCAAAATCTGTCAGATTTTCAAAATAAAAGAAAAAAATTTAAAAAATAAATTCCTATTTATAAATGGCAAAAATGAGCTATAATGATCAACATAAAACACATGTTTGTGATCCAATTATAAATTGCAACTGTAGGTCATTGATGTCTTTATCAATTTGACTTCATGTAAAAGTAAATATTTCCTATTACAATCTGAATTATTCTTTGAAAATAATTAACATTTCACAAATATTTTGTGAAAAATTAATAAATATGTAAAAAAGAATAGAAAATATTTGTTTTTATTTTCAAAAAAAAAAAAATAGAACTAACAAAATCATGGACATGTGCTTTCTTCTCGAGAAAACAAAAAAATAACCAAATGGAGCCTTGGAATACAAGTACCTGCCTTATAGTTATAGCATTAGAATTTAAATATTACTGATTTATTGCTACGTATGTAATTAATCATTCCATGCTGTTAAACTGTTAATAAACATGACTGCATACAGTGCTCCAAGACAGAAAAAGTTGTGTATGTATAAAATTTATTTACAAATTTTAAGTTTTTAACATGACCATATACAGTGCTCAGAGATGGAAAAGCAATTGCTTGCACATAATAAAATGTATTAATTTTATAAATTTTAATGTATTTTTTGATTGGATATTTACATTTTTTAGATAGCATATAACTGAAGTCATGTATATTGATACAGTACAGTTCATGGCTTTCTTGCATTTTACTCTTTTATTTGTTATAACTCTGTCTATAATTACAATTAATGAAAAGTTTATTAATGACCTATAGACATGCATAGCTATGAAGTATTTAAATTATATTTATATATAATAAAACTTATGAAGTCAACATACTCTTTATTGCATATGGATAAAGACGTAAATAAAAAACCAATGGTTGCTAAAATACATTTTTGTAAACCTGCCTATATTCTTGCTTATACGTGTTTTCATTATTATAGTTAAGCATCTATCCACAGTACACAACTACAGCTAAATTTACACTCCTTGAGTGCATCCATTTTAATGGTATTATCAAGGATAAGTAGTAAAAAAATTTAAATCATTTTTAAGAAACTATAAAACAATATTTATTTTTTCTATCAGATAGAAATTTTATGTTCAATTAACAATTAATGCATCACTCATTAAAACCCAGCATAAATATAACTCATTTGTTTTTCTGATTAGGCATGCTTTATTTCATAATACAGTCATTAAAACACATGGATAAAGATATATGTAAAAAGCAAAAAATCTTCAAATAGCTGGCTTCATTAGTTAGTCCAGATTCCTTCCAATAAATATATAAACAAAAAAGTTTGGAATAAACTTTACAATACTCAAAATACCAATATAATACTAAATAATAGCTATTGCCCACTTACAGCATGTTTGCCATCCTAAATAGCATTTTGCAGTTAAAATTAAAATTAAAAATTTAATTAAAATCATATATATAAAATATGACTCTTGGATTTTTCTTTCCCTGAAATCATTTTCCACGTGCAAATTAAAAACATTGTCAAAGCAAAATTTTCCCCTTCAAATAACCGAATGTTCAGCAAATACAGATTTAAGTCTATCTACAGAACATTATGTATATTCATAAACAGTTTTATCAGCCATTCATTACACTAGAGATTATCCAATGATGATTAATATTTTTGTAGTGTAATTTTTACTACACCACTCTCATGCAAGATAAGGAATGGGTTCTATCCACTTTAACACTTTGTGGAGGGAGGGATGTAATCATGAGCATAAGACAGACATATGAAAAAGATTATGATCACCAAGATAAATATTTCATGCTCAACCAGCATTCACCAAATATCCCCAGATCACAATCTCTTACACATATCTTTATCATTGTTCAGAATATATAGATAGCCAATTACTACAGTTTAATCAATGTGTTAAACTTATTGCTCTCACAACTTGATGGAAATATATTAATAACTACACCTTTCACACATTGTAGGGACTGGTTTGTTATCCACTTTTAATATCTTGTGAGAGATGTAATCATAAACATATAACCAAAGGCATGTGAAAAGGATCTATGATCACCAAGATGCACATCTATATTCATAAATCTCTTTTCCAATATACATTTCAATTTCCCCATGTACCTGTCCCCATATTGCTGCATTACTTTATATATAAAATTATAATAATCAATAAAGCAAGTCATATAACGTGACATTGCTATTATAAGCTTGTATTTACAAAAATATACTACAGAGAGCTTACCAATAGCTCAAACAAGCTTTTAATTGATAAGTGCGGTAAGAAATGTTCCGGATAGAGATTTTAAATATTTTCTTTTACCGCACTTGTCAATTAAGAGTTTGTTTGAGCTATTGGTCCGCTCTCTGTATTATATATAAAATTATATCTGTTGATTTTATATACATATGTATCTGTATGTTGCTTATATGTATGTCAACGTTCACATTAATTAAAAGACAACAAATATAAAAAATGTATTTTCTGCGTTCATTCCTATGTAAATAACAAATCTATTCCATACAGACAATTAAAAAACTATAAAATAAAATAGTCATTAAAGACCGTATTCGTTATATAAAGCAAACTATAGGAAGTTTTATATCTATTCTAAAATACTATACATAATAACTAAGTACACTATTAATCAAAAGTTTAATAACGTTATCTTTAAATCTGTGTTACTCGATACTTTTTGATTCTTAGCAAATTTAATTGTAAGGCCTTGTTACGTAGTTATGAGTTATAGTCACGTCCACCCCAGGACAAATTAGCACAGTAACACAATACTCATCACTATCAGCTATCCTTCACATTATGGATTCTTAAAACCCATTGATTAAAATAACTTAATTTTAGATTGGCTTCCATATCATCTACCGTCAAATGCCCTCTACTGTTCACATTTTAAACTATTTAAATTGTTTTTGGAGAATTTTTAATTTGTTATATATCTTAGAGCGCAAATTTTTATCGTTTTTAAAATAACGTTTTTATCAAAATGATATTAGATACAATCCAGATGAAATATGGTACAATAGTACTATTATAACATATATTTGAATAACATACATAGCACGAATTGCGCATTTTGGGAATCAATTACCTTTTTCACATCTAGTTGGTAATATGTTCAGAATGTGATGATGACGTAGAAGTTTAATATATAAATTATTAAAATATGTTTATATGAAGTTAAAAGTATATCTAAAAAAGTACATATGAAATTAAAATTACAATATGAGCAAAAAACATAAATTGAGTGTTTCAAAAATGCATCCAGATTAAGAGGTTGGGCTGACACCTGGGCCAATGGATAGTTATGATACATTTGAGCTATGCTCTAAGAATAAAAATTTGAATATATATATTGTAAGGGTGCAGGGGTTGATCCACACATCACTTATAATGTCAATGAGATAATCTTAATGCTTTTTTATTATCCCAGTCACAGCAAGAGATAATCCAGACATATAGATGCCAAACTTCATACACTAATAAACAATAATGGATGATGAATCATTTTCCATAATAACTCACCCAATCTAACAATAGGTTGGCTGTGAGGCCAATATAAATTTATAATTAATTTATTTAAGACAGCAAATTGAGTTTATTTAAGTGCCTAAGGTCTAAAGAATAAAAAAGTATAATCACTAATGGATATGATTATAATAAACACTATTAAAAAATGGAAAGATTTGAGAATGCTTTTATGGAGAGTTATCATGAAGATACAGTGAAGATTTTTCCAAAATTAAATCATACAAATTCTACACAAAGGCAAAACTATCTATACAGTAGTGCCAGTCAGTGCAAGCCAGAGTAATCAATGGATGCAGAAACATTTTTGCATAAAAACCCTAACTATTATCTATTCATCTGTGGATATTGGATGAGTAGGCACTAGATAGGGATTTTATGCAAAAACCTTCATGCATTTTTTGATTACTCTGACTTGCACTTAGTGGCACTACTGTATGGAGAGTTTAGCCTCTGTGTAAATAGCTTGTGTAAGCATAAAGAATGGTGTTCATGTGATGTTTAGTAATTTCACACAAATTCTACTTGAATTAAATTTAAGATCTGCAATAATTAATATAAATCATTATCATCATTCTTTATTTTTATAAGTAAAATCAAATATTTTAAGGTATGATTGTTTAAGCATATGCTTAATAGTTTGATATAATTAATTTTAATTGCAAGAGGATATTTAAAAATTATGATACTAAAAGTTTATTCAGTTAATGATGTAGTCTTGTTTCATACAATTGATAAATGACACAAGCTATTGATATGGTTACAATCCAGTTTGAATTTAAAACTAAATACTGATTTGGTATTTAAATCCTGAGAATATAGGAAAATATTCTCATCTTATAGCCAACATTAATATTAGGAACCAGATTTAATTTTTTTATTTTAAATAAGAGCTATTTGAATAGTCATTTAAATATTATTATGCAACAAAAGTAAAATAACACCAAAAACAAACTTATAGACACTACATTTGTGGAAATATTCACATGATAAAGTTATTCATTGAATAAATCACAAACCCTGTGACAATAAGTCTAATATCTTTTAATATTAACACACAGTAAACATTAAAATTTTGAGAGTATTAATACACATAAAAAAGAAAATGGATATAAAGTGAATAATATAAAATATTCACATTCTCAATCCAAGATATTTATGATTGACCTACAAAATTGCATTTAAGTACAAAGATAAAATGGTCACTTTTTTCAAAATTGCTATCATGTGACTTGGATTGAAACTTTATTTTCAACAAAAACAATATTGATTTAAGACTAGTACACACATGTATAGGGGTTAATTACTGTCTGTTTAGATTTAGAGTTTGAAACTGCATTAGTAAATATATCTTGGTCAATTACAATATTAATGTTTTGGAAAAAATTAATTTATTCCTATCTTGGCAAAAATAGACAAAGTATAGTAAAAATTCATAACTTACTTCACACATGAGGATTTTTGATTTAAAGAGATGCTACATTTTAGATAGTATTCAAATCATATATAAATGTCACATCCTACTATTTAATTTGTCTATATAAAATTAAGTCTTTTATATAGAAACATATAAATACTAAAAAGAGTAATAATATTTTACTTGTTCATTTTATTTTCTTATTGTAATAATTAATCATAATTATAAATCATATTATAAAATTATTTTATATATGAAAAATATCTGAAAAGAATATTAATTTTTTTTTAGTATTGAAGTGTTATGCTAATATTTTGACTTTATTTATTTATTTATCTTGAATCTACTCAAAATTTCCATTTCCTTTCAAAAATGATTGTCCATTAGCTATCGTTGAAATACTTAAGTTAATTTTCATTAAGATTGTAGCATTACCTAAATATCCATTTGGAAAACTCATTTTATACTTGTAGTATTTTATTATTCCTTGTAAATTAAATGCAAATTCTCTTAGCTGATTTCAGTTTTTAGCCCAATTGATAAACTGATTCAAATGTAACACATTTCTACATTTTTTAAAAATTAATTTTAAATTAGGTTGCATCCATTTTGATGGAATTACTTAACTTTAATATATTATACCAGAATAAATTATTCAACTATATGCTTACATATACAATTTTTCCATTTTTTTAGAAGTGTGATTTCTTTTCTCACTGATTATAGGAGTGATATTTGTTTGAGCACATGTGATAAATTTTTTAAGAATATGTATTTAGAACAAGGAAGCTGGTTATAATGTCCTATTTTCTGTGGACAATCTATTAATTATCCTGCACTGCCATTAACCTCCTTATATGATGTAGTAGCTTAAAAAATAAATTGTTAAAGAAAAAACATTACTCCAGAATTGTATGATTCAAGACATTTGACTTATGTTTTTATCCTAAGAGAAAAAAATACAATGTTTATCATCCTTTCTTCTAGAAAAATAATACTGACAAATCACAATTTCTTATATGTCAGCTAATTAGATATGCAGGGATTGAAAATTAATTAGTAAATTTTAGTGAGATAATAAAAAAATGTTAGAACAAAAGTTTAATTACACATTATTTAGCTTAAAGCTGTCATTGATAATTGTTAGTTACTTAGAAATGCTAGTGCTAATATACTTCTCTTGTCATCACATGGAAATAATCCTATTTATTTTTTTGTTTACATCATAATTAAACCATGAAAATATTTAATTTAACATACTTATTTTTCTGATAGATATTTTTTTTACCATTTCTTCGACCCTTTAATGCAATGTTTTTTTTATAATTCCTTTTATATTTTACTTAAAGTTTAAATTGTCCTGCAGTCTTCATCAGAACTCTCTAGACTGTAGGACAGTTGAAACTGTAAGAAAATTAAAGAAGGAATTGTAAAGAAAGATTGCATTAAAGTATATAAGAGGAGATGGTAAAAAAAATTAATATATATAAATATATGAAGTGGAATGCAAACAAAAAGAGAAGATATAAGAATATCAAACTTTCTGATAGATATATAATATTTACACAACATAATAAAATGGAATTGTTTAATTCTTCATATATATTTAGCTACATAAAACATCTCAGATCAGTCTTATGTATAAACAGCCTTGCAAAAAGATTCTGATTAACTCAGAGTCTTTATTTGTATTATCACCTATTAACAAATTTATTTCAATTCATATATTTTTTTTATACAGCATTTATAATATAAAACATTCTCTTGATTTTGGACAATAAAATGTTTCTGCTTAACTAGAACAGACAATTTAATTGATTGCAGTTTTCAATTCATATTAGTTTCTATTATATCTGAACTTCAGATATAGGAAGGAAAAATATATTCAATGAATCAAAACAGGGAGCACTATTGCATACATTTATGGGGATTCAAACCTTTTTCCAAAAAGAAATTCTTTTAACCATAGATTTTTTTTAGTTCTGAAAGTCTTTGAGTAAAAAGTATTGATATTTATAGAATATACTAAAAGAAAGTCAATAAATTGATAAGTAGAAGTATTAGTATATATTTTTTATTTAAATTAAAATATTTCATTTCCTTAGTCTTTCATATATATATCGCTTACAATAACTTCCCTTATATACACTTTAATGCAAATTTTTTTTAATGGTTCCATTATTTTCCTGACAGTTTCAACTGTCCTTCAGTCTTCATCAGAGTGATAATAATCCTTTATTTTCCTGACAGTTTCAACTATCTTTCAGTCTTCATCAGAGCAATTAAGATTGCTCTAATGAAGAGTGAAAGACAGCCAAAACTGTCAGGAAAATAAAGAAATCATTAAAAAAAATTTGCATTAAAATGTATATGAGGGGAGTTATTGAAAGCAATATATATGAATATATGAAGAAATGCAATGAAAGTAAAAGGAGAAAAATAAGAATATACTTCCTTGGCCATTAATAAAAATATATGCACTTATTTAAATCATAAAATATAATTGTTATATTTCAACTTACATTCAACTAATGGACTATTTGTGATTCAGTCTTATCTCAATAGAAAAGAGCATTCATTGCTACAAACTAATAGATATTTATGATTATATAACATATATCCAATTGCAGGTACACATTAATGGATGTTGATTTTCAGTAAATCCAATTGTTTTGTTATGGAAGGGTATCTGGGTAAATAATCAGTCCAGTTAGAGATAAAGTGGACAACAACAAATTACTGTTAAACCCGAATGGGTGTCATGTTATCCATTATATGGTTAAAGTGGTGAGGTAAGTTTGTGCTAAAACTAGAAGCTTCTGAAAGCTAAACTAGAGATGATCAAGCTGTCACAGAACAGTTGGATATATCATAATACCTACACATGAGTCAAGATATCATGGTACAACTGGAAGTCTTAGGTAAACCTAGAAGAGCACCTGAAGTCTTTTAAGCTGACCTTCTCAAGTAAAATGCAATTAGATAACAAACATATATATACAAAATGATATAAGTTTCTCAATTCACTTCAAAATCCCAACTGCCTTTTACAATCAAAAAATGTGTTAATGATATTGATGGCCTCATATTCAAGATTTATCATCGAGGTTTTGAATATGAAGCCATCAATCTCATGAAGACATACTTTGATATAAAAATGGTTGGCTTTTGAAGTAAATTATGGAAAGGCATAGTTATATTGTAAAAATTGTTATCTAGTTGAATTTCATTTGAAAAGTCTAGTTGGTAATACATACACCATGGTCATGAGAGAATTTTAGTAGTTTTTTTTGGGCCAATATTTGGAATATTATATGATTTTCTATTTTATTATATTTATATATAGATTTAAACAGCCATTATCTTTTCACTAGTTTAATTTAAAAGATTTACAAGAATTTTAGATTAGGCAAGATTTTACAAATAAGCTTTTTAAAGTCATTTTAAATTTTACACAATTAGCAGTATGTTAATCTACCATAGTTTAATTATTATGAGAAATTTAAGTTTAGAGTTCATGCTCATTTACTATATAATATAGCTAGCTTTAGGATTGATTAGAATTGCTATAGCATTCATTTTAGAGCTTGGTTGATAATTTGTTACTGGTCTTCCGATTGCCATGGCTTGCAGGGCTTGCAGGATCACACACACACAGGCTGGTTCATCACCATCCTTTCCATCTACTATTCTTTCAGATGGGCATTTGTTCTGGATCTTTCATTTCCATCAACTAGTCTGCCACTCAGGAAGTGGCAATGGTGGTTTCTAGCCACTAACATTCATTGTAAAACTGGGCACACTGCCTGAATACAAGTAAGTAAGAGTAAACAAAAATCAATCTCCCTTCACTTAAAACTAGGGTTTTATATTTTTTCTCCCCCCTCTCACAAGCCATTAAGATATTTGCAATCTTTAGTTTCAAATTCTTAAAATTTAGTGACGCACATTAATTTTAGCAAATACAAAAGATCCACCTGTCTTATTGCCAAGCAGGACCCTGTTAAAGACTTTGTTTTTGTTTCTAACATCATTTTACAAACATCTATAAAATTTTGTTTCTCACTTTAATAAGAAGTGATCTATAACTTTTGATTCTTCTTTTTTTTTTTAAAAAAAAAAGAGATTTAAGGCATCAACATTTTAACATATACATAAGACAGACACCCCTGAATTTAATAATTATATGCAAAGACTAACGATTCTGTAAATTAAATAACTTAAAAGACCATTCAGAAATAATTTAGAAAATCTGTAATGTCTACTAAATCTATCACATTATAGTTATCTTTGCATATATATATACATAGGTGGGTTTCCACATATACAACAATATTTACAACTTAAACCAATTTTCTTAATTTTAAAATCATAGATAAAATATTTATATAAAATTATAAATGCATATACACTACACATACAAACATTAAAATATTAGATGTGTGTGCAGATACGATTACATGCACATATGTGTAAATATATGCTCTTACAGATTAAATTAGCTATTATAAGTTTATATACATGTACCTTGACGGGTTTGAATTAGGAAAAAAAGACTACTATAATATATAGTAGGTGAAACTGTATGATAACTAAATCATACTGTTTCAATATATTTGGACCTTTAAGCTCTATTCATCTACACACTCTATTTTATACAACTGATACACATAACCACACACATATGAAAAAAAAAAGATTTTTAATTTATGTATTTTATGCTGAACCAACACTCATCAGTTAGTCCATATCATCTCTTGCACACATACAATCAGTGCTTGATTTATATTTAGATAGAAATCTTCAAACTTTAATGAAAAGGCTTCAATCTACTCTGCTCTCCAACTCTTCAGCCATCCATACCATTAAAAATCTGATGATGGAACACCCAAATCTCTTGTGGATGCCAATATTATTGTCATGCCCATGTTGATATTAAGTTACTCTGACTCTCATATATAGGACTTTGTCTATTTAAATACACAAAAGAAGGATGAGCAGAATACAGGCTGAATCTGTAATATTTTTAAAATACAAGTGTAATTCATATACTCCAAATATATGAATTATGGCTGAATTTCAAAAATATTATATATGTTATTCCCAAACAAGCAATAATTTAAATTATTGGTTTTGTCATTTTTAATGACCACAAATTATTACAATTCTTTATAAATTAAATAAATATAAAATTATAATTTTATTATTTCCAAATGAATATAATACTTATGATTAGATTTTTACATATTTCTTTTTATAACACTGCTGCATTTACTACATATATATTCATTTTATTTTTAAATCTTATTTAATATCTACTATTTTCATATTTAATCTTTTGTTATTAATAATTTTCTACTTTTATAGTTTTTTTTATTCTACAATCATAAATTATGAATACTGTAAATCTTTTTTAACTTATCCCCTACTATTTCAGTTTTTCAAAATTTGAAAAAAATGTTTTTGAAAGAAAATTTAGTTATATCCTGGTGCTTATCATATATTATGTAAACAAAATATATTTGTAGCCACTGTAGGTTTTTTAAGAAAATTTAGTTATATCCTGGTGTTTATCATATATTATGTAAACAAAATATATCTGTAGCCACTGTCAGTTATTTTATTTATATATTTTTATATATTTCAAATTATTTATCCATATTATTTATAACCTGCTTATTATTATTGATTTTTTATTATTTCATAAATTGCTAAATCATTGTATAATTTTTTTACAAATCATATTTCATATTTTACTAGTTTAATTTTAATATTATGTTATGTATTTTATTTATAAATACATATCATTCATATTTATATTTGTATGTAATTTTTCTACAAACCCATAATCACATATATATTTTGTTTTATTATTATTTATATAAATAATATTATCATTATATTTCTTCTTTATATATCTGTTTTTTAATTATTTATGATAATGGCATTCTAATCTTGAAAATTTTATTCAATTTTGGTTTTTGTCTTTTTTTATTAATATTACTGCTCTTATTTTTATTACTATTGTGTATATGTCACATGCTTTTTATGAAATCTTCTATAAATTTGTATTGGTTCTAATACATTAGGTACTGTGCCATGCTTGATGCTGCTGATGCCACCCAAACAAACATCAATACACCATTTAGTTAGCCACACTTTAAGTGTGACTTTCTGTGTAGTTAGGTAAGTGATATAGTGATCTATTACACCATCTCTACTTTCTGTATAGTTGTTAGTGATGTTTATATCGTTATTCAACTTATGGTGTGATTGGTATGGCATTTGAAATAATGATGACAGTTCGGTAGCATACTACCTGTGGGCGGCTGATTTTAAAATTATAAAACTATGCTAATGTCAAATGTTTACTAATTAAGAACATAATTGGAAGTACAAGTAGAAAATGGTAATTATAAAATCATTACTCATTTTGTTAAGACAGTATTTCATTTGTAAGTAGTGGTAAAAAATCTTTCTTCAACTGAGAAACCACTGTTTTCATGTAATGCGCAGAAACAATTACGACATTAAAAATAGCTGATGTTATGAGTACTTGTTTGAAAGTTTGGCAATTGCCATCAATACAATAAGCTGCTTTGTCTTTTTTGTAACAATACCATGTAAATGTGTGTGTGGAAAGTGGATGAGAGTTCATGGGGTAGAAATATTCAGTAGCTTTTTGCATGCAAACAAACTGACAGAATACGTGGTTTGACAGCTCCATAATCTGCTTTGTCATGGCTGTGAGATTGATCTATTGGAATCGAAGAAGAGCTGACCATAGAAAGGGTGCAAATGAAATTAGACTTGTCAAGAGATTATGTGATTCAGTGGACTTCATGAATTGTGCCATGAACATGTGGTTTTAGGCCTTGTTGTCAAATCGGCAGGCCTGGTGCTATTGTCAAAATGAGACATTGTTTACTTGTTGTAAAAATCATCAAGGAAGAATGCTTCCACAGCAGTGGCTATTTGGAGTGTGTAGGGAAAGGAAAAAAAAGTGTTTCACAGTACCAGTTTCTAATCAGTCTGCAGCTATATTTCTTAAGGTCATCTGGAAAAACATCAAGCATGGATCTAGCATTTATTCAGACTGCTGGAAACCCTACAAAACATCCATGTTGAAGGCTGCAGGCTTCAAACATCTGAGGATCAGCCACCAGTACAATTTTGTGAATTTTACAACAGACACACTCAAACCTTAGATTATCTTTGGGTGTGCTTAACTGGTCTAATAAAAACCATCATAGCACACAAAGACACTTACTGGATAACTACCTTGCTAAGTTTATCTGGCAATGGATACACAAGGGTGAGGATTTATTTCTGGCGATCTTATCTGACATGAATATTCCAAAGGAATTGGAAAAAAGTCAACACTACAAGTTTAATGTGAAGTTTTCCAGGTGCTTTTTTTGTGGTTATTTCTTTTGAATGTTTTGGTTATTTCATTTTCTGTTTTTTGTAATTAGGCAAAAAAATGCATAATAAAAACATTATAAAAAATCAGAGAAAAAAATCTTCTAATTAAGCAAAAAAAAAAACCCCATAATAAAAACATTGTAATTATTGAGAAAAAAATCTAACCACCAATATTTTGTTGATTTGTTTCACATTTTTTATCTAGCTCCAGAAATGGTGTATTGATGTTTGTTTGGATGGCATTAGCACTATCAAGCATGTCCTGGTAGCTAATGTACAAGATCCATTATATCCTATATTTTAATATGTATAAATATTGCAGAATTATTATTTAAAACATGTTAGTTTACTTTTTGTTATACAATTTTTAGCTGCTCTCGTATATTTGTTCTCATCCATTTATCTACACACTATTTGCATTTTATTCTCTATATTTAATCCATTACTTATTTTTTTATTATATTCATTATTTCTTCTATATTTATTATTCTGTATGTTTATTGTTTTCTTTTTTTATTAGTATTTTTTATATGAATTCACCTTTTATATTTCTGCTTATGTTTATTTATAATTTTTATTACTCTTATTTATAGTAATATTTATTTTAATCTCCATATATTAGCTTTTATTTTTTTTGCGTTCATTTTTTTAATTTGTCTTTTAATTTATTGTTTTAATATTTGTTTTAATTATATGCACTGATAAAGAATTCCTTTTTTACTTTTCAATGAATAAAATATTTTTGTTTATTATAGTGTTCTTTTTTAGTGATATATTATAATCTTATATGTTTTTGAATTTATGCAATTAATCTTATATTTGTGACCAATGTTAGAGAATCAATTTGATAAGCTGATATCAATAAATTTCTTAAAAATGTTTGTTTCAACAAAACATTTTTTATTTATATATTTCTTTTGAAACATGAAATCGAGATGTGCCTTTCCATTTGGAATATATATTGTAAAATATTTTTGTAAATGTATACAAATGATTTTTGTAATAAAATGGTACATCTCCTGTTCAAAAACAAACTCCAGTGACAAAGACATTAAGATGGAAACATGGTTCAGGTTTGTATAGTGTAAAATAGGATAATGCCTGGATCCTTGCTTTGAAATCTATCACACTGAGAAAAATGTATAAAGATATTTATAACAAATGTTTTGATTTTACTATATATGTGTGTGTGTGTGTTCATACGAATGTTTTCACGGTTTCAGATATAAAAAAAATATATTTTGTAGGTTTATCCATTCAAGATTTTAATTTAAAACCTCCAATGTTTTTCGATTTGATCATTATGATCAAGTTGAAACATTGAGTTTTTAAATTAAAATCTTACATTTATGAATTCACAATATACATATATATATATACTGTTCTAAACTGTTTTTTAAATTTATTTCAGGACTAGGTGAACAAGAAACATAAACCAAACCAGTGGCATTCCAAGTGTGCAATCCTATTTAGTCAACAGATGACGTTCTACCAAAAGCACCATCAAGCGTATGTTTACATAAATGTCAGAGCAAGCATTCACTATCTCTAACTTTAATTCCACTTTCAGATCATGATTTCAAGCTATTTGCTATCATCAGTGAATGTACATCGAATAATTTTCCAACATTTACAAAATTAAAATTTCAAATGTACTATGTATAACACCAAAACTATATTGGCATTAGGTGAACAAGAAATATCAACCAGTGATATTTCAAGTGTACAATGTTTTTGATAAAATATTAAATATTATTTACATTCATTAATTTTTCAACATTTATAATATTAATTTTCAAATGTATTATTTATGACATCAAAATTGTATTGCATTTGAAAGCAACTTTTGGTAAACTGTGTATATTGTAATACACTTGATTTTTTGTAAATGTCTTCTATGAAATTGTTTTTTGTTTTATAGAATATTTTAAAATAATAATATTACAAATACTGAAAAAAAAAATTTCATAGAAAACATTTACCAAAATCAGTAGCAATAAACATATATATTATTGGAATGATTTTATATTACAAAAATTTATCAGAAAAAGAATGTCACTGTAAGTTCAATTATACAGTCTTTTTCAAATTCCTGTTTCACAGAAAAATTAGAGTTAATAAAACAAAGAAATAAAAAATCACTCCATCAGACTTTTTCACAATGACATGGTCACTAGTGAGATGTATTTTCTGTTTCCTATTTTATTTTAAATGTTTTAATAATAGTATAATTCATTGAATGCCATTGAAATACTCATTGGAGTATTCTTTCATTAGTTTTGTATATTTTTTCCTTTTAAACTGAAATATCTGTAGATATATATTTCTTTGAATTAAGTTTCTTCTAAAGCTAAAAATTAGTAGTATAGTTTTGTTGCAGTGCGCATGCATGAAATGCTATTATAAATGTATTTCTTTTTGTCAGCTTTGTTAAATTAAAAAAAAAATTTTAAACCAATTTTTTTCATTAATAACATACATGTACAATACTAAGGCAGTATATAATTATCTTATACTAAAATTTTCTTACAGATGGGAGTAGAGGATTTGAATATATATAAAAAAATCCATTTTTTTAGATAAGAAAGTAGGATAACAAAGAACCCTGAGAAAAAGGATCATCTGCCTTTGTTTTCCTGAAAATGTTTTACTTTTTTTTTATCTTGCAGTATATTGTAGTTTTTGTTGGAAAAGACTTTTGTTATTATTAAAATATGCTGAAAGAAAAAATAAAACAGGAGTTAAAAGTTTAAATTTACTGTCTGAAGCTATTAGCGTCATTGGTTAATATTTGTCTTTACAATTGACAAAATGTTATTTAATTGGCTTATTACAGAAAACTGTTTAAAAATCACCTTTTATTATTAAAGTTATTGCAGATAATTAATGCGAGATCTTAAAATTTAAATATTGTAAACATCTTATTTATGAAGTTTCTTTCCAGCTCTTTGACTTGTTTGATATTTACAGTTCGATTTTTCTTTTGAATTATATTTTTCTTAATAGACTGTAGCTGATAAAATCTGCAATTTGAAATTGGGAGATCATTTCTGCTGACACGGTAATGTTAATGTATTTATTTTTTATGTGTGGATGAGTTTTACAAAATATGGTTGTCTTATATTTAGATGTTTAGATTAATGATATTTATTTATTTATTTCTTAGATATCGTAGTATATTTAAGGATTTGTAAAATTTAACCAGAGTTAAAATGAAATATGGTACTTTGGTATTAACTAAGCTATGATGTACTACACAACCCACCAGTAGATATCATCAACAAAGACCCAAAACAATGTCATGGCAACTGAAACATTGGCATGACTAATCGATAAAAGTGGTCAAGGTGTTTTTGTGGTCACCTTTGAGATTTAAAATACTCATGTGAATTCTGGGTAAATATCTGTCTTTTATCTGCTTGTGTTGACCAAGTGAAATATGGTTTTTTTACTGTGTCTGATCAACCATTGTAAGAATTGAATATTTTGATTGCTTATTTTATATTTTGATCACTGAACTATTACTGATTTATTGCTGATTTTATTACTAATTTTATCAAATTTTATTACTAATTTACCAAATTGTATTTCTAATTTATCAAATTTTATTATTAATTTATCTAATTGTATTACTAATTACCATTTATGACTTAATTAACCAAAATGTCTGTGCAAAAACCAAAAAAATGAAAAGAAAGCCATATTAAATTATGGGACTTACCATCTTCCGAAAAAGAAGCGATTGAATTTAGTATCACACTATCTCATAAAGGCAGTTATTTGTAGTTAATAATTGAAAACAAGTTGCTTTTTTAAAAAAAAATGTAAATAATTAGTTAAATACTATTAAAAATTATAAAGATTATTTATAATACTTATTTTGATAATATTTTACTGTAATAAAATATTACTTATTAGTCCATTTATTATCAAAGTAAATTATTACTCCAGTTCTGAAAGTAAATGTGTCTCATTTTTGGACTGAAAATTGGGGGGGGGGGGAATTCTCTGATGGTTTTTCCAGGAAATACATGCTTTAGTCTGACAAAAAGTAATAATGATTAGTTCATTTCTTTGTTTTAGGGTCAAATGATTAGTTAAATATCGTTAAAAATTATAATGATCAATTATTTATATTATTCATTTTTGATTAACTTTTTTTATTAGTTATTATTTCGCAACAGGCGACGTTCGATGTCTTCTTCTTTGGTATTAACTATGCTATGACGATTATAATATTTATTTTTGATAATATGTTACTGTAATAAATTATTACTTATTATTGCATTTTGGTATCGGAGTAAATTATTACTGCTGTTCTGAAAATAAATGTATCTCATTTTTGGGCTGAAAATTTAGTCTGCAAAAAATTATAATGATTAGTTCATTTCTTTGTTTCAGGGTTGAATGGTTAGTTAAATATACCTAAAAAATTGTAATAATTATTTATAATATTCATTTTTGATAATTTTTTTATCATTTTCAGGGTCAAATGATTAGTTAAATATTGTTAAAAATTGTAATGATTATTTATAATATTTATTTTTGATAATTTTTTATCGTAGTAAATTATTAGTTATTAATGCACAATGGCTTCTAGTCTGAAAATATATATGTTTAGTTCATTTCTTTGTTTTGGGGGTCAAATGATTAGTTAATGATTATTTATAATATTCATTTTTGATAATTTTTTATCATTTCAGGGTCAAATGATTAGTTAAATATCGTTAAAAATTGTAATGATTATTTATAATATTCATTTTGATAATTTTTATTTTCATAGTAAATTATTAGTTATTATTTTGCAATGACCAACAAGGTGACATTCAACATCTATGCTATGACATACTACCCTGAAGGCATACTATTCTAATCTTGCGATCTTCAAGGTGACTTCTCCATGTGATCTGCGGGCAAACATTATCGATTAAGCTTGTTCACAAATCACTTGGTGGCATTAGCTTAAAGATCGTAAGTTTAGAGTAGTATGCTTTTGGTGTAGTACATCATAGCATAGTTAATACCAAAGTACCATAAATAGTATATCATCTCTCTTTCATTCACTTCTGACTTATTTAATTCTTACAGTATTCTTGTTTGGGGAATAGTTCCCATTAAGCATAATACATAGATGCATATTTAAAACTAGACACAAATATAAATATCTGTAGCATAGAACTGCTATTATATAAGTTTGTCGGGATATAAAATAATTAATGAATTTTTCAAATTGTTACTTACTTACACTTCTATATTTAGATACTTTGCTTAAAAAAGACCAATAAAATTTTTACTAAACTCGAATAATATACTGATAATAAAATTTTTATAACTAACCTAAGTAATTTATGCTTAGAATATAATAGTCAATATTTATTTATTTCCAACAATTTTCATACACTGATATATCGTATTGCGATATACAAGTCATATTTTCTCATATTAATTTATTTCAGAATCAAAGTGAAAACTGGAAAAAAACATATTTTACCAAAATGGTTTAACTATGTATAATGAATAATAATAATAATAAAATAATAATAATAATAATAATAGTAGTAGTAGTAGTAGTAGTAGTAGTAGTAGTAGTAGTAGTAGTAGTAGTAGTAGTAGTAGTAGTAGTAGTAGTAGTAGTAGTAGTGTAGTAGTAGTAAATGTGCTACTTCTGAATGTATTTGTAAATAAAATTATTTTTTTATTTATAATTTTTTTGATTTAGTATTTATTTTGTTTACTTAATTCAAAATAAATCGATTAATCACATGCATGTGCACACACATATATTTATGTTAGGTTTTAATGCTAAGATATCTTTTGAAGAAACATTTGATCATTTTGAAGAGTAAGTAGAACTTGTATTAAACCATGGTTCTCTTGGGTATATAATAGTATATATTATACATACACACTGATGATAATTGCTTAAAATATAAGAAATACAATCATGAAAGTAATCACTGACATCAATTCGGTCATGGCCTCAAACCCATTTTCAATCATTCTAATGGGTGATTTCATTGTGAGGTATAGTTCTTTCAATAAAAACATATTCACCTCTTTAATCATATACTGATGAGTGGAGAGGGTTTCTCTCCCATAGATGCCTTCTTCTACAATAAAAATTCTAGATCCTTGATTGACCTTGTCTACTACTCCCTGAGTATTCATTTCAAAATCCAAATGCAAAACTCTGACTGATGACATTTTCTTACCACTTTGCTTGCCCTAAAGATATCTCTAGAAATAAATATTGGACATCTGATAGTAGAAGAGAATTACAATACCATTCAAATGTTACTAAAACAGATCACACCTGAACAGCTCTTTTCTGAGGGGGTTCACCTTTATTGGCATCCTCCAATCCATAATAAATTATATTTCACTTAACAAAAAAAGGCCCCAACCATTTATTAGTCAATCTTAATGCTATTGACCAAAATCTGAAAGAAATTCCTCTTGATAATCAATTCATACATCTTGCTCTCTGGCTGAATATATGTCAATCAAGCTGTCCAAGAGATTCCTGCCAGACCAACAATGTTGGGCCAAGCATTACTTCTGGTGGACATTGAGAGCAGGCAGCAGAAAACCTGTTCCACTGTCATTAACAATAGATAACAACATTCTTGTGGGCTTGAAAATGATCTGTGCAATTAGAGAACACTTTAGGGCAACACTTCAATCTGATCAGATTGGGTATGTCAATAGACTATTCAGCTTAGAAGAGAATCTGATCCATTATATTATGAGGAAAAAATCTGCATCAAGCTAAAAAGCCTTCTGGAGAGTGTCCAACCATGAATATATGGCACACCAAAGTTCATCCTTCTACACTTAAGAAAATATTCATTGCCAATAATCAAGGCCATGATAAACCACTTAGCAGAGGGAAGTCGAGAAATTAACAACTTGTATCCAATATCTCTCATACCTTTTCTAAAGAAAAAAGATGGAAGATATGACTTGAATAATCTGAGACCTATCTCAATGATTCCCCTTTTTAATATAAAATCAAAAAACAATTAAGTAAGGATCAAATTCAAGTAAAAATTTATAAATACATTTCTAATAACCAATATGCAAAAAAGGGGAATCATCAATTAATGCCACTGGCCAAACAAAACTCCTTATTGATGTTATCAGAGCCCAGAGGACATCGAAACCGATTGCAATCCAACTTGATATCTTGGCAGCATTCAACTCAGTCAGGACAGACATTCTGATTGATATTTTCTGAGAATATGGAATGCCAAATGTGTATCTGAGGTTGATTTCAAAATCTATTAGCCAACAGAATCACCCACAACACAATAAATAGAAAAATTGCATCTGGGTTTAAACGTCCATCTTTATTCCTTAAGGATCTCCATTCAGCACACTATATTTTATAGCCTATATCAACCTGCTATTGATGGAGATTGAGAGATTATTGCCTGGAGTGTTTGTACCTGCCATGGAAAGGAAGATTAAACATCTCAGTTGTATGGACAACATATTCATCTGTCAGTCTTCTAAGAAATGTATCACTAAACTAGAGATGATACTAGCTTGGTACTCATACAAATATAAAGTAAAATTTAATAAGGAAAAATCAGCCTCCTGGAGCTTGCTTACTAGAAGAAAAATCACTTCAAATTTTACAGCCGCTCCACAGAAATTCCTAGGCTCTAATCTATCAAAATTGAATAGTGCTATGAGAAGAGAAATTGAAGAATCCCTGTTAACAGATATTTGCCATACAATGACTTTTTCTAAGATATATGTTTCACTTCATGGTAAGGTAAGACTTTTAAACTCATTGATATTCCCAAAAATGAACTATTTCTTATCGGGTATCTGCCCCTCCAAAAAATTTATCAAAAAAATAAACTCTCTATATACAAAACTATTCTCGGGGTGAAAGGTTGCTGCCATTAGCCTTCAAAAACTCCAAATGCCTAGAAGCCTCAATGGTCTTTCACTCCATTTTATCAAAATCATGATATTTCAGAGAGACTATAACCTACTGTTCTGGCTTCAAAATAAATACTTGACTACATCATATCAAGAAGTTGTCACAGCAATGGATAGACCATTGCCCACTAATAGTACATGGTGGAATTCATTATTTGATAATATTCAGAAAGTTTTTGATCGGAATGAAAATCCAATTTTATCAAAAATTAAATACTGGAATGAACATAAAATAATACATGAGAAAAATAACATAAACAATGGATCTTTCAGGATTACCATTCAGCAACTGATTTGACAATCAAAAATCTGGTTCATTAAGACAAAATTTCAAGATTTCTTAATAAAAATCAACCTGGAGTTCCTTCCTATGAACTTATTTTTGGCATACAGGAGAAATCTCAAAAAGATCAATCCTGTGTGCCAGATATGTGAGAGAAGAGAAATCAATTGACCACATTTTTCTTAGCTGTCCCAGTATGTCCAATTACAGATCATAACTCATGAATGGTACAGCAATATGAATGCAAACTATAAAGCAATGGAAGACTATATAGGTCAGGGTGTATTTACAGACATAAGTCTAGTGATTTTCATGAATTATGCCTTGTGATGTAAAGTAATGATTGAAGGGATGAGAGACCCACATGATACTAAATTTAAAATTGTCATGGAGAAAATCATGAAGAAAGATCAACTAATTGTTTGAAGCTATATCACACGAGCAACATGGGAGAAGGTTGGATCTACTTTGCTTCAAATAGATATGTAATTGATGTCATTTTTGTATTTGTAATATTCAATATAGCAATAGAATAAAAAAAAATTTTTTAAAAAAAACAAGAACTTGTATCTTTTATATTATTTAAGGCAATAGTTTATTTTTATTTAAACAAGAACTTGTACATATCACTATACTTTTTCAATATCTTGCATAATGTCTATTAAAAATATATAGCATTATTGCTCAGGAATTCATAAGTTTGACTGCCAGAATTGATCATGAAATGGCCTTATCCCAAGTCAGATGCTCTACCAACTACATCAAACTATGCAGGTAACAACAATATGTATAATAAACATGTCTCTATTTTTAATTTTTACTAGAGCAACAATGTTTCCAACATTTGTGGATAATCTTGTTTTTTATAAATTCATATAATCACCTCAGAAGTTTGCAGTTTGTAAGAAAATATTCCAAATGTATGTCTCAAATTGGGACAATACGATTTTGTTTTTAGTACAATACCATGATTTGAAAGAATTGATTAATCTCAAACATAAGTTAAAATATATTATTTGAAAATAGTGAATAAAATATATGTTTAATGTTTGTGCAATTATTGTGCTTACAAAAATTAAACTTATGCCTATATACTGGCATTGAAATATTAACTCATCAGATAATTTTATGTTTTTAAATTAATAATTTCCCAGTTTCATAGGGAAGATATTTATTTTGTTCTTAGAGAATTAATAATAGTTATCTATTTTGGTATGTGTATATGCAATATTTTTTTTCATGTGTCATGGCATTGAAACAGTCAATCGTAGCTTAAGATTGAGCTTCATAGTTTCATCTATTAACTTGTTTTCAAACCCTATATTCCACCTTGCTCCTTTTGTCATGTATATATATATATTTGAGATGCGTGCTTAAGTTATAAAATTTTAACATTTCAATAACATTTTAAAATTATTAGTAATTTTTTTTTATTAATTATTAGTTCTTTTTTTATTAAAGTATTATAGGTGCAGCTCAAATATATATATAGGAGCAAAAACTTACTAACAATATTGATTTTTTAAAAATATTTTATTATATGTCATTTATAACTGAAACACAGGCTTATTACATACCTGTGTCTATATATGTAAATATATAGGGTATATGAGCACAGACTTTCACATGTCCCACAACTCTCCACTCTATCTAATAACACTGATACATTCAAGCACATATATGCTGAAAAGATAAATAATCACCAATATGCGTATTTCATGCTAAAACAGCAATCATCATTTGGTCCAGATTATCATCTCCCACACATATATACTATAAATGCTCATATATATATATTGAGATAGACAATCTTCATACTTTAATGGACAGGCTCCAATCTACAACACACACCAACTCTTCAACCATCCAACCAATTGAAAATCTGATGATAAAATGTTCAAAGGTCACCCTGAAGCTGAGATTCTTGTCACACCCATGTTGACCTAAGGTCAATCTGAACCCCACATGTATAGGACGTAATCCATTTAATACATATGCAAGGATGGGCAGACATCTCTACAATATAATAACTGAAACACAGGCCTATTACATACCTGTGGCTATATATGTAATACATAGGGTATATGACAGGTATGTAATAAGCTTGTGTTTCAGTTAGTACATTGTAGAGATGTCTTCCCATCCTTGCATATGTATTAAATGGATTATGTCTTGTACATGTGGGGTTCAGATTGACCTTAGGTCAACATGGGTGTGACAAGAATCTTGGCCTCAGGGTGACCTTCGAGCATTCCATCATCAGATTTTCAATTGGTTGAATGATTGATAAGTTGGAGTGTGTAGTAGATTGGAGCTTGTCCATTAAAGTATGAAGATTGTCTATCTTAATATATATCTGAGCACTTATAGTATATATGTGTGGGAGATGATAATCTGGACCAACTGATGATTGCTGGTTTAGCATGAAATATGTATATTGGCGATTATTTATCTTTTCAGCATATATGTGCTTGAGTGTATCAGTGTTATTAGATAGAGTGGAGAGTCATGATATGTGTGAAAATCTGTGCTCATTTACCCTATATATTATATATGTCATTTATACAACTTTTTCTTTTTAAAGTATTTTTTTCTATTTAACCATTGGAAACTAATCTTCACCTTCCCACCTCCAAATCAAGATGTCATATTTATCGATCACTTTAATAAGTTAAAAAGTAAAGACCTTATCCTGTCTTCAAAATTCCTCTATAATGAGACATGGAATCTCTTTCAAATACCAAAAATCACCTAAGATATAAACAATCACACACCAAATTTGATACCAGCACTTCCATTAGAGATTCTCCAGGGGATTAAAGTTTAGGTCCATCACAGATTCTCAATTAGGATGATAGAACTTCTTACTGAGAAAGACAATGTAATCACATATTCTTAAATAATCAATTATTTTTCATTAATAAAGTTATTTTTGAAACTAAACTGTATCTTATAAAATCCAAGATGGAAGGAAGATGCAACCATTATTGTCCAAAAATAATTAAAGGGTTGGAAACACTATTGTTTTAATCTGGGGAAGGTATTTTTAATTAATGTTTTTACTTAAAATGAAATGGGGATTAAGATTAAAGATTTTCTGTTGTTATAAACATTTTCTCAAATCTATTTCTAATCTGGAAATAGATTTGAATTTATTTTTGGACATTATCTTATTGTTGCATTTTCAAAAACAATCAATAAAGAAAAAGTAAAAATTTTAAGATCAGAGAATAGATTGTGAGCTAAAACTAAGTAATTAAAAGCATCCCAGAAATACCTAAGCAGTGTATAAAGTAGTCGGATTTAAAAAAGGAACAGATTAATTACTATTGAGAGAACTGTGTTGTAAACATATTACACATGGCTTGGAATGATGTAGTAGTAAGTCGACCACCCTTCTCAGCCCTGTTGGGTCATCATCTTTCATGGCTGTACCAGTCTGCTGCCCAAGAGTGGAGTAAAAGCCCGACCTAAGAACTTTAGTATGCTAATGGAAGCTTTCCATCACATAAGAACTGCCATGCATGAGCTGGACTGTTTAATATGGATTCTGAAAATGGTGAAAGGTAAATTATTTTAAACTGCCACCATTGAAACTAAATCTAGCTTGCAATCTCGAATTCTACCATCAACATTTCTCATATATTATTTAACTTTGCCTTTTTTTTAAATAAGTAAATGTAATTTGCTCTTAAATAATTTCTATAAATTTAATCCTATCTCATATGCTCTAACTTTACTTAACTTTGATGCGGTCAATTATTTATAGTTATTTATTACTTGATTTTATATATATGCTTTTATTATTATTATGTCAATCTCTAACAATCTGACGAGTTGAATTTTGTAAAATCTTTTCTTTCTTTTAAGTAAACCTTCATGAATCAAGGTTATTTAACATCCCTTTAAAATATAACGCATTATTAATTAATACGTTCAACAGATTGTTTTTACAAATCAACATTTTAGGTTCGTTTTTAGTATAAAAACTTTATTTATTTAACTCTGGATTTTCTACCTGGGGTGAATCCAGAACTCAAGCTAATTAACGCTTTGAAACCTTATTTATTTTATAAATGTTATTATTCAATTCTGAAAAGGTGACGATTAGTTGTTTTCTATAACTGCTAATTTTATTTGTACATACTCTTAAAATATCAAATACAGTACTTATATATTTTAGTTATTGTAAAATCAACGAAGGTGGGATTGATTTATTTTAAATAGCAAAACAAGGGATGGGGGTAAATCTTAATGTTTCTTTTACTAAATAATTAATCTTTTCTTTCTATATATATTATAGTGGCATAGCATATTACTTATATAAATTACGGCCTTCAAACAATGGTCATTTATTTTAAAGCAGTAAATCATATTCCATGTCGTTAGGAACATTCAGTCATATGCATTACTGACATTTGGCATATCTTTGTGAATATATATATTATGTGCTTCTAATCTGGGGGTTGCGACAAGTTTGAACCCATAAATTTCTTCTCAAGCCTTGTCCTGAAGATAGTTAATTTTCCCAGGAAAATCTACTTTGTATAAAATGCCTCTCCATAAGTTTGGTGCATGCTATGCATATTCACTTCTTCCTAAAAAAAGGCCTCTCACATTGGTTATACCAGTAAATAATTGGGCCACGCCATGTTTATCCATTTTCTCTAAGCATTGCCCTAGAAAAGGGTGTGTTAGATTTCGTTTTTCAACCAGAAGCATGACCTTTTTCTCATAGTTATTTGCTTTTATGTCAGTACCACTCAAACTTCGTATTATTTCTTTTGCTTGTGACCTAATTTTAGTGCTGTAATAATATTAAAATTGCACTATGCTCAATATATATATATAAATGCCGAATATTATTAATATTAATAATTTATGTTATTTCAATCTTATTATGCAGTCCCACCATCGTAATGTATTACTGTATTTAAGAGTATATGGTTTGGGAAAAATAAAGCGTTGTTCTTACCAGCGCTAATTAAAAGAATTTTATCATAAAATCAAATATGTTTTTAAATGTATTTTATGTATTTTCACGACCATAATGGCATAAAAATGGTTTATATTATATCTGTAATGAATCTCAGAATGCCCCCCTAAATAATGTTAGTCACCATGTTTCAGAACCGTATATAAAACTGTTAATAGCAATTCTATGTAAATTCTTTCTAATAATCGTTTGGCATCTTAATATTGAACCCACCAAAATGTGTGCTTATTTATAATATATTATTTAGCTAATAAAGAGCATATGAGACATAATAGCATGAATGACACTATGTAATCATCTACCGCTTGCTCATTCATGCACATACTAATGTTTGCAATCAATTTATAAATGTATGTAAACAATTTGCCACTATATTAAACTAATTTTTATTACCAACTTGTCTGAGTAGTTTGAATTAATCTTTTCTCCACCTCGAAAAGTACAGCCATGCTTATATATATTTCAGTTTAGTCATAGTTAATAGATGTCTCATTGTTTTCTCTGCTTTGCTAGTGGGCCAGAATAAAATTAATTCTCATGTGCCATCACTATTATGTTATTCATTAGGAATTTGATCTGGGGCTTATAGAGTGGGTTCAAATTTAGGCTGGTCCCTGACCTAAATCATGGACTTGACTGGGTTTGAAGTACAGTTTGTGAGTTCCAGCTCATGTTAGATTGATAAACATGTTTTGACTGGAACAGCATCGACCGGGAAGTGAACCTGAAAAACCCAGGACAACTGCTTGTAAGGCACTGTGCTAACCTCTTGACCACAAACGCTTTATTATTCAATAAAATATCAAAAAAGATTAAACATTATCTAAATAACATGCTTTCTTATTATTTTTATTATGAGTTTGTTGAAAATATAAATAAAAATTTCGAATCTATCTCACAATTCATTTTATTTTACTTTTTTAATATTTATAATAAAAACAATTATCTACATTGATGTTTTCCACAATTCATTGAAATAAAATGTTGATATTATTTCCTGTTATATTTTTCATTTTGTTAATGATTTTAAGATTTGCATTTTATTTTTAAAGAAGAATTAAAGTGGAAGGCTGAAAACCTCTCACATGTGCTTTTAGAATGCTTATATGACAGCCAATCAGATGTAATGATGACTGTATAGGGAGTTCTTAAGTTGCAACACAAGACAGAGATTTTTACAAGAAAAAGGTGGTTCCACTTTTTTCTTTACTTAAATTTCTATATATATATATAAGCCAGTCTGAAGTCTTCTGACTTAACAGCATGAAGCTTTAAACATCTTCACATTTAACTCATTGCATATTACTTATAAATCAATAACATGAAATCTTTCGATTTATTACAAAGTAATTTTCAGATCTTAAAGAAGTAATGAATATAAAAGATAGATGTACAGATATTTTAAAATCTCTTTCATGATTGTTAGTTTATTTTTAATTGTCATCTACCTATATTTTTTCAATGAGAAAACAAACATTAATGTAAAGGACTGTAAGTTAAATAACATTTCGTTTATATGTGTACAGTAACAGTATGTCTTATGAATTTTTCATTTTAAAAAGTTATTACTTATAGTCTTATTTTTTGAGAATTCACATTTATTCAATTCATTAATGTATTCTTTTTGAACTTATAATCATTTGTTTCAGAGCTTTTCCATTATTTTCCTCTTAATCACTAACCAATTTAACACCGTGTATGAATTAAATTTATGTTTTATTAAGCATTTTATAAAGTTTCTTATTTGGGTTGTAATCTTTAACAATTGGCGCATTATATGTTTCTTTAATTTATTTTTTTACAGTAGCAGCTTTTAACCTTTCCCCCAAGATTTAAATTGAATCCTCACATAAATTTTTACATTTGTTATCAATATATTGCTATGATTATTTTGCCACATTAGAAATGTTTCAAAATTTCTCAACTCCATTAAACTAATTCTTTTCACATATTTATAAATTCAACCATAGATTTTTATATAAATACAAATGTAGATTTTAACTTCTACATTCAGGTTAAAACAGGCAAAACTCTCCATACTGTAGCACCACTCAGCACAAGCTGAAAAAATTGATGGATACCTGAAGGCTTGTACATTAAATCCCTATCTAGTGCCGACTCATCCAATATCCCCAAACTAGCTTTTAGATCGTGACTTGTGGATGAGTAGACACTAGATAGAGATCCTATGCACAAGCCTTCTGGCATCCATTGATTACTCCAGCTTGCACTGAGTTTTTTCCTGTTTTAATAACAGTTATGAGTAAGCATAAGAAATGGTGATCATGTGATGTTTAGTTGTTTATTCCATTCATGTTTCTAATATACTTAAAGCCACTAGTTTTTGACAATCACAAGTGCATAATTATATTTTATAAACATTTTATATTTTAGAAAATTGCAACTTTCCATTCAGCATTGATTTTGGTTTTAAATAATGGTAATACTGTGCAACAAAATGAAACAATTTAAGTGATAAATGAGTATAAAAATATAGTTTCTTTTAGATGATAAAAGACTGGACTTCTTTCTAATAAAAATATTAAGTAACACCATTCATTGTCAGTAATTTTAAGTTATATAAACTTGATTAAACAAGTATAAAGTTATATATCAAAAATTGTGTATTTGCAATATTTAGTTCTAAATAATGTACCATATATGAATCATATTTTGTTTTGCAGTATGAAAATAGAATTATTAATAATAAGTCATTGCATAGAAGACCCAATACAATTTAGTACAGTAACTACAGGACTTCATTTTACTTTGTATAATAAAGACATATAATAAAGACACTGACTAAAGTTTTGTAGACTGAGAACTTTTTTACATTTCACTCAATGATTAACTCAATAACAGTTTAATTTAAAAATATTTGCCCTTGTACTGTCTAATTTCTACTTAAAGTCTTATAAAGTTTTAATGTATACATTAGTTTTGGCTATAACTACTTCATTTTATATTGCATTATTACATTCATCATCATTATATCTTCTTCAATATTTATTTAATGGAATCAGAACACCATTTGTCTAATTACTTAATATTTCTTTGGAACTACATCTATAAAATGATTTATAAATTTAGATACAACCTCTGATTTTTTAAAATATATTCTTAATGTATTCAGAAGTTAAATATTCACCAGAACTAATGCCACATAATGGTCATTGTCATAAATTAGTTTTATAATTTATAAAATAATTGTTAACTTAGATCAGGGGTCCCCAACCCTATGCCCACGGGCACCATGGCGCCCGCAGACCATTTTATGTGTGCCCACCGCTATCCAAACACAATAAAAAATTATTTATCTGATACAAATAAATTTAATTTTTGAATTTTTTTTATGAATTATTGTATTATATTGTAATCAAATTGTAGGGCATACTATACTTTTACAGCGTAAAAATATCAACGTTAATTATATGTTAAAATTTAATTTTTGAAATAAATATTTTTTTGTACATTATGTGTATTATTAACAATATCCAACTATAAATTTACATGTGATGTGATGTGATGAACTGTGGCTTCTCCGTAAACGAAGTCAAGAATATCTTAGCAATTATGTCCAGATAAAAAATAAATGGTGCCCGCCACCTGGCCGGTATTATGGAATGTGCTCTTAAGTGCAAAAAGGTTGGGGACCCCTGACTTAGATCATATAGTCAATATCAATCTTATACATTTCAGCCATTTTTTAAATATATAATTCTATTTTAACATAATTTTAATTTGTTCAACCATTCATATCACTTTTTTGATTTTGACTACCATCTTATTTAATTATTTTAAAATGTTCACAAGGTTTTTATAGCACTATATTTTTTATTATTGTTAAATTCAATATGTGCCTGTTAGTTTCTCTTTATCTGTATTTTGTTTTTTTCTTTGTATACATTTATTATATGCTATGGCATCATATAGTTATACTTTGATTACATTGAATATTACTGCTCCTTTGATTTTGACTTTTTCTAATATTCGATATAATCTTTTATACAAGATATAATGCTTAATGTTATTTCATATTGTAAAAATAATTATATTTGTAAAAGAATGAGATTGTTTGTCATTGAATAAGAATTGTTTCAGCACATTCTGTTTAAGAATCACATGATATTATCAGAGTCTTACATTAGACTAAGTGAACAACTATCTTGATTTTACATTTATGTTTTGTTAAATATTTCTATCAAATGGTTTCTTCTTTCAATGTTACCTTTTTTTAAGCAGGTAATATAAATGTGCAGTGACACACAGACATTTGTCATAATATTTAATAAATCATAAATGGGCCACTTAAAAATTATGTGTCTGCAACAATTCCTTAATCATAAATTATTTTTTTTACCTTTACAATTGCTATTATGTTTGATGCAGAGAGGCCTTCCATCAACTCCATCATCCTTTCTTAATGATGTAATATCCAATTTTAATAATTTACTAATTCTAAAAATGAACAGATTTCTTTTTAGTTTGTTGGAGTTTTGGTCTCAAGAATGATAGTGATCTTGACTCTGTTATGAGTTTGAACATTATATGTTTCTATGACAGTTTTTTACCTATTAAGAGCATTTGGCTTTTTTTCCAACGTGTAAAACTGACTATCACAGAAATTAATAAATGTTTTAGATATATACTGTGATTATTATAACACTTCACAAATGTTTCAAACTGATTTATTCTGACACACAAGATCAATTCAATTTCTGTTGTCACCCATTTTAAACTAATTTAAATTTGCAAATTCTACATTAGATCATTATGTGATTACAAACTAGAAACATAACTGCTATATTCAGATCTCCATCACTGTTTAAGTAGATTAATTTGGGTTTATATCTTAGGCTGATTTAATCAAGCTTTTAAATTATTTCAACATTGAAAAAAATGGCTTATTGATTAATGCAATGTCCAGAACAAAGTAAGGCATAGTATATAAATAATAAATCATATTCAGTTTTATGATTAGATAGGAATGTCCTTTTTTTCATTTGTTTTATTTTATTGTCTTTGATTGATATTATTGGGTTCTATTTATAATCATTTAGAAATTTTGCATTTTGCTTTAATGATGAATATCCTAAATGCAAACGACTGATAACTGTTTGAATTGACTTTTATATAAAGTTATTGTTTATATAATGGTAATTTTTCTTGTACAAAATAAAATTATACGGATTTTTTCTTTTGACTTATCAGTGAAATGTCATTTGTCTAAAATGTTTAAATAATTATTTGATATTGTATGCATATTTTTAGAATAAAAAGAGTAGTCGCAAACTAATTCATGGAAGGTGGCAACTACCAATTAAGTGCCTACTACTCAGCCTCGATCCAACTAGTCTTTGCAGATACTTAGGATATTTTGCATATGGCTTCTTATCCACTTAGTGCGGGCGATACGTGTTTCGCAGGACCGTATCATGCCAGTTTCTAGGGATACTATTATTATTATAAGCTCTGATAACGTAAGCGTGCCCCTATTCCTAGCAACAACTACTCCTAGCTAACAAATGACGTGTACTTTTAGATATACGCCATTCATTCAAGCCGAACAACAGATGTTTAAATAGTATTCATATTCATTCGTTTCATTACAACAACGTTAATTTTGAGTCGCAAAACTATAAAAAAAATATTTATTTATAAATTTTAAATAATAACGGGATAATTTTTGTGTATTTTTATGTGAACGCTCTCTATTGCATAATAATTAAAATTATTTAAGTTGTCTACGATAAAATAAATATGAATAACAAATGAAATTTATACGCAAACAAGCTTATATATCTACACGACTATTACAACGGCATTTATATATATTTAAAAAACACATTCAGTTTGCTTTGCCTACAACTATATTTAGATCCAATTAGAATATATTGAAAATAAATGCCACCATTTGTCCAAGAGATTAACGTGAATATGATACATTAATTTATCATTTTTATTATAATAATTTTAATTTTCAGTTGGCGGCATATAAAATTTGATTTACATTATATATAAAATAAATTATTTGTTACATTTTTATTTTCCATTGTCAAACTCACTCCACTTTGGAACTTTCAGTGTGAGGTAATGTAGCACATACGCATCATTATTTTTGCAATATAAAAATATTGTCATTAATTTTAAATCACTTCAAGAAAAATCCTATAGCAGACTCATTAGCAACGTCTGTTAGTACAGTAACTACAGGAATGTGTTTTATGTTGTATAACAGAAACACTGTACAATGTGGTACCAATTTGAACATTTTTGTTTACATTTTTCTTAATGATTAAACGAATAATAATTTTACCACTTGTCTTAAAAACTTCAACAGATATAACAAAGCTGAACTTTAATTTACATGTTTTACAATCACTTTATTAATGTAAAATGTTTTCCATTTTTCCTGGCGAAATATAATTACCAATATTTCACATGACTCTATTACCTTTACCGTTATTGAATTTTCTTCAATATTTCCTTAATAAAAGCAGAACAAACATCAGTTTCTCTCATTATATTAGATTAATCTATAATGACATCTAGAAATTTTCTTTTTAAAAAGAGACTTTATTGGGTATAAAATGTTTTACAAGGTAAATCTTGATTTACAAAGTGAAATATGGAGATTTGAAATGACGCATTGAATTTTTTTGTACATAGCATTTCCAGAAATTGATCAACCTGTGAAAACTCAAAGTATTAATCCACAAGAAGATTAACCATTAAAGACAAATGATTGTTACAATTAGGAATTATGTGTAAAGTCTAGTGTTTAAATATGAGTGGCATTTTAGGAGTACAATATTGAGAAATCCAATTTGCAATAGATAAGTTGAGAATAGGAAAACACTTGGGAGATAACAACATTGGAAATAATAAATTTAAATAAAGTGAATCATTTACAATTTCATTAGGCCAAACTGCAGCTTACTTTGGAATAATACTAGGATAAAATCGTTTATAACAATAACGCTAAAAACCACTATGAATAGCCTTTCTTGTGAATGAAAAAATCAATGTTGGTAACGATCCCTACAACACTCTCATCCTGGCCCTCCCCTTCAAAAGACCCAAGAGTTAGGTTTCTGGGGCCCCTCCCAACAAGGAGAATCTCTCATCCAATCAGCAAAGTTCAGTGTAATGAAAATTTTAATTAAAAGGAAAAAATAGGATTCATTTGTAAATTCTAGAGTTCAAATATGAATAGTGTTTTAAGAGTACAATATTGAGAAATCCAATTTCTGGTAGATAAGTTGAGAAAAAGGAAAACACTTGGAGATAACATAAAATATGAACTAAATCAATCTACTGTTCAGTTCTTCCAAATGGCCTGAATATCTTCATAAAGGAGCAATTCCGAATTCTTTGGAAACATTATGCTGAACAAGGAAAAAAAATCCAAGCTTCAAAATGTTTTTGAGAAAACCATTCTAATCCATCATGTAAATCATACAAACAGCAAAAGGCCAGCCCTATCAATAACAACACTGAAAGTAATAAAATTAAATAAGGTAAATCACTTGCAATTAGAATCATGAGGTCAAACTGCAACTTATTTTGCAATAATACATGGTTAAAATCTTTTATGATGAAGATAATATTAAAAAATTGCCATAAATAAGTTATTTTTTTAATCCTGTGAATGAGAAAAACCAACATTGGTAACAATCATTGTAGCACCCTCATCCCAGCCCTCTCCTTCAATAGAACTTGAATTTAGGCTTCTGGGGGGCATACCAACAACCAGACTTTTATTCATTCAATAAAATTAAGCGAAATGAAAACTTTCATTAAAAAGTAAAATCTCTGTAAAAACCTTGTGTAATTTCAATGGCTACCATATATTTACATAGTGTACTTTATAAAAGGTGAAATTATTCTTACTTGTGATTACATTGTTGATGTAGCTTGTATATGAAAAAAGAGCTAAGAAACTTCCCTTTTTAATAGGGATAGTTTTAGAGAAAATTAATTCCCTAAATTAGGAAAAAGCAAATGAAATGGGGAGCCAAAAACAAAGTTAACTGGAGTCCTTGGCTCTCTCTATTGGACTGGCATCTAGAAATTTATCTACAAATTTAGACAGAACCTCAGATTTTTTAAAATGTATCCTTCTTTGTATTCAGAAAACCAATATTCTCCAGAACTAATGTAACTTACTGTCTATTGTCTTGAAATTATTTTACAATTTATAAAATAGTATTGACTTGAATCATAGAATCAATATGAATCTTCATTTTCATTTTTTCTACCAATTCTTTTACTTTTTTAATTTTTGCTGCCATTTTCTTTAATTAATTTATAATATTCCCAAGGCTTGTTTCTTAAGTCTTACATATGTTTAGCAATTTATATTTTGGGTCAATATTTCCTATTATTTTAATTAATATCTGCCTTCATTTTTTCTTTGTATGCATTTATTATAAACTGTGACATTTTATTGAGTTTGACTTCATTGTATTGAGATATTGAGTATCTATTATTTCTTGTCTCTTTGATTCTTTACATGTTCCAAAATGATAGAAGGATGAGCTTTTTTGTTACTAAAAAGAAATTGTTTCAATACAGTCTGTTGCAGAATCGTGATTATCATTTCCTTACATATGTCAGCTACCAACTGGTATCCTCTCTTTACACTGATCTTTGCATAAGCCGGTAATGTAAATGTGCGATCACACAGACTTTTTCATAATATTTAATACATCATAAAATGACAAGAATCTGTTTATATTTTGAAATTTGAGCAGTTTTTAATTGTTACAACAGTTAATAGTTTCAAAATATAGGTCAGCAATAATTTCTTAAATAAATCAGAAAATATTTTTCAATTTTACAATGCTATTCTGTAAATGATGTTGGCTAATTAGAGGCCTTCCATCTCTGGAATCATTTTTTTTTTGATCAGTGAATATGTAATTTTAATAATTTACTAATTTTGCAAATAAACGGATTTCTTTCCTGTTTGTTGAGGTGTGGGATTTAATTATTATTTGGATCATGGCTTTGGTTATAAGCTTTAAAGTTTAAAGATTATACATTTCTATGAATGACGTTTTATTTTTATCATAATAGTATTTGGTCTTTCATTGCAAGATTTTTAGTAGACTCTCTCCCAAATTTGTAAACATGTTAAAAATATACTGTGATGATTATTATAAGTATTAATAATTTTTTAATCATTCATTAGACTAGAGATTATCTGATGATGAACATTATTTCTATAGTATAATTTTCACTATTCCAAAGGGAATGGTTTCTAGTCACATTTAACACTTTCTGGTAGAATGTAATTATAAACATATGACCAAAGATATAAAAAAATGTATCATTCGCAAGATGTATATTTCATGCTGAACCAGTGCTCATCAGTTGGCCCATTATAATAATTCAGATATGGTTTGAACTAATTTTTCCTGACATAAGATCAATTTCATTTCCTTTGTCATTCATTTTAAAGTATTTCAAATTGTCAAATTCTACATTAGCCATTATGACATTACAAACCCAAAATGTAATTGGTATATTCTGATCTTGGCCATTATTCTAGTAGTACTTTAATCAAATTTTAAATTCATTTAAAATTGAAATGCATGGCTTTTTGATAAATGCAAAAGCTAGAACTCAATCCTAGTATGAAAGTTATAAGGCTATTGATTTTTATATGCATCTGGTCATGTTCTGATGTGTAATTAGATAAGTTAAGCCTTTTTTAATTTGTTATTATAATGTCTGGTCATGTTCTGATGTGTAATTAGATAGGTTAAGCCTTTTTTAATTTGTTATAATTATGTCTGACTTTTGACATTGATAGTTGATATTGATAATCATTTGTGAATTTTACATTTTATTTAAATGATAAATATTCCAAATCAAATTAATTATGTAAAGAAGTAAGCATTTGAATGTATTTTTACAGTAAATAATGTTTTTAATATCATGATCATTCTACTTTGTATGAAAGTTTTAAGCATAATTTAAATATCAATTAAAGAAAAGCATTGTAAGTTGAAAGCTCTTCATGTTGTCATTGTAGTTGGTTTAATGCTTAAATAATTATTTGATATTTTATGCATATTTTTAAAAATAAAAAGAGCAGTGATAAACTCATTAATGGAGGTAAGTACCTACTATTCAGCCTCAATCCAACTAGTCTTTGCAGATACTTTGGATAATTTGCATAGGACTTTGTAGCCAGTTAATGCAGGTGATATGTGTTTCCTAAGTTTCTAGGAATACTATTATTATAAGCTCTGACAATGTAAGCATGTCCCTATGTCTAGCAGTAACTTCTCGTAGATAACAAATGACATATACCTTTAGATATATGCCATTTAATCAAGCTTCAAATCATAGATGTTTAAATAGTATTCATATTCATTCCTTTTATTGCAACAACTTTAATTTTGAGTTGCAAAACTATAAAAATTCATTTACTTTTAAATTTTAAATAATAACCTGTTTTTTGTCTTTAAGCCACTAATTCTGATTTTAATTGATTAATATATTAAAAATATAATCAATAGTCAATTATTTCAACAGATATAAACTTAAGTAAGCACTTACAAATTTATCAAATATTTTGACATGATAACCATTAGTCCTACATAATGTACCATATATGAATAATAATAGTTTGTAATATGAAATAACTTTAAATTACTGAATGGAAGTTTTTAAGAAGGTGCACAGGCAAAGGTTTCTGGTACCAGTAACTACAAATCTTTATTTATGTGGTATAAGAGACATGCTGTATACCCTTTTTCAATTTGAAATCATTTTATATTTCATTCAATGATTAATGGCATAACAATTATGATATTTGTCTGAAAATTTTCAAAAAATATACATATGGTGTACCTTAATTTAAAGATAAATAACCACATATTAAATTTAAAAAATTTGATATTGACTAGCACTTTGTTTCATGTTAATCTGTCAATAAGTACCATGTTTTACATTGCATTATTATGTTTATCTTCATTACATCTTCAATATTTAATAAAAACAGAACAAGCAACAGTTTTATCTAATTATATTAGATTAATTTGCAAACACATGTACAATTTGGTCTATGAATTTAGATAAAACATGACTTTTATTAAATGTATTCAAATCACCAGTATTTTCCAAAACAAATATCACATAATGTCCATTTTTATAAAATTATTTTGATATTGTGTATTAACTCTTACAACTTCTTCATTTTTAATGAGTAATTGTATCTTGACTTCAATTTTATTCTTTCTACCATCTGATTCACATTTCTGATACCATCATTTTCAATTATTTTAAAATAGTCCCAAGATTTATTTTCATTTATGTTCAGTATTTTTTGTTTCTTATATTTCCATATATTATATTCACTACCTATCTGTGCATTATTCTATGTATACATTTATTACATGTGTAATTTTATGAAGTTTAGCTATCATTTTATTAAGTATCTATTATTCCTTTTTGTTTTTCCATTTTTCCCAATCGTCAATGTAGTCTCATATAAAAGGTAAATGATGTTCTTTTCATATTTTAAAAATATTATAATTCTAAGAGCATGAAACTTTTTCTCTTCAAACAAGAATTGTTTCAACACATTTTGTTGAAGAATTGCCTGAGATTATGAATCATAGTAAATTATTTTTTCGATTTTTCAATAATGTAAAGTTAAATATGTCTGTTATTGAATTGTTCCCTCTTTCCATGCTGATCTATTTATACATCTAATATAAATGTTCACCTATCACACAGACATCCTTCACAATACTTAATTAATTTTAAAGGAAATTTTTTTGAATTTTTTTAAATGTGAGCACTGTTTTTAATTATTCTAACACTTATTAGTAAAAAAAAGATAGAAACATTATCAAAAACAAATGACAAAAAATCATTTTATTAATTTCAAAATGTATATTATATAAATTGTTTGTTGTTGAGATGCATTCAACTTTCTCATCACCTCACTTTAAAAAGCTACAATAAGTTACTTTCTTGATTTTGGACTCCAAGATTATCTTGATCTTGGTTCTAGCTATATGCTACTAGAATTTGAGCATTATATGTTTCTATGCCACATTTATTATATTTATATTACTTACATTTGGTCTTTCCTTCAAAGGTTTGAAATGGACTGACATAAATTTACAAACATTTTCCAAATATAGAGTGGTGATTATTATAAGCCATCAGAATGTTTCATATGATATCTTCTCTCATATTGAATTAATTCAATATTGTGCATCATCCAATAAATTAATTTAAATATGCAAATTGAACATGAGATTATTATGACATTAAAAACAAAATATAACTGCTGCTTTCAAGGTACTACTTTTCAGGTAGACTGAAGTGGATTTATAATTTAGGTTAATATAATGAAGAATTTAAATTGTTTTAACACTGAATCCAAGGACTCATTGATAAAGACCGACTAATTGCTCCAAGCTATATCACAAGTGCAACATAGGAGAAGGATGGATCTACTTTGCTTCAAATAGATATGTACTTGATGTCATTTTTGTATTTGTAACATTCAATATAGCAATAGAATAAAAATTTTCTTTTAAACAAAACAAGAACTTGTATCTTTTATATTATTTAAGGCAATAGTTTATTTTTATTTAAACAAGAACTTGTACAAACCACTATACTCTTTCAATATCTTGCATGTCTATTAAAAATATATATAGCATTATTGCTCAGGAATTCATAAGTTTGACTGCCGGAATTGATCCTGAAACGTCTTTATCCCAAGTCAGATGCTCTATCAACTACATCAAACTATGTAGATAATACTGATAAGTATAACAAACGTCTATTTTTAATTTTATTAAAGCAACAATGTTTCCAACATTTGTGGATAATCTTGCTTTTTATAAATTCATATAATCACCTGAGAAGTTTGCAGTTTGTAAGAAAATCCTCCCAATGTATGTCTATAATTGGGACAATACGATTTTGTTTTTTCTACAATACCATGATCTAAAAGGATTGATTAATCTCAAACATAAGTTAAAATATATTATTTGAATAGTGAATAAAATATATGTTTAATGTTTGTGCAATTATTGTGCATAAAACAATAAACTTCTGCCTACATACTGGCATTGAAATAATAACTCATCAGATAATTTTATGTTTTTAAATTAATAATTTCCCAGTTTCATAGTGAGGATATTTATTTTGTTCTTAGAGAATTAATAATAGTTATCTATTCTGGTATGTGTATATGCAATATTTGATTATTCAATAAAATATAAAAAAAGATTAAACATTATCTAAATAAAATGCTTTCTTATTATTTTTATTATGAGTTTGTTGAAAATATAAATAAAAATTCCGAATCTATCTCACAATTCATTCTATTTTATTTTTTTAATATTTATAATAAAAACAATTATCTACATTGATGTTTTACACAATTCATTGAAATAAAATGTTGATATAATTTCCTGTTATATTTTTCATTTCATTAATTATTTTAAGATTTGCATTTTATTCTTAAAGAAGAATTAAAGTGGAAGGCTGAAAACCTATCACATGTGCTTTTAGAATGCTTATATGACAGCCAATCAGATGTAATGATGATGATAGAGGGAGTTCTTAAGTTACAACACAAGACAGAGATTTTTACAAGAAAAAGGTGGTTTCACCATTTTCTTTACTTAAATTTATATATATATAAGCCAGTCTAAAGTATTTTGACTTAACAGCATGAAGCTTTAAACATCTTCACATTTAACTCATTGCATATTACTTTTTAATCAATAATGTGAAATCTTTAAATATACTACAAAGTAATTTTTAGATCTTAAAGTTGTAATAAATATGTTTGATAGATGTACAGATATTTTAAAATCTCTTTCATGATCATATGTGCATGTTTAACTATCATCTACCTATATTTTTTCAATGAGAAAACAAACATTAATGTAAAGGACTGTAAGTTAAATAAGATTTTGTTTATATATGTACAATAACAGTGTGTCTTATGAATTTTTTATTTTAAAAAGATATTAGTTGTAGTCTTATTTTTTGAGAATTCACATTTATTCAATTCATTAATATATTCTTCTTGAACTTACAATCATTTGTTTCAGACCTCTTCCATTATTAACTAACCAATTTAACAGCATATATGAATTCAAATTTATATTTTATTAAGCATTTTATAAAGTTGGAGCTTTATATGTTCTTTTAATTTATTTTTTTACAGTAGCAGCTTTTAACTTTTCCCCCCAAGATTTAAATTGAATTGTCACACAAATTTATACATTTTTTATCAATATATTGCTATGATTATTTTGCCACATCAGAAATATTTCAAAATTTCTCATCTCCATTAAACTAATTTTTTTCACATATTTATAAATTTAACCATAGCTTTTTATGTGGATACAAACTTAAATTTTAACTGCTACATTCAGGTTAAAACAGGCAAAACTCTCCATACTATTGCTGGAATAATCGATGGATAACAGAAAGCTTGTGCATAAAATCCCTATCTAGTGCTTACTCATCCAATTTCCCCAAACTAGCATTTAGCTTATGGCTTGTGGATCAGTAGGCACTAGATAGGGATTTTATGCACAAGCCTTCTGGCATCCATTGATTATTGCAGCTTGCACTGAGTGGAACTACTGTATGGAGAGTTTTTTCTGTTTTAATAACAGTTATGAGCAAGCATAAAAAATGGTGGTTTAGTGGTTTATTCTATTCAGCTTTCTAATATACTTAAAACCACTAGTTTTTGATGTTCACAAGTGCATAATTATATTTTATAAACATTTTATATTTTAGAAAATTACAACTTTCCATTCAGCATTGATTTTGTTTTTCATTAATGGTAGTACTGTGCAACAAATTAAAACAATTTAAGTGATATATGAGTATAAAAATATAGTTTCTTTTACGTAATAAAAAACCTGACTTGTTTTTAATAAAAATATTAAGTAGCACCATTCATTGTCAGTAATTTCAAGTTATATAAACTTGAGTAAACAAGTATAAGTTTATATATCAAAAAGTGTGCATTTGCAACATTTTGTTCTAAATAATGTACCATATATGAATCATATTTTATTTTGCAGTATGAAAATAAAATTATTAATCATAAGTCATTGCATAGGAGACCCAATACAATTTAGTACACTAACTACAGGACTTCATTTTATTTTGTATAACAAAGACATTTAATAAAGACACAGACTAAAGTTTTTTAGACTGAGAACTTTTTTACATTTCACTCAATGATTAACTCAATAACAGTTTAATTTAAAAATATTTGCCCTTGTACTGACTAATTTCTACTTAAAATCTTTTAAAGTTTTAATATGTACATTAGTTTTGGCTATAACTACTTCATTTTATATTGCATTATTACATTCATCATCATTATATCTTCTTCAATAATTATTTAATGAAATCAGAACACCATTTGTCTAATTACTTAATATTTCTTTGGCACTACATCTATAAAATGATTTATAAATTTAGATACAACCTCTGATTTTTTAAAATATATTCTTAATGTATTCAGAAGTTAAATATTCACCAGAACTAATCCCACATAATGGTCATTGTCATAAATTAGTTTTATAATTAATAAAATAACTGTTGATTTAGATCATAGAGTCAATATCAATCTTATACCTTTCAGCCATTTTTTAAATATATAATTCTATTTTAACATAATTTTCATTTTTCAACCATTCATATCACTTTTTTGATTTTGACTACCACCTTATTTATTTTAAAATACTCACAAGGTTTTTATAGCACTATTTTTTTTATTATTATTAAATTCAATATGTGTCTGATACTCTCTTCTGTATTTTGTTTTTTTCTTTGTATAAATTTATTATATGCTATGCCATCATATAGTTATACTTTGATTACATTGAATATTACTTCTCCTATGATTTTGACTTTTTCCAATGTTCAATATAATCTTTTATATACGATATAATGCTTTGTTTTTTCATATTGTAAAAATAATTATATTTGAAAAAGGATGAGATTTTTTGTCATTGAATAAGAATTGTTTCAGCACATTCTGTTTAAGAATCATGATATTATCAGAAACTTACATTAGATATAGTGAACTGCTATCTTGATTTTACATTTATGTTATGTTAAATATTTCTGCTATCAAATGGTTCCTTCTTTCAATGTTACCTTTTTTTAAGCAGCTAATACAAATGTCCAGTGACACACAGACAATCTTCATAATATTTAATAAATCATAAACTGGCCAATTAAAAACCGAGTGTCTGCAACAATTCTTTAATCACAAAAATATTTTTTTTTATCTTTATAATTGCTATTATGCTTGATGTAGTGAAACCTTTCATGCACTCCATCATCTTTTCTTAATGAGGTAATATCCAATTTTAATAATTTACTAATTCTAAATATGAACAGATTTCTTTCTAGTTTGTTGGAATTTTGGTCTCAAGGATTATAGTGATCTTGACTCCGTTAAGAGTTTGAACATTATATGTTTCTATGACAGATTTTTTTTTACCTATTAAGAGCATTTGACTTTTTTTCCAACATGTAAAACCAACTATCATACAAATTAATAAATATTTTAGATATATACTGTTATTATTATTGAAGCAATGGATCTGAAGTCCAATCCATGCTTCACATCTTCCTATAAACTTGATTAATATTGTAGACCTAAATTAAGTTTATAGTCCAATATTTTTGCATTAGAGTTAAAAATAATTATGCTTATTAAACGTGTATTACATTTAAATATTTTGTTTTAAATAAATTTCATTCTATTAATAAAAATTGCTTAACCTATTAGTCAAACATATATATATACATCTAGCGTATATATATATATATATATGAGTTAATGCAAAATTCTGCTGAAATAAAATGCTTATTCTACTATAAAAAAATAATAATATATTGTTGTTAAAATTTTGTTAAAATATTTAGTATGATTTGATTTTGAGATAAGCCTGCCAACATTTTCTAAAAGAATGTATAGTTTTAATTAGTGAGCCATTCAAGTGTAATTAAAGATGGCCTTCTCTTTCTTTCTTTTTAATTAAGAGAATTCAAACTTTGAAGTAAGAAAGTTAGAGTAAAAAAGTTAAAGTTATTTTTAGAAAGTGTTGCTTTGAAACAAAGGAGCATGGGGAGGCTTATCAAGATCTCAGATCATACAAACAATAGAAGGTAGCTGACAGAGAGGGTATAAATAGAAGGGAGAACAAAAGATTGATTATTCAGATTTTTCCTTTGGAAGGTTTCAGTTGATTCTGATTTTCCTTGTGAAGGTGATTCTTTCAGAGTTTGCTATTGCAAGATTGATTCAGATTTTGCTATTGCAAGGTGCATTCAGATTTCTCTTAGGAGAACTCTGTCAGATTTTGTTCGTGATTTTATTCCCAAAAGTCTACAACGGTTGTCTACAAATCATGAAGAAGTTTGAACCTGCTCAAGCTAAAAATCATATAAGTTTGATAGATTCTACTATGCTCGGCTAGGCAAATAAATAGCTTTGCCTATCGCCGAGGTTCCGGAATACCATTCAAAATGCCTTAATATCCACTCAATAATCATCTGAACTCTGTGCCGTGTCTGGAGAACTTTTCGTGAAACCATACTACATATTTTCATTGTCCGGACAACTACATCTCGACGGTCGGATCAAGCCACGAACGCCGTAGGGAACATGACCAAGGAAAAAGGACGGTAATCGTATCTCCTCTATTGAACTATTTCTTATGCTACCTTTTGTTCATTTTTTTTCTAATTGCTTCAGTGAATTGATATGTATTTGCTATGTAACCATTTTTATTAGACTAACCTTAAATATATATATATTGTGTGATCATCTATCTATATGTAACCTTTTTCCCTTCGCTATTCTTCCTTACTAACCAGTGTAAATATTTAGTATTCCATTGCGGTTAAGTTTAATAGTTAATTTTTGTTCATTTAAAATCTCTTTCCAATTTTATTTATGTTTGTTAATTAAATACGAGTCAGTTTCTTTTGTGTGCCAACTTGATCTCTTTGATAACGCCTCTTTTGTCCGCCATTAGCTTATCACGTATATCTGATTTAGCTATATACGTTTTAAATAATTTTTAAACACTGTTTTTAGCGCAAAGCAATTAGAATTGCTTGGCGAAAGATTCTTTTTTGTTATCGTACTTTATCGAGAAGATCGAGTTGACAATTTTTAATAAAATTGGGAAGAAAAGATTTAGACCGCAAACCTATTAATCTGTTTTGATTGTCTAATTAGTTTGTTTCAGTAATTTAGGGGAATAGCGGAGGCCATTAAATCATTATTCCTATTTTAAAGTCATTAATTAAAGATCTATTATTTAACTAACAAGCTTGACTTTTGCTAAATTTGTTATAAATGCTTTATTTTACTTTTCAATGATCCAGGCACGCATAACGCAAAACACATATTTCTTAGTACTTTTGCACATTTAACTATTTAGCTCCTTAGGATTTCCCGTCCATGTCTCTACCGCTGTTGCTAAGCTTTGTGGCCGGTTGAAAAATAATTTATGTGTGGCTCAGATGGTGTTGTTGGTTCGTAAATTAGCCTCGAGAATAGGCGAAATAGGGCAGAGGTTATAGTATTCTTGATTTAATATCTCGCGTATGGGTGGCTTCGAGGTACTTTCGCTTAGGATTCGAACTAGGTTAAACCAGCATACATAATCTGACTGTCACAGTAGTTTTTTTTTTTTCCGTAATTCTGACGCCAACAACGTGGGCCGAATTTCATTTTTTTATTGGAAGAATAGGAATAGGGGATTTGAAATAATATATATGTAGATTTTTTTTCCCGGGTTTGTAGACACATATATATAATGTTTTTTTTAAATAACATGAAATAATTGTTAGTTATATGTAATATTTTTTGCTTCGAGTTTGTCGCCACGGGACGAATGTCATTTTTTTAAAAAATTAAAAATAAGTACCCTGAGAAGTTTGTTTTAGTTTAATACATTTATATAAAAATATATGTATAATTTTTCCGAGTTTTGTTTCCTAATGTGAGCTAAATGTCATTTTTTTAAATTAATTAAAAAGTTAAATGTGTCATAAGGTAAAAAAATTTTCCCGAGTTTAGTATATATATCAAATGAATATTTTATATTTAAAAAGTTAACACTTCGTTCGTTGTTTTTTTTTGTGATTATAAAATTAGATTTCAGAATTAAACCAATTTTTTTTGCCTAATGAATAGATTTGTCATGGCCAGTTCGCCATATTTGTTTTCGTATAAAGTAGATAGCTTCGATGAGGCGGAAGTGTCAAATATATACCCACCCGCCCTCCCTTAAATTAGCTTTCGTACTTTAGATTATTTTTAGTATTGCTCAAATATGAGAAGTTTTGAAATAATAATGTTTTTCGAAATATAACATATATACGATAGTGTAATATTTTAGTAAAAATTACAAATAGATAATAAAATTTTTTTTCCGTTTGTATAAATTTTTGTGAAGATCTAAGAGATAACATTTTTCCATTAATAGAATTTTTTTTGAAGATCAAAAAGTTTTTGATAAGTTCAAATTAACACGTGTCAACGTATGGTGTTAGCAAATATTTTTTTTCACTTTCTCTGCGTTTCGTTTCTTTATATTGAATAATTGTAATCATGTAAATTTTTTTTTTTTTCCTTTTTAAAGATTTTGAAATTACGTTTCCTCGCAAACATATATAAATTAAGTTTTGTTTCAATACTAGCAAACTTAATTTTATCTTATAAGAAAAGTAAATGCGTATGTTCGTTAATAAATATATATATTAAAGATATATTTTTGTATAACATATATGTCAGCCACCCTTTAGTTAAGATTTTTTTCTCCATTTCGGATTATGCTATTGAATCATTTATTGAGTAACCGTTAGGTGAAGCCCTTGTTTTTTAGTAACCATGTTTGGTGAAGACCCTTAGAGTAACCGTTAGGTGAAGACCCCTTACATTGTAGAGTTCTCGATTGCTGAGTAGCCTGAAATAATAGGTCTATGTCTGCAATTGTTGTTTCCGTATCATAGTTGTGACCAGCGTTACTTGCCTGAAATAATAGGAGTATGCGGGTGGCAATATGACGAGTTTTCTAATAAAGTCAGGTACATGATAGTGAGGAAAAATATTTGTATAGGTATATCTGTTTGTATATTTATATGTAGTCATATATATGCTTATTTAGTGTGTACATATTCATATATATGGATGCATATGGTATACACTTCGTTATAGTTCGGTAAAACCCGTTTTTATATAAATGTTTTTGAAACAGTTTTTGATCTCAATGCGTGATTCTGTAAAATTGCTTGATAATTGTTAATTTATTTCGGGTTGTGACCAAAATGGTAGTTGGTTTCGATCCCAGGTTCATAATTCGGAGTGGCAGTTATCATGGAATTCTATTTTAATTTTTGGTTGTATTTTTTTTGTTTGTTTTGTTAAGCGTACTTTGGCTGTTTGAATTTTTTTTGTATCATGACCAAAATGGTAACTGGTTTCGAATCCAGGTCAGACATATTACCTTACGTAGTTGTATACGTCTTAGACTTAACATTGTCATTTAAAATAGCATTTACTTATTCATGCAGAGAATTTCTTTTTAAAAGAGAAGTGAAACTTAAAATAGATTTTAATTGCATTTAAACTTTATAAACCTTACCAATGTGTGCTTGGATCATTATCCATTAATATGTATACTTGATATGGCCATTGTCTTGTCGACTGGCGCCCTTCTCAAATAAATTTGTCGGCAAGTGCAATCTCTCATATCGGATATCAAATAAACCAAACTATAGTAGATGATCAAAATAAAAATGTATGTGTAGTGAGCCAAAATAATTTTGAAACATGACTTATGTATATTTTGCTCACATATTTCTTTATATATATACTTGTATTAATGTAAATGCATTTTTTAGTTGTTTCAGGTGTCGGAGAAAGTCAGGTCAAGCTGTAAGTTTATTATTTTTAATGATATAAGTAACAAAGTAGCAGTGATATTTAAGTGAAATATATAAAAATAAATAAATAAAGTGAGGAGAATATATGTAGTATAAATATTAAAACAGACACGGCAGGATTTGATATTTTTTTCATGAACAAACAGACACATAGGCATAGGTTTAAGATGGGACCTCGTGAGGTAGGCAAAGTTAATTTCTGAAAACATAAAGAATTTAGAATACTGACTTATTTTTTAAAGAACTAAAATTTTTCTTCACATACAGGATATAGCTCCTAGATACACGAAATACAATATACTTATATAGATTGTTATTAAAATACGTTTTAGAAATAAATTGTTTTATAACAAAATAGCCAATATTAGGCAAAAATGGAGGAACAGAAGAGAGGCGAAGTTTATAGGTCAATATGTACTCATAGTGACCAAGAAAACAATGTGAAAGATCTCTTCACAGAAATGAGACAAAAATACAAAATGATGATGAACATGTTCCAAGAATTCATGAATATGACATCACAAAGACTGAACCGTTTGGAGGAAAACAGGGGTCTCCAGCAACAACATACTACCAGAACAAAAGTATTACCAGATGATGATAATCAGGGAAAGGGACAAGACCAACAAGAGCAAGGTGATATTCAGGTTGAATCACTGATTGATGAAGAAGTATGTAAAGATAGTCACCACTTGGACTTGTCAGTCAAACACAGAAGGCAAAGTGGAGAACAAAATTGTCGAATCATAGAGGATAGCAAGAGCACAATGACGCTTCAGACTGTGGATTTGGTAAACGAAACTGAAAAGATGGGACAAGACATTAATAATAAAATGAGTGACTTGACTGGAGCTACTCCGATACATTTGCAGTATGCCACAGCATGTCTTCAGGTATTCAAAACCAAAATCTTAGTGGAAGAGGAGAAAATAGACCAACTAGGAAACCAAAAGATCACAAGCGAACGATTAAGACGGGCAGTGCTGCATCAAAATGATTTATTCTAATGCATAAGATCAATTCAATTTCTGTTGTCACCCATTTAAAGCTAATTTAAATTTGCAAATTCTACATTAGATCATTATGTGATTACAAACTAAAAACATAACTGCTATATTCAGATCTCCACCACTGTTTAAGTAGATTGATTTGGGTTTATATCTTAGGCTGATTTAATCAATCTTTTAAATTATTTCAACATTGAAAAAAAGGCTTATTGATAAATGCAAAGTGCAGAATTAAGTAAGGCATAGTATATAAATAGTAAATCATATTCAGTTTTATGATTAGATAGGATTGCCATTTTTTTCATTTGTTCTATTTTATTGTCTTTTGATTGATATTGCTGGGTTTTATTAATAATCATTTATAAATTTTGCATTTTGCTTTAATGATGAACATCCTAAATGTAAACGACTGATAAATGTTTGAATATATTTTTATGGAGAGTTATCGTTTATATAATGGTAATTTTTCTTGCACTAAAATTATGTGGATTTTTTCCGCTTGACTTATCAGTAAAATGTCATTTGCGTCCTCATTGTCATTTGTCTAAAATGTTAAAATAATTATTTAATACTGTATGCGTATTTTTAGAATAAAAAGAATAGTCACAAACTAATTCATGGAAGGTAGCAACTACCAACTAATTGCCTACTACTCAGCCTCAATCCAACTAGTCTTTGCAGATACTTAGGATATTTTGCACATGGCTTCTTATCCAGTTAGTTCAGGCGATATGTGTTTCACAGGACCGTATCATGCCAGTTTTTAGGGATACTATTATTATAAGCTCTGATAATGTAAGCGTGCCCCTATTCCTAGCAACAACTACTCCTAGCTAACAAATGACGTCTACTTTTAGTTATATGCCATTCATTCAACCCGAACAATAGATGTTTAAATAGTATTCATATTCATTCGTTTCATTACAACAACTTTAATTTTGAGTCGCAAAATTATAAAAAATTATTTACAGTATTTATACATTTTAAATAATAACGGGATATTTTTTGTGTATTTTTATGTGAGCGCTCTTTATTGCATAATAATTGAAGTTATTTAAGCTGTTTATGATAAAATAAATATGAATAATAAATGAAATTTATAGGCAAACAAGCTTATTGTTTTATCCGCCAGTCTGACTGTGCAAATGTAATATCCGTGCGGTCAGCAAATAACTATGTTCAATTCCCACGTTGTTCTCTTGCAACGAATGCTCTGCTGCGGATGCTCTCCAATGAATGCTCTGAATATACTCTGTATTCTCTGCAATGGATGCTCTCCAAATGAATGGTCTGCCACGGTGCTCTCCAATGAATGGTCTGCACCGAATGCTCTCCAACGAATGTTCTGCAAATGGATGCTCTCCAATGAATGGTCTGCAACTAATACTCTGCAACGAATGCTCTCAATATCTCCGCTGTGGTCTCCCCCATCTCTGTGGGCACTTTCAGCTACACCCGTAGACTACATTTTCACTGGGCGCTGGTCATTAACCGCAAGCACTGACATGAGATACCTCTACTTAAATACTGCCTCTAATACTCTCTATACAACACTCTGTAGTTGTTACCCAGTCTACTTATCGCTCTCTGATAACTGCAACAATCAATCAATACTCTGTCCAATAAGGTAACATCTCTTATCCAGAAGTATTTGTAATCAGCAAATATTTCTTGTAATTGTCTATCACCATTACATCAATACATTAATTAATTTTTTCAGTTATCAGAGCGTGATATAAAAACAACCTCTCGAATAAATTCTAGTTTTTCTGGAGTGCACAAAAATGTCTGCCATTTTTACAAAACACTACACTTATATATCAACACGACTATTACAACGGCATTTACATATATTTAAAAAACATATTCAGTTTGCTTTGCGTACAACTATATTTAGATCCTAGTAGAATATATTGAAAATAAATGCCACTATTTGTCCACGAGATTAACGTGAATATGATAGATTATTATATAATTTTTATTATAATAATTTCAATATCTCAATATATATATTTAATTAATTAATTGGATATTATACCACTTATTATCTTCTTCATCAGAACATTTATTATTTGTCAAGTCAGGATTTTCCCAGGTCTTCTTTTCATATTTTCCTTGCAAAATGTTAAAATGAATAATGTTTGTTCTGTCATAATGAAAATTTTTTTCCCATTTTTCTCACGATGACAAAAGCTTTTCTTCTGGAGTTTCTAAATTATAATATTTTTTAAAATTTCCTCTTCCAGTAGTTATTAAATATATTACACAACCAAAGGCATTCCTAGACAAAAATATATATAAAAAACGTAATCGGAAAGACCATTTCTGAGCTCTCGTTACAGGAATTGGACGAGAAATGTCTCCAATTAAACGTCTAAATCGATACCAAATGCCAAGAATTTTAAAAAGTTTTATATCTTGAATATATTAAACATTATTTAAAATTTTATGTGCAATTAGTTCTTTATAATTATTTACCAGTCACCAGACTTACTTCCAAATTTTATATTATATAATAATTTTAATTTTCAGTTGGTGGCATATAAAATTTGATTTACATTATATATAAAATAAATTATTTGTTACATTTTTTTTCCATTCTCAAACTCACTCCACTTTGGAACTTTCAGTGTGAGATAATGCACCACATATGCATCATTATTTTTGCAATATAAAAATATTGTCATTAATTTTAAATCACTTCATGAAAAATCCTATAGAAGACTCACTAGCAAAGTAATTGAAATGGTTAGTAATGTGATGGAGAATAGAAATAAAAGTAGAAATAATAGTGAAAGTTGTAGATGGAGAATAAATGATAAGCATAAGTAAGAAGAGTATAAAATACAAGTTGAAGAAATCATGAAAGTGTGGGTTGGGAATGAGTATAAGGACTGGTGTAAATAAATAGAAAAAGTGGCAAATAGGGTTTTAGGTGAGAATATTCAGAAGAATAAAAGTAATAAATAATAAGAATTAGTAAAAGTGTAAAAGAGAGGAAAGAAGCATATAGAGAATATAAGTGTGCTATTAAGAATAAGGAAAGTGAAAAGATATTAATGCTAAATGGGAAAAGTACTTAGAAAACAAGAAATTAGCTAAAATAGATAATTATAGAGAGAATGAAATTGAATAGTAAATTGTTGGAGGATATTAAACAAAGTGGAAAAGAAGGGAGTAAAAAAATTTGGAATTACACTAAAAGGAAGAATGTAGGGGAGAGAGATAGTATTACTAGATGATGAGGGAATACAGTGTAGCTCTAGAGAAGATTTAGAGATAATCTTAAATAGATATGTAATGAATATAGAAAAGATGTTAGATGTGAATGATAAGAGTGATAGGAAACATGAAAGCATTTAGTAATGGGAATATTAGGTTTTCACAAAATAAACTGAATGAGGTAGAGAAGAAATTGAAAAGTGAAAGGCAAGAGGTTTAGATGGATGAGCAGTAGAGATGGTAATGAATTTAGGATATATGCAAAAGTAAAGTTATTATCATATTTAATGAAAATGGCAGAGAATAGAGTTTTACCAAGTAGTTGGAGTAATACAAGAGTAAGATTATTATTTAAAGGAAAAAGTAAGGATCATAGAAAGTTGAATAATTATAGACCAATAGTGATAACATCAGTTTTATATAAAGATTTCTCATATATGGTGGCTAGAAGAGTTGTAAAATGGATGGAAGGGAGTAATGTAGTGGGGGAAATGCAAAGAGGGTTTAGATTAGATAGGCATATAGGAGATAGTTTATTTGTAGTTACACAATTTATGGATATGAGTAGGAATTTAGGTAAACAGTTATATATGAGTTTTATTGATGTAGAAAAGGCATATGATAGAGTAGATAGAAATAGATTATGGATAAGTTTAGAAAATTTGGGAATGGATGAAGCTTTAATAGATATTAAGAAATTATATGAAAATAATTATTATATATATCAATTAGGGAATATAGAATCAGTTAAATTTAAAAATGGGGTGGGACTAAAGCAAGGATGCCCTATGTCACCTATTTTGTTTTTGTTGTATTTGAGTGAAATGGAAACAGCAATATAAAAATTAGGAAGAGGGATAGAGATACACTTAATAAGTAGTAGGGGAGTATATATTATGTCAGGTCTTTTTTGCAGATGATATATTTTTGTGTGCAGAAAGAAGAGAAGATATGGAAGTTATGCTGAGGACATGTGCAAGGGTGGGTAAAAAGATGGGGATTAAATTTAGTGAAGAAAAATAAAATATAATGGTGGTTAATACTGGGGAAAGAGAAGATGTAGAATTTTTATTGGGAGATATAAGTGTGGTGAATAGATATAGTCTTTGGGAATTATTTTAAATAATCAGATAAATTATTTGGATGAATGGGAGAAAAAATTGATAAATGAAGCCAAGAAAAGAAAGGGATTGATAAAGAAATTAACAGTTTTCATATAATAAATAGCTTTGACTTGAGTCATTAAATCAATATCAATGTTCATTTTAATTTTTTCTACCAACTTTTCACTTTTTTGATTTTTGCTGCCATCTTCATTAAATATGTTATAATTTTCTCAAGGATTCTTATTTAACTGTTATTTATGCTGAGTATTTCTTATTTTGAATCAATATTTTCTACTATTATATTCAATATGTGCTTGTGTTTTTTTATACATATCTAATTTCTCTATCATCAAATCAATGCTCATACAATCATTTCTTGATTGTTAACACTTTCAATTGCCCCTGCAATCCTCCTCATAACTACAAAATATATATACAAACCATATACATATATATATACAAAAATATATTACATACATATACACAAATTATATATATATAAACACAAAAATACAAATATATACCTCTATATATCTCTAAATACATGAATACTTATAAATAAATAAATCTTCTAAAATTTAAATATAACTATTATCTTTTTTTTCTTTTATTATAATCCTATTTCTTAATTTTAAAATCTTAACATTTTACATTTAATAGACAGGGTATGAGCACAGACCTTCACATGACCCACCACTCTCCACACTATCTCATAACACTGATACACCTGAACACATATATGATTGCTGGTTTAGCATGAAATACGTATATTGGTGATTATTTATCTTTTCAACATATATGTGTTCAGGTGTATCAGTGTTATGAGATAGTGTGGAGAGTGGTGGGTCATGTGAAGGTCTGTGCTCATACCCTGTCTATTACATATATAGACACAGGTATATATAAGCCTGTGTATTTCAGCTATTACATATTAGAGATGTCTGCCTATCCCTTGTATATGTATTTAATGGATTATGTCCTGTACATGAGGGGTCAGATTGACTTTAGGTCAACATGGGTGTGACAATAATCTCGGCCTCAGGGTGGCCTTTGAGCGTTCCATCATCAGATTTTCAATTGGATGGACGGTTGAAGAGTTGGAGTGTGGAGTAGATTGAAGCCTGTCCATTAAAGTAGGAGAATTTGCTATCTTAATATATATCTGAGCACTTGTAGCATATATGTGTAGAGATGGTAATCTGGACCAACTGATGATTGCTGGTTTAGCATGAAATACGTATATTGGTGATTATTTATCTTTTCAACATATATGTGTTCAGGTGTATCAGTGTTATGAGATAGTGTGGAGAGTGGTGGGTCATGTGAAGGTCTGTGCTCATACCCTGTCTATTACATATATAGACAGGTATATATAAGCCTGTGTATTTCAGCTATTTTACATTTAATAATTTTTTAAATTTTTTGTTTTCAATCTTAAGACTCTTATTTTATTTTTTATATTATAGTAATTCATTTTTATTTATTCTATTATATCCTTAGTTCACATTACTTTAATTTATTACCTTATATTCTTTATATTAATTAATTTTATACTATCATTTTGAAATTTATATATTTATTCTAATTAATTTTTCTTTTTTAAAATAATATCCTACATCTCTTATACCCACATTCTCTAATTTTCAATTAAGTACTATATATATATACAATATTATATTATCTTATTTTTATACCAATTTCCTCTTAAAACCTATCTTATTTATTTTCTTTACATTAATATTAAATTACTAATGTTATCTTTAATCCACTTTAATCTTCTCTTTTCTCTTCCCTTTCTCACAACTAAACATTTTTTCCATTTATATCTACATTCAAAATTATACCTTTTATATTTAGGTTCACTCTATTGATTTTTTTATAATTCAATTTTTAAATCTTAATTCTAATTTATACTCAAAATTTAATTAATTTTTACATTAAAATTTTTCTCAAACCCAAATCTTTATTCATTTTAGGCCTAATAATATTTATATAAATAGCTTCCTTTACCTTTCTTTCTCTTCTATTTTCAGTAAAATGCAACATTTGAATATATTCTTTATCAAAATCATGTCCTGTCTACAATTTGTGAATATATATTGGCAAATTCCTTTTATATTTATGCTCTATCAATCTCCTATAAATGGAATTTTTAGTGTCCCACATAATCCATCACCTCTTTATTTCTAATTCTATAATCATTACAATTAATTTCTTAAGCTCCATTAATTTTATTACGCTCTGTTTCATTTAAACACTCATATTTATTCTTTAATACTCCTATTATACTTTTCTTTTTTTTTTATTAACTACTTTTATTTTTAATATATCTTTAAAATTTTTATTAATTCTGTTTATAACTTTATTTAAATTTTTAACTATATAATTTTTATTAATTCTGTTTATAACTTTATTTAAATTTTTAACTATATAATTACTTCCTGTTTTTAAACCTACATAAGCTGTTTTTTTACCTTTTTCTTCATCTTTATCTCTTTCTTTATATTTATCTTTCACCTTTTTTATCCTTCTAATATTATAATTTATAACGTTTTCTGGATACTCATAACTCACTAATTCTATTACAATCAACTTTTTTCATTTAATATCTTCACCTTCATCTTAACAATTTATTGCCTATAAATCCTAGAATATATTGTACTCCTTTTATATTTTATATGCACATTCAAATACCAATTACCAATATCATTCTTATTATTTTTCTTGTAAATTGATGCATTATCATTCCTTAATATTATCTTTTCCAATTCTTCCATATAAACTGTACTGAAAACCTCACTTTTGCTTATAAAAATTCCCTTTAAATATAAACATAATTTCTTTATAATATATGTATAAAATTTGTTCTAATTTTTCTCTAGGTATTACTATTTCTTTATTACTATCTCTCTCATACCTATCTATTAATATTTCTATTGCTTTTTTATATTATTCATGTACATCAATACAATATCCATTTTAACCAAAGTTAACCTATAATTACTATATTCTTCCATTAGATTTCTTATATCATTTATTAAAACATTACTTTTTATAAATGAACTGCTCCCTTTATCTATATATTTTTTTAAAACTTTATTTGTCATCCATTTAGAAACTTTATTAAAATATGATCCTTTCTGATTTGTAATTGGTCTTAGTGGTATCCCGTCCTTAAATATTTTCTTTGTACACATTCATTATAAAATGTGACATTTTACTGAGTTTTGCTTTCATTATATTCAGTATCTATTATTTATTGTCTTTTTCATTTTTTCCAATATTCAATATAGACAATTGTTCTTTTCACATTTTAAAAACATAGAAAATCAAGCTTTTTTGTCATTAAATAAACATTGTTTCATTACATTCTGTTGCAGAATCATCTGATTATCTGTTTCTTACATATGCCTGTTATAAAATGGTATTGTTTTCATATTGACCTTTGCACCTGTCACACAGTCTTTTGTCATAATATTTAATACAGCAATAAATGACAAAATTCGTTTATATTTTGAAATTTTAGCAGTTTTTAATTGTTCCAATTCTTATCAATAACAAAATTTAGATCTACAATAATTTCTTAAATATTTCTCAATTTTACAATTGCTACTAGATTAATGATGTTGGCTGTTGAGAGATCTACCATCTTTGGAATCATTCGTTTTTGATCAGATATCTAATTTGTTTAATTTACTAGTTCTAATGACAAACAGATTTCTTTCTTGTTTGGTGAAGATTGGGAATCAATAATTATTTTGCTCTTGGCTCTGGTTATAAGCTTTAAAAGTTTAAGCATTATATATTTCTATGATTGGTGTTTTATTTTTAGCATAATAGCATTTGGCATTTGTTTCCAAAGTTGTTAATACAGTCTCATAAATTTGTAAACATTTAAAAAATATACTGTGATGATTAATATAATATATCAATTATTTTTTATTCATTCATTAGACTAGAGATTATTCGATAATGAAGAATATTTTTGTAGTGTAATTTTGACTATACCATTCATGTGTAAAGAAGGAACTGGTTTCTATTCATTTTTACCACCTTGTGAAAAGTTGTAATTATAAACATATGATCAAAGACATGTGAAAAAGGTATAATCCCCAAGATGCACATTTCATGTTCACCCAGTGCTCATCAGTTGGCCCACTATAACACCTCAGAAATGTTTCAAAATATTTTTTTCTGACATAAGATCATGCAATTTCCTTTGTGATTCATTTTAATCTAATTCAAATTTATAAATTCTACATTAGCCATTATGAAATCACCATCTCAAAATATAACGGGTATATTCAGATCTTGACTACTGTTGAGGTAGTAACATAATTCATTTACCATTGAAATGCTGGGCTTTTTTATAAATACAAGAGCCAGATCTCAATCTTAGTATGAAAATTGTAATGCTATTAATTAATCATATTCTGATTTGTAATTAGAAAGATATACATTTTTCATCTTTTATTTTATTTGTCTGTCTTTTGCCATTGATAATTGTTATTTATAAACCTTTATGAATGTTACATTTTATTTAAATATTATAAATGCGAATTACGGATGTAAAAAGATAAATATTTGAATATTATATTTCGGTTCTACAGAAAGTCATATTGTCGTTTATATCACGGCCATTCTACTTTAAATGCAATTTTTCAGCTTAATTTAAGTATCAATTAAAGACAATCATTATCAGCCAAGAGCCTTTCATGTCGTCATTGTAGTTTGTTTAAAATATTTAAAGAATTATTTGAAATTTGATGCATATTTTTAGAAATAAAAAGAGTAATCGCAAACTAGGTGGCAACTACCAATTAAGTGCACATACTTCAGATACTTTGCATAGGGCTTCTTATCCGATTAGTCCGAGCGATAGTGTTTCACACGGAAGTATCATGACAGTTTTTAGTGATACTATTAATATTATAAGCTCCGATAACGTAAGCGTGCCAGTATTCCTAGCAACAACTAACTACTCGTAGCTAACAAATGACATATACTTTTAGATATACGCCATTCATTCAAGCCGAACAATAGATGTTTAAATGGTATTTATGTTGATTCTTTTTATTACAACAACTTTAATTTTGAGTTGCAAAACTAAAAAAAAAATATTTATTTATAAATTTTAAATAATAACCTGATATTTTTTTATATTTAAGCCATCAATTCTGATTTTTGAGCGCTCTTTATTGCATAATGATTGAAACTTGTCTATAATAAAATAAATATGAATAACAAATGAAATTTATATTCAAGCAAACTTATATATCTAAACGACTATAAAAACGGCATATACATATATTTAAAAAACATATTCAGTTTGTTTTACCCACAAGCATTTTAGAACCAAGTAGAGTTTATTCAAAATAAAAGCCACTATTTGTCCAAGACATTGCCGTGAATATGATACATTATAGTATAATTTTTATTATAATAATTTTAATTTTCAGTCGGCGGCATATAAAATTTGATTTACACTATATAATATAAACTATTTGTAAACTGAAACTGTTGTTTGTCACTCATATTTATGATATTTCTATTAGCATTCTAACTGCTGAACCATTAAAACTACACAAAGGATCTATTACAAAATTGCCGACTGCGTTATTTATGACAATGTGCTAATTCATAGAAATCAATACAATGTAATGTATCTACTAACATCCCATACATCTATGTGATAACGTCAAATTTTTTATTTTAGTAGTAAATAAAATGCTTGTTTCATGGTTGACCATTTATTGTCTATAAACAGTAACCTTCAATCGGTGCAAATTTAGTACGCGATCTACCGCCATTTTGAATTTCAAAAATCGTCTGACACATGTAAGTGATAAAAAAGTACGCGAAAATAAAAAGTACGCGAAAACAGAAATAATTTAGAACTTGGGTCACGTGACTAAAAAGTACGCGAAAACAGAAAAAAATTTAGAACTTGGTTCACGTGACTATAATGTTGATAAAAAGCAACATATATAAAAAAAGAAAACTATAAAAAAAAAGCGGAATAGATCGCATTAGCAGGTCACAAAATCAACACTTGCATTTATAATTTGTAAAGCATTAAATTTTTGTAAACATATGAAAAGATCGACCAAAGGTATATATATATAAAAGTCAAACTTTCATTTTACAATTGTATTTTTTCTTACCAGAAGATGTTCCCATTTTGTTTGCAAAATTTCAGATTACGTACAACCCGGATCACTTGATTCTAATATCAAATAAAAGCTTCTTGTTTTTCTGGCTAGAAAAACAGCATTAGATTCCACGCTGTGCTAATTACCTAATCCATTTGTAGGACAGCCACCCACTCCCCACCCCGCAAATAAATCGATTTGCACTTTTTTACCATACATTTTCTCATTTTAAATTATAAATTAAATAATTTATATATTGAGAGAGCAAGATTACAATATTTAAATCTTAATCAATAAATGCTAGTTATCATTGTCTAAAAAAGTACATAATAATAATACATTTTCTCATTTTAAATTATAAATCAAATAATTTATATGCTAGCCATCCTTGGTTAAATTTAATACATATTTCTTAGAATCTAAACAATATGCGGTGTTTGATATGGTTGCGGGGGAGGGGGGTAAGAAGAGAAACTTTAAAAGAATAACTTTTAATTCTAAGAAGAGCAGGGCGGAACAAACAATTTAATTTCCATCCATTATTCAAAGTAAACTATAAGAAATCATTTTATAACTTTTTATGGATTCCAAAATTAGAGAAATATTTAAGCCAGTAAATATGAGTTAATGAATAACATACAATACATGATTTATTAGGTTAGGACTATATGCAAAAAATAAATACAAATATAAGTGAATAATCCCAAAGAAAGCCCCATGCTATAATTTTGCTAGGGGTTACATTTTCTAATTTGACTTAATGGATTTCGAATCCATTATTTTTATTACAGTACTCTTTGCTCTTTACTTTCTCACACCTACAAGTCGACCATATGGTTTCCTGTTCTTTGTTTAATTTTACATTTGACACCTTTGAACATCCAAAGGTGTGTTTGACTGTAGCTATTTTCGAGATTGCCTTTGTGGATAAAGATGCATGGACTTATATATCTTTCCCCCTCCCATTGTCTACTTTTACATTCTTATTTAATGATTTCAGTTTGTATATGTTTCTTTTAACTGTAAAATGCTTATCTTAAATAGTTTAGATTTTAGCTTTAGAAAGATGCCATATACACACAAGCATCTATTACAGTGACGCCAATCAACAAAAGAAACCACGGGGCTCGAATCGATGGGCCTTGGGTTTTTTGTTTAAAAAAGAACACTGATTGTCGGTATTTTGCAGTCTCACGTCGAGATAGAAGCACATTAATACCTATTATTGAAAGAGAATGTGAAGCTGGCTCTGTTATCCACTCAGATGAGTGGCCAGCATATGCAAACCTCAGTGATAGAGGATTTAAACATTTCACTGTCAACCACCAGCAAAACTACGTTAATCCAGTGACCGGTGTTCACACACAGACAATAGAAAGATCATGGCTGGAAGCAAAAAATAAAATTTTAAAAAAGATGAGAGGCACATCATCGGAGCTTCTTCAAACTCATTTGGATACAATTAGCTGGCGAATGGACAAAAAGCATCTAAAGGAGAGAGCTTTATTTATTAAATTACTCAAAGATGCGAAGAATGCCTTCTGACAGTGAAAAGGTTAGTGTTTATTTTATTTAATATAAATCAGATTGAATCTATATATTTTTTGAAATTGAGAAGAATTGAGCTATACTAACAAATACTCTCTGCTTTTTTTCCTCTTTCAATAAATATATATAATATTTTTCTCAAAAAAAAAAAAATATCTATAAATATTTTTTTAAAAAAAAAAAAAAATAAATTTTTTTTTTTCTCAATTTATTAGATTATACGTAACATAAGTAAAACGGGTCACCAGTAAAACAAACTTTTTTTAACCTTTTTTTTAGTTTTTATCACTTCGAAGTGGAAGGCGGGAAGATGAGTATTTTGATGTGGCTGCTATTCCGTGATATCTCAGGCATCCCCATCTTCCTTATATAAATTAAAGTAATAAATATTTTTGTAAAAAAAAAAAATTTCACATTTATTTTTTGTTCCTTTGCTGCTAGTAAAACTCATTTCAATGTTAGTAGATATATAGATTGGTGTATTAATGTTCAAGAGTAGATATAATATACATGAAATGCAAATGAAGACATTGCATATATATGTGTGTGTGTGTATTCATATGAAAACTAAATCTTTAATAAAGTAACTGAAATTAATATTATTGTACACCAACTAGGCTATATATATATATACTGGCTTAACTATTTCTCTAATTTTGGAATCTATAAAAAGTTATAAAATGATTTCTTATAATTTTTTAGTATCAAAAACAGGTTTATTCAACTATGTTTACAATAAAGAAAAAATTATAAAAAAACATTAAATTTGGCAATACATTTATAAACCGTTAAATTACTTAATGTCCAATATTAATAAGATTCCATGTGGAATGTACTATTAGGTGAGGAGCAAACTTCAAATCTCTTTCTTTAATATCTTTTGATTTCTTATAGTTTACTTTGAATAATGGATGGAAATTAAATTATTTGTTCCGCCCTGCTCTTCTTAGATTTAAAAGTTATTCTTTTAAAGTTTCTCTTCTCCCCCGTCCCCCCCGCAATCATATCAAACACCGCATATTGTTTAGATTCTAAGAAATATGTATTAAATTTAACCAAGGATGGCTAGCATATAAATTATTTGATTTATAATTTAAAATGAGAAAATGTATTATTATTATGTACTTTTTTAGACAATGATAACTAGCATTTATTGATTAAGATTTAAATATAGTAATTTTGCTTTCTCTCTATATAAATTATTTGATTTATAATTTAAAATGAGAAAATGTATGGTAAAAAAAAGTGCAAATCGATTTATTTGCGGGGTGGGGAGTGGGTGGCTGTCCTACGAATGGATTAGGTAATTAGCACAGCGTGGAATCTAATGCTGTTTTTCTAGGCAGAAAAACAAGAAGCTTTTATTTGATATTAGAATCAAGTGATCCGGGTTGTACATAATCTGAAATTTTGCAAACAAAATGGGAACATCTTCTGGTAAGAAAAAATACAATTGTAAAATGAAAGTTTGACTTTTATATATATATACCTTTGGTCGATCTTTTCATATGTTTACAAAAATTTAATGCTTTATAAATTATAAATGCAAGTGTTGATTTTGTGACCTGCTAATGCGATCTATTCCGCCTTTTTTTTTATAGTTTTCTTTTTTATATATGTTTCTTTTTATCAACATTATAGTCACGTGACCACAGTTCTAAATATATTTTTCGTGTTTTGGCTTTTTTTTTTTTAACTAGCCTTTATTGATTAAATCTTGCTCTTATAAATTATTTGATTTATAATTTAAAATGAGAAAATGTTAATTTTTCGTGTTTTGGCTTTTTTTTTTAAACTATGCGTTTTGGCGGGTTTTTCCAAGTCACGTGACCCAAGTTCTAAATTTTTTCTGTTTTCGCGTACTTTTTTATCACTTACATGTGTCAGACGATGTTTTTGGATATTTTTGAAATTCAAAATGGCGGTAGATCGCCTACTAAATTTGCACACCTTCAATCTTTATAAAAGCATTGAAATAATAAAGCATGTTCAGATAATTTTGTCATTAAGCAAACAATTTATCAAATATCACCAAATATACTGTATAGTGAGAATATTTTTTTTGTTTTTACAGAATTAGTAAATAGTATTTTTCTAGTACAGGTTATAGATGATTATTTAATAAAATATCAAATAGATCGTAGTCATTTTTCGCACAACGTCTTTATTACTGTTTTAAAATAACAGGCTGTTAGAAACATAAATGCAAATGTTATTACAGTAAATATGCACATATTACTTTAAAAATAATGTATATAATGCTCATATTTATAAATGACGGGCCTCTGTTTGATTAATAAAAAAGTATTATCTCTCTGTTCTGCATATTTTGGACTGGTATAAAATACTTGTTTATAAAAAAAATAGACGTGCAATTAAAAGTCTCACCACTAAAATTAATCACCAAGATACTCTTTAATTCTAATCGGTAATCAAGAAGATGAAGTAAGAATTAAAAGGCTACTTTTTGTATATGTATGTCGCGCATACACTGTACTCTTTATTTTACATTTTAAATGATAAAAAAAAAGAGATTATGCGGGTGTGTACAGGTTATGGAGATGTATGCAAAAATGCAGAAAGCTGGCAGTATATAATTATATCTACTCATCTATGTAATATTATTAAACTGACATTTGTAACGTTTTACCACTGTGTTAAGTGCTTTCTTTTGACTGGAATGTTTGGTGCTTTTTCAGCTGGTAATTATCCAGTTATCCCTGTATATAAGATAAGATCAATATTGAACATAATTTGAGTTATTGATTCTATGCCTCTATTTTAATTTAAAATATGTTTTACTTTTTTATTATTAATAATAAATAAATTATATTTTATTAAATTCTTATAAATAATATATTGATATGACATTCTGTCATATTTATCATTTCACAAATTATTTTAAGATTTGGGCATTATTATTATTATCATTATCACCAGCATCACAACAACAATAACAACACTACTGCTACTGCTACTGCTACTACTACATTTGATTAATGTAAATCATTTGACATTCTCTTCCACAATCCCATGTGCATATTTAACCATCACCTACTCATAATTTTATTATGGTTGAAATACACAAATACAAGATGTAAAAGGCAATAAGTTAAGTTATAAATGAGGTTAATCTATATATTTGTACCATAGCAATATATGTTATTAATTTCTCATTTTAAAACAATATTAATTTTGATCTTATTTTTTCAGACTTCAGATTGGTTCACCATATTAGTATATTTTTCATGGACTTATTATCTTGTATTCCACACCTTTTTCATTATTTTCATTTTATTATATTGTGTTTGATAATTTAATACCATGTATACAATAAGGTGTCTAGTTTATTAATCATTTTATATTGTTTTCTTATTTGGCTTACAAGCATTTAAGAATTTGCCCATCATATGTTTCTTTAATACATTTCTTATGCCTTTATGGTAACAGACTTTCCCCCAAGATTTAGTATGTTATCTTCGAACTCATTTATAAAATTATCATAGATGTATTTCTATGGTAATTTTAATATTTGAATTCAGAAATGTTCCAAAATCTCCCATCACTATTTATAAAATTAATCAATCTCATTTGAAATCCATTACCTAATTTATATTCCATATTTATAAATTCAACTCACAGATATTTTCACATTTTCACCATACTAAAAGACATCAGGTGTTGATGTTCACAAGTACATAGCTATATTTTATAAACACTTTATATTTTAGAAAACTAAAGTTTCTATTGAGCATTAAATATGTTTTTAATTTATAAGACGACTTTCAATCATAAAAATCAAACAATATTTTGGGTGCTATATATATGTATATAATTTTACAGTTTCTTTTATGAAATGATATGACTAGAAGTTATTGATTAATATATTAAAAATCTAATCAATAGCCACTAATTCCAACTCATATGAAACTTAAATAAGCTATTACAAATTTATCACAAATTGTCACATCACAGCATTTAGTTCTAGATGATGCACCATACATGCATAATTATGGTTTGTACTATGAAAATATTATCTTTAAGTTACTGCATGAAATTTTTTAAGAAGGTGCACATGCAAAGGTTTCAGTACAATAACTACAAATTTTTATTTATGGTATCCAATAAAAATGCTGTATACAGTGTTTCAATGTGAAGACATTTCATATTTTATTCAATAATTAATGGAATGATAATAAATCAAGTCAGATGTCACATGATGTAATTTAATAAAGCTTGTATTTACAAATGTTATATATAAAGCTCACAAAATAAGCCCCTAACAAGCTTTCAGAATATCCTCAACCCCAGATCACTTTCTGCTTCTGGTTGAATCAGTGAGGTGCCAAGATATTGAAGCATTAGATTAAAAGTACTAGGACAAGTCCAGAACTTTATTGAATGTATAACTACTGAGTAGAAAATCTGAAATTGTCAGACATTCATATGTCTTCCAATCCAGCAATCTAACTCAAATAGCCATATGGGAATGAACTAAATTCAGATACACCATATATTAATAGCTTTAGCAATATAAAATCATCAAAGCTTTAATAGCAAAAAATAAAATAAAAAATCAAGTCAGGTGTAACATGACTTAATTTAATAAAGCTTGTATTTACAAATGTTATATATAGAGCTTGCAAAATAAGCTCTTAACAAGCTTTCAGAAAATCCTCAACCCCAGACCACTTTCTGCTTCTGGCATTGTCAGTGAGGTTCCAGGATATTCAAGCATTAGATTGAAAATACTAGCACAATATTTTACTCAATAGTTATATAATAGATAAAGTGATGGGCTTGTTCTAGTATTTTTAATCTAATGTTTGAATATCCTGGCACCTCACTGACAATGCCAGAAGAAGAAACCAGTTTGGGGTTGAAGATATTCTCAAAGCTTGTTAAGAGATTATTTTGTGAGCTTTATATATAATGATTAATGTAACTAGCAGATTCTGTACTGCTAATCTGTCAGTAAGCGTCATTATTTACATTGCATTATAATATTTATCTTTATTACATCTTCAATATTTACATAATAAAAACAGAACAAACATCAGTTTCTCTAGTTATATTAGATTAATATATAATTTGATCTATGAATTTAGATAAAACCCTGATATTTTTTAATGTATTAAGAACATCAGTATTTTCCAGAACAAATATTTTCATAAACTTGTTTTGTAATTCAGTATTAACTCATATATCATAATCATTTTTAATGAGTAATTCTATCTTTACATTATTTTTATGTTTTCTAGCATCCAATTTGCATTTCTTCTACCATTATCTTTAATTATTTTAAAATTGCTCCAAAGTTTCTTATTTTATTTTTACATATATCCAGTATTTTTTATTTCTTATCAATATTTTTTTATAATATATTCACAATCTGTCAGTGTGTTTTCCTGTGCACTTATTTGTTATAAGTTTTGTTCACGTCCTGAGTTCTGCTATCATTATATTCAGTGTCTATTATTTCTTTTCATTTTTTGATTTTTTCCAAGGTTACACATCATCTCATATAAAAGATAAAACTTTGATGTTCTTTTCACATTTTAAACATATAATTGTAAAGGCATGAGATTTTTTGTCTTTAAACAAAAATTGTTTCAACCCAATTTGTTGAAGTATCATGAGATTATAAATCATGGTAAACTATTATTTTGATTTTTCAATAATGTTAAGTTAACATGTTTGTTATTAAATTATCTCCTCTTTTATGCTGACCACTTTACACAAGTAATATCAATGTGTACCTGTCACCCAGACATCCTTTGTAATATTGAATAAATCATAAAAGGAAATTATTTTTACTTTTGAAAGTGCTGCACTGTTCTTTAATTGCTCCAACACATATTAATAAAGAAATAAGTGAAGACACATTATCAAAACTAGATCACAAAAACAATGCTAGTAATTTGAAAATGGTTACTATAAAATTTTTTGTTGCGAAGAGGTTTGCATTATAAGTTTCTATGATATATTTGGTCTTTTCTTCCAAACTTTGAAATGGCCTCTCACATAAATTTACAAACATTTTCAAAATATACAATGATGATTATTATAACACATCTGAAAATTTTCAAGTGATATATTTTCTCACAGAGAATTAATTCAATATTGTTGGTTATCCAATAAACTTTTAAATTTTTAAATATTACATTATTAGGTGATTATAACCAAAATATAACTGCTGTTTAAGATCATTACTTTTCAATGGAGATTGATTTGGGTTTATAATTTAGGCTATTTTAATCAAGTTTTCAAATTCTTTTACCACTGAATCCAAGAAACCATTGATAAATGCAAATAGAAAAATTCAATCCTAAAATGTAAAATTAAATGTTATTGATTTTATTTGCATCTGTTTATATTCTGGTTTATGATTAGATAAAACTCTCCTTCTTAAATATGTTCTATTTTATTGTCTTACTTTTGATTATTGTTGATTTCATTCATAATCATTTAAAAATTTAGCATTTTAATTAAATGGTAAATATCCTAAATGTATGTTACTGATAGAAAAATGTAAATGTTTGAATATATTTTTAGAGTATATGAAATTACCATTTTGTCTAAAATGTTAAAAAAATTATTTGAAATTTTATGCATATTTTTGGAAATAAAAGGGGGAAAAAATACTCCCAAACTCATTAATGAAAGTTAGCAACTAACAAATAAGTGCATTGTACTCAGTCTTGATCAAACTAGGTTTCCCAACCACTTTGAGATTTTGCATAGTACTTCTTATATGTTTACTCTGTGCTATATGTCTGTAGAATGTGCATATCATGTAAGTTTCTAATGGATACTATGATTACTTTTGATAATGTAAGCACACTCCTATTCCTAGCAGTAACTACTCCTAGCTAAGATATACACATCAAATCCAGACAAATGATAGACATTAAAATAGCATTTTTATGTATTGCATTTATTGCAAATACTTTAATTTTGAGTTACAAATCTATGAAAATTTGTTAAGCATTGGAGGCCTAGCCGTTAACATAGCTGCCTTCCAAGGAGTTGTCCTGGGTTCGCTTTTCGGTCAATGCATTTGACATATGAAAAAAAAATCTATTAAAATTTATTTCTCTATACATTTTGAATAATATCCTGATAATTTTTTGTGATTAAGCACATTCTCTATTGCATAATGATGAAAATTATTTAAATTGTTCAAAAAGAAATAAATAGAAATAACAAATAAAATTTATACACAAACAAGTTTATTTATCTATATGACAATTACTATTATATATATTTAAGAAACATGTCCAGTTTGCTTTGCTTACATTTATTCTTAAAATACAAGTAAGAAATATTCAAGATAAAAGTGACTAGGGTCCAAAAGATTAATGTAAATAGGATAGGTTAAGGTATAATTTTCCTTATAATAATTTTAATTTGCATAAGACGGCATGTAAAATTTGACATATACTATATATAAAATAAATTATTTGTAAATTTAAAATAGTAAGCTAAAACACTTGTTTGACAATCATTTTATGATATTAATGTTAGCTTTCTAACTGCTAAGCAATTTAAGATACTCTAAAAATCAGTTAGTAAAATTGCCGATTATATTCTTTTACGTCAATATTCTAATTGAAGAAATAAATAAAATGAATGTACAACCTTGGTCATATATCTATGGTAACATCAAATATTGTATTCCAGTAGTAAATAAATTAAGTTTCAGAATTGCATATTTGCTGTGTATAAACATTATGCTTCTATCTCCATATATTGCATATTTGCTATGTATAACATTATGCTTCTATCTCTGTATATGCATTCAAATAATAAATTCTGGTTAGCCAATTTTTTCTGTTATTAGACAAACAATTTGTTAAATTTATAGTGAGAGTATATACTTGGTTCTTAACTGAAACACAAGCTTATTATATACCTGTGTCTATATATGTAATATATAGGGTATATGAGCACAGACTTTCACACAACCCATCACTCTCCACTCTATCTCATAACACTGATGTCGAAAAAATAAATAATTACCATTATACATATTTCATGCTAAACCAGCAATCATCAGTTGGTCCAGATTACCATCTCTACACATATATGCTATAATTGCTCAGATATATATTAAGATAGCCAATCCTCATACTTTAATGGACAGGCTTCAATCTACTCCACACCTCAACTTTTCAACCATCCATCCAATTGAAAATCTGTTGTTGGAATGCTCATACCTTGTATATGTATTAAATGGATTATATCCGGTACATGAGGGGTCAGATTGACTTTAGGTCAACATGGGTGTGACAAGAATCTCAGCCTCAGGGTAGCCTTTGAGCATTCCATCATCAGATTTTCAATTGGATGGATGGTTGAAAAGTTGAATTGTGGAGTAGACTGAAGCCTGTCCATCAAAGTATGAGGATTGGCTATTTTAATATATATCTGAGCACTTATAGCATATATGTGTAGAGATGGTAATCTGGACCAACTGATGATTGCTGGTTTGGCATGAAATAGGTATATTGGTGATTTATTTTTTCGACATATGTGTGTGTTCAAGTGTATCTGTTATGAGATAGAGTGGAGAGTGGTGGGTTGTGTGATAGTCTGTGCTCATATACCCTATCTAATACTTTTTTCTTAAAAAATTAGAATAATTATTTTTGAACTATGTGTAACATTTGATTATTTTATAAAATATCCAAGAAAACGTGGTAATCATCTGAACAGCCTTTTTATATTTCTTAACAATTTCTTGAAAATATAAATAATAATGTTATTTCACCCAGTATATATACATCATTTTAGAAAATGGAAAATGTTCTGTTTGATGATAGTAATATGACAATATGTAGAACTCTAAAAATTAATCTCAATAAAATAGAAAATGCAAAAGATATCAAGCAGATTATGTGGATATATATTTGCAGATAATACAGATGTATGCCATACTACTCTACTTAATTAAAGATAGAGTGTTTTTGTGAATGACAAATTTGTTACATTTTGTAAAGTTTGCCTAATAAGATAGTTGAAATTATAAAAAATTATATGTTTTTATGTAATATTAATAACTTTATTTTTTTAAGATCCACAACTGGGTATTAAGTGTCTTGTTTTGATTACAACTTTTGATATTTATTTTTTAGGTAATTATATGAAAATAATTATAATAAATGTTGAATCTATCACAACTCATTCAAATTTTTAATAAATTTTATTTTTGTTATTACTACCAAATAAATTATATGTTAAGATTTATTTACATTTTTTTCAATAAAATATTGGCATGGCTTTTGCTTTTGTTTATCATTTCATCCATTATTTTATGTTTTGGGTATTATTACTAAAAACAAATAAATGTAAACTTATGCCACAATTCCCTTGCATATTCAACCATTATTTACTCAATTATTTGTTACAGTTAAAATACACAAGATGTTAAAATGCAAAACTTTAATTAATAAAAAAAATGATTTTTATATGCTTACAATAGTATGGTCATTTTTTTTTTGGAAATAAAGTGTTGTTTTGGGTCTAATTTTATGCTGAATTCAACTTAGTAGTGTATTCTTCATGAGCTTATTATTTTTTATTCCACAACATCTTTTATATTCTCATCTTATTATATTAACTTTCTATATATTAATAATATGTATACATTAAAACTTCTGATTTATTAATAATTTTATAATGCTTTTTTATTTGACATTTGAGCTTCAGTAATTGAAATATCATATGCTCCTGTATGAAAATTATAAATTTTCTGAAATATACTTTTATGTTTATTTTTACTCTTGTCTTCAGAAATGTTCCCGAATGCCTCATTTTCATATAAATTAACACAATGCAATTCAAAATCCATTAAACTAATTCTTATCACATATTTATAAATTCAACATAGCATTTTATTTAGTTACAAACACAAACAATAACACATACTTTGAGATGTCTTTCATGCAAAAAGCCACCAGTTTTGCTATTCATAAGTAAAATATTTTTTTTATATAAAAATATATTTTAAAAAATCAAAACTTTCTATTCAGCATTTATTTCTTTTTTAATGGGACTGTCATATATTAAAATAAAACAACTGTTTAATCACATAGAGGCAAAACTCTTCATACAGTAGCACCACTACTTTCGGGATATTGTATAGGTAGGCATTAGATAGCTGGTTCAAGCACAAACCTTCCTTTATCCTTGATTACAGTGGATTTCACTGAGTGGCACTACTATATGAATAGATTACCCATTGTGTAAACAGTTTGTGTAAGCATAAAAATGGTGATCATGTGGTGAGCATGTTATGTTTAGTGGTTTTACAATTCGAATACTAAATATATCCAATAGTTTCCTTTATGCAGAAAAACACCTGATTACGTTTATTGATTAGTACATGAACAACAAAACCAAAAGTCACTAAATTCAAATTATATAAATCTAAGTAAATAATTACAAATTTATTTATCAAAAATTCTTACATTGCAACTTTTAGTGTTAGATAGTATACCATATATGCAACATAATTTTTGCAATATAAAAATATTGTCATTAATTTTAAGTCCGTTCATGGAAATGTGAATGGAAGACTTACCAGCAATGTCTATTAATACAATAACTTCAGAAGTAAATTGTATAATAGAAACACTATAGACTGTTTTACCAATTTGAAATTTTTTTTAATTTTTTTAATGATTATATTAATAACAATTTTAACATTTGTCTCAAAATCTCCAACAAATATACTAATGTAAACTTTATTTTACATACTCATATAAAAATTGTTTCAATCACCACTATTTCACAATACAATATTACATTTACCTTTATGGAATTTTTAACAATATTTCCTTAATAAAATCAGAACAAACATTAGTTGGTCTAATTATATTAGATTTATCTGGAATGACAAAGAAATTTATCTGCAAATTTAAATACAACCTGAGATTTTTTAAATGTATCCTTCACACCAATATTTTGCAGAACTAATGTTACATAATGTCTATTGTCTTGAAATTGTTTTATAATTTATAAAATAGCTTGGACTTGAATCATCAAATCTATATCAATCTTCATTTTCATTTTTTCTACCCTTTCACTTTTTTGATTTTTGCTGCCATCTTCAATAATTATTTTATAACTTTCCCAAGGATTCTTGTTTAACTTTTTTTTATGCCAATGATTTATTTTGGATCAATATTTCCTATTATTATATACAATATCTGCCTGTGTTTTTTTCTTTGTACAGATTTATCCTAAACTGTGACATTTTACTGAGTTTTGCCTTCATTATATTAAGTACCTATTATTTCTTGTCTTGTTGATTTTTCCCAATGTTCAATATAGACAGTTGTTCTTTTCATTTTTTAAAAATGTAAAAAACAAGCTTTTTTGTCATTAAATAAACATGATATAGTCAAGGATTAATAGCCAACAGGTTACTGTAGCTGCCTTGCAAGCAGTTGCTTGCAGACAGTTGTTGTGGGTTCACTTCATTGCTGATGCTTTGACATATCAAAAAATAAAATTAACATGGTTTCAACACATTGTTGCAGGATCATGTGATTATCAGTTCCTTACATATGCCTTTTATCAAATGGTATTATCTTCTATTAACTTTTGCATCAGACACACAACAGTTTTTTTATAATATTTAATAAATCAATAAATGACAAGATTATTTTTATATTTTGAAATTTCAGCAGTTTTTAATTGTTCCAACAGTTAATAGGTACAAAATATAGGTCAGCAGTAATTTCTTAAATAAATCATAAATATTTTTAAGTTTTACAATTGCTAATATGTAAATGATGTTTGATGTTGAGAGATTTTTCATCTTTCAATCATTCTTTTTTGATCAGATAATATCTAATTTTAATAATTTAATAGTTTTAAAAACAGATTTTTTTCTTCTTTGTTGAAGATTGGGATTCAATAATTATTTTCATCTTGGCTCTGGATATGAGTATTAAAAGTTTGAGCACTATATATTTCTATGACTGATGTTTTATTTTTAGCATAATAAAATTTTGTCTGTATTTCCAAGATTGGTAATAGTCTCTGACAAATTTGAAAACATTTAAAAAATATACTGTGATGATTATTATAACATATTAATAACTTTTATTCATTCATTAGACTAGAGATTATTCCATAATGAACAATAATTCTGTAGTGTAATTTTTAATATACCATTCTCATGTAAAGAAGGGACTGATTTCTATTCAATTTTCCACCTTGGAGAATGATAAAATTATAAACATATAAGCAAAGATGTGAAAAATGTATAATTCCCAAGATGCACATTTTATGCTGAACCAGTGCTAATCAGTTGGTCCATTATAACACCTCAGAAATGTTTAAAAATAATTTCTTCTGACATAAGAACATTTAATTTCTTTTGTCATTCATTTTAAAGTAATTCAAATTTGCAAATTCTACATTACCCACTATGAAATTACCATCTCAAAATATATATATATTGTAATGGGCACATACGCCATTACATTATTTATTTTTTAAAATTGAGACATTGAAAAGTTCACATTTAAAACCTTTTTTTTTAAGAATTAAACATTGAAAGTTAAAATTTTATCTTTTTTTTCAAGTGTCATAGTATCAGCCAGGACATGAACCCGCAACCTGGGCAACTGCTAGTAAGGCAGTTGTGCTGACCTCTCGACCACCAATGCAAGATTAAAATTCTATCTTAAACTCATATATATATATAAAATTACACAGATGAAAAAAATTATTAAACGAAAACTTTATTAAAGAAAAAGTATTTAAGACTAAATTTTCAGTAAAGATTTAAAAATAAAAATATATCTAAGTTTGTACAAAAAAATTAATTAGTGTTATTAAAAAATGGAAATGATTTATTTCAATTAGTCCAAGTAAACTAGCCCTTGGGCACTTCATAATATATAATCAAAGGTCAGATAAGATAGATAAATCGTAACTTCTGGAGTGGGAGACAAATTGTTATGTTATAGTATGATTAATATTAAGAAAAATACGTGTGAAACTGTGTGTATTCCAGAAGTTAAAAGTGTTAAATAATTACATGTGAAAGTAAATGAATTGATTTAATAAAAATAAAAATTAGAAATTACAAATGGTTTTTCATATATATATTTTATAAAAAGCAAGGTGCAATACAAGATGGAAGACCCGAGTAAATAATTAATTAAATGAAGGATTAAAAATATAAAGAACAATTTAATTAATTAGATCATAAATAATCCCAGAATACTTTTGCGATTAAAATTGATAAACTAAAAGTAGATACAATCTCGCAGGAAAAAGACAAGTCAGTGTCAGTCCTGTTTTTCTGAGAGACTTATGGGTAGCGTGAATTTCGAAACAGGACTAACAATGGGAGGAGAACCAGATATTCGGGTCTGAAGGTACCAAAGACCAACCTAGGGTAATTATACAGACTATACCTGTCTTAATATTTTTGTAAGCCTTACAGGTGCCAGTAAACTAAAGATAATTCTGTTTATAATTACTTGTTAATTTTTATACTAATAAAATCTTGTATCTGTTAAGTGGGATATCTTAATTTTATGCAAGAGAGTAATAGTTACTTGAATTAGGTGTATTTGATTATTTCTCGTAAGTAACATTAAATCAAGTACATCACAGTTTTCTTTATTGATGTGTCCAAGTTCGCCAAGGTTGGTGAATAATTATTCATTTTTAGCGTTTAAATTACGTTAATTATATTTTCTTTTCTAAATAAAAATAAGTTAGTAGGGAGAGGAGATTTAAGCTCTAATAAAATGACTACAGATTTATTGAATCATTTTTATAATTTTATATGGAAGTATGGGAAATGTATTCACCCTGTAGATTTACTAAACCATTCATAGGCCATAACTATTATCTTTAAAATGTCCAAAAGATTATGATCACTGTGTTGATTGCATAGATTGGGGAGCATCTTTCTTCCAATTCGCCCATACCTCACCAAGGGGAATCTTGTCATTTTTGATTCACCTGCACTTCACTCCAGGGAATCTTGACTTATTTTCATCATATGTCCAAATCAGGAGTATGACCTATCTCCTGGATATGTTTAGCTAGCATTGTGGGAGCTCTGCTTGGATAACCAAACGCCGAACCATTGCAACTTCACACCTAGCAAGTTCTTTCTAAGTATTAGTCTGCCTGAAGTGGCATACTTCATTGTCATTGTTATTTGATTTATAAAGTGTAAATCAGCCAAGATGCCATATCTTTCTTCCTAATGTATATGCATGCACCGCCATCCCCCACTTGTATTTATCTTAAGCATAGTTACTAAAGTCTATAGTGATCATACACCTACTAACCATTTATCTCTTAAGTAATTTCGTTGGAGGTTTGATGCAATTATTTCAAATTACTCTCCCTCCTCTTACAATCAAGCAAAGGTACCAAGTTCGCTTCACAACTTTGATTCAAATATATTGTATGAATAAAATTATTTAGTTCAATTTGTCTCAAATAACTGTTGTTTATTTAAAATGATTTATGAATTACTTTGTTAAAATAATCTTAATGAAAAGTGTCTCCACGTAATACCACGGTTAAGTTATTGATAAATTAACGAAACCTTTGCAATCGTATTCCTGTCTCAAGGCTATGATATATATATTTGAATTTTGTCTACCACCAGATAAATATACTATCTCAATGAAGTATACTTTTGAATATTTTAACTATATTAATCAAAATCAGTATTAAAGCAAAAATCAATATTAGATGCTATTTTAGCATTCATTTATAAAACATGTAAACTTTTCAATATTTTTCCGTGCGCTCTCGCACTATAGAACTGTATTAAAGCAAAAACAATATTAAGTGCTATTTTATCATTCATTTATAAAACTTGTAAACTTTTGAATATTTTTACGTGCGCTCCTGCCCTATCGAACTGTATTAAAGCAAAATCAATATTAAATGCTATTTTAGCATTCATTTATAAAACATAAACTTTGAATATTTTTACTTGCGCTCTCGCACTATATAATTGTATTTAAAACAAAACTACTGTTAAATGTTATTTTATTATTTATTCACAAACATGTAATTATGAACATTTCTACATATGCCCCTGCACTATATAAAGGTATCAAACCAAAATCGTTATTAAGTATTACTTTATTATAAATAAATCATGTAAACTTTTGAATAGTTATATATATGCAACCGCACTTTATTATTAGTAAATTATGTAAACTTTTGAATAGTTATTTATGCAACTGCACTATATATCTGTCTGTATTAAAGATACCAATGGTAAATATAAACTTTTGAATAGTTATTTATGCAACCGCACTATGTATCTGTTTGTATTAAAGATACCAATGGTAAATATATTTTGATTCTTTTGTAAACTATCTGCAGCTTGAAATCGGAAAGCAAAAATGTCTGAATCATTTAATAAATCTGCGTCATAAAATATTATCTCATAGTCGAATCCTATCATGTAGTTAATATAGTTTTTAGATCTAAGTTAAGCTATCTCTTGGTTCATTCAATATCTCAAAAAATCATCATCATCATTGTAGGTCTCATGTATTATGCTGCAGCTCTGGGCCATGAAATAATTAATTTACAAGATATCACCGCAAGTGTCATCCATAGTGTTATAGATTTAGGGAATGGGCAAGCAGGTTAGAATTCACGAGTGCTCCTGACATGGGTATCTTGGGCATGATTGGATTCAGGATACTTTTGCTCAGATTCTAAGTCTTGTTGAATGGACATACATGTTCGACCGGTAAAATAGATTAATATATGATAAGATTCCGTTTACATTTTGACATTTCAGCAGTTTTTAATTGTTACAAAATTTCGGTCAACAATAGTTTCTTTAATAAATCATAAAATATTTTTCAATTTTGCCATTGCTACCAGATAAATGATGTTGGCTGTTGAAAGATCTTCCATCTTTGAAATCATTCTTTTTTGAACAGATAATATCTAATTTGTTTAATTTACTAGTTCTAAAGACACAGATTTTTTTTTGGTTTGGTTAAGATTGGGATTTAGTAATTATTTTGTTCTTGGCTCTAATTATCAGCTTTAAAAGTTTGAGCATTATTTATTTCTATGATTGATGTATTATTTTAAGCATAAGAGGAATTTGGCCTTGGTTTGAAAATTGGTAATAAACTCTGACAAATTTAAGAACATTTAAAAAATGTACTGTGATGATTATTACAATATATTAATAACATTTTACTCATTCATTAGACTACAGATTATTTGATAATGAACAATATTTCTGTAGTGTAATTTTCACTATAACATTCTCATGTAAAGAAGGGATTGATTTCTATTAATCAAAGACATGTAAAAAATATATAATCCCCATGATGCACATTTCATGTTCAAATAGTGCTCATCAGTTGGCCCATTATAACACCTGAGAAATGTTTCAAAATAATTTTTTGTGACATAAGATCATTCAATTTCTTTTGTCATTCATTTTAAACTAATTCAAATTTGCAAATTCTACATTAACCATTATGAAATTACCATTTCAACATATAACTGGTATATTCAGATCTTGACTATTATTGAAGTAGTTATATAGTCCAAGTTTTTACGTTCATTTACTATTGAAAAGTTGGGCTTTTTGATAAATGCAAGAGCCAAAACTCGATCTTAGTATGAAAATTGTAATGCTATTGATTAGTCATATTCTCGTTTGTAATTACATAAATATGCCGTTTACAGTTTTTATTTTGTCTGACTTTGCCATTGATAGTTGTTATTTATAATCTTACATAAATATTATATTTTATGTAAATGATATTTTAAATGCGAATTACTGATGCAAAAAAGTAAATTTTTGAATATTATATTCCTACAAAAAGTAATGATCTCGTTCATATCATGGCCATTTTACTTTAGATGCAATTTTTCTGCTTAATTTAAGTATCAATTAAAGACAATCATTGTCAGACAGAAGCCATTCATGTCATCATTGTAGTTTGTCTAAAAAATTTAAAGAATATTTTGATATTTCATGCACATTTTTAGAAATAAAAAGATAAGTTGCCAAGGTGGTAACTACCAATTGAGTGCCTACCACTCAGCCTCAATACATCTAGTTTTTGCACATACTTCAGATAATTTGCATAGGGCTTCTTATCCATTTAGTCCGAGCGATACATGTTTCGCATGGATGTATTATGTCAGTTACCAGGGAACTATTAATATTATCTCAGATAACATAAGTGTGGCAATATTCCTAGCAATAACTACTCATAGCTAACAAATGACATATACTCTTAGATATATGCCATACATTCATGCCGAATAATAGATGTTTAAATGGTATTTATATTCATTCTTTTTATTACAACTTTAACTTTGAGTTGCAAAACTATAAACAAAAAAATTATTTATAAATTTTAAATACTAACCCGTTTTATTTTTTTATGTTTAAGCCATTACTTCTGATTTTTATGTGAGCACTCTTTATTGCATAATGATTTAAATTATTTAAGTTGTTTATGATAAAATAAATATGAATAACAATGAAATTTATACGCAAACAAACTTATATACCTAAACGACTATTACAATGTCATATATATATATATTTATTTAAAAAAACATACACAGTTTCCTTTGTTTACCAGTATTTTTAGATCCATGTAAAATATATTCAAAATAAATGCCTCTATATGTACAAGAGATTAACATGAATATGATACATTATATAATTTTTATTATAATTTTAATTTTCAATCTGCGGCATATAAAATTTGATTTACTCTATATTATAACATTTTTCATCTTGTTAGGTTTTTTACGCATTATAAATGCACGAGTTAATCATGTTATGTCAAAAAGAAGAAAGTTGTATTTCTATTTCTAAAAACATAACTATGTTTCCTGATCAACTCCGCCTAGAATTGTTATGAATTGTGCTATTGACGAAATCAGCTTTTAATTTATTTGATCTGGGCACCAGGATTCATAAGTATCCATTAAAATCTGTCACCAGCACGTCTTGTAAGTTGTAAATAAAAAAAAGATGTTTTTTTTTTAAAATTATCGATATTAGATTTTACCGTGAAATAGAATTATTTCTTAAATATTGTTATTCCTGGAACTTATTCATAACATATTGGCAAAGGTAAATTACCTTTTTATATCTTACTAAACTAATAATAAATTTAATAGTAATTAATAACTATTATTAATAATGTACAAATGAAAAATTGATATTAGAAATATTTTTATTCTAACATTAAAAATCTGTTTAAGTTAAATTGAAAATTAAATAAACTGGAGAGAACACACACTAATCCAAATATGAATACATTAATAAAAAATAACAGTTAGAAAGATAAATTAAGTTCTTGATTAAATAAAAGTCTCTTGATCGATTAAATTAAAGTCTCTATCAGGTTCTATTATACGTATATTTTTATGAGTTGTTTGCAAAATGGTTTGTCGACAATTCAGTCACAATTGTGAATATTAAAGTGATAGCCTACCGGTAAGTTTAGTGAATAAGTTGTAGCTTATTATGCATAGTTTTTTGGGTGAGAATGAGCTTGGCTATCGGTTATTAGTTGATCTTATATTCTATTCTGAAAAATAGTCGCAGAAGCTTTTCTAGTGTCCAGCTTCTTAACGATGTCAGGTAAAGCCCTGCTCTACTACCGCATGAAGAATTATTTCATTGTGAACTGGTCTTGGATTTCATAATCCAAAACCAGCCAAAGGAAAAAAACAGACAAGACATTCATCAAACTGGTCTCTGCCTTTTATACTAGAGGCCCAGTTTTCAGACTTCTGTGCATGTTATTATGGCATTTAGGTTCATACTCTTGTACATTCTTTATCATTTTTCAATTACAAAGTCTTTATTTTTTCCAGTATAATTCTGCCATCTTAAATTAGCTAAAATATTTTTCTTTTAGCTTATCTTTTTACTTTTTGAATTCTTTTACTTTATCAGGATTAATAATCTGCTATTCTCTCAAATTTCTACTTGTATTTTTAATTACATAAAAAAATATAAAAGACAATTTTAATTTTCACTGTACGTTTTTTTAAAAAAATAAATTATACTAATAAAAAAAATTCAGTTTACTCTTTTTTTTAGCTTTTACCAACTGCCAATATATTTGTACCATATATAAATAAATGGTACAATATATAACAAAAATTATTTATAAATTTTGAATAGTAAGCTGAAACTGTTTGTCACGCATATTTATGATATTTCTGTTAGCATTCTAACTGCTAAACCATTAAAATACACAAAGGATCAATTATAAAATTTGCTGATTGTGGTACTTACGCATTTGTGCTAATTGATAAAAATTTATATAATGATTCTACCAACATCCCATACATTATGTGATAATGTCAAATTCAGATGTCAATAGTAAATAAAATTTCTGTTTCATGATAGCTCTTTTTTTTAATATTCCAAAGCGTTGGCCAGGAAGCTAACCCCTGGACGACTGCTTGTAAGGAAGCTGCAATAACCACTCAACCAACAACACTTGACTAGCACATTTATTGTCTATAAACAGCAAACTACAGTCTTCATAATAACACTGAAATAATAAAGCATGTTCAGATAATTTTGTTATTAAGTGAACAATTTATCAAATTTATAGTGAAAATATTTATTTGGTTTTTACAGATTTAATAAAAAGTATTTTTTTTAGTATATAAATATTTGAAAACCGTTCACTCATCACAAACATGGAGCTTTAATTTCATATGTTATAAATAAAGTATCAAATAAATTGTAGAAGTTCATCAACACAACCCTTTATTATTCATTAAAATAACCATTTGATAAAAATGTGAATGAAAATGTTATTACACTAAGTATGCATATATTACTTTAAAAATAATGTATATAATGCTCTTATATATAAATGAAGGTGCTCTGTTTAATTAATATAAAACTATTATCTGTATGCTCTGTGTATTTTGGACTTGTATAAAATGCTTTTTTATAAAAAAAATAGACGTTCACTAAAATTAATTTCCAATGTGCTCTCTAACACTAATTGGTAATCAAGAAGATAAAATAGGAATTAAAACGCTATTTTTTGTATATCTATGTCGCGCATAAACTACACACTTTATTTTACATTTTAAAATGATACAAAAGTATATTATGCAGGTGTACAAAGATTATGGAGATGTATGCCAAAATACAGTGGGGTGGCAGTAGTACATTATATATTAACAGATTAATTATAAAGGTGTATAATTATATGTACACATCTATGTAATATTATTAAACTGACATTTGTACAATTGTCCCACTCTTTTAGATGTTTTCTTTTGACTGGAAGGTTTGATTCTTTTTCAGCTGGTAACTATCAAGTTATCTCTGTATATAGCAGAAGATCAATATGGAACATAACTAGAATTATTGTTGTCTATTAGATTCCTTTAAATAATGCAATAGATATGACATTCTGTCATATTTATTATTTCACAAATTATTTTAAGATTTGGGCATTATTATTATTATAAAAGAAATACAAATATTTGATTAATGTAAATTATTTGACATTTCTTTCCACAATCCCATCAGCATATTTAATCATTACCTACTCATAATTTTATTATGCTTTAAATACATAAATACAAGTACAAGATATATAAGGCAGTAATTTAAGTAATAAATGAGGATAACGTATTCATGTGTACCATAGCAATATGTTTTATTAATTTCTCATTTTAAAACAATATTAATTTCCATCTCATTTTTTCGAACTTCAGATTGCTTCAACATACCAGTATATTTCTCATAGACATATTATCTTTTATTCCACACCATTTTCGTTATTTTCATTTTATTAGACCGTTTTGTAATTTAATAGCACATATAGATAAGGTGTGTCATTCATTATTTTGTTTTCTTATTTACCTTACAAGCATTTAAGAATTTGTCCATCATATATTTCTTTAATACATTTCTTAGCTTGTTATCTTAACAGTATTTGCATTTCCCCCAAGATTTAATATGTTATCTTCAAACTCATTTATAAAATTATCTCAAATGTATTTGTATAATTATTTTTATATTTGAATTCAAAAATGTTTCAAATTATCTCATCACAATTTAGAAACTTAATCCAATCTCATTTGAAATTTATTAAAGTAATTCATATTGCATATTTATAAAATCAACTTACTGCTATTTTCACCATACTAAAAGACATCAGGTGTTGATGTTCAAAACTACATAGTTATCATTTATAAACATGCTATATTTTAGAAAACCAATTTTTCATTAAACATTAATATGTTTTATTAATAATACTATCAACCATCAAAATAAAACAATATTTTGGGTACTATATGTTTATAATTATATCAGATTTATCTGTAATGACATAAAAAAATTTATCTACAATTTTAGATGCAACCTGACATTTTTTAATGTATCTTTCTATGTATACAGAAAATCAATATTTGCAGAACAAATGTCCCATAATGTCCATTGTCATGAAATTGTTTTATAATTTATAAAACAACTTGCATCATCAAATCAACATCAATCATTTTTATTTTTTCTACCAACATTTTCACTTCTTAGATTTTTGCTGTCATCTTCATTATTTATTTTATAATTTTCCCAAGGATTCTTATTTAACTGTTATTTATACCAAGGATTTTTGATTTTATATCAATATTTCCTATTGAAACAGTTAACCTTAGTTCAAAGTCGAGTTTCACACTTCTACCACTGTCCACGTACCATTATGTTTGTTTGTTGTAAAACATATATAGTAGCGTATATACGTAATTAAAAATATTAGGTAATTTTGTATTTTTATATTTTAATACATTATAATTTTTTCTGTTAGTCCAGTATTTACCTTGCTATGACATCATTAGCCTGAAGGCATACTACTCTAACCACCTGATTTTTAAGATAATGTCACCTAGTGATTTGCAGACAAATGTAATCGCTAAAATTTTTCGGCATATCACGTGGTGACGTTACGTCAAAGATCGCTAGATTAGAATAGGATGCCCTCAGGGTAATGTCGTCATAGAAATGAAGAGCGGGGGAAAGGCACATGGTACAGGGTCATGAGGTCAAAATGGAGAAAAAGGCACGTGGTACAGAATAATGCCGGTGGCGTCCATCCTGAAAAAAAAATGGTAAAATTAATAAATAGGACACAAAATAGAGTGATATGCGGCAAAAAAAGATTAAAAATAATATATACATCATGAATAATTAACTAAAATTGGACACAAAATATGAAAATGTAAGATAAATATCACTACAAAATTAATAAGTAAAAACTGCGAGTCCACAAATCCTGAAAAAAAAAATTAATAAATAGGACACAAAATAGTGATATGCGGCAAAAAAAGGTTAAAAGTAATATATACATCATGAATAATTAACTAAAATTGGACGCAAAATAGGAAAATGTAAGATAAATATCACTACAAAATTAATAAGTAAAAACTGCGAGTCCAAAAATCCTGAAAAAAAAATAAATAAATAGGACACAAAATAGTGATATGTGGCAAAAAAAGGTTAAAAGTAATATATACATCATGAATAATTAACTAAAATTGGATGCAAAATAGGAAAATGTAAGATAAATATCACTACAAAATTAATAAGTCATCTTAAAAGTACTATATAAATTTTAAAAAACTTATCATAAAGTGAAAACTGCGAATCTACAAATAACTGCGAGTCTACAAATATTAATTTTCTTTTTTAAAAAACGTATCATAAAGTGCGAGTCCTGAAGTAATAATTCTGCAAGTATTCAAATAATAATTTTGTCATCTTAAAAAAACCTATCATAAAGTGAAAACTGCGAGTCTACAAATATTAATTTTGTCTTTTTTAAAAAACGTATAAAGTGCGAGTCCAGAAGTAATAATTCTGCAAGTATTCAAATAATAATTTTGTCATCTTAAAAAAACCTATCATAAAGTGAAAACTGCGAGTCTACAAATATTAATTTTGTCTTTTTTAAAAAACGTATAAAGTGTGAGTCCAGAAGTAATAATTCTGCAAGTATTCAAATAATAATTTTGTCATCTTAAAAAAACCTATCATAAAGTGAAAACTGTGAGTCTACAAATATTAATTTTGTCTTTTTTAAAAAACGCAAAATAGAAAATAGGAAAATGTAAGATAAATATCACTACAAAATTAATGTCATCTTAAAAGTACTATATAAATTTAAAAAAACCTATCATAAAGGAAAACTGCGAATCTACAAATAACTGCGAGTCTACAAATATTAATTTTGTCTTCTTTAAAAAACGTGTCATAAAGTGCGAGTCCAGAAGTAATAATTCTGCAAGTATTCAAATAATTTTGTCTTTTTTAAAAAAAACACATCATAAAGTGAAAACTGTGAGTCTACAAATCATAATTAATCATAATTCAGTCATCTTAAAAGTACTATATAAATGTATGAATTTTTTTTTAGTGGAAATAACTACGAATAAAAACTACTGTAATTTATAAGGAAAATAAAAGATGAATATCACAACAAAATGCGTACTTACCCAAATAACGATTACTGCGGTGGACTGAACTGGCTTATATGTTGTAGAATTGCACCAAAATGACCATCTTTGTAGGTACGCCTCCACATAAACTCCGTCAAATAGGAGTCTAAGTGTTGACGTGCAGTTCCTCTGTGCTTCTTATTCCTCCATTTGACTAAACCCCACAACCTTTCAATATTTTGCGTGTGAACGCCAGTTGTCGGGTCTACAAAATTATACGTGTGGTTCACTCGATGGTGCTCGTATCCAGCCAGCTCCAATTCTTCTGTTTTATATCCTTTCCAGCAATCGCTATAAATAGTAGTGCCTTGGTGCACATTCTCCAAAATGGCTTGCATGAGACTGGATGCACTTCTATCTGCAACGGCTATTATAAAACATTCATCTGTTTCTCTGCAGATACCGCCAAATACCCATTGCTGTGGAAGTACTCTGCCGGCATTGTTCTTACGTTTGGAGAATAGAGTTTCGTCTATTTCCACAATTGTGTTAGGGCCTCCGATTTTCCGCCTTTCATTATGTAACAGCTTCCATGCACATACTTCGCGGAGATAGTTGTTCCAGTCAATCACAGTCTTGTCCGCCATTTCTAACTGGTCAGCACAAAATAGGATAGACGTTAATTCTCTGGACCAACAATATATAAAACGGAGAGCCGTTACGAAGGATATTCTGGAGCCTTCAAACCACGTGCCTTTTCTTATGGGAGTTTTTTTCAGACAATCTTTCAAATTGCACCACCACTGTTTTTCAGTACCATGGATGTACTTCTTCATCTCATGGCCATTTTCACACAATTTCACACGGTGTAAAACTCCTTCTTGTTGGAAGAAAGCTATCGCCTCTTCTTCACATTTTGGGAGATCCCACAACTTCAGATCTCTTGTTTCAATATTAGCCATTTCTAAATTGATGTCTAAAAATGGAAAATCTGGAAAATTAATAAAATATAAAATACATCCACTTAATATCATAGAAGAAATAACATGTAAATTACTTACAATTGTTGAGAAAGTAATGATTTCTTTTAAAAAAATGGTAAAAAAATTGCTGAACTATTAAAACACTGAAAATGAAATCACTGAAAAAAATGCTGCTGCACTAAAAAAAATGATGCAACAAATAGGAAGAAATCCACTTTTAAATCTCACGGGTCGAAAAAAATCTCGTGGATGAAAAAATCAAATCTCTCGAATTTCGTTGCCATGACAATGTTTCATGTGTTCTTCCGACGATGCAAAGATTGGATAATTACAGCTGTATGCCTTCAGGCTTATGATGTCATAGCAAGGTAACAAAAAATCAAATCTCTAGAATTAGTCATGTCAGTCTCTTCATTGCCATGACAATGTTCATGTGTTCTTCCGACGATGCAAATATTGGATAATTACAGTTGTGTGCCTTCAGGCTAATTACGTCATAGCAAGGTAAATACTGGATTACCTTTTTTCATAACATAAAATGTAAATTCAAGATAACTGTCTGAAATAATTAAGGGGTGGGGAGTTTGACTTCTGATTTTAAACCAGGAAATTGTAAATTAAACTTAAAAAAGTAAAAGTTAAAACAAAGCTAATGCATTTTAGTTAACTATTAACATTGTTTTATTCAAATCCATTTCCAAGCAGAAAATTGATTTGAATTGATTTTAGACAGTTATTTTAAAACTGAATCTTCACTAACAATAGAGTAAAGATTCTCCTAAAATAGAGATCCATTAGAGGCAGGAAATCTATTTTAGAATAAATATTCTCTAAGGGGCCAAAAACTGATATAAATAAACCTACAAATTTGTTACGTTAGAGTTGGGTCAGTCGTTGCTAGGGGACTTCACGTCCATTTGAAATTTTGGAGAACCAAATTGCCATCCGCCATCTTCAGCCGAACCTTGCCGCAATATAGCCGCAAAGAATGCCGCCTGCCGTTGCCGATTCACCAGTGCTTCCAAAGAATCCTGAGGTAACCAGCCAAAAGACTGTATAACCGCCTTATTTAATTTTAACTGTAATTTAATTTATAAGATAATAATTTCGTTATATTTAATGTTTTTTTTTGAAGCTTTGTTAACCGTTTATATCAATTCTTTGCTTCCTAATGATAATGCTATCCAACTCACGCTTATTATTTTTATTAGTTAGTGTGGTTATGATTTAAGTTTAATATTTTTATATTTTCTTTATTTATTTATAAATGCCTCTAAAAACTTAATCTTACGAACTTCTATTAAACAGGGAAAAGGTGGGGAATTAAAATGAGTTCTTATTAATTATTTTAAATACTTTGTAAGTTTGGGTTATATTTTAAATCAATATTTTTTATATAAATGTTTTGTTGTAAATTAATACGAAACGTATAAATATTTTGCAATCCGGGGTGGCTATTGGTGTCCATTAGTATGATAAATTTCTTATTGATCATCATCGCCACAAAGACTGGCGACTTAAATTTGTTTAATAATTTGCACTCTTGTAATCTTAATTATATTTAAATATTGATTCAGAAAGTGGGGAGCAATGCAAGCTTCATTAATATTAGTTAATTCATAATCAATGACTTTATATTACGTAGGTCATTATACTCGGATGTTATTACGTCTTTGTTAAACCAATTAGGGCTTTACTTTAATAGTTAAATTTTTTAATTTTATATTATTATGATAGCGTTGCTAGCATATATCTAATTATTTATAAGCCATATACGGCTTCGATCTGATTCGCCTGCACCTCACTCCAGGGAATCACGATCATTTCGCTAATCATTCTCTCCTCCAAGTATATAAATTATATATTGCTTTGAATCGCCTGTACTTCACTCCAGGGATTCAAAGCTTCGTCGTTCGTATCCTCATCATAAAGAAGTCTAAGTTTACTTCTAGATCGTCCAGGTTAGAGTAGATGAAGCAATGTATAGTTTGCCGCGGTCCGGCCTATAGTATCTTCCTACCAACCTTCTTCTTCCTGTACCATCTCAGCAAAAGGCTGGCCAGTATCGTCGTTATATAAAATTGGAGAATGACCTTATCCTGGCCAAATGTGCCCTTTCCTGTCGTTGATATTATGCTAGCACCGCCATTTCTTACAGATAGTTTCAGCCTGTTTGGCAAAGTAAAATAGTAATAATATGCGATAATAAAACGTTTTCTCTCTATTTGTTGGAGTTTAAACTCAACTCCTCGCGAAGCTGCCCTCCCTCTTTACTGAAATAAACTTTTCCCGCAAATATTGAGTTTATGCTATATCCTAATGTTGAAAATATAAAAGAAATAATGTTTTATACTGCTGATCAAAAATATATCCGTATTATAATTATTATAAATGAAATATCGAAATAAAAACAATAAACTTATGTATTAAAATCTTTTAATTAGCGAAACTCGAATATACTTTATAAATGAATTTTATATGTAAAACGGCCACCAAACCACTCCGATAAATCCGCCTCTTGTAACCGCCGCACTAACTTAATATTTGTCAATATCAATATAACCTTAATAATAGCGTCTAGTCAATTATATATATAAAATCATCATCTATTATGTTAAAATAAATATTTATATTTTAAACTTAATCCAGTTGTTCGAATCTAATTGTTAATATTATATTTATGTATACGTGTAACTTAATATCTTGAGGTTCACTCAATCTCTCATCATCATTACCAGTTGAGTATCATGTAACACGTTGTAGCACCCGGCCAGATGTAATGAATTTATGTGGTGTCACCATAAGTGTTGTTCATAATGTTATAGATTTGGGGAATGGGAAAATAGGTTAGAATTCATGATTACTCCTGACCTGTGCATCTCGCGCATGATTGGATTCTATGTACTTTTGCCTGGATTCTAAATCTTGTTGGATGGACATACATTTTCGACCGGTACACTATTAATGTCTCAAATATCTGACTGTTTTTTCTTTGTGCACATTCAAAATAAATTGTAATATTTTACTGAGTTTTACCTTCAGTATATCTGGTATCAATTATTTCTTATCTCATTCATTTTTCTCAATGCTCAATATAGACAGTTGTTCTTTTCGTATTTTAAAAAAGTAGAAAAACAAAATTTTTTGTAATTAAATAAACATTGTTTAAACACAATCTGTTGCCAAATCATGTGATTATGAGTTTCAAATGTCACACAGACACTTTCATAAAATTTAATACATTAATATATGACAAGATTCTGTCTATATTTTTATATTTCAGCGGTTTTAAATTGTTTCAATACATATCAGTTACAAAATTTCGGTCAACAATAGTTTCTTTAATAAAGCATATTCTTCCATCTTTGGAATCATTTTTCTTTGATGAGATAATATCTAATTTGTTTAATTTACTAGTTCTGAAGACAAACAGATTTCTTTTTTGTGTGGTGAAGATTGGGATTAAGTAATTACTTTGTTCTTGAGTCTAATTATCAGCTTTAAAAGTTTGAGCAGTATTTATTTCTATGATTGATGTCTTATTTTAAGCATAATAGCATTTGGCCTTGATTTTGAAAATTGTTAATAGACTGACAAATTTAAAAACATTTAAAAAATACACTGTGATGATTATTACAATATATTAATACATTTTTATTCAGTCATTTGATTACAGATTACTTGATAATGAACAATATATCTGTAGTGTATTTTCACTATACCATTCTCATGTACAGAAGGGATTGATTTCTATTCATCAAAGACATGTAATAAATATATAATCCCCTTGATGCACATTTCATGTTCAAATACTGCTAATCAGTTGGCCCATTATAACACCTCAGAAATGTTTCAAAATATTTTTTTGTAACATAAGATCATTTAATTTCTTTTGTCATTCTTTTTAAACCAATTCAAATTTGCAAATTCTACATTAACCATTATGAGATTACCATTTCAACATATAACTGGTATATTCAGATCTTGACTATTATTGAAGTAGTTATATAGTCCAAGTTTTTAAATTCATTTACCATGGAATAGTTGGGCTTTTTGATAAATGCAAGAGCCAAAACTCAATCTTAGTATGGAAATTGCAATGCTATTGATTGGTCATATTCTCATTTGTAATGAAATAAATATGACGTTTTCAAATTTTATTTTATTGTCTGACTTTTGTCATTGATAGTTGTTATTTATAATCATATATAAATATTATGTTTTATGTAAATGATATTTTAAATGCGAATTACTAATGTCTGACTTTTGTCATTGATAGTTGTTATTTATAATCATATATAAATATTATGTTTTATGTAAATGATATTTTAAATGCGAATTACTAATGTAAAAAAGTAAAATTTTGAATATTATATTCCTCTAGAAAGTAATGGTCTCATTCATATCATGGCCATTTTACTTTAGATGCAGCTTTTCTGCTTAATTTAAGTACCAATTAAAGACAATCATTATCAGTCAGAAGCCTTTCATGTCTTCATTGTAGTTTGTCTAAAATATTTAAAGAATAATTTGATATTTGATGCACATTTTTAGAAATAAAAAGAGTAGTCACCAAGGTGGCCACTACCAATTAAGTGCCTACTACTCAGCCTCGATCCAACTAGTCTTTCCACATACCTCAGACACTTTGCATAGGGCTTCTTATCCGTTTAGTCCGAGCGATACGTGTTTCGCACGGATGTATTATGTCAGTTTCTAGGGATACTATTAATATTATAAGCTCTGATAACGTAAGCGTGCCAATATTCCTAGTAACAACTACTCGTAGCTAACAAATGACATATACTTTTAGATATACGCCATTCATTCAAGCCGAATAACAGATGTTTAAATGGTATTTATATTCATTCTTTTTATTACAAAACCTTTAACTTTGAGCTGCAAAACTGTAAAAAAAAATTATTTATAAATCTTAAATACTAACCCGTTTATTTTTTTACGTTTAAGCCATTAATTCTGATTTTTATGTGAGCGCCCTTTATTGCATAATGATTCAAATTATTTTAGTTGTTTACGATAAAATATACACGAATGACAATGAAATTTATAGCCAAACAAACTTATATATCTAAACGATTATTACAATGCCGTACATATATATTTATTTAAAAAACATATATAGCTTCTTTTGCTTACCACTATTTTTAGATCAAAGTAGAATATAATCAAAATAAATGCCCCCATTTGTCCAAGAGATTAACGTGAATATGATACATTATTGTATAATTTTTATTATAATAATTTTAATTTTCAATCAGCGGCATATAAAATTTGATTTACTCTAAATATAACATAAATTATTTGTAAAATTCAAATAGTAAGCTGAAACTGTTGTTTGTCACACATATTTATGGTATTTCTGTTAGCATTCTAACTGCTAAACCATTAAAAATACACAAAGGATCAATTAGAAAATTTGCCGATTGTGTTACTTAGGCATATGTGCTAAATTGATTAAAATTTATGAAATGTTTCTACCAATACCCCATACATTAGGTGATAAGGTTAAATTTTTATTTCAATAGTAAATAAAATTCTTGTTTCTTGGTAGCTTTTTTTTTAATATGTCAAAACTTTCGGCCGGGAAGCTAACCGCCGTCGACTGTTTGTAAGGCGACTGTGCTAACCACTCGGCCACCAACATTTAACTAGCACATTTACTGTCTATAAACAGTAACTTTCAGTCGTCATAAAAACACTGCCATAATAAAGTGTTCAGATAATTTTGTTATTAAGCGAACAATTTATTAAATTTATAGTGAAAATATTTATTTAGTTTTTACAGATTTAATAAAAAGTATTTTTTTAGTATATAAATATTTGAAAACCAGGCACTCATCACAAACATGGAGCTTTAATTTCAAATGTTATAAATACTGTATCAAATAAATCGTAAACGTTATCAAAACAACTCTTTATGATTCTTTTAAAATAACCGTTTGATAAAAACGTGAATGAAAATATTTTTACAGTAAGTATGCATATATTACTTTAAAAATAATGTATATAATGCTCATATATATATAAATGAAGGTGCTCTGCTGCATTAATACAAATCTATTATCTGTATGCTCCGTGTATTTCGGACTTGTGTAAAATGCTTGTTTATAAAAAATAGACGTTCACTAAAATTAATCTCCAATGTACTCTCTAAGTCTAATTGGTAATCAAGAAGATGAAATAAGAATTAAAACGCTATTTTTTTGTTTATCTATGTCGCGCATAAACTACCACTTTATTTTACATTTTAAAATGATATAAAACTATACTATGCGGGTGTATACAGATTATGGAGATGTATGCCAAAATATAGTGGGGTGGGAGTAGTACATTATATATTAACGGATTAATTATAATGGTGTATAATTATATGTACACATGTATGTGATATTATTAAACTGATATTTGTACCGTTTCCCCACTCTTTTAGATGTTTTCTTTTGACTGGAATGTTTTTTTTTTTCAGCTGGTAACTATCAAGTTATCTCTGTATATAGCTGAAGTGAAAATGTACCATAGCTAGAATTATTGTTGTCTATTAGATTCCTTTAAATAATACGATAGATATGACATTCTGCCATATTTATTATTTCACAAATTATTTTAAGATTTGGGCATTATTATTATTATGAAAGAAATACAAACATTTGATTAATATAAATCATTTGACATTTCTTTTCACAATCCCGGCTGCATATTTAATCATTACCTTTTCATAATTTTATTATGCTTTAAATACCTAAATACAAGTATAAGATATATACGGCAGTAATTTAAGGAATAAATGAGGATAATGTATTCATGTGTAACATAGCAATACGTTTTGTTAATTTCTCATTTTAAAACTATTAATTTCCATCTCATTTTTTCGAACTTCAGATTGCTTCAACATACTAGTATATTTCTCATGGACATATTATCTTTTATTCTACACCTTTTTCATTATTTTCATTTTATTATATGGTTTTTTTTTATTAAATAGCACATAGAATAAGGTGTGTCATTCATTAATCATTTTATATTGCTTTCTTAGTTGCCTTACAAGCATTTAAGAATTTGCCCATATAGGTTTTTAATACATTTCTTAGCTTGTTATCATAACAGTATTTGACTTTTCCGCAACATTTAATATGTTATCTTCAAACTCATTTATAAAATTAGCACAAATGTATTTCTATGATTATTTGTATATTTGAATTCAAAAATGTTCCAAAATCTCTCATCACAACTTATAAACCTAATACAATGTCATTTGAAACTTATTAAAGTAATTCATATTGCAGATTTATAAAATCATCTTACTGCTATATTCACATTTTCACCATAGTAAAAGACATCAGGTGTTGATGTTCCCAACTACATAGTTATCATTTATAAACATGGTATATTTTAGAAAACCAATTTTCCATTAAACATTAAATAAGTTTTATTAATAATACTATCAACCATCAAAATAAAACAATATTTTGGGTACTATATGTTTATAATTATATCAGATTTATCTGTAATGACAAAAAAATTTATCTACAATTTTAGATGCAACCTGAGATTTTTTTAATGTATCCTATGTATTCAAACAAGCAATATTTTGCAGATCTAATGTCACATAATGTTCATTGTCATAAAACTTTTATAATTTATAAAATAAGTTGGTCTTGCATCATCAAATCAACATCAATCTTCATTTTTATTTTTTCTACCAACATTTTCACTTCTTTGGTTTTTGCTGTCATCTTCATTAATTATTTTATAATTTTCCCAAGGATTCTTATTTAACTGTAATTTATTCCAAGTATTTTTTATTTTAGATCACTATTTCCTATTAATGTCTCCAATATCTGCATGTGTTTTTTCTTTGTACACATTCAAAATAAATTGTAATATTTTACTGAGTTTTACCTTTATTATATCCAGTATCTATTATTTCTTATCTCATTCATTTTCCTCAATGTTCAATATAGACAGTTGTCCTTTTTGTATTTTACAAAATTAGAAAATCAAAATTTTTTGTAATTAACTAAACATTGTTTCAACACAATCTGTTGCCAAATCATGTGATTATGAGTTCCTAACGTATGGCTGTTATCAAATAGTATTGACTTTACACTGACCTTTTCACATGTCACACAAACTCTTTCATAAAATTTAATACATTAATATATGACAATATTCTGTCTATATTTTGACATTTCACTAGTTTTAAAATGTTCCAATACTTATCAGTTACAAAATTTCGGTCAGCAATAGTTTCTTTAATAAAGCATATTCTTCCATCTTTGGAATCATTTTTTTTTGATCAGATAATATCTAATTTGTTTAATTTACTAGTTCTAAAGGCAAACAGATTTCGTTTTTGTCTGGTGAAGATTGGGATTAAGTAATTACTTTGTTCTTGAGTCTAATTATCAGCTTTAAAAGTTTGAGCAGTATTTATTTCTATGATTGATGTCTTATTTTAAGCATAATAGCATTTGGCCTTGATTTTGAAAATTGTTAATAGACTCTAACAAATTTAAAAACATTTAAAAAATATACTGTGATGATTATTACAATATATTAATAACTTTTTATTCAGTCATTAGATTACAGATTATTTGATAATGAACAATATTTCTGTAGTGTATTTTCACTATACCATTCTCATGTACAGAAGGGATTGATTTCTATTCATCAAAGACATGTAAAAAATATATAATCCCCTTGATGCACATATCATGTTCAAATAGTGCTAATCAGTTGGCCCATTATAACACCTCAGAAATGTTTCAAAATATTTTTTTGTAACATAAGATCATTTAATTTCTTTTGTCATTTTTTTTAAACCAATTCAAATTTGCAAATTCTACATTAACCATTATGAGATTACCATTTCAACATATAACTGGTATATTCAGATCTTGACTATTATTGAAGTAGTTATATACTCCAAGTTTTTAAATTCATTTACCATGGAATAGTTGCGCTTTTTGATAAATGCAAGAGCCAAAACTCAATCTTAGTATGAAAATTGCAATGCTATTGATTTGTCATATTCTCATTTGTAATGAAATAAATATGCCGTTTTCAAATTTTATTTTATTGTCTGACTTTTGTCATTGATAGTTGTTATTTATAATCATATATAAATATTATGTTTTATGTAAATGATATTTTAAATGCAAATTACTAATGTAAAAAAGTAAAATTTTGAATATTATATGCCTCTAGAAAGTAATGATCTCATTCATATCATGGCCATTCTACTTTAGATGCAGCTTTTCTGCTTAATTTAAGTACCAATTAAAGACAATCATTATCAGTCAGAAGCCTTTCATGTCGTCATTGTAGTTTGTCTAAAATATTTAAAGTATAATTTGATATTTGATGCACATTTTTAGAAATAAAAAGAGTAGTCACCAAGGTGGCCACTACCAATTAAGTGCCTACTACTCAGCCTCGATCCAACTAGTCTTTCCACATACTTCAGACACTTTGCATAGGGCTTCTTATCCGTTTAGTCCGAGCGATACGTGTTTCGCACGGATGTATCATGTCAGTTTCTAGGGATACTATTAATATTATAAGCTCTGATAACGTAAGCGTGCCAATATTCCTAGTAACAACTACTCGTAGCTAACAAATGACATATACTTTTAGATATACGCCATTCATTCAAGCCGAATAACAGATGTTTAAATGGTATTTATATTCATTCTTTTTATTACAAAAACTTTAGCTTTGAGCTGCAAAACTATAAAAAAAAATATTTAGAAATTTTAAATACTAATCCGTTTATTTTTTTGCGTTTAAGACATTAATTCTGATTTTTATGTGAGCGCCCTTTATCGCATAATGATTCAAATTATTTTAATTGTTTACGATAAAATATACACGATTGACAATGAAATTTATAGCCAAACAAACCTATATATCTAAACGATTATTACAATGCCGTATATATATATATATATTTATTTAAAAAACATATACAGTTTCTTTTGCCTACCACTATTTTTAGATCGAAGTAGAATATATTCAAAATAAATGCCTCTATTTGTCCAAGAGATTAACGTCAATATGATACATTATTGTATAATTTTTATTATAATAATTTTAATTTTCAATCAGCGGCATATAAAATTTGATTTACTCTAAATATAACATAAATTATTTGTAAAATTCAAATAGTAAGCTGAAACTGTTGTTTGTCACACATATTTATGGTATTTCTGTTAGCATTCTAACTGCTAAACCATTAAAAATACACAAAGGATCAATTAGAAAATTTGCCGATTGTGTTACTTAGGCATATGTGCTAAATTGATAAAAATTTATGAAATGTTTCTACCAATACCCCATACATTAGGTGATAAGGTTAAATTTTTATTTCAATAGTAAATAAAATTCTTGTTTCTTGGTAGCTTTTTTTTTAATATGTCAAAACTTTCGGCCGGGAAGCTAACCGCCGTCGACTGTTTGTAAGGCGACTGTGCTAACCACTCGGCCACCAACACTTAACTAGCACATTTACTGTCTATAAACAGTAACTTTCAGTCGTCATAAAAACACTGCCATAATAAAGTGTTCAGATAATTTTGTTATTAAGCGAACAATTTATTAAATTTATAGTGAAAATATTTATTTAGTTTTTACAGATTTAATAAAAAGTATTTTTTTAGTATATAAATATTTGAAAACCAGGCACTCATCACAAACATGGAGCTTTAATTTCAAATGTTATAAATACTGTATCAAATAAATCGTAAACGTTATCAAAACAACTCTTTATGATTCTTTTAAAATAACCGTTTGATAAAAACGTGATTGAAAATATTTTTACAGTAAGTATGCATATATTACTTTAAAAATAATGTATATAATGCTCATATATATATAAATGAAGGTGCTCTGTTGGATTAATACAAATCTATTATCTGTATGCTCTGTGTATTTCGGACTTGTGTAAAATGCTTGTTTATAAAAAATAGACGTTCACTAAAATTAATCTCCAATGTACTCTCTAAGTCTAATTGGTAATCAAGAAGATGAAATAAGAATTAAAACGCTATTTTTTTGTTTATCTATGTCGCGCATAAACTACGCACTTTATTTTACATTTTAAAATGATATAAAACTATACTATGCGGGTGTATACAGATTATGGAGATGTATGCCAAAATATAGTGGGGTGGGAGTAGTACATTATATATTAACGGATTAATTATAATGGTGTATAATTATATGTACACATGTATGTGATATTATTAAACTGATATTTGTACCGTTTCCCCACTCTTTTAGATGTTTTCTTTTGACTGGAATGTTTTTTTTTTTCAGCTGGTAACTATCAAGTTATCTCTGTATATAGCTGAAGTGAAAATGGACCATAGCTAGAATTATTGTTGTCTATTAGATTCCTTTAAATAATACGATAGATATGACATTCTGCCATATTTATTATTTCACAAATTATTTTAAGATTTGGGCATTATTATTATTATGAAAGAAATACAAACATTTGATTAATATAAATCATTTGACATTTCTTTTCACAATCCCAGCTGCATATTTAATCATTACCTACTCATAATTTTATTATGCTTTAAATACCTAAATACAAGTACAAGATATATAAGGCAGTAATTTAAGGAATAAATGAGGATAATGTATTCATGTGTAACATAGCAATATGTTTTGTTAATTTCTCATTTTAAAACAATATTAATTTCCATCTCATTTTTTCGAACTTCAGATTGCTTCAACATACTAGTATATTTCTCATGGACATATTATCTTTTATTCTACACCTTTTTCATTATTTTCATTTTATTATATGGTTTTTTTTATTAAATAGCACATAGAATAAGGTGTGTCATTCATTAATCATTTTATATTGCTTTCTTAGTTGCCTTACAAGCATTTAAGAATTTGCCCATATAGGTTTTTAATACATTTCTTAGCTTGTTATCATAACAGTATTTGACTTTTCCGCAACATTTAATATGTTATCTTCAAACTCATTTATAAAATTAGCACAAATGTATTTCTATGATTATTTGTATATTTGAATTCAAAAATGTTCCAAAATCTCTCATCACAACTTATAAACCTAATCCAATGTCATTTGAAACTTATTAAAGTAATTCATATTGCAGATTTATAAAATCATCTTACTGCTATATTCACATTTTCACCATAGTAAAAGACATCAGGTGTTGATGTTCCCAACTACATAGTTATCATTTATAAACATGGTATATTTTAGAAAACCAATTTTCCATTAAACATTAAATAAGTTTTATTAATAATACTATCAACCATCAAAATAAAACAATATTTTGGGTACTATATGTTTATAATTATATCAGATTTATCTGTAATGACAAAAAAATTTATCTACAATTTTAGATGCAACCTGAGATTTTTTTTAATGTATCCTTTGTATTCAAACAAGCAATATTTTGCAGATCTAATGTCACATACTGTTCATTGTCATAAAACTTTTATAATTTATAAAATAAGTTGGTCTTGCATCATCAAATCAACATCAATCTTCATTTTTATTTTTTCTACCAACATTTTCACTTCTTTGGTTTTTGCTGTCATCTTCATTAATTATTTTATAATTTTCCCAAGGATTTTTATTTAACTGTAATTTATTCCAAGTATTTTTTTATTTTAGATCACTATTTCCTATTAATGTCTCCAATATCTGCATGTGTTTTTTTTTTGTACACATTCAAAATAAATTGTAATATTTTACTGAGTTTTACCTTTATTATATCCAGTATCTATTATTTCTTATCTCATTCATTTTCCTCAATGTTCAATATAGACAGTTGTCCTTTTTGTATTTTACAAAATTAGAAAATCAAAATTTTTTGTAATTAACTAAACATTGTTTCAACACAATCTGTTGCCAAATCATGTGATTATGAGTTCCTAACGTATGGCTGTTATCAAATAGTATTGACTTTACACTGACCTTTTCACATGTCACACAAACTCTTTCATAAAATTTAATACATTAATATATGACAATATTCTGTCTATATTTTGACATTTCACTAGTTTTAAAATGTTCCAATACTTATCAGTTACAAAATTTCGGTCAGCAATAGTTTCTTTAATAAAGCATATTCTTCCATCTTTGGAATCATTTTTTTTTGATCAGATAATATCTAATTTGTTTAATTTACTAGTTCTAAAGGCAAACAGATTTCGTTTTTGTCTGGTGAAGATTGGGATTAAGTAATTACTTTGTTCTTGAGTCTAATTATCAGCTTTAAAAGTTTGAGCAGTATTTATTTCTATGATTGATGTCTTATTTTAAGCATAATAGCATTTGGCCTTGATTTTGAAAATTGTTAATAGACTCTAACAAATTTAAAAACATTTAAAAAATATACTGTGATGATTATTACAATATATTAATAACTTTTTATTCAGTCATTAGATTACAGATTATTTGATAATGAACAATATTTCTGTAGTGTATTTTCACTATACCATTCTCATGTACAGAAGGGATTGATTTCTATTCATCAAAGACATGTAAAAAATATATAATCCCCTTGATGCACATATCATGTTCAAATAGTGCTAATCAGTTGGCCCATTATAACACCTCAGAAATGTTTCAAAATATTTTTTTGTAACATAAGATCATTTAATTTCTTTTGTCATTTTTTTTAAACCAATTCAAATTTGCAAATTCTACATTAACCATTATGAGATTACCATTTCAACATATAACTGGTATATTCAGATCTTGACTATTATTGAAGTAGTTATATACTCCAAGTTTTTAAATTCATTTACCATGGAATAGTTGCGCTTTTTGATAAATGCAAGAGCCAAAACTCAATCTTAGTATGAAAATTGCAATGCTATTGATTTGTCATATTCTCATTTGTAATGAAATAAATATGCCGTTTTCAAATTTTATTTTATTGTCTGACTTTTGTCATTGATAGTTGTTATTTATAATCATATATAAATATTATGTTTTATGTAAATGATATTTTAAATGCAAATTACTAATGTAAAAAAGTAAAATTTTGAATATTATATGCCTCTAGAAAGTAATGATCTCATTCATATCATGGCCATTCTACTTTAGATGCAGCTTTTCTGCTTAATTTAAGTACCAATTAAAGACAATCATTATCAGTCAGAAGCCTTTCATGTCGTCATTGTAGTTTGTCTAAAATATTTAAAGTATAATTTGATATTTGATGCACATTTTTAGAAATAAAAAGAGTAGTCACCAAGGTGGCCACTACCAATTAAGTGCCTACTACTCAGCCTCGATCCAACTAGTCTTTCCACATACTTCAGACACTTTGCATAGGGCTTCTTATCCGTTTAGTCCGAGCGATACGTGTTTCGCACGGATGTATCATGTCAGTTTCTAGGGATACTATTAATATTATAAGCTCTGATAACGTAAGCGTGCCAATATTCCTAGTAACAACTACTCGTAGCTAACAAATGACATATACTTTTAGATATACGCCATTCATTCAAGCCGAATAACAGATGTTTAAATGGTATTTATATTCATTCTTTTTATTACAAAAACTTTAGCTTTGAGCTGCAAAACTATAAAAAAAAATATTTATAAATTTTAAATACTAATCCGTTTATTTTTTTACGTTTAAGACATTAATTCTGATTTTTATGTGAGCGCCCTGTATCGCATAATGATTCAAATTATTTTAATTGTTTACGATAAAATATACACGATTGACAATGAAATTTATAGCCAAACAAACCTATATATCTAAACGATTATTACAATGCCGATATATATATATATTTATTTAAAAAACATATACAGTTTCTTTTGCCTACCACTATTTTTAGATCGAAGTAGAATATATTCAAAATAAATGCCTCTATTTGTCCAAGAGATTAATGTCAATATGATACATTATTGTATAATTTTTATTATAATAATTTTAATTTTCAATCAGCGGCATATAAAATTTGATTTACTCTAAATATAACATAAATTATTTGTAAAATTCAAATAGTAAGCTGAAACTGTTGTTTGTCACACATATTTATGGTATTTCTGTTAGCATTCTAACTGCTAAACCATTAAAAATACACAAAGGATCAATTAGAAAATTTGCCGATTGTGTTACTTAGGCATATGTGCTAAATTGATAAAAATTTATGAAATGTTTCTACCAATACCCCATACATTAGGTGATAAGGTTAAATTTTTATTTACAATAGTAAATAAAATTCTTGTTTCTTGGTAGCTTTTTTTTTAATATGTCAAAACTTTCGGCCGGGAAGCTAACCGCCGTCGACTGTTTGTAAGGCGACTGTGCTAACCACTCGGCCACCAACACTTAACTAGCACATTTACTGTCTATAAACAGTAACTTTCAGTCGTCATAAAAACACTGCCATAATAAAGTGTTCAGATAATTTTGTTATTAAGCGAACAATTTATTAAATTTATAGTGAAAATATTTATTTAGTTTTTACAGATTTAATAAAAAGTATTTTTTTAGTATATAAATATTTGAAAACCAGGCACTCATCACAAACATGGAGCTTTAATTTCAAATGTTATAAATACTGTATCAAATAAATCGTAAACGTTATCAAAACAACTCTTTATGATTCTTTTAAAATAACCGTTTGATAAAAACGTGATTGAAAATATTTTTACAGTAAGTATGCATATATTACTTTAAAAATAATGTATATAATGCTCATATATATATAAATGAAGGTGCTCTGCTGGATTAATACAAATCTATTATCTGTATGCTCCGTGTATTTCGGACTTGTGTAAAATGCTTGTTTATAAAAAATAGACGTTCACTAAAATTAATCTCCAATGTACTCTCTAAGTCTAATTGGTAATCAAGAAGATGAAATAAGAATTAAAACGCTATTTTTTTGTTTATCTATGTCGCGCATAAACTACGCATTTTATTTTACATTTTAAAATGATATAAAACTATACTATGCGGGTGTATACAGATTATGGAGATGTATGCCAAAATATAGTGGGGTGGGAGTAGTACATTATATATTAACGGATTAATTATAATGGTGTATAATTATATGTACACATGTATGTGATATTATTAAACTGATATTTGTACCGTTTCCCCACTCTTTTAGATGTTTTCTTTTGACTGGAATGTTTGTTTTTTTTTTTCAGCTGGTAACTATCAAGTTATCTCTGTATATAGCTGAAGTGAAAATGTACCATAGCTAGAATTATTGTTGTCTATTAGATTCCTTTAAATAATACGATAGATATGACATTCTGCCATATTTATTATTTCACAAATTATTTTAAGATTTGGGCATTATTATTATTATGAAAGAAATACAAACATTTGATTAATATAAATCATTTGACATTTCTTTTCACAATCCCGGCTGCATATTTAATCATTACCTTTTCATAATTTTATTATGCTTTAAATACCTAAATACAAGTATAAGATATATACGGCAGTAATTTAAGGAATAAATGAGGATAATGTATTCATGTGTAACATAGCAATACGTTTTGTTAATTTCTCATTTTAAAACTATTAATTTCCATCTCATTTTTTCGAACTTCAGATTGCTTCAACATACTAGTATATTTCTCATGGACATATTATCTTTTATTCTACACCTTTTTCATTATTTTCATTTTATTATATGGTTTTTTTTATTAAATAGCACATAGAATAAGGTGTGTCATTCATTAATCATTTTATATTGCTTTCTTAGTTGCCTTACAAGCATTTAAGAATTTGCCCATATAGGTTTTTAATACATTTCTTAGCTTGTTATCATAACAGTATTTGACTTTTCCGCAACATTTAATATGTTATCTTCAAACTCATTTATAAAATTAGCACAAATGTATTTCTATGATTATTTGTATATTTGAATTCAAAAATGTTCCAAAATCTCTCATCACAACTTATAAACCTAATACAATGTCATTTGAAACTTATTAAAGTAATTCATATTGCAGATTTATAAAATCATCTTACTGCTATATTCACATTTTCACCATAGTAAAAGACATCAGGTGTTGATGTTCCCAACTACATAGTTATCATTTATAAACATGGTATATTTTAGAAAACCAATTTTCCATTAAACATTAAATAAGTTTTATTAATAATACTATCAACCATCAAAATAAAACAATATTTTGGGTACTATATGTTTATAATTATATCAGATTTATCTGTAATGACAAGAAAATTTATCTACAATTTTAGATGCAACCTGAGATTTTTTTAATGTATCCTATGTATTCAGAAAAGCAATATTTTGCAGATCTAATGTCACATACTGTTCATTGTCATAAAACTTTTATAATTTATAAAATAAGTTGGTCTTGCATCATCAAATCAACATCAATCTTCATTTTTATTTTTTCTACCAACATTTTCACTTCTTTGGTTTTTGCTGTCATCTTCATTAATTATTTTATAATTTTCCCAAGGATTCTTATTTAACTGTAATTTATTCCAAATATTTTTTATTTTAGATCACTATTTCCTATTAATGTCTCCAATATCTGCATGTGTTTTTTCTTTGTACACATTCAAAATAAATTGTAATACTTTACTGAGTTTTACCTTCATTATATCCAGTATCTATTATTTCTTATCTCATTCATTTTCCTCAATGTTCAATATAGAGAGTTGTTCTTTTTGTATTTTACAAAATTAGAAAATCAAAATTTTTTGTAATTAACTAAACATTGTTTCAACACAATCTTTTGCCAAATCATGCGATTATGAGTTCCTAACATATGGCTGTTATCAAATAGTATTGACTTTACACTGACCTTTTCACATGTCATACAAACTCTTTCATAAAATTTAATACATTAATATATGACAAGATTCTATCTATATTTTGACATTTCAGCAGTTTTAAATTGTTCCAATACTTATCAGTTACAAAATTTCGGTCAGCAATAGTTTCTTTAATAAAGCATATTCTTCCATCTTTGGAATCATTTTTTTTGATCAGATAATATCTAATTTGTTTAATTTACTAGTTCTAAAGGCAAACAGATTTCGTTTTTGTCTGGTGAAGATTGGGATTAAGTAATTACTTTGTTCTTGAGTCTAATTATCAGCTTTAAAAGTTTGAGCAGTATTTATTTCTATGATTGATGTCTTATTTTAAGCATAATAGCATTTGGCCTTGATTTTGAAAATTGTTAATAGACTCTGACAAATTTAAAAACATTTAAAAAATATACTGTGATGATTATTACAATATATTAATAACTTTTTATTCAGTCATTAGATTACAGATTATTTGATAATGAACAATATTTCTGTAGTGTATTTTCACTATACCATTCTCATGTACAGAAGGGATTGATTTCTATTCATCAAAGACATGTAAAAAATATATAATCCCCTTGATGCACATTTCATGTTCAAATAGTGCTAATCAGTTGGCCCATTATAACACCTCAGAAATGTTTCAAAATATTTTTTTGTAACATAAGATCATTTAATTTCTTTTGTCATTTTTTTTAAACCAATTCAAATTTGCAAATTCTACATTAACCATTATGAGATTACCATTTCAACATATAACTGGTATATTCACATCTTGACTATTATTGAAGTAGTTATATAGTCCAAGTTTTTAAATTCATTTACCATGGAATAGTTGCGCTTTTTGATAAATGCAAGAGCCAAAACTCAATCTTAGTATGAAAATTGCAATGCTATTGATTTGTCATATTCTCATTTGTAATGAAATAAATATGCCGTTTTCAAATTTTATTTTATTGTCTGACTTTTGTCATTGATAGTTGTTATTTATAATCATATATAAATACTATGTTTTATGTAAATGATATTTTAAATGCAAATTACTAATGTAAAAAAGTAAAATTTTGAATATTATATGCATCTAGAAAGTAATGATCTCATTCATATCATGGCCATTCTACTTTAGATGCAGCTTTTCTGCTTAATTTAAGTACCAATTAAAGACAATCATTATCAGTCAGAAGCCTTTCATGTCGTCATTGTAGTTTGTCTAAAATATTTAAAGTATAATTTGATATTTGATGCACATTTTTAGAAATAAAAAGAGTAGTCACCAAGGTGGCCACTACCAATTAAGTGCCTACTACTCAGCCTCGATCCAACTAGTCTTTCCACATACTTCAGACACTTTGCATAGGGCTTCTTATCCGTTTAGTCCGAGCGATACGTGTTTCGCACGGATGTATCATGTCAGTTTCTAGGGATACTATTAATATTATAAGCTCTGATAACGTAAGCGTGCCAATATTCCTAGTAACAACTACTCGTAGCTAACAAATGACATATACTTTTAGATATACGCCATTCATTCAAGCCGAATAACAGATGTTTAAATGGTATTTATATTCATTCTTTTTATTACAAAAACTTTAGCTTTGAGCTGCAAAACTATAAAAAAAAATATTTAGAAATTTTAAATACTAATCCGTTTATTTTTTTGCGTTTAAGACATTAATTCTGATTTTTATGTGAGCGCCCTTTATCGCATAATGATTCAAATTATTTTAATTGTTTACGATAAAATATACACGATTGACAATGAAATTTATAGCCAAACAAACCTATATATCTAAACGATTATTACAATGCCGTATATATATATATATATTTATTTAAAAAACATATACAGTTTCTTTTGCCTACCACTATTTTTAGATCGAAGTAGAATATATTCAAAATAAATGCCTCTATTTGTCCAGGAGATTAACGTCAATATGATACATTATTGTATAATTTTTATTATAATAATTTTAATTTTCAATCAGCGGCATATAAAATTTGATTTACTGTAAATATAACATAAATTATTTGTAAAATTCAAATAGTAAGCAGAAACTGTTGTTTGTCACATATATTTATGGTATTTCTGTTAGCATTCTAACTGCTAAACCATTAAAAATACACAAAGGATCAATTAGAAAATTTGCCGATTGTGTTACTTAGGCATATGTGCTAAATTGATAAAAATTTATGAAATGTTTCTACCAATACCCCATACATTAGTTGATAAGGTTAAATTTTTATTTCAATAGTAAATAAAATTCTTGTTTCATGGTAGCTTTTTTTTTAATATGCCAACACTTTCGGCCGGGAAGCTAACAGCCGTCGACTGTTTGTAAGGCGACTGTGCTAACCACTCGGCCACCAACACTTAACTAGCACATTTACTGTCTATAAACAGTAACTTTCAGTCGTCATAAAAACACTGCCATAATAAAGTGTTCAGATAATTTTGTTATTAAACGAACAATTTATTAAATTTATAGTGAAAATATTTATTTAGTTTTTACAGATTTAATAAAAAGTATTTTTTTAGTATATAAATATTTGAAAACCAGGCACTCATCACAAACATGGAGCTTTAATTTCAAATGTTATAAATAATGTATCAAATAAATCGTAAACGTTATCAAAACAACTCTTTATGATTCTTTTAAAATAACCGTTTGATAAAAACGTGAATGAAAATATTTTTACAGTAAGTATGCATATACTACTTTAAAAATAATGTATATAATGCTCATATATATAAATGAAGGTGCTCTGTTGGATTAATACAAATTTATTATCTGTATGCTCCGTGTATTTCGGACTTGTGTAAAATGCTTGTTTAACAAAAATAGACGTTCACTAAAATTAATCTCCAATGTACTCTCTAAGTCTAATTGGTAATCAAGAAGATGAAATAAGAATTAAAACGCTATTTTTTGTTTATCTATGTCGCGCATAAACTACGCACTTTATTTTACATTTTAAAATGATATAAAACTATACTATGCGGGTGTATACAGATTATGGAGATGTATGCCAAAATATAGTGGGGTGGGAGTAGTACATTATATATTAACGGATTAATTATAATGGTGTATAATTATATGTACACATGTATGTGATATTATTAAAGTGATATTTGTACCGTTTCCCCACTCTTTTACATGTTTTCTTTTGACTGGAATGTTTTTTTTTTTCAGCTGGTAACTATCAAGTTATCTCTGTATATAGCTGAAGTGAAAATGGACCATAGCTAGAATTATTGTTGTCTATTAGATTCCTTTAAATAATACGATAGATATGACATTCTGCCATATTTATTATTTCACAAATTATTTTAAGATTTGGACATTATTATTATTATGAAAAAAATACAAACATTTGATTAATATAAATCATTTGACATTTCTTTTCACAATCCCAGCTGCATATCTAATCATTACCTTTTCATAATTTTATTATGCTTTAAATACCTAAATACAAGTACAAGATATATACGGCAGTAATTTAAGGAATAAATGAGGATAATGTATTCATGTGTAACATAGCAATATGTTTTGTTAATTTCTCATTTTAAAACAATATTAATTTCCATCTCATTTTTTCGAACTTCAGATTGCTTCAACATACTAGTATATTTCTCATGGACATATTATCTTTTATTCTACACCTTTTTCATTATTTTCATTTTATTATATGGTTTTTTTTATTAAATAGCACATAGAATAAGGTGTGTCATTCATTAATCATTTTATATTGCTTTCTTAGTTGCCTTACAAGCATTTAAGAATTTGCCCATATAGTTTTTTAATACATTTCTTAGCTTGTTATCATAACAGTATTTGACTTTTCCGCAACATTTAATATGTTATCTTCAAACTCATTTATAAAATTAGCACAAATGTATTTCTATGATTATTTGTATATTTGAATTGAAAAATGTTCCAAAATCTCTCATCACAACTTATAAACCTAATCCAATGTCATTTGAAACTTATTAAAGTAATTCATATTGCAGATTTATAAAATCATCTTACTGCTATATTCACATTTTCACCATAGTAAAAGACATCAGGTGTTGATGTTCCCAACTACATAATTATCATTTATAAACATGGTATATTTTAGAAAACCGATTTTCCATTAAACATTAAATAAGTTTTATTAATAATACTATCAACCATCAAAATAAAACAATATTTTGGGTACTATATGTTTATAATTATATCAGATTTATCTGTAATGACAAAAAAAATTATCTACATATTTAGATGCAACCTGAGATTTTTTTAATGTATCCTATGTATTCAGAAAAGCAATATTTTGCAGATCTAATGTCAAATACTGTTCATTGTCATAAAACTTTTATAATTTATAAAATAACTTGGTCTTGCATCATCACATCAACATCAATCTTCATTTTTATTTTTTCTACCAACATTTTCACTTCTTTGGTTTTTGCTGCCATCTTCATTAATTATTTTATAATTTTCCCAAGGATTCTTATTTAAATGTAATTTATTCCAAGTATTTTTTTATTTTAGATCAACATTTTTTATTAATGTCTCCAATATCTGCATGTGTTTTTTCTTTGTACACATTCAAAATAAATTGTAATATTTTACTGAGTTTTACCTTTATTATATCCAGTATCTATTATTTCTTATCTCATTCATTTTCCTCAATGTTCAATATAGACAGTTGTCCTTTTTGTATTTTACAAAATTAGAAAATCAAAATTTTTTGTAATTAACTAAACATTGTTTCAACACAATCTGTTGCCAAATCATGTGATTATGAGTTCCTAACGTATGGCTGTTATCAAATAGTATTGACTTTACACTGACCTTTTCACATGTCACACAAACTCTTTCATAAAATTTAATACATTAATATATGACAATATTCTGTCTATATTTTGACATTTCACTAGTTTTAAAATGTTCCAATACTTATGAGTTACAAAATTTCGGTCAGCAATAGTTTCTTTAATAAAGCATATTCTTCCATCTTTGGAATCATTTTTTTTTTGATCAGATAATATCTAATTTGTTTAATTTACTAGTTCTAAAGGCAAACAGATTTCGTTTTTGTCTGGTGAAGATTGGGATTAAGTAATTACTTTGTTCTTGAGTCTAATTATCAGCTTTAAAAGTTTGAGCAGTATTTATTTCTATGATTGATGTCTTATTTTAAGCATAATAGCATTTGGCCTTGATTTTGAAAATTGTTAATAGACTCTGACAAATTTAAAAACATTTAAAAAATATACTGTGATGATTATTACAATATATTAATAACTTTTTATTCAGTCATTAGATTACAGATTATTTGATAATGAACAATATTTCTGTAGTGTATTTTCACTATACCATTCTCATGTACAGAAGGGATTGATTTCTATTCATCAAAGACATGTAAAAAATATATAATCCCCTTGATGCACATATCATGTTCAAATAGTGCTAATCAGTTGGCCCATTATAACACCTCAGAAATGTTTCAAAATATTTTTTGTAACATAAGATCATTTAATTTCTTTTGTCATTTTTTTTAAACCAATTCAAATTTGCAAATTCTACATTAACCATTATGAGATTACCATTTCAACATATAACTGGTATATTCAGATCTTGACTATTATTGAAGTAGTTATATAGTCCAAGTTTTTAAATTCATTTACCATGGAATAGTTGCGCTTTTTGATAAATGCAAGAACCAAAACTCAATCTTAGTATGAAAATTGCAATGCTATTGATTTGTCATATTCTCATTTGTAATGAAATAAATATGCCGTTTTCAAATTTTATTTTATTGTCTGACTTTTGTCATTGATAGTTGTTATTTATAATCATATATAAATATTATGTTTTATGTAAATGATATTTTAAATGCAAATTACTAATGTAAAAAAGTAAAATTTTGAATATTATATGCCTCTAGAAAGTAATGATCTCATTCATATCATGGCCATTCTACTTTAGATGCAGCTTTTCTGCTTAATTTAAGTACCAATTAAAGACAATCATTATCAGTCAGAAGCCTTTCATGTCGTCATTGTAGTTTGTCTAAAATATTTAAAGTATAATTTGATATTTGATGCACATTTTTAGAAATAAAAAGAGTAGTCACCAAGGTGGCCACTACCAATTAAGTGCCTACTACTCAGCCTCGATCCAACTAGTCTTTCCACATACTTCAGACACTTTGCATAGGGCTTCTTATCCGTTTAGTCCGAGCGATACGTGTTTCGCACGGATGTATCATGTCAGTTTCTAGGGATACTATTAATATTATAAGCTCTGATAACGTAAGCGTGCCAATATTCCTAGTAACAACTACTCGTAGCTAACAAATGACATATACTTTTAGATATACGCCATTCATTCAAGCCGAATAACAGATGTTTAAATGGTATTTATATTCATTCTTTTTATTACAAAAACTTTAGCTTTGAGCTGCAAAACTATAAAAAAAAATATTTATAAATTTTAAATACTAATCCGTTTATTTTTTTACATTTAAGACATTAATTCTGATTTTTATGTGAGCGCCCTTTATCGCATAATGATTCAAATTATTTTAATTGTTTACGATAAAATATACACGATTGACAATGAAATTTATAGCCAAACAAACCTATATATCTAAACGATTATTACAATGCCGTATATATATATTTATTTAAAAAACATATACAGTTTCTTTTGCCTACCACTATTTTTAGATCGAAGTAGAATATATTCAAAATAAATGCCTCTATTTGTCCAAGAGATTAATGTCAATATGATACATTATTGTATAATTTTTATTATAATAATTTTAATTTTCAATCAGCGGCATATAAAATTTGATTTACTCTAAATATAACATAAATTATTTGTAAAATTCAAATAGTAAGCTGAAACTGTTGTTTGTCACACATATTTATGGTATTTCTGTTAGCATTCTAACTGCTAAACCATTAAAAATACACAAAGGATCAATTAGAAAATTTGCCGATTGTGTTACTTAGGCATATGTGCTAAATTGATAAAAATTTATGAAATGTTTCTACCAATACCCCATACATTAGGTGATAAGGTTAAATTTTTATTTCAATAGTAAATAAAATTCTTGTTTCTTGGTAGCTTTTTTTTTAATATGTCAAAACTTTCGGCCGGGAAGCTAACCGCCGTCGACTGTTTGTAAGGCGACTGTGCTAACCACTCGGCCACCAATACTTAACTAGCACATTTACTATCTATAAACAGTAACTTTCAGTCGTCATAAAAACACTGCCATAATAAAGTGTTCAGATAATTTTGTTATTAAGCGAACAATTTATTAAATTTATAGTGAAAATATTTATTTAGTTTTTACAGATTTAATAAAAAGTATTTTTTTAATATGTAAATATTTGAAAACCAGGCACTCATCACAAACATGGAGCTTTAATTTCAAATGTTATAAATACTGTATCAAATAAATCGTAAACGTTATCAAAACAACTCTTTATGATTCTTTTAAAATAACCGTTTGATAAAAACGTGATTGAAAATATTTTTACAGTAAGTATGCATATATTACTTTAAAAATAATGTATATAATGCTCATATATATATATAAATGAAGGTGCTCTGCTGGATTAATACAAATCTATTATCTGTATGCTCCGTGTATTTCGGACTTGTGTAAAATGCTTGTTTATAAAAAATAGACGTTCACTAAAATTAATCTCCAATGTACTCTCTAAGTCTAATTGGTAATCAAGAAGATGAAATAAGAATTAAAACGCTATTTTTTTGTTTATCTATGTCGCGCATAAACTACGCACTTTATTTTACATTTTAAAATGATATAAAACTATACTATGCGGGTGTATACAGATTATGGAGATGTATGCCAAAATATAGTGGGGTGGGAGTAGTACATTATATATTAACGGATTAATTATAATGGTGTATAATTATATGTACACATGTATGTGATATTATTAAACTGATATTTGTACCGTTTCCCCACTCTTTTAGATGTTTTCTTTTGACTGGAATGTTTTTTTTTTTTCAGCTGGTAACTATCAAGTTATCTCTGTATATAGCTGAAGTGAAAATGTACCATAGCTAGAATTATTGTTGTCTATTAGATTCCTTTAAATAATACGATAGATATGACATTCTGCCATATTTATTATTTCACAAATTATTTTAAGATTTGGGCATTATTATTATTATGAAAGAAATACAAACATTTGATTAATATAAATCATTTGACATTTCTTTTCACAATCCCGGCTGCATATTTAATCATTACCTTTTCATAATTTTATTATGCTTTAAATACCTAAATACAAGTACAAGATATATACGGCAGTAGTTTAAGGAATAAATGAGGATAATGTATTCATGTGTAACATAGCAATATGTTTTGTTAATTTCTCATTTTAAAACTATTAATTTCCATCTCATTTTTTCGAACTTCAGATTGCTTCAACATACTAGTATATTTCTCATGGACATATTATCTTTTATTCTACACCTTTTTCATTATTTTCATTTTATTATATCTTTTTTTTTATTAAATAGCACATAGAATAAGGTGTGTCATTCATTAATCATTTTATATTGCTTTCTTAGTTGCCTTACAAGCATTTAAGAATTTGCCCATATAGGTTTTTAATACATTTCTTAGCTTGTTATCATAACAGTATTTGACTTTTCCGCAACATTTAATATGTTATCTTCAAACTCATTTATAAAATTAGCACAAATGTATTTCTATGATTATTTGTATATTTGAATTCAAAAATGTTCCAAAATCTCTCATCACAACTTATAAACCTAATCCAATGTCATTTGAAACTTATTAAAGTAATTCATATTGCAGATTTATAAAATCATCTTACTGCTATATTCACATTTTCACCATAGTAAAAGACATCAGGTGTTGATGTTCCCAACTACATAGTTATCATTTATAAACATGGTATATTTTAGAAAACCAATTTTCCATTAAACATTAAATAAGTTTTATTAATAATACTATCAACCATCAAAATAAAACAATATTTTGGGTACTATATGTTTATAATTATATCAGATTTATCTGTAATGACAAAAAAATTTATCTACAATTTTAGATGCAACCTGAGATTTTTTTAATGTATCCTATGTATTCAGAAAAGCAGTATTTTGCAGATCTAATGTCACATAATGTTCATTGGCATAAAACTTTTATAATTTATAAAATAACTTGGTCTTGCATCACCAAATCAACATCAATCTTCATTTTTATTTTTTCTACCAGCATTTTCACTTCTTTGGTTTTTGCTGTCATCTTCATTAATTATTTTATAATTTTCCCAAGGATTCTTATTTAACTGTAATTTATTCCAAGTATTTTTTATTTTAGATCAATATTTCCTATTAATGTCTCCAATATCTGCACGTGTTTTTTCTTTGTACACATTCAAAATAAATTGTAATATTTTACTGAGTTTTACCTTTATTATATCCAGTATCTATTATTTCTTATCTCATTCATTTTCCTCAATGTTCAATATAGACAGTTGTCCTTTTTGTATTTTACAAAATTAGAAAATCAAAATTTTTTGTAATTAACTAAACATTGTTTCAACACAATCTGTTGCCAAATCATGTGATTATGAGTTCCTAACGTATGGCTGTTATCAAATAGTATTGACTTTACACTGACCTTTTCACATGTCACACAAACTCTTTCATAAAATTTAATACATTAATATATGACAATATTCTGTCTATATTTTGACATTTCACTAGTTTTAAAATGTTCCAATACTTATCAGTTACAAAATTTCGGTCAGCAATAGTTTCTTTAATAAAGCATATTCTTCCATCTTTGGAATCATTTTTTTTTGATCAGATAATATCTAATTTGTTTAATTTACTAGTTCTAAAGGCAAACAGATTTCGTTTTTGTCTGGTGAAGATTGGGATTAAGTAATTACTTTGTTCTTGAGTCTAATTATCAGCTTTAAAAGTTTGAGCAGTATTTATTTCTATGATTGATGTCTTATTTTAAGCATAATAGCATTTGGCCTTGATTTTGAAAATTGTTAATAGACTCTAACAAATTTAAAAACATTTAAAAAATATACTGTGATGATTATTACAATATATTAATAACTTTTTATTCAGTCACTAGATTACAGATTATTTGATAATGAACAATATTTCTGTAGTGTATTTTCACTATACCATTCTCATGTACAGAAGGGATTGATTTCTATTCATCAAAGACATGTAAAAAATATATAATCCCCTTGATGCACATATCATGTTCAAATAGTGCTAATCAGTTGGCCCATTATAACACCTCAGAAATGTTTCAAAATATTTTTTTGTAACATAAGATCATTTAATTTCTTTTGTCATTTTTTTTAAACCAATTCAAATTTGCAAATTCTACATTAACCATTATGAGATTACCATTTCAACATATAACTGGTATATTCAGATCTTGACTATTATTGAAGTAGTTATATAGTCCAAGTTTTTAAATTCATTTACCATGGAATAGTTGCGCTTTTTGATAAATGCAAGAGCCAAAACTCAATCTTAGTATGAAAATTGCAATGCTATTGATTTGTCATATTCTCATTTGTAATGAAATAAATATGCCGTTTTCAAATTTTATTTTATTGTCTGACTTTTGTCATTGATAGTTGTTATTTATAATCATATATAAATATTATGTTTTATGTAAATGATATTTTAAATGCAAATTACTAATGTAAAAAAGTAAAATTTTGAATATTATATGCCTCTAGAAAGTAATGATCTCATTCATATCATGGCCATTCTACTTTAGATGCAGCTTTTCTGCTTAATTTAAGTACCAATTAAAGACAATCATTATCAGTCAGAAGCCTTTCATGTCGTCATTGTAGTTTGTCTAAAATATTTAAAGTATAATTTGATATTTGATGCACATTTTTAGAAATAAAAAGAGTAGTCACCAAGGTGGCCACTACCAATTAAGTGCCTACTACTCAGCCTCGATCCAACTAGTCTTTCCACATACTTCAGACACTTTGCATAGGGCTTCTTATCCGTTTAGTCCGAGCGATACGTGTTTCGCACGGATGTATCATGTCAGTTTCTAGGGATACTATTAATATTATAAGCTCTGATAACGTAAGCGTGCCAATATTCCTAGTAACAACTACTCGTAGCTAACAAATGACATATACTTTTAGATATACGCCATTCATTCAAGCCGAATAACAGATGTTTAAATGGTATTTATATTCATTCTTTTTATTACAAAAACTTTAGCTTTGAGCTGCAAAACTATAAAAAAAAATATTTATAAATTTTAAATACTAATCCGTTTATTTTTTTACGTTTAAGACATTAATTCTGATTTTTATGTGAGCGCCCTTTATCGCATAATGATTCAAATTATTTTAATTGTTTACGATAAAATATACACGATTGACAATGAAATTTATAGCCAAACAAACCTATATATCTAAACGATTATTACAATGCCGTATATATATATATTTATTTAAAAAACATATACAGTTTCTTTTGCCTACCACTATTTTTAGATCGAAGTAGAATATATTCAAAATAAATGCCTCTATTTGTCCAAGAGATTAACGTCAATATGATACATTATTGTATAATTTTTATTATAATAATTTTAATTTTCAATCAGCGGCATATAAAATTTGATTTACTCTAAATATAACATAAATTATTTGTAAAATTCAAATAGTAAGCTGAAACTGTTGTTTGTCACACATATTTATGGTATTTCTGTTAGCATTCTAACTGCTAAACCATTAAAAATACACAAAGGATCAATTAGAAAATTTGCCGATTGTGTAACTTACGCATATGTGCTAATTGATAAAAATTTATGAAATGTTTCTACCAATACCCCATACATTATGTGATAACGTCAAATTTTTATTTCAATAGTAAATAAAATTCTTGTTTCATGGTAGCCTTTTTTTAATATGCCAAAGCTTTCGGCCGGGAAGCTAACCCCCATCGACTGTTTGTAAGGCTGCTGTGCTAACCACTCGGTTACCAATGCTTAACTAGCGCATTTATTGTCTATAAGCAATAACTTTCAGTCTTCATAAAAACACTGCCATAATAAAGTGTTCAGATAATTTTGTTATTAAGCGAACAATTTATGAAATTTATAGTGAAAATATATATTTAGTTTTTACAGATTTAATAAAAAGTATTTTTTTAGTATATAAATATTTGAAAACCAGGCACTCATCACAAACATGGAGCTTTAATTTCATATGTTATAAATAAAGTATCAAATAAATCGTAAACGTTATCAACACAACTCTTTATTATTCTTTTAAAATAACCGTTTGATAAAAACGTGAATGAAAATATTTTTACAGTAAGTATGCATATATTACTTTAAAAATAATGTATATAATGCTCATATATATATATAAATGAAGGTGCTCTGTTGGATTAATACAAATCTATTATCTGTATGCTCTGTGTATTTTGGACTTGTGTAAAATGCTTGTTTATAAAAAATAGACGTTCACTAAAATTAATCTCCAATGTACTCTCTAAGTCTAATTGGTAATCAAGAAGATGAAATAAGAATTAAAACGCTATTTTTTGTTTATCTATGTCGCGCATAAACTACGCACTTTATTTTACATTTTAAAATGATATAAAACTATACTATGCGGGTGTATACAGATTATGGAGATGTATACCAAAATATAGTGGGGTGGGAGTAGTACATTATATATTAACGGATTAATTATAATGGTGTATAATTATATGTACACATGTATGTGATATTATTAAAGTGATATTTGTACCGTTTCCCCACTCTTTTACATGTTTTCTTTTGACTGGAATGTTTTTTTTTTTTCAGCTGGTAACTATCAAGTTATCTCTGTATATAGCTGAAGTGAAAATGTACCATAGCTAGAATTATTGTTGTCTATTAGATTCCTTTAAATAATACGATAGATATGACATTCTGCCATATTTATTATTTCACAAATTATTTTACGATTTGGGCATTATTATTATTATGAAAGAAATACAAACATTTGATTAATATAAATCATTTGACATTTCTTTTCACAATCCCGGCTGCATATTTAATCATTACCTTTTCATAATTTTATTATGCTTTAAATACCTAAATACAAGTACAAGATATATACGGCAGTAGTTTAACCTTTTAACTGTTTGACTCGTTCTTAATCGAGGCAATTTTTGATACATATTCGTTTTAATCGAGTGAATTTGACATCGCTGTAAATTGCTTAGTTTTTGGACTACGTTTACGGTTTTAACGTCATTTTTTAGAACGCAAAAAGTTTTATAATATACTGCCATCTATTGAATTATTTTACAAGTAAAAAATCAATTAATTGATGATTTATGTCAAACAAAAACTAAGCACTGCCTTTTCACATCTTTTCTTGAATCTTATTGGCTGTTGAAATTTTGTAAACAAAAGAAAATGGAAAAGCTCCGCCTTCTCATCATCTTTTCTTGAATCTTATTGGCTGTTAAAATTTTTATATGGCTGCCAAAAATTAAAAATTTCTGACGCTTTTGTTTTATTTTGAAAATGATAAACGAATGTTTTAGAGCATTTTAAAAATATTTTTTGATGAAATACAAATAAAATACAAATTATTTTCATATAATATGTCAAAAATAAATATTATTTTACAAAAATAGTTACGATTTTAGCAAGAATTATTTATTTATTGCAAAGTCGGGAAAAAAAAATCATAACATGAAATTATGATTGCCGTTTCTTTTCATGTCAACCGTAACAAATATTTTTAAAATTAAAAATCAAAATTTATTTTTGAACAAACTTTCATTTATTTTTATAATGTGAGAAATTACTAATATACTTTTTAAAAACGAAACTAAAGTGAATATATTTAAAAAAACGGTCAATAACTTTTGAAAAATTGATACATTATTTTGTGCATCGGCTAATTAAAAGCTTTGAGTGATACCACCAGCAGCGAATGAACAATTGGACAGTTAAAGGGTTAAGGAATAAATGAGGATAATGTATTCATGTGTAACATAGCAATATGTTTTGTTAATTTCTCATTTTAAAACTATTAATTTCCATCTCATTTTTTCGAACTTCAGATTGCTTCAACATACTAGTATATTTCTCATGGACATATTATCTTTTATTCTACACCTTTTTCATAATTTTCATTTTATTATATCTTTTTTTTTATTAAATAGCACATAGAATAAGGTGTCTCATTCATTAATCATTTTATATTGCTTTCTTAGTTGCCTTACAAGCATTTAAGAATTTGCCCATATAGGTTTTTAATACATTTCTTAGCTTGTTATCATAACAGTATTTGACTTTTCCGCAACATTTAATATGTTATCTTCAAACTCATTTATAAAATTAGCACAAATGTATTTCTATGATTATTTGTATATTTGAATTCAAAAATGTTCCAAAATCTCTCATCACAACTTATAAACCTAATCCAATGTCATTTGAAACTTATTAAAGTAATTCATATTGCAGATTTATAAAATCATCTTACTGCTATATTCACATTTTCACCATAGTAAAAGACATCAGGTGTTGATGTTCC